>OY720345.1:13110211-13826927 GCA_963082975.1 Labia minor
AGCTGGACTAATTTAGTAAAATAGCAGACTACCTCGTTATTGAAGAAGAAAATGGAAAAAAGTGAATATCCATGAAAATCCATGAATTGGGACACGAATTGCTCCCTCATCCGCCATATTCTCCAGATTTTAGTGTCTATATCTTGTTTCCAACCCTGAAGAAATGAATCCAAAGATGAAATCATCTCACAAACCAATACCTATTTTGATGCCTTAAACAAATATTATTTTTTGAAAGGAATCAAAAAATTAGAGAAACGTTGGACGAACTGTATTAAGCTCAAAGGAGACGACGTTGAAAAATACCATAATTTTTTATCCAGAAACATGTGATTCATTCAAAAAGTCACGGACTTATTGACCTACCCTCGTATATTTTTTTAATTTCAGATTCATTCAAACAGAAATAAAATTAAAAAAAAAATAAAGAAAAATAAAAGAAAGTAGAAGATATTGTGTTATTATTTGTTATTGAAAACTTCTGAAATTTGTAAATAAAATGAAATGAAATTGTAGAGTATCTTTGAGTTCATAAACAAAATTAAATTACTAATATGAAATTAATAGTAAGAACTAGTTAAAATATTTTAATAAAATAAATATCAATAAATAAAAAAATTATATCTTTTTATATAATAATATCATATTCGTATATTAAATCATTTTTAATTTAACACTATTTAGGTAATGTATATCAAGTTTATTTGCTTTATGCGCATTATGTCTGTTATGTGGCAATTATTCTCTTTCTAAACTCTGCAAAGAATTTTCTAATTATAAATGTTTAATTGCATTATTTAAATTAAACTTTATGTAATCTTTAATTTTTATCAAAATTATTTTTTAAATTTAAATTAAGAAATTTTTCAATAAATAATTTAAATACATTTATATCACATAGAACATTTCTCATATCTTTGAATATTTATTATTATTCCTTTATAAAAAAAATATCAATATTATAATATGCTTTCTCTTTTGTATATTTTCATTATAATTTTAAAATATTTGTTTATTGCGAGAGAGCGAAGTGGGGGAAGGGAGTGGAATGATAAAAGAAACATATTTGTGAAATATCCTGTTTCCAATTGGTTTCATTTTTTTTTTCATTGTATATCGCAATTCTTATTCTTCGAATATGCAAAAATCTTTGGTCGATCAAGCCAAACGAGGGTAAAGGAGGGAGAACGAAAAAAAAAATAACAACCCCTCTTATTATAGGATCTGTACGTTTGCTTACTATATTCATACATAAACACCCTTGCCAATTGGTTGAGAGAATGAGAGAAAGAGAAAGTGAAAGAAACAACAACCCTCGTGAAAGAATACAAAGTATTTTTATATCTTTATTATGCATACAATAAATTGCAGAATTTTGTATAGCTTTATTAAGCTACCTATTTGTATGATTTAATTCATTTTTTTATTTTCTAACATAAAATAATTGGTAAAACTTTTATTAATTTCACTATTTATATAAGATCTCAAATACTGTACTTTCTGCTTTAAAAAATGTATAGTAGTTAATAAAGAAAAAAATCGGGAGTGTCCTCCCATAGACTTTCCCGCATATAAATAGGTATAAAGAGTTGTGAATGAATATTTAGAATGTGTAAACTTGGTATTGATAATTATTGATAATTTAATTACAAGTTATTTTTAACCATTATCTTGAGAACGATAAAACATAAATAATTAACAACAATAAAAATAAACAAACTAATTAATTTAAATTATAAAGTAATATAAAGTAAAACACTATTATATATATTTATAATTTACACCTAACGCTACTTGTATAAGTAAAATGTCACTTCCGGTAGTCAGATCATGATGAAATTTGGTATCTGAATTTTTTTCATATTTTTAAATCTATAAACAAAATTACTTTACTTGAAAGGTAAACGCAACCAGTGTAGGTAAAGTACCACTTCCGGTTAACCGATTTTGACGAAATTTTGATAGACATTTACAAACTGTGAATAATATCGGTGTACCAAATTTCGTAGTCCTAGCTTGATTAGTTTCTGAGTAAATTTGCTCACAGACAAACATTACGTACATCCACACATCCATACATACATACATACACACACACAGACATAATTCGAAAATGGTATTTTCCGACTCAGGGAGGTCTAAAACGTCAAGATCTATCGAAATCTCGAAGTCGAAATTTTTGACGATTCCAATACTTCCCTTATACGAAGTATGCGGGAAAGTAAAAAAGGAGAAAGTTATAATAATGAGACATTAATAGGTCTACATAATAAATAATATATCTAATTATATCAATGATACATTTATATAATAGAAATAATACTTAGAATTGTAATAATATCAAATTGTATTTTCAAGATATTTATAACCTATCTTATTAAATTTCAATAATATATATATATGCGGTTTGTTGGAAAGAAAATGTGAATTTTTAATTATTTCGAAAAGAATTTATTCATCAATAGTCATTTGGTCCCTCCCAAAGTAATTCCCCTCAGATATAATGCACTTATGTGCCAGCACTTCTTTCAATCGTCGAAACACTACTGAAAGGCGATTTTCGGTATGGACATCAGCTCGTTCATCGATTCCGACTTTATCTCATCAAATGTGACAAAACGCTTTCCTTTCATTGGTCTCTTCAGTTTTGGGAATAGGAAAAAGTCGCAGGGAGTCAAATCTGGTGAATACGGTGGTTGAGATTACGGTTACAAGCAATGATGTGTGAGCTGGTGCATTATCGTGATACAGAATCCATGATTTCTTTTTCCATAATTCCGATCGTTTGAGCAGTATTTGCATAACTTCCTTGTAGTATTACTAATTAACATTACGACCTGTTGGCAAAGACTCAAAATGAAAACAGTGAGCAAAACCTTTTTGTACAACTTATAAACATTTTTTTGAGACAAAAGTAGACTTGCTAAATGCCAAATTTTATTATAATTGATTAATTTACAGAATTTTTTTTTTTTTAAATTATTAAAATTAAAACCAATTATACATGTGAAATATTCACAATAAATTAAAAAAATAAAAACTAAATGAATAAATAAATAAATAATAGTTTCAACAAATAATTTCTTTTAAAGTAATTCATTTTTGATAAATAAATTGACATAAAATATTTATTATTATTATTAATGCCAGAAAGTATAAGATATAAATAATATAAATAGAAAAGTGTAAAAAAAAATAAATAAATACTGATTATTATTATTATTATACGTTTTATAGAATGAGGATGAGATTAAAAATAATAATTATAATAGACAAAGTTTGTCGTTTGTTGTAACAAAGGCACCTGTTTCTTTGACCCTCTCTGGACAATTTATATCAATAATATATCATCCAGGGATGTTGGGTGTGGCGTACTGGTGGAGATGGGAGGGGATGAAAAGGGGAAAGAGGGTGTTTGCTTCTTATCATGTTTGTCTACTTTGCTTTTAATTTGAAACTTTTCCTCTGCATCATTACTGAAACAAAAACCGACAATAATAATAATAATAATAATTTTATATATATATATATATATAATAGAGAGAGAGAGAGAGGGAGAAAGAGGGAGAGAATGTATTTATTTGTCTCAAGAAAGTTGCATACAATACATCCCTGAGATAATAATTATAATCGATTTTTTGAAAAATTTTTGAATTTATTATGATTTTTTAATTTTTCTTTTTTTTTTTTTTTTTTTTGTTTTACTACTTTACCCTCTCTCTATCTGTTGTATTCTCTCTCCCTCTCTCCTTAGCTTAATCCACTTCTTTATCCTTTACCCCCTCCCCACACACATTACACCTCTCTCCATTCCACCGGCCATCACTCTTACTTTGCTTTTGTTCTCAGTGAAAACTTGCAACAGAAGTTTATACAATATTATATATACAAAATGTGAATACAAAAGGGTCAAAGTTAGTGAGTGTATGTTGCAATAATACACAATAATAATAATAATAATAATATTAAACGACAAAAAAAATCTAGGAAAAGATTTTTGATTTATAAGATCATAGACTCTATAGAATATTTCAAGAGTATTATATTACAAGGAAAATTATATTACAATGAATGCAAATTTATCATAATAATTGTTTATTTATTAAACTTTCTATTATATTTTATAAACTTAATATAAAAAAAAATTTGATATATTATATTATTAAAAATTAGGATGCAATAATACTATACTTTGTTACAATAAACAGGATATACCTATATTAAATAATGATCTTCTAAACACATACACAACTAATTTCTCAAATTTAACAATTCTTTGACATACTAGGTGTACAAGCTTAAATCCGCTGTTCGCTCATAGATGGCGTTATTGAGCGTATGAAGGTCATGTGGACCCGCTATATTTTTTTCTTATGAGTACGATGTCTGTCATCAATAATTAGTCAACCTCGTTATCAATTTCGTTAGAAACATTACTTTTTTTTACTAAGTATGAATAATTTTGTGCCAAAAAACAGCATTTGCGAGAAGCTCTCTGCTTTCTTTGCTTCAATTTAAAGAAATCAGCCGCTGAATCGCATCGGATACTAGTGGAGTACGGTGACAATGCTCTTTCGGAAACCATATACCGAGATTGGTTTTGTAAGTTTAAAAAAGGAATATCCAAATAAAATATGAATAATTTAAAAAAAAAAATAACTAGAGATAAATATGATCACAATATAATATAAAATAAATTAAAATCAGAACTTTTAGAATAAATTAAATAATTAAAATTATATTTAAATATTAAAATAAAAATTTAAATATTATAATAATTATTTGTATGGAAATTGCTAGAATGATTCATTTTATGTTTCTTGTGTGAAATGAATCGACTTCTTCTCTGACTGAGCCACAAGAGGCTCTGAATGAGCAAAAGAGAGTATAATGGTATATAAATTTTTCCTATGAATCGGTTTATGATTTTTTCAGGTATTTCATCAAAGGTAGAAAGAATATCAAATCTTACACTCATAAATGTATCTATGATTTTTGGACATGAGTCAGATATATTTTTTAAAATTTGATGATATAATGAAAACATATTGGACAAGTATATTATTTCAAGTTTGATTATGTATGTTTTTTTTTAATTGTACTTTTTCATTAAGATTAAGAATACTTAATACAAAAAAAAAATATTTTAAATGAATTCCAATTTTAATAATTATTTTATGAGATAAATAAATACATACTTAATAAAAATAAAATGAAATTCATTCTAGAATTATTTAGATAATTAGAAGAATATAAATCAGTTATTATTGAATTTTCTTTTAAATATATTTTTCGATTAATTACAAAAGACAGAAAGGAGAGATTTCTCCTTGCTAGTCCGTTCAATACACCCTTTGAATATGTTTAACTTTTATAGATAAAGAGGGACATCCCTTTCTAAACTGAATTGTATGCAAATGGACATATTCATATATATATTGAAAGATTTGGACCCAAAAGAGAGAGAGAGAAAGTAGGAATGGCTTTTAGGGGGTTGGCAGTTGCTCTAGGGATGACTCGAGACTGTCTATGTATGTATGTGTGGATCAAGACAGATCAAGTATTATAAATGACATACGGAGAGAGGACACACACACACAAACCTCCCACACCCCTTTTGAACGTGACTTCCATCAGTGAATTCAACCGTACCCCTACCTCATCCTCCCCCACTCTTCTTCTCTTTTGAATTAGACAGACACATCGTATACTACAATTTATTATTAAAGTCAAATATATGAAATAAATAAATAAAAATTAAATCAATTTAAATCTAATTAATCCAATTTTATATAAACAAAAAAAATTTTATTTTACATCCCTCAGGCTGAAAAAATAGAATGTGTAAAATATAACTTAAAAAAAAATTAGAAAAATTTAAAAATTGGCACCTTTTCATTTCAAATCTAGCAATCGCTTCTTGAATGATAAATAATTAGAAAATGAGTTAAATTGATCCAAAAGTTTAGAATTGATTCGACAACATTAAAAATAAGCTGGAGTGTCTCCACTCGACTATCTCGCAATTTGAATTGGATTAAATAACATAATATATTATATTTAAATTAAATTTAATTAATTATAAATTATAGATTAAAATTAATAAATAATATTTATTAAACCAGCGCGTGTTTGGCTCTTTGTTGTTTTCACTACGTCACGTACTGGCGCGTGATTTGCAGTGTTAAAAAATTAATTCTGGTACTTTCAGCAATTCAATCAAGCTGAAATTCTATCCTATAGCAGTTTTATACAATTTGTAATCATGTGAAAAACTATCAAACATATGTATATCTTTATTTTTATGTCAGTTTAGAGGAAAAAAACAAAACGTTGTAGGTAATGACCCTCTTCCGGTTGAGCTACATTTCTCAAAATTTGATAGAAAACTACAAATTTTGAATAATCCCTGTGTACCAAATTTTATAATTCTAGCTCACATCGTTTTTCGTAATCTTATCTACATACACACACATACATATATATATTTATACATTTTTTCTCAACCTTAGTGAAAATGACTCAGGCACCTTCAAAACGTATAAAAACATCAAAATCTCAACTTCGAAAATTTTCATGATCGCAATACTATCTCTGGCGAGATTGTAAAAATATTTTAACAAAATTTAGAAAGTAAATAATGTTTTGTTTTTTTTTTATAAAATTAATCATAGTTTTTTTAAACTAGAAATAAATATTAGTTAGGTATTAATCTTCACAAAAATATTTCTAATGTTGCAAAAATTTGATGGAAATAGTTTAAATAAATTTAATTATGTAAATATATACTGATATATAAATTAATTTATGAGAAAAAAATGTGATACACTATATATATGAGTAAAAGGTATTTTAATTTCTTATTCAATAATTCCGTTTACTCTTTTTAAAAATAATTTTAAAAAATAATGCTAGGAAGCAATACTATCAACGAACTTTTATTCATATTTATCACAAAATTGCATAAAAAATTCCAATTTATATGATCTTAATATATTGTGAGAATTAGATAAATAATGTAGAGAGCAAAAAATAAAAATTAATAATAATCATTAATATAATTTAAATTATAATTATAATGATACGATCGAAGATGCGCTGAAAACATCGCGTATTTATAATTATTTTTATAATTTATAATTAAAAAATTATTTTTCCGGGAATTTCCCTTATGTTTCCGGGCATATTTTTCATAAATAAATAAATAAATCACAATAATGTCTAAACATTTTTTCTTTACAATTTTACATTATAATAACACTAATTACAGTAGTTATAATATATGGGAAATTCTCAACGTTGACCTTTGACCGAATTTTAAAAAACCAAGACCAATTTACACTTACACTTTTTTTAAGCTCTACTCGAATCCAAAATCAAAATTTAAAAAATCGAAAATTTTTGGCGACAGACACACAGTCATATAGATTTTATAAACGAAGTAAAAGTTCGTTGAAAATAAAATTGCCTGCTATTTTTTACCGACCGACGATAGTAAGGGAGGTATTGTTTTCACACCAAATTTCACATGTGGAGATTTTTACATATCTCCACGAATCATGCATTTTCTTAACAGAATAAGTTGACCTGTGGCCAGGTCCGAACCGACCGACGGTTTGAAATAAATTAATTTCCAGCTACAGAAACAATTTCAAATAATTACCGACCGACGATAGTAAGGGAGGTATTGTTTTCACACCAAATTTCACATGTGGAGATTTTTACATATCTCCACGAATCATGCATTTTCTAAACAGAAAAAAGTATTTTTAGCATGATGTCTGTCCGTCCGTCTGTCCGTCCGTCTGTCCGTCCGTATAGATGTGTACAGCCTGAACGGCTCAACCGATTTTGATGAAATTTGGTATATTTACTTAATGCATCAGTGGGATGAATTGATCAACTTTTCGTGCAAATCCGGAAACAGGAAGTGGTAGTATTAGCGATCGACGATAGGAAGAGAAGGGTTATTTTCACACCAAATTTCACATGAGGAGATTTTTTTTATATATCACCACGAATCATACACTTTGTATTAGTTTTATCCTCGGGAAAATCATATTTATTAGTTTTTTCTTGATTTAAAATTATATGACGTCATCCAGACATTCATGACGTCACAGCCTGGTCTTACATATATATTATAAATATGATAAAATTAAAAATGTTTATATTTATTATGTATGTATTCATATCTGTTTTTTATTACATTAATAGATATATTAAAATTATTTGAAATTGTTTCTGTAGCTAGAAATTAATTTACTTCAAACCGTCGGTCGGTTCGGACCTGGCCACAGGTCAACTTATTTTAATATATCTATTAATGTAATAAAAACAGATATGGATATAACATAAATATTTTTAATTTTATTTTATTTATAATATATAGCTGGGGTAGCCGGCGTTGCCGGCGTTACCCGAGGCTGTGACGTCATGAAGGGCTGGGTGACGTCATATAATTTTAAATTAAGAAAAACATAATGAAGATGATTTTTCCCGAGGATAATACCAATACATTCGTGGTGATATGTAAAAAAATCTCCTTATGTGAAATTTGGTGCGAAAATAACCCTTCCCTTCTTATCGTCGATCGCTAATACTACCACTTCCGGTTTCCGGATTTGCACCAAAAGTTGATCAATTCATCCCACTGATGCATTAAGTAAATATACCAAATTTCATCAAAATCGGTTGAGCCGTTCAGGCTGTACACATCTATACGGACGGACAGACGGACGGACGGACAGACGGACAGACATCATGCTAAAAATACTTTTTTCTGTTAAGAAAATGCATGATTCGTGGAGATATGTAAAAATCTCCACATGTGAAATTTGGTGTGAAAACAATACCTCCCTTACTATCGTCGGTCGGTAAAAAAGTATTTTTAGCATGATGTCTGTCCGTGCATCCGTCCGTCCGTATAGATGTGTACAGCCTGAACGGCTAAACGGATTTTGATGAAATTTGGTATATTTACTTAATGCATCAGTGGGATGAATTGATCAACTTTTGGTGCAAATCCGGAAACCGGAAGTAGTAGTATAAGAGATCGGCGATAGGAAGGGAAGGGTTATTTTCACACCAAATTTCACATGATGAGATTTTTTTATATATCACCACGAATCATGCACTTTGTATTGGTTTTATCCTCGAGAAAAATCATATTTATTAGTTTTTTCTTCTTTTAATTATTAATTATATGACATCATCCAGCCATTCATGACGTCACAGCCTGGTCTTACATATATATTATAAATAAAATAAAATTAAAAATATTTATGTTATATTCATATTTGTTTTTTATTACATTAATAGATATATTAAAATTATTTGAAATTGTTTCTGTAGCTGGAAATTAATTTTTCAAACCGTCGGTCGTTTCGGACCTGGCCACAGGTCAACTTATTTTATATACATGATGAGTCTATTAAAGTTTTGATGTTTTTTTAAATATATATATAAATATATATATTCGATTAGTACAACAAATATTTTTTTTCCATAGACGGCATTATTAATTATTTTATTTTATACCTCCGTGATTTTTTCAAAATATATTCATTTCCATAATGAACTTAAAAAAAAATATTTTATTAAAAATTACATTTTATAAAATGCATTTTATATAACTTTTTACTGAAATATTAATTATATTTATAAATTTTATAAATTTTTCATTAAAATCTTAAAAGAATTAAATTTCAATATTGTTTCTATCGGTTCGATTTAAAATCTATATAAAAACACCATTAATTATAAAAAGAAATTAATATTTATGTTTTTCTTTAATTAATATAATATTTATTTGTAATAAATTGCAAGAAAAGCTTTTTGTAAAGTGTTCACCTCCGCTCGACCCCGCCCGCCCCTCTCCTGTCTCCTCCGCCTGACCCCACCTGCATGCCTGCCGGCCGATGCGCTGCTGACTCGAACGCTTTCAGTTCTCATTCCCCTTGCAGTGCAAGACGCTCGCTGTCCTATTCACCGAAATCATCCCTTGAATCATTCACTAATCAAGAATTAATTGAAGATTTATTTATTTTATTAATTAAAACCAAGATTTTATTAGTAAACTTTCGAAAAAAAAACAATATTTCAATTTTATGAAATGTATTTCATATTACTTTTTTATTGAAAAATTCTATATATATATATATATATATTTAAATTTTTAATCAAATTCTTTGAAAAGATTTAAAATCAATTATAAGATATAATTTTATTTAAATATATTTATTAAATATTTTTTTTAAATTAAAATCATCTTTAAAATGTTAGAATTATTTTAAATTTTATTTAAAAAATTTGTAATAATTATTAAATCTTTCGCTATTTATTTTTAAAATTAATATAAAAAATAAATTTAAAATATTTTATTTATTAATTCTAATCTCGTTAATACATCGCTCATACATCAAATCGGTGTGGAAATCAATTTCTTCGTGTTGAATCCATGAATATAACACTGGAACATCAATCAATTAATCAGTTGGTAAATTACCATTCAATTTTAATCAAGTTAATATTTTCACTTACCAACATCTCATCCTCTTTAATAATAATTTTAATTCTATTATTATTTTATTGAAGTTTTTTTTTAAAAAAAAACAAATTTTGATGAATTAAATGAAAAACTTCTCAAATCAGTTTTATTTAATCTCAATTTATTCCAGTGGCTTTATCACAGACTTTGTTCGATGGAAATGCTTCGAATAATTAAAATATTTTTTTTTTTAATTTGAAAATAAAACATTTTAAATCTATTATAGATATTTAATCCGATTTATTTATTTTAACATTTGAAATATCATTGCAATTTGCAAAATTTAAATTTTATGAATATATTAAAGAACAACATTGCTTTCAATGTTTCAATATTAAAATTATATTTAATTTGTAATCAATATAATAAAATTAATAACATATAAAAATAAAGTTGTGGAAAATAGTATAAATAAACCTTTATCATTGATTGTCATTGATTAACACAAGTGATTAGAATAACATTATCAAGAAAAAATATACAATATTACTTGAAAGGGCATTTATATACCTATTCATACTTAATAACATCAATAAAAAAAACAATTCTCATAAAATTTCTTAAAATAAATAAATAAAAGCAATTTAATAAATTAGAATAGAAATATCCAAATGAAAAATGAATATTATTTTGTCAATTTATTATTATTATTATAATATAACACTTTTCAAAAGTAAATTAAGGGTATTTCTATTATATGTCAATTACACAGAATAATATTTTCATGAAATTAATAATATAAACGTAATTTATTTCCACTGTGGCATCCCATAATCTTTTTAATATTTAAGAAAGAATGAGATTTTTAGTTTTGTGGTATTTTATAGGAAATTTTTTTAATGACTATTAATTAAATATAATAACTTGTAAGTATTTCTATTAAAATCCATTCGAACACTTATGAATTTATTTATTCATTCATATAATGGAGTGGCTCTAGGATAATTCTAGAATTTTAGTATTATATATTTTATATATAATGTAATATTACTGAAAAAATAAAATAATATTTTTTTAAAACTATACACCTCTTCAATCATTATAATGTTATTTATTTTATTTTTATATTTATTACTTTTTTCTTTTTCTTAAATGACATAACTAATCTTATTTAATTTCTTTTTTATCCAGCCGAGTGAAATGGAATATCAATACAAGTCTTCGAGTTGGTGTTCTGCGAGTTATATCAACCTTTTATTAACTTCGAGGTCAGTATTTATTATTAATTTGATTTTTATTCAATTTATAATTATCTATTTTAAAATTTTATAATCTAATATGTTATTTTTTTTCTTCCCCATTTCATGATTCAATCTTCGTTCTTTCTACTGGATGTTGATTCAAATTCTTGATTATCTTCTCCATCTCTGATGATGATGAAATGATCTTCATACAGCTCACCAAATGTAAGTAATCATCGTTATTTATTTATTTAGCATGGCATAAATTCAAATAGGAATAAATTTTATTAATTTCAAATTGTAAATAAATTATTTCAAGTAAAATTTAACATACATAACAGTTATTATATAATAATTATAATTGATTGATTTTCTTTATTTTGATAATATTAATTAGAAAATTATAGAGAAATATATTCTAGAACTTAGTGAGATTAGGGGATTTCAGATTACATCTCTCAAGAATGAGGATCATTGATAAAGGAAGCAGAAGAGAGAAAGGTCATTAGAATTGCGTTACACTGGGGGGGGGGTAATCATTGGTGTATTCTTATATTTTGTTGTTAGAGATTTTCAGGAGGTTGCTTCCTACTTCCATCGAAGGATGCTGGTTCTCATCCTACTAATCCATAGATTAGATTAGAATTATTAAATAGAAAAGTGTGGGTGGATAAAGCAAGTGCCATGCCAATATTATAAGAGAAGGGTTGGATTAATTGCATGCCATGTCTGAATTGTGCCTTTTTGTATTGCTGAGAATGTATTTGAGGTGGATCGAATGAACGAGCATTCGGGAAGGTAATTCAGCACAGTTCCGAAATGGAAATAGCCTGAACAGGAACAAATTGTTGGATACCTTTTGAGCGTAGGATAGATTCGATTAGCATGGGCGATCCACTCCTAATAGTGGAGACCATGCAACTTCTTAGGTAGGCAGGTTTTATTTCAGGTTGCCCCGAATGTGGCGGTTTCATTTCGAAATCCAAAAAATCAAAGGCATTCTCAGCTGATTCAAAAAGGCTTACAGACCAAACGCCTTATTTTTTTTAATATTTTTTTTTAAGGCGAACTTTCTTTTTCATTCCTTTTTTCAAATTCCGTCAGGAGAGGCTTGGAAGGGCTAATTTATGGGGAGAGGAGGAGGCCCTATTAAATATTCAATTGTTTTTTATTTTATTATGAATTAAAAAAAAAAATAATTGAATATCGTGATTATTTTCTTTAATTTTTCATTTTCTTTTTGAAATATTCAATATATAATGCAATAATGTTTACATTTTAAAGATTTTACTATTTAGGTAGAATCATTTATTAATTAGAATTAAAATTGTAAAATTATTGAATGTAAAATGAAAATTCAAACATCTAATATATTATATATATATAAATATTGTATTGTAATTTTATGTATATACCTAATTATAAGTATTATTATTTATTATGTTCGTTTTACATTGACACAAATCTATATATTTAATACGATAGTGTCCGTCTGTACGCAAAAAACTCCAGAGCCTAAACTACAAGGAGTAAGGTAACCAAATTTTTCTGAGGTGAAGGGTACCTCAAATGATGAAAAATAAAAAAGAAATTAGAATCTTAGGTAACTCCTGAGCTGAGCTGCGGGTGTTCCATTTTCCAGAAATATATATAAAGGAAAGTGTTTGTATGTATGTAATTTGTTTACTTTTTTGCTGTCATAGAAACAGATATATATATATAATTATCTCTCTCTCTATTTAAAATTTAAAAAATGGAGTGTTCTAGCCAAATTAAGAAATTTAAATTCCTTATGCAACATTGATGGGTTGGAATGAATTGGACTGGAAGAGGAGACATATGATTAGAGAAATTGGGGAAAAATCAACCGAAATGTAATTAAACAAAAAAATTCAAGAATTATGATACGGATACAACTTACATACAATTAACATACAAAATGTAGAATTTGAAAAAGTATAAATATTTAAACACTTAAGATCTCTAATCAAGAAAGATAATAATATTCGAGAAGAATTTAAATCGACGTTGTAATTGAGTAACGCCTGTTATTATGCAGTAAAGGGGCTTATCTCATCAAAGAGGATCAAAATTAAAATATATAAAACAATTATTTTTCATGTTGATCGATGACTAGGGTGACCATATTTCGAAAACACCAAACCGGGACAAACGGTATACCTTTTTTTTAGAACTAAATTGAAAAAATTTTGAAAAAAAATTACGAAATGTCCTAAATATTGAAAAAACGGGACAGTAGGGTATCCCGAAGATATTTTTCGGAACGCCGGGACAGAGCACCTAAAGACGGGACGTTTGGTCACCCTATCGATGACTCTGGGAAACGAGAGTAGATTTGGAGTATTTGTGAGATTAATATTGTCCGCAGCATTTATAGGCCAAAAGAAGATGAGGTCACAGGGAGATGGCGGAGATGGCATAACGAGAAATAATGTCCAGTTAAGGTTATAAAATCAAGAAGGCTGGGATGGGAAGGGGACGTGATTGGATTTGGAGAAACTAGAAATTGGGAGAAACTGATTGGGAAACATCCGGCGGAAGACCAAGGACCAAGATGGGTGGACAATGAAGGAAGGGACATGGGAGAGATGGGACAGGGTAGGATTTGGTTTTAGCTCAGGATAGGGACGCTTAGAGAAATTTGGATGCTGCGGCTAAGAACTTTCGAAAACTGTATAGACACAGAGTTAGATAAATATAACATATACAATAATAATATATAATTAATTTACTGATTAAATTAAAATATATTTTACAAGAAAACAAATACATGTCTTATCTACTTATACTGATTGAAACAAAATGGATGAAAACCTTTTACATACAGACTTTCAACCAAATACTATGTATCACTCGGGGGTACAGGGGGCGGAGCCCCCGTCTAGGTGTGAAGAGCGCCGAAGGCGCTCGGAGCAGCTAGTTATTAATTAATTTAAAAGTGACCAATAGATTAAAAAGTTAATTTTATTTTAAATTGTATCATTATATGTGAGAATTTTAACAAAATAAACTTATTTAATAAAATCACCAAAAATTAAGTTAATGTATAATTTGTGTAAATTCTATTATGTTTTTAATGAAAACAAAAAACAACACACTTCTAACATTTCTGCTCTATAATATATGGTAAATTAGTTGAAACTGTGAACATGTGTTGAAAAAAACCTCTGACTTTTGTACGTCCTACGTAAGGAAAACGCCTATCAAGTCGGTTATATCAATTAGATATAGTATGTTCAGTAGAATGGGTCCTATCCACCTTTACCTTGATTTTCTTGATCGGAGGCGCTACTTTTTACAAAGTATCTTCCCAATTTGGATCCCAGAGGCTGGTTTGACTCCGTTCCATAGACCTCAGCTAGAGAAATTTTACTGCTATGCCCGGGACTTAAACCCGGGACCACGAGAATGTGATGTAGCTTCGCTACTTCCCACCCTGTGGCGCCCTTTCATGTGTTAAACTAATATCAAAATAAAAAATTAACATAAACAAAAAAAAACATCGAATATAGAAATTCAACCTTTCTTTCTTTTTGATCGAAAGTTGTGTATATTATAAAGTTTTCTGCATTTTGATATTATCAACAGCAAATAAAATATTTTAACATTCCTTAATTAATGAGAAATTAGCTGGAGTGTCTCCACTCGACTATCTCGCAATTTGTACTGGAATAAATAACATAATATATTATATTTAAATTAAATTTAATTAATTATAAATTATCAATTAAAATTAATAGATAATATTTATTAAACCAACGCATGTTTGGATCTTTGATGATGGCACCACGTCACGTGATGGCGCATGAGATTTGCAATGTTAAAAAATTAATTCCGGTACTTTCAGCAATTCAATCAAGTTGAAATTCTATAAATAGCAGTTTTATACAATTTTTAATCCTGTGAAAAATTATCAAACATATATCTTTATTTTTACGGTCACTTTAGAGGAAAAAAAACAAAACGTTTTAGGTAATGACTCTCTTCTGGTTGAGCTACATTTCTTAAATGTTAATAGAAAACTACGAATTTTGAATAATGCCCTTGTACCAAATTTCATGATTCTAGCTCAAATCGTTTTTGCGTAATCTTGTCTAGATACACACACACAAACACAGACATTTTTCTCAACCTCAGTGAAAATGACTCAGGAACATTCAAAACGTATAAAAGCATCAAAATCTCAACATCGAAAATTTTCGTGAGATGGCGAGATAGTAAAAATGAATCTATGAACTATGGTGAAAATATTGATAAATCGAATTAATTAGAAATGCAAAATTTATATTTTATTTATTTTTAAGTTTTTTTTTATATCGTATGTTAATGAAATATTTTAAATAAATGTTAATTATTTATTTGTTATCTTATTCTTAATCATCTATTTTTTTTATATTATTTGTTCGTCTCTGTGTGTGTGTGTGTGTGTGTGTTTTGTGTATTAAGAGATGTAAAGTAAAGGAAATAACTAATATTAAATGTTAATGATAATAGATGGTGCCAATCTATCGTGTGTTAACTTTAAAGGGAAAAGGACATGTCTTTAACGCCCTTTAAAGCCATTGTCACCTTTAGTAAATAGCTTAACCTATGCACATGGACATTCATATTTGTCATACAAATATTATAGATGCCCTCTCTCTCTCTTTCTAATTCTAATGAGTTTGAGGCTGGGGCTATTTAATATCATCATCAGTTATGTTTCATCCAACATTGCTTGTTCGTCGCCTAACCGAGAGACATATTCCTTCAGGGGAGGAGGGTGTGAGTTTGGGCTGTAGACAAACATTGCTTCACATCCACGACAACGAATAACCAACCCCTTTTAGAGAAAATATAATAGATGACTCACCCACACACATACACACCATGACAGATCTCAATATTCACCATCTCCTCTGATGGGAGTGTGGCATCCCTTATTCAATCCCTCACCACCACCACCACCGCCACCAACTCCCATCGTTCTTTTTTATTTTTAATCTATAGAATACATACGATTAATATAATTCCATCATTCAACAATAAATAATAAAATCACTTTGAAATTTATCAAAATCACATTTTGACTATCTCGCCTGAATTGTGTGTATGTGTGTATGTATATTGGCAAGATTACGCAAAAACGGTTTGAGCTAGAATCATGAAATTTGGTATACTGGCATTATTCAAAATTTGTAGATTTCTATCAACTTTTGAGAAATGTAGCTCAACCGGAAGAGGGTCATTACCTACAACCTTTTGATTTTTTTTCCTCTAAAGTGACGGTAAAAATAAAGCTATATGTTTGATAAGTTTTCACATGATTAATAATTGTATAAAACTGCTATATATAGAATTTCAGCTTGGTTGAATCGCTGAAAGTAACAAAATTAATTTTTTACACGTTGATTGGCAATCACGCTCTAGCACGTGACGTAGTGCCATTAACAAAGAGCCAAACATGCGCTGGTTTAATAAATATTATTTATTAATTTTAATTTATAATTTATAATTATTTTAATTTAATTTAAATATTATTATTATTATTTGCGTCTGGACCATCTAGGATCACGCAAAGCTCCCATATACAAGGGTATTGATGTTAAGTGTGCCCTTATATGAATGTTCTTTTTTTTTAGGTGTTAACTTCATTCTTCTTTTTTTTGGGTGCTCATGAAGATCCGGTGTTATTCTCATCACGAACCATTGTTGCTTGAATAAGGGTATTGATGTTAAGTGTGCCCATATATGAATGTTCTTTCTTTAGGTGTTAAGTCTTATTCTTCTTTTTTTTTTTTTGAGGGCTCGTGAAGATCCCGATCCTCCAGGAGACGGGCGGATTGGGTACCATCTGGAGTTATTCTCATAACTATCCATTGTTGCTTATGGTTGCTTGTTTTTGAGGTAGTCCTGCTGGTGCAGGGTTATATAGAACCAGGGCTTGTCAGTTCCTGGAGCCGGAGGCAGCTGATGTTAAATTGAATTTATTAGAAAAATCCGTTCTTGGTTAGAATCGAACGCCGGCTTCTTGTGTAGAAGGTTGCCACGCTACACTCTTAGCCAAGCCACCTCCTTAATTTAAATATAATATATGTTATTTAATCCAATCCACTCCCGATTTTTTATGCAAAGATTAAGTGACAATCTTTCATAATATCCTACTTGAATACTCTAACAATGGGTTATTATTTGTTAAAATACTTTTTAATTAAATTATAATAACAATTTTAAACTGCAATTATAAAAATAACTGACTTAATTCTTGAAAATCAAAATTTTTAATATATATATATATATATATATATACGAGTATATAATTATAAATTTAATTTAGGAAATTCTGAAAGAAAAAATATTCTTCTTTTTAAAAAATTAGCTGTGGCCAGACACAGAACTAATCGACGATTTGAAATAAATTAATTACCAAACACCATTATTGATATATATATATATATATATATATATATATATATAAAGTATAAAAAAAATATATTTATAAAACTTGAATTAAAATGATTAAATTATATATTCTTGGTTTTTATTTTTAGTTTAATTATACTCAATTATAATTACTACTATATTTTAAGTGAAAAATTTCCGACAATGAATATAAAATGAATACTTTGTAAACTACCATTTCTGCTTTCCGGATGCTACTGATGCATTAAGTAAATATACCAAATTTTATCAAAATCAAATCAAGCTTTACACGTGTATACGGACACACAATGCACAGGCAGACAGACATGCTAAAATACTTTTTATTGTTAACAAAATGCATAATTCGTGGAGATATGTAAAACTCTCCATACGTGAAATTTGGTATGAAAACAATACTTTCCCTTCCTATCGTCGGTCGGTAAAAATTTTATTAAAACCTTCAAAAGGTACAAAGAGATAAGCCCAAAGTGAAGGTGGACATATTATTACTTACTTACTTAGTTACTTAGTCGTCCCGATCGTTCGGTGCATTTATTTGCTGCTTCTATGCCATTCGCTTCTGTCTTTTCCCATCGCTGACCAATATATAATCACCCTCCTTTGGTCTCTCTTTGTGTTTTTGAAGTTCAGCGAATATTATTTATAAATTTAAATTACTACGTTCCTAATTTTAAAATATATAATAAATCTGAAAATTAAAGGGATATTATTAACTAATTAGCCATTTTAATTCAGATTACGGATAATTATTTTGTAAATAAAATCACAATAAATATTTAGAAAAAAAATTATTATAAATTATTAAATAGGTATAGCAGTGATTCCTAATACTTGAAATTTTTTGGTTCTAAAAAAAAGCTCAACCGTTTTTTGGATCCAAGATTTTGAACATTACGTACTTTTTTTCAATCGTTTGCCCCGGTTTGGTTTTTTGTATTATGGGAGCCGTATACCGAAAAAGTTTGGGAACCTCTGAAGTATAGTATAATAGAAAGTATATATATATATAATGCAGAAAATTTTTTAAAAACAATAAAAAATCACAACTAGAACTTGTGATTATTCAAAGTATTAATCAAAGAATAGTTATCAAAGTCGCATTTTAGTTTATATATATATATATATATATTGTAATTCTCTAATTATATACCTTTTATTTGTGTAAATCAGTAATTCTCAACCACTGTGCCGCGGCACTTTAGTGGGCAGCGAGATTTTCAAAAGTGTGCCGCGAGATTATGAGGCTCTTAACAATTCCGACTTTTTTTAAAAAATTTTTCAATATGGTTCTAAAAAATTCAGGTAAACCGTTTTTGGGACCACTTTTTTTCAATATGGTAAACTTTTCCACATCTTTTTCTTTGTGTACCGCCATGTTTTTAAACCGTTAAAAGTGTGCCGCGGTAAAAAAAAGATTGAGAATCACTGGTGTAAATAAAAAAATTTAATATACCTATAATGTTCGTCCTATATATAGACACAAATTTATAAATAAATTTTTAAAAAAAGTGATTAATAGATTAAAATGTTAATTTTACAATATATTGAACTGTATTATATGTGAAAATTTTCAAAAAATAAACTTATTTAATAAAATAATAAGAAAGAAAATTAGCTGGAGTGTCTCCACTCGACTATCTCGCAATTTGAATTGGATTAAATAACATATTATACTTAAATTAAATTTAATTAATTATAAATTATAAATAATAAATATTAAACCAGCGCATGTTTGGCTTTTTTTTGATGGCACCATGGCACGTGTTGGCGCGTGAGATTTGCAGTGTTAAAAAATTAATTCTGGTACTTTCAGCGATTCAATCAAACTGAAATTCTATATATAGCAGTTTTATACAATTATTAATCATGTGAAAAATTATCAAACATATATCTTTATTTTTACGGTCACTTTAGAGGAAAAAAAATCAAATCGTTGTAGGTAATGACATTCTTCCGGTTGAGCTACATTTCTCAAAAGTTGATAGAAAACTATGAATTTTGAATAATGTCCATGTACCAAATTTCATCATTCTAGCTCAAACCGTTTTTGCGCAATCTTGTCTACATACATAGACACACACACACACACAGACATTTTTCTCAACCTTAGTGAAAATGATTCAGGAACCTTCAAAACGTGATCGCAATACTATCTCTTTCGAGATAGTAAAAACATAACAACAAAAACAAAAACAAGAAACGTTAAAATTCTAAAAAATTACCAATGAGTTCTGAATATTTAATAACAATTAATTACACACATAATAAATATAGGTATTATTATAAAATACATAATTCTATTTTTTTATTATTTTACTTGTTCTGATTATTATTTTTAATGTCTATTGTAAGAGTTATCCAAAAGAAAGAGAGAGATAGGGTTGAAAATTGGTTTGGGTGCTATTTAAACACGTGTTAATGAGCTTTAGGAGCCATTTACTGCTATGCAAAGCGCGAAAAGCAAACACTCAAAACGAAAAGGGACTTAAATTTAATATATATCTTTCTATATATTTAGAAATGGGGAAAAGTCACTTGAAATTTCTTTAAATTGATGAAAAGTTGAACGAAAAAGGTGATAAAGATGGAGGGGTGAAAATAAATGTAAAATGTAGGGAAGGGGATTAAGAGAATGAAAATGTTCATTTGAAAGTTCGATTATTTTATTTGAAAAAAAAAATGATAAAAATGGCAACAAAAGAACAAAAAGTTGAATAAATTATCTATACACAAATTACTTATCTGTTATTTTATAAATGACGAATATAATACGAGGGTGAGGTGAAAAGTTTCCGGTCTGACCAAGAAAAACGATGTTTTTAAATTTTTTTATTTGCTTTATTTTTATAAATAAAAAGAAACAAATATAACCTTCTTTCTTAATTAAATTATAGACAAGTACAGGTGTCAATATAATTTTAGAATTTCAGAATTTATATATATATATATATATTTGTATATATATTTGTGTATTTTTGTGATATTAAACCGCGCTAAGAATTTTTTTGAAACATCATAGATAATATTTATAAAAAAAAATCGATCTGTGTTGGTTTCAACCTCGAGAAAAATTAACTTTATTATATTATCTTAATTTAAAATAGTAAATTTAAATGACGTCACAAATTACGTCATCCATATTCAAATTTGCCGCTCGCCATTCTTTTTTAATTAATATTCTATTAATATTTTTTTATATTTAAAATATTTTTATTTAATTTCGAAATAAAATTAAAAATATTTATTTTAATAATATTTCAGAATCAAATTGCGAAATATATTTATTATTCCTCCATCCAAAAAAAAAAAAATAAAAATATTAATGAAGTTAGCAACATATAATTAATTATAAAGGAAAGAATTTCAAATAAATTGTTGAATAAATTTGATCTAATAATATTAAATTAATTATATTATATCAATTAAAATGTGTTCTAAATTAAATTATAATTAATATAAATAATATTTGATTATTATAAATAAAAAGAAACAAATATAACCTTCTTTCTTAATTAAAATATAGACAAGTACAGGTGTCAATAGAATTTCAGAATTTATATTATTATCAGTAGTAATACTTGGCCGAAACAGTCTGTAAGCTATTGCTAATATACTTTGAAAAATATAAAACTGAAGCCATCTAATTATAACAACTTATATATATATATATATAATTTAGAATAAATTTTTTTATTTTATCAAGTAAATTTGAATATATTTTTCATCTTGGAATGAAAATAAAGTTATTTTAATTAATTTGTACCATTTTAGGAAACAAATTTTTGATGGGACATTTTTAGAAATTGAACAATTGTAATAAGTAATTAAAAAATTGTAAAATTTTTAAAGTTCATAATAATAAATTGTATAAATTTGTTAGAGGGTCGGTGTTCCAAGTACTTCTATATACCTATATGAGTAATTTATTTAGAAAGAGGCCGACTGGGGTAAAATATTGAAATATTAGAAAGGAAAAGGGAATTAAGGTAGTTGGAGGAGCTGATGGATCAATCAAGTTATTATTATATAATGTAATAATATAAGAACAGAAAAAAAAAATTAACAATTTCATTACGCTGGATTTTATGAAATAATATTATAAACTTTTTATATATATTTTGCAATGTTATTTTATCATTGTCTTTGTCTCCGATAAGGAGCGTGGTCCATTCCTCTTCTTCTGTTATCATCTAACCTCCCACCCTCCTGACCCTCCTTTACTAACGTCCTTTCCTTTGGATGAAGGAAAATGAAGCACCGAGCTCTAATGCTAATAAACTTTAAGTATTAGAGAGAGAGAGAGGGTGTCTCTCGTTGAATTTTGTATTTTCTTCACCTCCACCCCCCTCTTCTATCATCTCTCTCTCTCTCTCTCTCTCTCACTTGACTAATATAATGGTTAAGAAAGAGAGAAGGGATGAATGGGTGGGATAGATGGGTGGGCAAATACATACATCCACCATCCCTCCCCTCCACCTTTCCGCTTCCCACTCGAAGGGTTATCATTTCATTTATGCAACCTTTACCTTCTCGCCAACCATCTTTCCTGATGTTGAAGAGTGGGGAGGGGGAAGTACGTAAAGGGAAGAAGAGACCCTCAAGACAGTCAACTCATCTCTCTATCCTTCCCCTTCCTCCAACATCTCACGCGCGACTCACCCATCACATTCCAAAATATACAACTCAACGCAAGATATTATTATCATTATTATTATTATTATTATTATTATAAAACTTTGTTTTTGTTTTTTAGCACCACCAGAAAAGAGGAGAGACAAAAAAAGTAAGAAATCGTATTAAAAAAATTATACTTTTTTATTTAAAAAAAAAAAAAAAACAATAAAAAACTAAGTTGAAAACAGAGAGGGGGATAAATAATGTGGAATTGGCAGTAGTGGGAAAATGGATTAATATTTTTTTATTTTTTTTTAGTTTTTAATAATTATTAAGGATGTACATATAAGATTTTTAATGACAAAATAAACAATTTTTATTTTAAGTTGGTAGAGAAATTTCGATCTTGAGGTCATGAGAATTTCAATTTTATTTAATTATTTTTCAAAATAAATATCTACAGAAACTACCTTTACCCATTTATTGTATAAATATTAGATTATAGAGGTTGTATAATTACAATTTCTAACACTGATTAATACAATAATATATTAAAATTGACACAAAGATTATTTTAATAAAATATGTTAAATAATTAATTTGTACACCAGTTATAGTTAGATAATTATTGTTAAATATATATATATATAATAATATTATAAAGAAAAACTCTGTATTAAAAAGTACTTTCAAAACCACTGTTATCTTCCATATTATTGTAATTATTTCGGTATTTTTATTAATTTAAATTGAATATTTTAAAATTTTAAAGATCCATCATAGATAGATCTTTTAAGGCTTTGTTTAGTCTTTTTCGAAAGAGATAGTATTGCGATCACGAAAATTTTCGATGTCAAGATTTTTATGTTTTTATAAGTTTTGAAGGTCCCTGAGTCATTTTCACTAAGGTTGAGAAAAATGTCTATATGGGTGTGTATGTAGACAAGATTTTGAAAAAACGGTTTCAGTTAGAATAATGAAATTTTATACACGTACATTATTCAAAATTCGTAGTTTTCTATCAAAAATGTCTGTGTATCTAGATTTGTGTGTGTATGTATAATAGACAAGATTACTCAAAAACGTTTTGAGCTTTTTGGTATACGGGCATTATTCAAAATTCTTAGTTTTCTATCAACTTTTGATAAATGTAGCTCATTCGGAAAAGAGTCATTACCTACCACGAATTCATTTTTCTTTCCTCTAATTTGACCGTAAAAATATAGATATGTGTTTGATAGTTTTTCACATGATTAAAAATTGTATAAAACTGCTATATATAGAATTTCAGCTTGATTGAATCGCTGAAAGTACCGGAATTAACTTTTTAACACGTTGACTAACAATCACGCGCCAGCACGTGACGTGGTGCCATCAACAAAGAGCAAAACATGCGCTGGTTTAATAAATATTATTTATTAATTTATAATTTAATTAATTAAATATAGTTTAAATATAATATGTGTTAATTAATCCAATTCAAATTTGCGAGATTGTCCATTGGAGACACTCCAGATTTTTTATATAGATCTGATGATCTTTTTGTGTTCATATCGGAGATTTCTTTTTATTTGTTCAATATAATTTATTGAGGAAAACTCAAACATGTAATTTTATAAAGGAGATTATTATTATTATTATATTATTATTATAAATATTATTAAAATAATTTATTTGATCTTTTTGATTATATTGTAAAAGAAATGAATTTTAAACCAGAATATTTCATATTGAAATGAAATAAGAAATTGGTTAATGAAATTTATTTTCCTTTCTAAACCATATATCAATTTAAAAGAATTCATGTATAAAGCACCCACGTTTATTTAGTTCAGTTTGGGTTTTCCTTTTAACTCCGAGCAACACTCTCTAAATACTCCACTCTATTCTTAACATGGGCTTGTATTTTAAATGTAAAATATGATTTCAGTAAAATTTCCTCTTTAAGACAATTTCTTAGCGGCGTTATCCTTCCGCAGAATTATGATCCCTCTCTCTCTCTCTTTTTCTCTCTTACTCTCTTTCATATATTCATAGAGCATCCGTGCGATACTTCCTCTATCCACCTCTGTTCTGATGTATTCCAGTGTTTAATTAGACCCGGAACCTTGACTTAACAATAGTTTTTATTTTTATGACTTTTCTTCTTAGAAAGATGAGTAGGTGGTGGAAGAGATATAGTGGGAATGAGAGGAGGGTGAATTAGGGAGGCATGAGGATATGGGTGGCTGGGGGAGGGGGTATATGTTTGGTAGAGGATGAGAATGAAAAATAGACAAGAGACCATCCGCCCTTTGCGCGTTTCAAGTTTGACTTCCTCTTTTAAGAGTAAAAGAGGAAGGATATTTCGTTGTCGTCTACTTGACTTTCTTGTTCTTCTTGGACTACTACTTCTTCTTCTTCTTCATCTTCTTCTCACCACACACACAAATACACCAAGTTACGCTCCTTTTTTTTTTACTCCCATTCCACTAATTCCGCCCTTTTGTGTCCCCTTTTATTGTTTCCGACTAAATTCTGAATAGAATTTCACCACCGCCATCGTATCTTTCCTCTCTATCCTCCACCTTCAGTCACCATTCAACACCCCTCCCCTTTTTGTTCAAAATTACACAAAAAAAATATTACGAATTTTTTTAATGCTATATCTGTTAAACATATTTTGACAATTCTTTGTATACAATTCTATTAATTATAGAGTAAAGAAAAATATTGGTATCTCTCGATGATGCTGAACTCGGATAGTTTTAGTCAGCAGCAACTAAATTCCTCCAATCGTCCCAAAACTGAGTCACTACCATACAATCTTTATCATTTCAGAATTCCCTTAAATTTTGATATTGTTTTTCCGCCACTATTTTTGGTTTTCCCTACTGTGTGAGATAGTTTATCATTTCAAATAAGAAAGAATAAAATTTATTTAATATATATAAAAGTATTTTTGTTTTCTTATTTGACATCATTTTTTGTTCTATAATAATTTCTTTAAAATAAAAAAAATAATAATAATTTATAATCTTTATCAGTTATTTATTTTATCTTCAATCCACTAAATAAAAAAAAGTGTTAGGAAAAAAGGGTTGAAAGAGAGAGAGAGAGAGAGAAAGGATGAAATTGTTCTCTCTTCTTTCAACCGACCCTGTCGTCATTCGTCGTCGTCCTTACTCTCTATCTCTTTCTCATTTACTCTCTTTCTCTCCCATAGGCAATCGTGTTCTTTTCCTAAATGTAAACTTAACTAGAAATGAATTAATGGCCAGAAGATAAGAGATAATGATATTAAAAAAAAAGAGAGAAGAGAGAGGTAGCAGTTGATTTGTATTTAAAAAAAAGGGTTAAAGAGAGAGAGAAACGAGGGAGAAGAATGAAAAGAGAATATAAGAATATACATATATATATATATATGTATGTATATTCTTATACCTATTTCTATAAATCTACATATTATTTAAAGCAGGGGTGAGGAACATACGGCCCGCGGGCCAATTGCGGCCCGCCTGCACATAAACTGCGTTCCGCGTGCACATAAAGTGCGGCCCGCGAACATATTTAAAATTTATATGGTGGCCGGCCCTTATTCAAATGTTTTAATGATATTTATCAAAATATTGAGTTATTTCTAATGTCATTCATTACTAAAGTAAATAACATAGCAAAAACATCATTTTTTGTCAATTGTGGTTATTTTATAATAAATTTTCTTCACCTTTTTCTGAAAACATAATTTTCATTTACCTACAAATGTTAATGGCCCGCTTAAGTTTGGTTGTTTTCAATTTTGGCCCGCATTACAAAAAGTTTGCCAATTCCTGATTTAATGTGTTAGTATTACATTAATCTTCACAATTTTTACTTAGATTTATTTATTTTTTTAGGTCTGTGTGTGTTTGAGTTAGGCTAAATTCTAGTTGCTAGAGGTAAATAAATGGAATAATATGTTATCAATTGAGTTTAACATTACTTACTATTCTATTATTTTTTTTTCTAAATGAACTACTCTAAAGGGACTAACAATAGCCTATTATCTAATAATTTAATTTATTCTATTAATGTACTATAATACTATATTTATAATTATTCTATAATTATCAAATTTGATGATATATAAATAAATTATAATTAAAATATGTAGATTTGAATAGAAACATTGGTAAAATATGATGATAAATTAATGAACCTGAATGTGTATCAGAATTATATTTATATATAAACACAACATTAATAGATATAACTACTTAAGTACTTATAATAAAATATTTTATTTATTATTATATCTAAATATATAACTTTACAAAAATATAATAATTAACAGGGTTATAATTAATATAAACATTATTAACCATCAAATATTAAATAATATTTATTTAAACATTTGAGATTTAATAATATTGTTTTTCTTTCATAATTAAAATAATTTTAATAAATATAATTTAATATAATTAATTAAAGAAATGATATGCATACATACAAACATACATACAAACAACAAATACAAACATACATACAAATGATATACATACATAAATGTATATATTTACGAGGTTTGTTCAAAAGAAAAGGTGAATTTTGAATTATTTGTAAAAAGTATTTATTTATTCATCAACATCCCTTCCAGGTAATTCCCTTCAGATATAATGCACTTATGTGCCAGCGCATCTTCCAATCGTCGAAAAACTTCTGAAAGGCGCTTTTCGGTATTGCCATCAGCTCGTTCTTCGATTCCGACTTAATCTCATCCATTGTGGCAAAACGCTTTCCTTTCATTGGTCTCTTCAGTTTTGGGAATAGGAAAAAGTCGTAGGGAGTCAAATCTAGTGAATACGGTGGTTGAGACATGATTACCGTGTTGATTTTAGCCAAAAAATCACCAACAAGCAATGATGTTTGAGGTGGTGCTTTATCGTGATGCAGAATCCATGATTTGTTTTTTCTTCCTTGTAGTATTCCTTATTAACAGTACGACCTGTTGGCAAGAACTGATGCACCACGCAATTGTAACCGAAGAAAACATTCACATTTGATCGAATTTGGCGTGTTTTTTTAAAGCGCTTGTATCACTTATAAACATTATTATGAGACAAAGTAGACTCGCCAAATGCCACAGTGAGCATTTTAAGTATATTGGAGCATTTTATTTCATTTTTAACACAAAATTTAATACAGATTCATTAAAAAATCGAAGAACACACAATAACGTGTCTAACTTTTTCAGTTGTTAAAAACAAACTACTAATCCAAAATGGCTGATAATGTCAACATATGAGAAACATATGTCCACTAACATAACAAAAAAAATTTTCATAGTCGAATGTACATAGCCCGCGAAAATTAAAAAAAATAAAAATTCTTTTGAACAGAGCTGGTATATATATTGCCTTTTAAAATCAAATCCCATTTTTAGCAATTTTTTGCATATTATTATAAGAAATTAATTATTTCAATTTGACTAAGACACTTTTTTTATTTTGGTACAACATACCATATTATCATTATTATTATTATTATTATTATTATTATTAAACTTAATTTGACGGATTATTTCGATTATTTTTTATAATTGCATTTTAAAATCGTTGATTTATTTATTTAAGACCACCTTTACAATTAATAAGAGATTGTTAGAGACATCAACTACTCTATTTTGAGACAATCGTATTACAACTTTAAAACTATATATATATATATATATATATTTGCAAATATTTGATAAGATTTTTTTTCTTAACAAAAAACTTGAGAGATTATATATACGAATCTTTTGACCTCTCAATGTCCAATGTTTAAAGATGAATGATGAACGGGAGGGGTTGGGTGATGAACTAAAAAAAAATCCTACTGGTGGTGGTGGTGGTGATAGAGTTAAAAGAGAAAGAGAGAGAGAGAGAGTTTCATCCTTCTTCAGACTAACGTTATAAAATAAAACTTAATAAAAAGTAATCCCAGGTAGCGAAGATATATCCCTTCACCCCAAAGAATTTTATTATATATATATATATATATATATATATATACATATATATAAACATTCGTTGAAGAGAAAGTCACGTGACAGAAACGTAAAGGGTCTTGTTTTATACAAAGTATAAGTTTTAGGGCTAAAAGCAGGTTAATAATTATAAGACAAAGATGACAAATCAAGATGCGCAAAAAGGAGAAAAAGAAGGAGAGGAGGTGAAGAAATGTAATAGTAAAATAAAAAGAGTGAAAGAGATAGAAGACAAGTTTTACGTATTTTCATCTGCATTGGACTTGAAATGATCCATCCCAGCCCCACCCTCGCTTACTCACACATTCATTCCTCCTCCTTCTCTACTCACTCTCTCTTCCCCTTTCTCTTTCTTTCTTACTTGTTTCTTTTCTTTATTTAAAATAATATATACATATATATATATATATATATATATATATATATATGTTTTTCATATCTCTCCTCTCTAAAGGAAAGGATTAATTTAATTTATAGACAAAAGATATTATAAATATTTCCATTTCATTTAAATTTTGACAAATAAAAAAATCTTAATTCTCACTAGTAAGTATATAAATTATTATCAATATTTATATATTTATAATTAATTTTTTTAAAGAAATACTTATATATAATTTAAATTTTATTAATAATTAGAAAAGATAAATATTATTGAATTCCATTTAATTCTCACAAATTTAAATTTTTATTATATAATTTAGTATCAGAAATTCCAATTTTCAATTTTTTATAAGTTAGACCAGTGATTCCCAAACTGTGAGCCGCGAAAAAATTTTCTAATACTTGAAATTTTTGGTACTAAAAAAAAGGGAAACTTTTAACATTTTCGATTATTTTTAAATTTTTTTCAATATGGTTCTAAAAAAACAAAAAAAGGAGGGAAGAAAAGATTTCCAATGTTTCAAATGAGTAAAAATTTATATAAAAATCGGATGTATTAAGGGAGGTTTGGAAAAAATCCGATTATTAAGGGAGCCGCAAACTCGACAAGTTTGGGAACCTCTGAGTTAGACCATAGGTTCCCAAACTTTTTTGTGTTGTGTTGTGTCATGTTTTTCCATGATTTTCGGTTTTGGGTAGACCCCCTAAATTGATTTTTTGTAAAAAAATTTTACCTTTTTTTAGACCCTTATTGAAAAATAAAAAATGTTTTAAGAGCCATGTCGGAAAAACAATTTATCTTTAAAGCCATATTGATAGTATAATGTACTATCGTAGACCCCCATATTAATTTCTTCGACCTCAAATTTTTTATTCGCTGCTGTAGACCCCTTGTAGGTTGTCAAAGACCCCTGGGGGTCGATATAGACCACTTTGGGGGCCTCTGAGTTAGACGATGAGTTTTTGTTTTCCAGAATTTGAAAACGACTATATATATATATATATGTTTATGAAAAAAACTAAATTGCTTTTTACTATCTCGCCAGAGATAGTATTGCGATCACGAAAATTTTTGATGTCAAGATTTTGATGTTTTTATACGTTTTGAAGGTCCATGTGTCATTTTCACTAAGGTTGAAAAAAATGTCTTTGTGTGTGTATGTAGACAAGATACGTAAAAACTGTTTGAGCTAGAATAATGAAATTTAGTATACGGTGATTATTCAAAATTCGTAGTTTTCTATCAACTTTTGAGAAATGTCCCTCATTCGGAAGAGAACCACACATTACCTACCACGTTTTCATTTTTTTTCCTCTAAACTGACGGTAAAGGTAAAATATATGTTTGATAGTTTTTCACTTGACTAAAAATTGTATAACACTGCTATATATAAAATTTCAGCTTGATTGAATCGCTAAAAGTACCGGAAGTAATTTTTTAACACCTTGACTGGCAATCACGCGCCAGCACGTGATGTGGTATCATCAACAAAGAACCAAACACGCCAATAAATATTATTTATTAATTTTAATTTATAATTTAATTAATTAAATTTAATTTAAATATCTTCTTCTTTTTAAGACCGCCTCCCTTTCGGAGTTTGGCAATCATCATGACTAGGATAGCCTTAGAAGCTGCCTAGCCATGATAATTTTTCTTGTGAATGTTAATGCGGTGGTTTCACGTTGCCTTCCGCATGTATAGAACCAGAAACTGACAGTTCCTGGAGCCGGAGGCAGCTGATGTTAAATTGAATTTTATTAGAACAATTTGTTCCTAGTTGGAATTAACGCCGACTTCTTGTGTAGAAAATTCTATTCTACACTCTCGGCTAGCTGCCTCCTTTTTTAAAAATAATGCATGTTAATTGATCCAATTCCAATTAAATGGAGACACTCCAGATTTTTCTTCTTTTAATTAATTAATAATATAATACAATGATTCATGATGACTTATATATATGCATTTTTTCTCCAGATTTAATCAATTATTATCTTTTCAATTTAATTATTGAATTATATATTTTTAAAATAAACCAATAATATTAATAATTATCATTGTTTAATTAAATCAATTTAAAAACTTATATATAAGAAAAGTACTTATTTTTGGAGAATTTGGAGAATATTAATAAAATAATATTAATAAAAATTCTTGTCTGTACATTTAATACTTATAAATTATTAGATATTTTTATGTTTCAGGAATTGGAGAATTTAAATATAATTTGAAAATGCTTAATTTTTTTCCTTGTCATTTAGAAATAAATTACTGCATGAGGGTGAGACACTATTTTAGATTACAAAATATATTTCATTTTTTTTATTTTTAATTTTTTACCCTTTTCATTTCTAAAATATTTGAAATTATTTCACTCTGAGTCAGAATATTATATTTCTCTTATATATAATACATAATATTTATTTTTTGTTTTCTCAAAGATCATTAGTCTCTTAATTTCTTGTCTGTATTCTCTGTAAAAAAAGCCTCCCCTTTTATTCGATGGTCATCCCTAACAAAAGACTTTTAACATACACATCAAGGTTATTTAATTATCAAAGGGCCCGTCATTAAGAAGAAGCAATTTTTTGATTTGGGGTGAAATATACAAATCTAGACAGCTATCATCCCTCCTCCTACATTCTCTACCCCTACCACCCTCTAAGCCCTCTTTTTCTCTCTTAGTATGTATCAATGTGCATTTTCTAGTGGCTGATTTTCGTCCTTCTTTCCAGCCCTTCGGATCCATCCATCCTTCAACTTCCTATTCTCCTCCTACACACCCCCACCCCACCCCTTCAGTTATATTTAGGGTGTATATATGTGACCATGTGGATGTATATTTTTTATCCCTTTTTTCGCTCTTTCTCTTTCACTCTGACAATGCTGAATAATAAATATCTGAGGATTTAAAAAAAAAAATAGTATAGTCTAAAGCTTCCGTTTCTGAAAATTCCTCGTCGACGTCGTCTCATGAGATGAAGAGTGGGGAAGTAAAAAAAAAGAGCGGGGGAAGGAAAGAGAACATTGCGATATATAGAAATGAAAAATATATATTCATAAAGTGAGAAGGGGAAAAGGATGAGAGGAGAAATCTATCTATCTAAAAGGGAAGGAGAGAGAGAATAGTTTGCATTGTGCTGCCATCCCATCGGCAATTAACTGAATTACACTTTTCTACCTTGAATATTTACTATTAATATTTTTGTTTTTATTAATTAAATAATACAAAAAAAAAATAAAATAAAACATGAATGAATGAATGTGGTTTGGAATGATAGCGAATATTAATAATAATTATTATTTGTAAATCTTAATGAAATATTAAAAAAAAAACTATTTATTAAAAAATATCAATTAAAATATTATTTTTTTTTATTTATTATATTAAAATATTTTCTGAGTACATTTTTTTATTAAATATTTATTATTGTAATATATAAATAATAAATACATTTTGATTGATTTTAAAAAAACATTCAATTTTGAAGGTGGTTGTATTCATTTATTGATTTAAATAATTTAATTTTAATTCTTAAAATGATCATACATTTCGAATTTCATGACAAGTTATATTTTGTTTTTTTATATATATAAATATATTTTATTTGTCAAAATAAACTTATCATTTAATTTGATCTTCAGTTAAAATATATATATATATATATGTAGATATATATGTATAAATGTATATGTATATTTAAATTGTTAATATTTTATTCGATTTTTTTTTAGTTTAGAGTCATTTCTTATGGATTTTCAGAAAAAGGGTTTCTGTTGAAAATCCCTTCCGGAGGGACCCCCTTTCCCCCTCCTCAGCCCGTGACTACAGTCACTCGTCCGTCGTCCAGCAATAGGAGCCTGAGTGAAATCCCTTCAGCCCTTCCTTTGCACATATTCAGAGGGGTTGAGGAGAGAGATAAAAAAACACCCGCACCGGGCATAAAGGACTAAGCTTAAAGCTTAAATGAATAATCTTTAACTTTTACTCCCACCCCACCCGCCTCCCTATCCTGGCTATTCCTACCCTTCTCCTTTTTTTTTAACCAACCCTTTCTCATTGGTACACACTCACACATACATATTAGGAAGTATCGCAAAAGAGGAGAAGGAAATAAAAAAAAAAAAAAATTAAAATTAAAAATTGAAAAATTAAAAATTAAAAACAAACGAAAGGGAATTATTTTTCTCTTATTTCACCCTTCCAGTTCATAGAAACGAAAATATATTTGATAGGGGCATAGGGAGAAAAGAGAGAGAGAGAGAAAGAAAGAAATTAACGTTAAGATTCTTATAATTAGGAAATAAAAAATATTATAATACTAGAAAATATACCTTCAAGACGTTAGTAATATTTTCTTTTTTATTCAATACACACATACTATTAAATTTATTAAATTAAATTAAATTAAATAATAAATAAAATTAATTTAAACAAAATGAATATCCAAATTTCTTAAAATATGAGAAATGATTAGTAATTTTTTTTATTCTATATTCTAAGGAATGCAAATTGACATTAACAACACATTGACATTATATGAAATTTATTCATACCTCAATCATTTATGAGAAATAATTAAAAGTTAATTAAAAATCTAACGTAATAAAATATCTATTAAATTAAAAGTTATCATAACAAAAGAAAAATTCATTATTTATAATATGGTATACAATATAAGAAGTTCTCTTATACTTCTATAGATATAGATATACTTTGTATTTATAATATTAAAATTTCAAAAAATTAATATTTGTTAACGTAATTAATTGCTTTAATTGTAGAAACTAGAAGTTGAAACATTTGTAACATAACATAACATAACTTTAAGTTTCATAACTCAAATAATCGAATTACAGCTTTAGATTTTTTATGTCAATTTCCGTTATATTGTACTACTGAAAAAAATATATATAAATATATTCAATGTATTATGCAACCACATTTTTCCAAATGTCTCTATCCTTAGCCACAATTATGCAACTCCTTTTTTTCTCTTTTTTCTCTTCCTATATTGTCTCTCAATCTGTCTCCCCAGTTCTTTTCCATTTTTGCCACGTGTCCTGTCCATCGAAACCTCGATTTTATAACTCTAACTATATTTGTAATTGCATAGAGATCATGCAATTCCTCTTTATGTAGTTTTTGTTATTTGTCAGTGATCACATCTTTCTTTGGCCCTAAAATGCTGCGAATAATCCTATTTTCAAATACTCTAAATCTACTCTCGTCTCCCATGATCATAGACCATGCCTCACACCCATAAAAACAATCGGCAAAATAATTCTATTTTATATATTAATTTTGATTCCCTTTGATAATAATTTTGACTAGATAAGCCCCTTTTTACTGAATGATAACAGGTGTTACCCGATTGCAACCTAGATTTAAATTCTTCTCGAATATTATTATCCTTCAAGATTACAGAACCTAAGTACTTAGATTTCTTTATATTTTCAAATTCTACGTTTTGTAGTATATTAAACCCACATATATATAAATAGCAATATATTTGTGTTAATAACAAGAAATCTGATTTAAGGACAATTATAATAACTAGTTATAGTATCTTGATATTTCTCCATTTTATTTATTTATTTATTTATTAATGATTTCTAATAATTATATCATAATCAAAATAATATTTTTAGATAGATTTTGAAAATTGAATAATAACTAATTGAATTTATTAATTTATGATTTTTTTCTAAATTAATTAATTCTAAGTAACTTGAAAAAATATTGCAAATAATATTAATAGCAAATTTTGAAATATCATATATCGTTTATTTAAAGATATTGGAGAATAATCTTCATTTTCGTAGTCTCATGTGTGAGATGACGTCGCCAAAAAAATGTCACATCCAACGGAAGAATAATATATTATACTAATTAATTGGTATAAATAAAATTCTATTTTAAATTTTTGAGTAAAATGTTCTATACAAATTTTTGAAATTTAAATGCCTCGAAAAATCTAAATGTATCTAAATGTAATGTATCTAATCTAATTCTAAATGGTTCAGGTTGCAAACTAGACAACTTATAAGTTTCTTCTCAACTTTGACGATTTCTATATTGTATTTGTAACAACAAAATAAAAATAAAACAAACAAATTCATTTGTCACCTTACTGATTTATCTTAACCTTAAATTTCTTTTGATTTGCTTAAATTTCGTTAGTAATAAATAGTAAAGTCAAATTATAATTAAACAAATAATATTATAAAAATTATATTCTAATATATTATATTATTAGTTTAGTATTCATTTACTGAAGTTAAAATAAAAAACATCTGGGAATGCTAGGAAGCATTACTATCAACGAACTTTTATTCATATTTATTCATATATTAATTATTAATTAATATCTTTAATTTACTTTCTTAATATTCCCGGTAATTTTCTTAATGTTCCCGGACATTTTTTTAATGTTTACAATAATGTCTAAACATTTTTTCTTTACAATTTTACATTATAATAACACTAATTATATGGGAAATTTTCAACTTTGACCGCCGATTTGACCGTGTTCCCAACCCAATTTTAAAAACCAAGACCACTTTACAATTGCACTTTTTTAACCCTCTTCCGGTTGAGCTACATTTCTGAAAATTTGATAGAAAACTACAAATTTTGAATAATGCCCGTATACCAAATTTAATTATTCTAGCTCAAACCCTTTTTGCGTAATCTTGTCTAAACTTATTGTTAGTGAAAATGACTCAGGGACCTTCAAAACGTATAAAACCATCAAAATCTCGACATCGAAAATTTTCGTGATCGCAATACTATATTGTAAAAATATATTAACAAAATTTAGAAAGTAAAAAATGTTTTTTTTTATAAAATTAATGATAGTTTTTTAAACTAGAAATAAATATTAGTTAGGTATTAACGAACTAAAAGTTCGTTGATAAAGAAAAAGAAAAAAACAAAGAGAACTATTAATATAAAATATTATTAATATTCTTTACTTTCACCCCCTTTCTAGGTGCGAATAGCGCCAAAGGCGGTTCGAGCATCTAGTAATAAATAAAAATTAATGAAAATCATTAATTAATTATAATAATAATAATAAATAATAAAAGTTATATTGTTTCTTGATGAAATTAGTAATAAGATAAGATTGAACCCCTCGGGGAGTTTATATTATGAATAAAATGCTAAATAGGTATACAAATATCTACTCCCTTTCAATATTTTTCTTTCTTTGTTTTTTTTTGTTTTTGATTATTATTTTATTTATATTATGAATATGATTTTTTTTTATTCATTCGCCCATTTCGGACATGAATATGCATAGCAGTTGGTTGGTTGATTCAGGGAGTGAGTCTGTTCAAAAGATGGCCAAAATGATTAGTAATCTCGATGAAGGGACCCCTGAAATTCCCAGGGAAAGGGTTCCCTGATCTTACCCTCGAGATATACGTATTCCACCCCCTTAGCCTTTCTCTCATAGAGGGGTGGTAAAGAGAAAGGGTTGCTCTTGTCTTATTGATTAGGCTTGCCAAATATTACTCTTTACATATTAACGAGCTATAGACAGAGACAGAGACAGAGAGAGAGAAAAGGACCAGGATCTCGGTTGAATAGCATCTAATTAAATCCAGAATAGGAAAAAAAAATACTAAATTAAGATTAAATTTTTAAAACAATTCTCTTCAAATCCCCTTCAAAAAAAAAAGAAAAGGAATAATCTATTTTCTTATAAATTTTAAATTACAAAAATGGATGAATAGCAAAAAAAAGAAAAAGAAATGAAAAATTTTATTATAGAAGGGTATTCTAACTATTTAAATAACAGAAAAATATAACAATAGTAATATTATCAAATGCATATATATTTATATACCAGGTCTACCGGTATGAAGTGAGCATTAAGATATAAATTTGCCGATAGGGAACATTTGTTGTAAACTAGCCTTAATTATTTTTTATTTGTTTGGTTGGTATGATATCTGTCAAACATATTTAATATACATCAAGTTATTGAGCACAAACATCATATTTTTTTATCGTGCTAAAAATGTCGTATTTTGTACCAGAAAGTGATGATTAGCGGAAAGCATTAATTTTTTGCTTTCATTTGAAGAAAAGTGCTACAGAGTCGCACTGGATGCGAAGCATATGGTGATCATGCTCTATCAGAAGTAACATGCAAATGATGGTTTCAACTGATTGGTTTCAACTGAATGATTTTGGTGTGTGAAATGAAGAACGTAGAAGTCCATCAAAAATGTTTGAAGACGATAAATTGCACGCAATATTGGTGATGATGATGATACTTTGAAACAAAAACAAATAACAGAAATGTTAAATGTTGCACAACAAACAATTTCTGACCGTTCAGATGCTATGGGATCCAAAAGTGTGGAAAATGAGTCCCACATGAATGAACCAAAGACAGATGGAAAATCGAAAAAAAACACTTGGAAATAAAATAATTATTGCATCGAATTTTACAGGCGATGGGAAATTGATTTATTTTAAAAATCCTAAACGGATAAAAACATGGGTTAATCCGAGACAACCATCAACATCGACTATAAAACCAGATCGATTCGGCAAGAAGGCAATGTTCTGTCTTTCATGGGTCCAGAAAGTTGTTGTGTATCATAAGCTTAAAACGTGATGAAACTGTACTAAAACTAATCGTTATAAACAAAATATTCTCAATTTGAACAATGCATTGATCTAAAAACGACCAGAATGAGCCACAAGACACACTAAAAGTAATTTTATTACACGACAATGTGCACCTGTATACAAATCAAAACCTGTTCAGGATACAATCAAAGCTCTTGGCTGGGAGAGGCTACCCCACTTGCCGTATTCACCAGACCTGGCCCCTTCCCACTACTAGTTTTTCATCAATGGGACACACATTGACTGAGCAGCACTTGATTTCTACTAAGAAGTCGAAAATTGGGTGTCTGTTTTGTTTGCTTCAAGACAAACATTTCTATTGGCTTGGTATTCAAAAATTGCCAAAAAGGTGGTCAAAATGTGTAAAAAGCATTGGTCAATACTTTGAATATATTATTTTGACTTTCCCATTCCAAATTAGTGTTTCATTTTAAGAAAAAAATGGTCACTTCATACCGGTAGACTTAGTATACTATATATTAATTTGCGATAAATTACGTATTTATATATTATAACTAATTTAATTTTGTTGATTTAAATTATAACCAAATTATGACCAAGATGATATATAGCTAAGTGGTTATTATAGTTCTTTATCCTTTTCTGATGAAATTGACGAACATAACTATAAAACACCTTTATTTGAAATATTCACGATATGAAAGAGAAATTTTTATTAATTACATTTTAATTTTCATCAAAATCTTCTCTAAGTTCAACCATTATTCACTTTTTCTTAACTGGAAAATCGTTCTCAAGTGTATCCAATTTTTATTTGTTGTAATATATCATCGGCCAAAATTTGTTTTATTTAATTTTAAAAATTCTCAATCTCTGGATGTTTTGACCCAATGCCAATATGCGTAGCTAACACTACTCACACTCTACAGTCATACTAATTACACAAATCTGGCACAATTTGTCAGAATGATATAAATTTTAATATTTATGCACAAGACAGTTGTGTCCATATTTTTCTGAACATTCCACTTGTGCTTTACCATATTTAGCGAAATGAGAACGTATTATAAAATAAATAATAATATCGTATACACTTCTAATCGAATAAACAATAAAAAAAAAACTCTGAATTATATACATCGTAGGAAAAGACAGTGTTATCTTAATTAGGAGTCGTATCATCAGTAGAAAGGTTCCCATTACCTTAATTTTCTTGATTGGAGGCGCTACTTTTTACCGACCGACGATAGTAAGGGAGGTATTGTTTTCACACCAAATTTCACATGTGGAGATTTTTACATATCTCCACGAATCATGCATTTTCTAAACAGAAAAAAGTATTTTTAGCATGATGTCTGTCCGTCCGTCCGTCTGTCCGTCCGTCTGTCCGTCCGTCCGTCCGTCCGTCCGTATAGATGTGTACAGCCTGAACGGCTCAACCGATTTTGATGAAATTTGGTATATTTACTTAATGCATCAGTGGGATGAATTGATCAACTTTTGGTGCAATTCCGGAAACCGGAAGTGGTAGTATTAGCGATCGACGATAGGAAGGAAAGTGTTATTTTCACACCAAAGGAGATTTTTTTATATATCACCACGAATCATGCACTTTGTATTGGTTTTATCCTCGAGAAAAATCATATTTATTAGTTTTTTCTTGATTTAAAATTATATGACGTCATCCAGCCATTCATGACGTCACAGCCTGGTTTTGAATATATATTATAAATAAAATAAAATTAAAAATGTTTATATTTATTATTTATGTATCCATATCTGTTTTTTATTACATTAATAGATATATTAAAATTATTTGAAATTGTTTCTGTAGCTGGAAATTAATTTATTTCAAACAGTCGGTCGGTTCGGACCTGGCCACAGGTCAACTTATTTTCAAGTAGTTTCCTAATTTTGATCCTGGAGAATTGTTTACTCCGTCTCATAGACTCAAGTTAAAGAAATACCCTTCCAAACCCGGGATCACGAGAATGTCATCGCTGTTGCCTCCCAATATGTGGCTCCGTCTAGAATAAACAATAGAACCGGCAATTATTGTAACTACTATCTAATATAATCTGATAGATCAAAAATAGTGTAATTATTGTCTAATAAACATAGTATTTACGTTTTAGTCCTGGTCCTCCGAAAAAAAGAGATCAAGGTGTCGCCAAATTCATTAAGTTTTAAGAAAAAATAAGAAGATTAAGAAATGTTTACATTATATTACAAAACTATTATAAAATAAAATTAAATAATTTAAATAATTTTAATAAAATATAATTATTTGTAATTATATATATTTAATTAATTAGAGAATAAAATTATTACCGACCGACGATAGTAAGGGAGGTATTGTTCTCACACCAAATTTCACATGTGGGGATTTTTACATATCTCCACGAATCATGCATTTTCGTGACAGAAAATAGTATTTTTAGCATGATGTCTGTCCGTCCGTCCGTCCGTATAGATGTGTACAGCCTGAACGGCTCAACGGATTTTGATGAAATTTGGTATATTTACTTAATGGATCAGTGGGATGAATTGATCAACTTTTGGTGCAAATCCGGAAACGGGAAGTGGTAGTATTAGCGATCGACGATAGGAAGGGAAGGGTTATTTTTACACCAAATTTCACATGAGGAGATTTTTTACATATCGCCACGAATCATGCACTTTGTATTGGTTTTATCCTCGAGAAAAATCATCTTTATTAGCTTTTTCTTAATTTAAAATTATATGACGTCATCCAGCCATTCATGACGTCACAGCCTGGTCTTACATATATATTAAAAATAAAATAAAATTAAAAATATTTATGTTATATCCGTATCTGTTTTTTATTACATTAATAGATATATTAAAATTATTTGAAATTGTTTCTGTAGCTGGAAATTAATTTATTTCAAACCGTCGGTCGGTTCGGACCTGGTCACAGGTCATCTTATTTTTTATTTTATAATTAATTAAATTTATTATCTAATATCAGAAAGCTTTAATAAACTTTGATAAATTATTTTTATAATTAACAATTTTCATATTTTTTGATTAATATAAATTAATTTTTAAATTTTTAAAATTGTGAGAATTATGTGATAAAATATATTATTATATTAGAGAAATTATTATTATTACAATCTATTCGTTGAATTTAAAATATTTTTTAATTAATTTTTTTATTAATTTTTTAATTAATTAATTAGTTGTAATATTAATGGTATGTAATAATTTAAAATATATATTGTTCAATTTTTATGTTTTCATTTTCAGATGATATAATAAGGAAAATATTTTTATTTAAATTGAAAATTAAATTTTGAAATGAGTTGCATTTAATTTCCTTGAATTAATTGAATTAATTACTTAGCTATCTATTAAAATTGATTTATTATTTAAATGTTCATTCCTCTCTCTCCCTCTCTCTCTCTTATACTAATCAGAAGCAGTGGTTGTTTGTAAAATCGATGTCAATATGAGCGAATTTGGTTTTGTTTTGCCTAGTAAGATAGGCTTTTTGGTTGGTTTGTGTCGTAGTCGTTGTCGTTGTCGTTCATCCGATTTGTATTCCATCCACCTTTATAGCCTCTCTGAGTCTTAACCGGGTTTCTCCATCCACCCTTCACCCCCCTCTCCAAACCCACCCATTCTCTCTCTTCTGGGGAATCCCTTCAGGATTCGGTTGGATTGGTAGCTTCGTCGGCTGGGCTCTCTATGTATGGCATCGTCGTGTTAGAACGACTAGTTGCAATTGAATTAGCCTTTGACAAGAGAGAAGCACCGAGCGAGCAACGCCTCTTTCTTTATCTTAACAAGCCCAATAAAATGAACGAATTAAAACGAAAAATAAATATACTTGGTTGAAGTATATATTGCATTTTAATAAAATTGATTTGTAGAAATAGATTAAAATTACAAATAAAGTTTTAACTCATTAAACCCAAAAATGTTTTATTTAATCAATAATTTTTTTTTTACTATTATTATTATTATATGGATTACGAATTATATTTATAAATAATTGAAGTAATATTTAAGATTAGTATAAAAAAATCAATAATTAATTAATTAAATTATGACTTAATGTTTTTACTATCTCGCCATGAAAATGAAAATTTTCGATGTCGAGATTTTGATGTTTTTATACGTTTTGAAGGACCCTGAGTCATTTTCACTAAGGTTGAGAAAAATGTCTGTGTTTGTGTGTGTGTGAATGTAGACAAGATTTGAGATAAAATAATGAAATTTGGTATACGGGCATTATTCAAAATTCGTAGTTTTCTATCAACTTTTTAGAAATGTAGCTCAACCGGTAGAGGGTCATTATCTACCACGTTTTGATTTTTTTTTCCCCTAAACTGACCGTAAAAATAAAGATATATATTTGATAGTTTTTCACATGATTAAAAATTGTATAAAACTGCTATATATAGATTTTCAGCCTGATTGAATCGCTGAAAGTTCCGGAATTTTTTAACACTGCAAATCACATCCCAGCACGTGATGTGGTGCCATCAACAAAGAGCCAAACACTGCTGGTTTAATAAATATCATTTATTAAATTCAATTTATAATTTAATTAATTAAATTTATTTTAAATTAATATATGTTATTTAATCCAATTTAAATTGCGAGATAGTCGCGTGAAGACACTCCAGATTTTTTAAGCGAAGATTAAGTGACAATCTTTCATAATATCCTACTTGAATACTCTAACAATGGGTTATTATTTATTAAAATACTTTTTAATTAAATTATAATAACAATTTTATACTGCAATTATAAAAATAAATTCCTTAATTCTTGAAAATCAAAATTTTTAATATATATATATATAAACTACCACTTCTGCTTTCCGGATATAAAAAGTGATGAATTCATGCTACTGATGCATTAAGTAAATATACCAAATTTTATCAAAATCAAATCAAGCTTTACACGTCTATACGGACACACAATGTACAGACAGACAGATATGCTAAAAATACTTTTTATTATTAACAAAATGCATAATTCGTGGAGATATGTAAAACTCTCCACATGTGAAATTTGGTATGAAAACAATACTTTCCCTTCTTATCGTCGGTCGGTAAAAATTTTATTAAAACCTTCAAAAGGTACAAAGAGATAAGCCCAAAGTGAAGGTGGACCTCCCTGGTTATGTGGGATTTTTATCGCCCTGTGGGCACTGGGGATCCCAGTCGGAAACCCTTTGGATGACTTTAGTGTGTTCCGAACTTTAGACACACATTCATTATAGCCCTTCGTTCACAACACTTCTTCCACATTTTCAGCTATGGCCTTCCATTTTTCTTTGTTCTTCAGCATCACGGATATAATTGAATCCGCTGCTACAGGCCCGACTCTGGTTGACTGAACCCTCAGCTCGGTCGCGAACTGAAAATACCCAAAGAAGGCGTGGTAGGCAGTAGCCACCAAAGACAGAAAGGTAACGCTAATTTTGCATCTTACAATGATATACCCGAATATACTCGTATCCAGTAAGGAATTGGCACAGGTAAAATTTTATTTCGCCATGACTCTTGTTGAACCAACATCTTGAGGTTAATTTGATGGTCTACTTGCCAATTTTGCCAACGGTTCTGGCAGCTTTGGAGTATATCTTTTCATGCCTCTTCTTTGCTTAGTCCGTTCAAGTTTTTGGGTTTGGAAGAGTTTCGCATCTTTGAAGAAAACCTGTCTCTCATCGGGATCATGAAGGAGAGTTTAATTAATTAATTTTACTTTTTAATAAGTAAAAGGGACTATCAATAAAGTCTAACAATAATCGGAATAATACGATAATTCTTCTTTAATTCTTAAAAGTACATAAAAATGACTGTGAAAAATTTATTTCTGTTAATAAAGTCACACACAGATGATATCAGTGATGATATAATAGAGTGAATTATCAATCAATTTCTCAAGTGTTATTTCAAAATAAAAGAAAATACTTATCAATTTATAGAAATATGTATATAAAAATAAGGAATTTTTCATCTTCCAAACTATTGTAGAAGAAAACATTAATTAAAATAGAAATATACTATAAATCAATTAATTTGTTCTTTTTTAGTTGATTTTTTTATCCACATCCAAATAATTTATTATTCGTATTTAATTTCTCTAAGAGTCTTGGATTATAACATCAATCTTTCAAAAGCAACAAATTATGCAAAATAGTCAAAAATAATTATTATTTAATGTAGAATTAATGTAATTTCAATATTTTTTGAAACTTAAGTTATCTCTATATAAATGAGAAAATCATTCTTAAGGGGATAAAAATTCTCAACCTAAACCCTTTTTTTAACTCTTTTTGTTTCTGAAATAAAAAAAAAAATAAATGCAAACGGACCTCTCGGGCGAATAAAAGAAAGCTATTTAAATATTGATTTTCTTATCGTTACCCCCACCCGAAGGGGTCCTTCTCGGTGGCATACAGCATCATATATATCCTACATCCCCAAACCCCCTCCTCTTTACCATACACACACACACACATCACAGACGCCCTTCTCCTCTCTTTAGCCGTTTCCTTTTTTTCCACACACACATACACACACACACATACATACACATTGAGATAGAAAAAGGGGTGGAACTTTGTGTATGAGATAGCGATGGATATAAAAATTTAACTTGAGTTTTGGAGCGAAAAGAGACACCACCCACATCCCTCACCCTTCCACCCATACTCTCTCTCTTACACATCGTTCGTATTCCTCCTACAACCACCCTATTTTACCCTTTATAGAAAAAAGGAAGGGTGAATGAGTGAGAATGAGACAGAGAGAGAGAGTGAGGATATGGACATAGACATGTGGAGAAGGAAGGAAACGACGCCGACGCCGCGGCGAGTTTTCAAAAAAAGAGGATTTAGCGGGCGGGGCAAATGAGTAGAGAAAGGGTTGGTTATTTCACTGATGTATTTTTTTAATATCTAATATTCTTTGTACTTTTGAAAAATTCATTTCAATATTTAAATGCTATCTATAAATTGGAATTTTATATTCTTTAAGTTAAAAAAAAAAAAAAATTAATTAAAATAAAATGAAATAATTTTAATTATAAAATAAATAAAAAAAAATAATTACCATGATGACAACTTTGTTTAAATATTCTTAAATTTTAATTGATTAATTGTTTGTTTATTATTTTCTATTATTTCAATTGTTATATTCTTGAAAATCAATCAATTTTTAAATTTTATATTATATTTTCAAAATTTTATATTGTATATACAAATAATATAGTATCTTATTATTTTTATTTTATTTATTATTAAAAATCAAATCACATAACATTGGTTAATTTTTTTATTGAACATCTTCATCTAAACAACATTGCTGAAAAGACAGAATATCTGAGCTCCCGGATTGATTATTTTCTCAAAAGTTGTGTCCAAGGATCAACTTATAAGTGTAAAATTCTAAACAATTTTTAATGGATTTGTCTTTCAGCTAAACCCTAATGTCCGACAGTGTGTATAGTTACTCCAGTTAATGTCGCATTCACCATTTTATGTTACTGAAGAATCACGTGGATATTAATATATTACAATTCTCAAATTTATTTAATATGAAAAACAAAAGAATTAATATTTAAATCAATTCACCCTAGATTCCATTTTCATGATTAGATAATTGGTAGGCTATAGAGAGTTTATCAGATCAGCATAACTTTGCTTTGTAGATCTCTTCAAAGCTTTTGATTAAGTAAAGTTACAGGACGTTAGGAAACGCCTTCTTAAAAGCGAGGTGTTCCTCCAATAATTATAAAAATAATCCAAGATTTACCTCCGTTAATACAACATAAAGTCCAAAAAGAGTTCAGATATCTAGCAAACGAACATTAAGGAAGAAGTAATATCATCATCTAAAATCTCAGAATTTCTCTCCAATTTAGTTTGGAAAATTAAGTTTATGTTTGCCGCGAACGTAAAATAATTATATATGGGCCTGAGTCTAATGCTGACACCATCGTTACAAAGCAGCTCCTTCAGTGGTTTTAGTAACTCCCGTTTTGAAATTTTCAAGACAATGAATAGAAATGAATTTCATTTATTGATTAAACATTGCTTTTTGATGGGAATAATCATCTATTTTTGAATGGTATGCTGAATTTAAAACGGTCGTACAAGTACAGATGATGCTAGATCATCTAGTTGCCAAAAAAACGGATGTTGTTATTGAAAACATTTAAAAATGTTCACAAAATAGTTAATATAATTTAATTATTAAGAGAATTTTTATTAAAAGACCACATTATTTGTATAAAATTATTTATTAAATTAAAATAATTGTACAACGTTTCAACTGCTTATTCTGCAGTCGTTTTCAAGTAACCGTACGCTTGCTCCGATTCAAGCGGACTGATGCATGTTGGGACACGTCACCTCTTATATAGGCAGTGATATTGGCTCCAATTTTTGCCGCCAATTCTTAATCTTAACATGAAGTCAGCAGCAATTGTCAAAGCAAGCGTTTACAATCAAGAAGTATGATAGTGCATTATGTCTCTATAATAAAGATAGTAAATTATTTCTATAATCAAGATATATACATAAATACACATTAGATTAATTATATTTCATTCAATATGACAAATTTTACTCATCCAACACTATGTTCCACATCTTATTAAGTCTATATGCATCCTCTTTATTAATATTATTGGGATGATTATTAATTTCTATAGATTCTTTTATTTTTATTTTCCACCAATTATTTTCAATATGAAGTGTTTCTACATTATCTAAATTTATTTTATGTCCTGTTGTTAAGGCATGTTCTGCAATTGCTGATTGATTTGGATGTTTCAATCTAATGGCTCTCTCATGTTCAGACAGTCTTGTAGAAATCTTTCTACTTGTTTCACCAATGTATACTTTTTTACATTCACAAGTTACCTTATAAACTCCATTATTTTCGTTTTTAATTTTGTCTTTTATATTTGAGGTGAGAGAAGACATTTGTTTATGTGGTTTATATGTTACTCTGATGTTGTGTTTCCTCATTTTTGACGCTATTTTTTCTGTTGTTCCTTTTATATAAGGTAATGTTATTTGTGATCTGTATATTGTTTTTTCATTTTCATTTTTGATTTCTGTCTTTTTTGTGTTTTTCTGAATTTCCTAATTTCATATTCCGAGAAGCCATTGTTTATGAAAGCTTCCTTCAATCGTTGTTTTTCTTTTTTAATGTTTTCATTTGAGCATATCTCTTCGGCTCTTTTGTGCAGTGTTTTTATCACTCCATATTTTTGTGATGGATGGTGGTGGGAATCTGCGTGGATATATCTGTTGGTATGAGTTGAAACGTTGTACAATTATTTTAATTTAATAAATAATTTTATACAAATAATGTGGTCTTTTAATAAAAATTCTCTTAATAATTATCAAAATAACCACAAAAGCTTTAATAAATACATTTAATATAATTTCTTGGGTAGATGATATGTGTGACAATAGGTGAAACGGATCCACCACTACGACTGAAACTGAGAAGACAGTAGCCACTAATCGTCCAAAATCATAAAGGGCATTGACAAATTAGAGGTGCGATGGAATAAAAGCATCATCAAGGAGAGTATATTGATAAATAAAATTGAATTTCTAAAAAAAATAAAAAATTATATTTCTTAGTAAGTTCTGTAATATAAATTATATATGTTTATTTAAACTCAACACTGCTTCTGTTTACTTACTATCCTAGACTAATGAAAGTCTTTTTAAACCTTTTTGACGAAAACGGAACGAAAGTTTATTTCAAATGTTTCTGCACTCCATTCAGGATACAAGTATTTTTTTCAGATTTAGACGCCTACAACTTGTTCGTATTTCCAAAATGAAACATGAAGAAACATCTCTACGGTTAGTAATTTGAGTCTGATGAAAGGGTAATCACTAAACAAACATTCACAAAAAACCTTAAGAAAACCTATTATTGAAAAATCTCTTTCCTAATTGTATCGATCTTAAAAGACATTATGATAAGAAATAAAATCATTGATGAAGAAAAAATCTTCAATTCCAAAAGTCACTTATTAATAAAAGAAAAATTAATTAAAATTTTACTTTATATTCAACAGTTTGACTTTTTTGTGATTTATAATACATGGTCATCGAACAAGGTGGACGGGATTTCAAAGAGTAATAAAAACCGTAATACAAATGGTAAAATATTTATTTATACATCAAAAGACACAGAAAATCTTAAACTTTTTTATGTACTCTAAAAAGTTTCGATACGTGCTCCCCCCGTCGCACGACAACCATCACGCCGATAATCAATCTCCCACCACGTGTTTTGAACCATTGCAAAAGTGTCTGTTGCAATGGCTGCGTAAATTCTTCTATAATTTGAGGCGTTTGTGAAGAATATTCTGAACAGTTGTTTAAGCCATACCTAGTTCCAACTTTTTTGATATCAACACTTCCAGTTTCCTTAAACTGATTAAACCAACAAACAAAAGCTTTGTCCTTAGGTGGATTTTGTCTATAATGTACGCCTAAAATGACGCTGCACTAACCAACAGTTGATTTAAACTCAGCTTAGCACAAAACACACTGCGCTTTCCGTTGTACAGTAGTCTCTGAAGTAACTGACCCAGTCGAGCCGCACGACAAGATGGCGACTGCGCATGCGCCTATTGACTTCGAGTAAATGCTACTCAAAATATTTATAATGCTACTCAATCTCTCCTTAATTTTGTGTTGATGACGTGTTTATTTTTCAAATAGTTGTACAACAAAATCCCGCCCACTTTTTCCGATGAGCGTCTATAATAACTAATCTAAAATTTATTTGAATTATATTCTCTTCTTTTTATTAAGATATAAAAATTAAAAATCTTAAATGACAGGTTCTTTAATGATGATGAGGGTGATTTCTTAGTGAGATGTATTTGTGCTAAAAAGGGATTAGAATGTACTATATATATATTCTTCTTGCCTTTGATCTTTTAACCCTCTTTCATACTGGACAACAACATTTTTTTTTTAAAGAGAATAAATGATTTTTGAACAAAACATTCCCTAGCTTGATTGAAAAGTTTATTTCCTATAAAGAATCTAATAGAGAATAGGGTAAATTGTTTTGATATCGTTAGTGTAGTGTGGTTGCCCTTTGAAAAGGGGTAGAAAGGTATTGTGGGAGTCATGATGGGAAAGAGAGAGTGAAGTTTCACTCAAGATGTGAGAAAAGCGGGTGGATTTGGGGGAGAAGATTACTGTCCAAGGCCCCTCTCTCTACACTTTAAACTAACGCCAAAGTGAACAGACATGGTGAGAGAGAGAGAGAGAAATAGAGAGGTTAGTTACTTTGATAATAGACTATTGATATAGAATCTAAGAGTTTGTTAAGTAAGTAGTAGATCATTTAACAAGACCTCTCCCCCCTCTTCCTTCTCTTCTTGATTATACAAATATGTTTTCAATTAAAGAAATTTGTAAACATATTTTAATAAATTAGTTTTAATAATAATAATTAAAACTTAATTAAGTAAAATATTAGTAATTATATCCAATAAAATAATTTTGTACAATATAATCATTAAAATATTATATAATTTATCATTTAATAATGTTTATTTTAATACATAATAATATATAATGAATTATATTAAAAATATAATAATACAATAAATATAAATTATTATTTTTATATACTTATAATATTTTTAATAAATCTTTCTATTAGTTTTCTTGTTTATGTTCACTGATGCCCTCTCGTGGCGCTCCAATGAAATGAGATAATTATATACCATTAAAAAAGTGTAAAAAAAAAAATTGATCTCTCTTTCTATACACATACAATGAGAATTTTAATTTTAATTTTATTTTTAGGGAAGGTTTTTTTTTAAGCTTGCTATAAAGAGAAAAGGTTTTAGAGAAAAGGGTGAATGTGGGTGGAGGGGGGAGAGTATAGATAGACAGACAGACATGTTTCCGTATATGTGGTTGGGGTTGAGGGTGGTAAAGAGAAAAACGGAAGGAAACGGACGCGGGCTTGAGGGTTGGTTTGTGGGTATTTTTTTTTTTTTTATTTTTGTTTGAAGGGGGGAAGTAGTAGGAAGACCTCGCCTCTCTCTCTCTCTCTGGTCAGTCAATCTCTCCCGGCTGTTGTTTCTATGTGTATGTGAATGTGGGTGTCTGGAAGAAGTGGGGAAAAGAATGTGAGCGAAATAAAAGGAGTTTTCAAATCAACTAAAGATTCTATTATTTTTTTAAGATTTTTATTTAAGATAGAAATTTTTTTTTTTATTGTTATTCAAAACATATATAATTTATAAGTTTTTATGTTGCTTATAGCAAATCATTCTACAACAACATCAAAAATATTAAAAAAATAGAAAAGCTGTATTTTTAAGAAGGAAAGGATTAAAAGAAGAATTCGAAGAGGTAGTCGATTGTCTTAAAAAAACAAGAAACATTTGTTTTTTCTTATTCTGGAGATTAAGTTGGTAGTTTGTTTTAAATTTAGATAAACCCCAACTTTTAGGTAAATAAAATATAAATGGTTGAATAATACCAATCAAATAAAGAGACACACTTACGTCATAGGAGAGTCCGTGGAGAGGAGTGTTATGTATAATCTTTTTAGAAGAATTCTCAACATTCCCACTTTTCATAACTTCCTATTCTTTTTATAATAAAAATTCAATTAGGCAATACAATCAAACACACAATTATTTTGAATAAATGATTTTTCAAAATGAGGGTTATACAATACCTATATACCAGGAAAGGGTCATTTTGGGTTCATTTGGGATCATTGTTTATGCTTCTGTATTAAACTGCATTTACTTAATAGAATTTAGGTATATAATTCCTTTTGTTTGACAAAATAAAAATAAAATCCATTTTTCATATATTTGATAATTAACGATATTATAACTCACTTTTAAATCGTATACTATAATATAATATATAATATAAAATTTGAACAATTTTCATAAACACTATTTATATGTCTCTAAATTTATGTTTAAAATAATTTACATTTATTTGATAAAAAAACGTTAATCTTCTTATTTAAAATTTTCTTAATAATATATGATCTTAATCAAAATTTTAAATAAAATACTATTCAATAAGTAAAAAATGTTTATAATTACGGTTTCTTTGATTCTTACAAAATTCTGGCTATTTTTCAAAATAATCAGTCTGATCAGAATCAAAATGACCCTCGTAATATAGTATTTTATTCTATTATACTCTTTTTCTGGAATTTTAGTGAATATCTACAATTAAATATGTAGTTGAACAAATTATTCATTTATAATCAAATTAAAGTAATTTTAAAATTAATTATTTATGAAATTGTATATTATAAATTATAAATTGAATTGTAAGGATTTAGGACAAGTAAATTTTTGTATAACAACAAATAAACCTCTATTTGATATTAATTTTTCTGAAAATTTTAAAAATCAAAAAAAAAAAAAAAAAAAAATTTGTAAATTGTTTGTTTCGTTATCATTAATATGAAAATATTGATAGTAAAAAATAATAGGGGAATGAAAATGGATGAGTTGTCAAGGGTTGAAAATAAATATCAATTCATCAACTAACTGACTGTAAAGGGGGTAGGGAATAGGGGGTAGTTGTAGTTGTATTAATAGTAGATTGTTCTAAATTTCTAAATCACTATCAATCACTGACACAATAGAATTATGTATATTTATATCCAGTTAATTAAACATCTTACAATTTTTGATTATATAATATCAATATTATTTATTTATTTATTGAAACAAAACGACAAAAGAAAATGTTCTTAAAAGTAAAAATTCTAAAACATGGATAGGCATAAAACAATGCAAATATTTATTTATTTATTTATTTATTTATCTTATACTTGTCCATTGGAGTATTAATAATATGTGTGTGTTTAACAATAATTAATATAAGTATTTAGTAAATTTTCAAAAAGTAGCACTGTTTCTAGAGAAATTAAAAGAGAAGAAAAAGTAAAAATTTAGAGGCTGAAAAGGCTTAGAAAATCTGAAGAAAAATAAAAAATGAAATAAGAACAGAGATTTTATATAAACTTTATAAATATATAATAGATATTAGGAGATTGGTTTTCAATGGAAATGATTATTATTATATCAATTGTTTTTCATTTACTTTGATTGATTGATGATGAATTTGATTTTATATGAAAATTCATTATTGCGGCAACCGCATTACCCCAATTGTCTTTATCCACGATTTATTATATAAATAATACTATATATAATTAATATATCAGAATTATTAGATATTTTTTACTTATTTGTGAAATTTATTTGATTCTATTATAATTTAATTTGGGCAAGGCACGTGGCTAGAATGGGAGAGGAAAGAATGACGAAAAATATATTGGTGGACTAAAGGCGCGGTGGGTGGACAATTTAGGAAGGGACGTGAGAGAGATGGGAGAGGGTAGCTCAGGATATGGACTCTTGGAAAAATGTTTGATGCGGTCAAGAACTTCAGAGTTCCATAGAGTCACTGAGATTGATACATAGATAATTTAATTTAAAGAGATACCAGTTCAAGTAGTAATTTTTCTCAAGCTGGGGTCTGTGGTAACAAGATGCAATCGTTGATCAAGGATAAAGGCAGAGAAGATCCGTTATACTGATCATACAACGCATTTACTTAGCTTAGGCGGCAACCGACTTCAAAGACATTGATCTTTCATTGAATGTTTACATACAAAAGTCCAGGGTTTATTATAATAAAATTTAAATTAATTACCTATAAATCATGTGTATGTGTGTGTAACCGTTCCCAACAAGGGGATAGTATATATAATATTCTGAAAATATAGGTTTCATTCGCCTTTTCTGATCTTTTTAATATTTTGTCATTTCCTAATTAATTAATACATTCTATCTATTATATTAACTATATATACTATATAACTACTCTTTAAAGATATTTAGATTGAATTAATTTATGTAAAAATAATATATATAAATATTTTCAAAACGTTTTTTTTTCTATTACGATAAGAGAGGAACAATAGAATATAGTGGCGTTGTTTCATATGGCAATGGTTTGTTTTATTATGTGAAGAATAGCTTAGAAAGATATTCATATGGAAATATGCCTTCCATGGTTATACACTTTTATATTAACTAAGAATCTTCTCTCGCCCTCGCGGATAGAAGGAGGGTGTGGGTGGATGAGTTGGGTGTATGTCTCCTTTATCGTTTTTCCCACAGATTTTTCCCTTAAAATCCCTTAATTAAGCATTCCAAATGCATATAGCCATAAAATAACACGATAAATCCTTTATAAGGTATTGAGATTCAAAGTATAGAAATTGAGATGCTAGCCAGAGAGGATTGTGAGAGGAGGTGTGGGTGGGGATATGGATTTGAATAAAAAGATAGGGATGAATATGAGGAAAGGGTTTCCGAGTTTGCGGAGGTTGAGATAAGGGCATCTATATATATATATATATATAAAGGGTGTGGGTGGGCTTGTCTTTTTTCCCTCTCTTTCCCTTGAAGCCCGCATTGGTCAGTTGAAAGGGTTTTCCCTTTCACCCCCCTTTTGTCTAACCCTTAACCTACCCCCCACCCACCCTCGGCGCCCTTTTAGCTCACTCGCGGACATATAAGGGTTGTTAGAGGGTGTGTCTTTACGCCCCCTTCAACAAAAAAAAAAAGGATTTTGACAAAAAAAAAGAAAGTAAAAAGAAGGGTAAATTTTTTAGATGATGACTATATTTATCTTACTATTATACCTATATATATAAATTTCCTTATCTATTCTCCCATTAATTATTAATCTAATAAATTTAATTTAATTATTATAAAAATGTATCATTGCAAAATGCATAAATTGCAATTAAAAATTGAATTGAATTTGAAACATTTAATTGATAAAATAAATATTTCCCTAAATCCATACAATCCGATCTATAATTTATAGTATTTATAGACAATATAATAGATTCATTACCTTCATTTTTTAATATAAAATTTTAATCCGCGATGATGGTATTGTGTATTAATGATTATCAAAAAAAACCCTCTGAGACTTTGTACGTCCTACGCAAGGACAACGCCTATCAAGCCGGTTATATCAATGAGGTGTCCTATGATCAGTAGAACGGGTCCTCTCAACCTTTACCTTGATTTTCTTGATCGGAGGCGCTACTTTTTATCAAGAAGCTCCGATCAAGTAGCTTTTCCCCAGTGTTGTTCACGGAGGGTGAGTTGACTCTGTCCTATAGACCCCAGCTAGGGAAATTCTCTTGCCAGGCCCGGGATTGAACCCGGAACTATGTGAATGTGAGGCAGGTTCGCTACCTACACACCCAATGGCGCCTGTATTAATGATTATAAAGTATACTTATATGTATATTTTAACATTTATTATGTTGTTTTACGTGATTTTAATAAAAAAACTATTTAATTAATCTTAAATTTTTATATTTCTTTAATGCATTTAGGTCTAACTTATAAATATATTATATGTAGTTGATTAAAAAATTTCAGAAAAAAAATATATATATAAAATTAAAATTTCTAGTCCCAGTGAAAAACACACTAAACCATAATTACGAGAATACTACATGTTTTTTTAAATAATAACATTATTATATTTTTGAAATTTATTTAATCAAATTAATTGTTAATTTGATTTTTATTTAAAGTGTAATTATATTTATTATTATAATCTCTTTGAATATTCAAGACCTTTAGTGAGTGAAATTACCCTCTCTCTCTCTCTTTCATTCTCTCATTCTAGAATAAGTTTTGTAAGAAAAAATTTGTCTGTAATTGAAAGCCCCTTCATATTTGATTCATCTATATATTATATATATGTATAGATATATAATTTCAGATAGACTGTTTGAAATTCACTGGCGTGAACTGATTTCATTATTTGATATTGAGTTGTAGTTCTACATAAAATACATTGAATATGAAATAATATTACATATATAAAGGTTAAGGAAAGTGTCGAAACCTTTGATAAGAGAGAGAGAGAGAGAGTGTGTGTAGAGGGTGTCTTCGATGCAACCCTTTTGAATAGTTTATACCCTCTAATCATACATTGATTCATCGACGAAGGAAGAAAGGGTTTCACCACCACCTCCCTTCATCCACCCCTCCTCCAACCACACACACACACACATACACATATATATACCCTTTGCCCCATTAGTGATGAATGTTAAAGGGCCTTAGAACCATGGCAACCAACAGACAAGGGAATCTTGCAAGTAGAAAATAATACAAATTACTTGATACACACACAAACGAATAGATAAATAATAAATAAATTTCAAATGAAAAACATTTTTTTTTTAATTATTCAATGATGGTAATAAATTGTTAACAAATTATTATTATTATTATTATTACAATTTGTAATTTCTCAGTATTTTTTTTGATGGAAATTATTCACCTATCCCAAAGATGTTAGGGGCTTAGACTATAAATTGGAAAGGAATTCAACCTGGCCCACTTGATTCTTCTAATATCAATCCTTTCTTTAGAAGCTGGTATTAAGAAACTTGCGCACAATGTGGCAGGTCTGGTGAATTACTGCCCTTTATGCAATTTTGAAAATATTGGATAGTAGTTCAAGTTTCTTATTACTATTTAATTATTATTATTTATTATTTATTATTTATTATCTTTATTATTTATATATTATTTATTATCTTTATTATTATTATTATTATTATTATTTAGTCATTATCATTGGGTTTAGAATCTTCTAAAATTTTAGAAAAAAATTCTTGAATTTGTAAAATTTAATGTAATTAAAATCTAAACGAACCATTTAAATTTAATTAATATAAATTATTTAATTTTAGGAATTAATATAATTAATTTAATTTAATTTTTAATTAACAAAATTATAATTTTTTTCTAAATAATTAGTTATATTTTTTAAATTGTTTTTACTTTTTTTTAATTTTTATGATATGATAAAGAAAATAGTGTGATAATCTTTATAGTATCAGTTTTTTTTTAAATTAGAATAAAAAGTGAATAAAGTATAATATTTTTCTTTTTTTAATTAGGAATGTAAATGAAAATCTTTTTTTTTTTTTTTGTTTTCTTTTTTTAATTTAAAATCCTTTTGAAGTGAAAAATAAAAAAAAAACAGAATCAAATCTAAATTTTGATTAGACACATAATAAATTATTATTATTATTATTCATATAAATAAAAAATAAAAGAAAACTTTTTGAATATTCAGTTATTTTGTGTTGGTTGCAAATCATTTTGCTGTTTGGGATGCTGGATGGGTTTTTGGTTCATTAGCAGTCATTCGTCTGTTTTGGAGAGGCCTTCGGAGGTAGATATAGTCAGCCCTAAAGGGCCCTTTCTAACCCCCTCCAATCCTCCATGCTCTTGATCGTTGATTGATTAAAGGGGTAGAAGATGGAGGGAGGCAATCCCATTGACGAAGGCGCCCTATGAGGGTTTTCTCATCTAAGTTTACATTTTGAAAACAGCTAACAAGAGAAGTGTAGCGGGGCTGAATGGAAAGAAGGCAACTCAGATATACATGCAGCCTATTCCGATTCTTTAATTAACTAAATTCAAAGATCAAATGAGAACCTTAATATTGATCGGTAAAAGGAATGACTCATTTTATATGCCTCATTATATATATATATATATATATATATATATATATATATATATAAACTGTAATCAAGTAATAATCAAAATTAATTTGTAAGATTTGATTCTGTTTTATTTTTGGATGAATGCACCCTATGAGAGCTTCTTCATCATCTTCATCATAAGTAAAGGAACTTTAAAAAAAGGTCTCAGATTCTCTTTTTTTTCATTATTTAATTTTAAAAATAATTTAAATTATTAAAAAAAAAAATTATCAGAATGAATGAAATTTAAATTAGTATAAAAAAATATATTAATTTTTATGAAATAATATATTATATTATTTATATATTCAAAAAATGTTATATTCTTTTAATTTAATTAATTATTAAAAATATAAATCATCAATAAAATTAAATTAAAAAAATAAAAATTAAAAATTTGTAATTTCATTAATATTAATGAAAATTTAAAGAAAAAATATATGAATTTTTAAAAATATATAAATAAATATTACAAAATTATATAATTATTTTTTTTTTTTTAATGCTCTATTTTACTCTCAAATTATTCAATTTTTACATATTGACAAATTTAATAAAAAAATATTTAAATATTTGTATTTTATTATAATTAATTCTTAATTTTAAAAATATACATACATCATATTAATTAAATAAAATTATTAACTAATTATTTAATTATTTTTCTTTTATAATTAAAAAAAAAACAACTTAAAATTCAATTCAATATTCAAAACATAAAATTATTTATTATTATGTAAGAATTAAATATATAAATATATTATTTGTTTTATTAAAATTTACAAAAATCAAACAAAACAAATAAATACCACAAATTATATATATATAAGTAGGTTATTATTTTTGTTTTTCATTTTATTTAAATATTTCATTAAACTTATAAACTAAAATGTTAGTTCAATGACTTCTATTTTGTCCTTGACCTTGTATTAAACTAACAGCAATGTTGGGTTGGGAATGGTGGAAGGGCCAGGGGTGTTGTTTTAGTGCCCTGGTGACCCAGTTACAAGGTTTCCCTTCATACAACCCTCTACCCCATACTCCACTCTACAACCCTCTGTGTGGAGTTGAACGCCCTCACTTTCACTATCTCTCTCTCTCTATCTCACTCTCATTCTCGCTTAGGAGAGTGTTCCCTTTAGGGGCGGAATATTATATTCACCCTCACATAAACATCCATATGCACTTTCATTATATGCATTCCTCAATAAATAAATTAATTATGTCAAAATTAATAATTAATAAATTGGAATAAAACTATACAAAACAATAATATTGTTCTAAGTCATCAATCATATCACTGATGCACATTCTTTCTTCGATTATAAACCAGTTTTATTTGAGTTACATTGAAAGAATAAAGATTACTGAAAAATATACGTATGTTCATATATATATATAATATATGACAAGTAGTAGTATTAGAAATGAAAACATTAGGAGTGAAAAGAATAAAGATGATTCAATGGAGGGATGATTGGAAAAATGTGGTTCTTGTTGATTGGCAAGAATTTTTGAGATCAATACCGCCCTCATACAATCAATCATTTCGTATCTATCGAAGTTCTACAACAATTTATCTAGGGAATTGTGTTTTTTTATAATTTAATTAAATAATCTGTAATATTTTTCAAAGATTTTATTTTAATTAATTTTATAAATATATATACGTGGGCAGATCAATAAGTCCGTGACTTTTTGAAAGCAACACAGGCTTTTGAATAAAAAAAATTATTTTATTTTTCAACGTAGACTCCTTGGAGCTCAATACACTTGGTCCAAAGTTTCTTCAATATTTTTATCCCTTCCAAAAAATAAGATTTACAGGATATATTTGAACATCTTTTATCCCGAGAAACCCACTGTTTTGACTGCTGTTTGGTCTCAGGTGTTTTGAGGTGGATCCACGTTTTATCTACGGCTACGAAACTGAGCAATAATAAATTTAACATAAATTTTTTTGATAATATCTGTAGACTGAAAATGCCACCTTACACCATTGATTCTATACCATTTTAGAGTTTTATATTAAGGCTTCTTACGATTTTGATTAAAAGCAAAAAAATATTAAAAATGAAATGGTATCAGCAGAGTGATCAGTTGTTTAATGCCAAGAGCTCATATACTGATTGATAGACCAAATGAATTAATGGTTCAGATGACAGGCTCCAGTGTCAGTATTCATAGGTGATCAGGTGCCAGTAACACATCATTCAATCAAGTTTTAATTTTATAAATATCAGCTAGAATTTAAAAAAAAATAATTAATAAGTATACATAAAACTTATTATTTATCAAAGACAAAAATTTAAAATTTATTTTATTTTCAATTTTTAAAAGTTTTCATTTTTTTTTATATTCATTTCTTGATTGATGTAAAATTCATTGAATTTTTTTTTACCTTTTTATTTCTTCCTCTCGCATCTCTTGTTTTTGTATTTTTTTTTTTTTTTTGGCTTTTTGTTACGATTTTCTATTTTCTTTGTCTTCATGTAATATTTACTAAAAATAAATAAATAAATAAATATCCGATTTAGTTTTAAAAGTTATACGTATATATATATATATATATATCGTATTTATTATAGTATATAAAAATAAAGTTTGTTGACAAACTACCTTAACTAACCTTCTTCAAAGAATGGAGAATGTAAGAGAGGAGGGAGAGAGAGAAAGAAATAAAAAAAGATTAAATTAAAACTTGACTTTGGCTTTTTCAAGAATAAAAAGAAAAGATATTCCAAAAGAGATTGGAAGAAAGAAAGTTAAAAAATAAAAAAAAAAACGAACACATAATGATGAATCTGACGTGTAGAGTATTTTTTTTTTTTTGTAAGAAAAACATTATAACAATATAATATCCTGTATCTAACATAAAAGTTAAAGCTTTGAAACCTCCATTTCCTCTAGCTATCCAAATGTTAAATTTATCTATTTTTTTTTTAAACTACTTGTCTATTCTAACCTCTTCTAATTCCTCTTAAATGTGATTTCATATTTTTGTATTTTTGTATTCTCGACATAAAAGATGTCATTAGATTCTTTATTATGTCTTTAATCTCAACCATTATTCTTACATGAATATTATGTATATAATTAAGGTGACCATTTTTTGAAAACACCAAATCGGGACATTTTACCTTTATTTTGGGAAAAAATTCGGAAATATTCAAAAGCATAGTCCAGAAAACGTTTGATCTCTTTTTTAGAAGCAAAATTTTGAAAAAAAGAACGAAATATCCTAAATATTTAAAAAAAACGGGACAGTTAGGAGGACACTTACAAAAGAAGGACAGAGCTTACAAATGGAGGACGGTTGGTCACCTTAATATAATTGAATTTCAATTTCAAAATTTCAAAAAAGTTATCACGTTACAAATCACAAGCCTAAATTAAATAAGTACTATTAAAATTAATAGATTTTCTTATACGAGATAATATTAATATTTTATAATTTTTTTCATTGTACTTGGGTTTATTTATTCAAAATACAAATTTAAAATATTTGAGAATCTTAATAAAATGTGCATTTTTTTTAATACTATAGCAATACTTAACTTAATTAATGATTAATAATAATAAATGAATATGGCTATATTTAATAAACCATAAAATAAATATACATTTATATACAATTAGCAATAATAATAATAGAAATTAATTTATTGATGATGAGTTTTCTTTTTTTTTTTTGTAATCTAAATTAAAAGTAAAGTTTGATTGTAGGGATGAAAATAAAGGGAAAGGGAAAATATAATTTTTATCAATTTATAAAACGTGACTTGATGTAGGTACCTAATATTGACTAAAAGGGGGGAGGTGGGGAGAATGAGTAAGAGGGGTAGAGGGGATGGGGTGGCAAGTTTTGAGGTGAGTGAACGGTGTAGAGAGGGCGGTCGACTCTCTGGGTGGGCAACTGGATATTGGATGGATGTTGATAGCTCTGTTGATAGGAGATTTGTTAACTGTCAACCCATTTCGATTCCCTTCACCTAGTAGCCCCCCACCTACCCTCTCCTTCTACCATCACCATCACAAACACCTTTCATACTCTCCCTGAACAAACCTCAAACAGCCCTTGGTTCATTCATTTCAAACACACACATACACTATATATATATATCTAGAGAAATTACGTGTATAAAGACAGACACTCAACCTGTCCATCTGTCTGTCATTTTACAGATACTGACAGAAAGAGAAAGAGAGAGTGAGAGGGATAAAGTTAAACCAAAACCACAACAAAGTGCAAAAGACAGAGATATAGACACATATGCGAATCGACAATTTGAAAAACAAAAAACTTGCTCAAAAATAAAAACAAATAAAGAAAAATAATAAAAATATAAAATAAAAAATAATATATAAATGATAGACAATAAGAAATCATTAAAAATATTAAAAATGTATTTCTAAAATAAAAGCAGAAATGAATATCTAGGGATATAGCTATATACTTAGCTTAATAGTTACATTACAACAGTGGCGCAACCAGGATTTGATCCTGGGGGGGGGGGGTTTGACTAGCCGCTCCACCTTCCTATGGCGCCCCCCCCCCCCCCGGGCTCTCACAAAGACAAATTTTCATTAAGATTTTTTTTTATATTAAATATTTAAAAAAGTTTTGTAAATGAAACACTGATTTTACAAAATCTGGCAAAAAAATTTAATTTTGTATTTTATCTACTCGTATTCACAGTTTTAGAAAGAAAATATTTTTTCCAGCTATAAGTAAATCATTTTAGCTTTCCTCATGAAATAAGCATAGCTTATACAATGATCGGAAAATTTTGAAAATTTTTGCTCCGAGATTCTTCGAGATTTCCACTTTAAATAAATAAATTTATATGTGTATATTTTTTCCTGATTTTTTTAGTTAAAGTATAACTTTAGCTAGTGGATGTATTCATTCACTGCAATTTATACTTTAACTGCAACATATTATTACATATATATATATATATATATACAGGGTTTTTCAAAAAAATGTATACACACTTTGAACTTCCATAGAAAATTTATTTACCGTTCTACAAAGTTAAATTTCAGGAAAATAGAAAGCTGAAAGTCCAATGTAAATGAAACATAAATAACAAATGTTAATACTGTTCAAATTGGTGACCTGCAGCATCAATACAATTCTGAGTACGAGTCACCACTGATTCTGTACATTGTATCAAAACGTCCAATGAGATTTCTCTACACACTGCTTGAATCTCATTCCAAAGAATGTCTAGGTTACGTGGTTTACGTTTGTACACCTCATCTTTTACTGTGCCCCACAAGAAGAAATCCAGTAGTGTAGGTCTGGAGAGCGTGCTGGAAACTCGAAGAAATAATTACTGATTCTTGCCTCTCTTCAGAATGCGTATCACGCTGCTAGCACTTACATCACTTTCACGTGCCCCTTGCCTTGAAGATTTGTTAGGAGAGCGTTGAAACAGTTCCAAAACTACAATGGTCTAAAGTGTGTATACATTTTTTTGAAGCACCCTGTATATATGGAGAAGTGTGGTTGTTGTGGCCAAGAACTTTCGAGTTCCGTAGAGCCACAGAGATAGATAAATAGATTGAAATATATATTATAATTTTATCTTAAATACTACAATTATTTAATAAAATCATTTCATTTTTTTTAAATAAAGGTATTTTATTATAAAAGTTAATTTAAAAATTAGATTATTATAACCCTTTGTGTGATTAAAAATTTATGAATGAAACAAAATTTTAGTATTAATCTCATTTATATATATAGCTATGTATTATATAATGTTATATTGTATAATATATATAGGTATATACATGATGGTATTGATATTATCAGTTTTTTTATAAAACTTTTAATTTTGAAAAAAAAAATTATAAAAATTTTACAATTTTAATATAAATTTATAGATTTTAGTAATTAACCATAAAATTAATTTAAATATATTTATTTTGGTAAGTAATAGTATTAATAATATAAATATTTCAACAAGTTTCGGAATTTTTTTTTGTTTTTATATTTTGATTTATATAGTATAAAAAATAAAAATAAAAATGTTAATAATAATAAAGTGTATATAATATAATAACATATAATATCTACGATAGAATGTTACCTATTAAAAGTGTTTTGTAATTTTATTGTTTATATTTCCCGTCATTGCTCTTTTAGAAAATATCAATTTGTGCTTGGCTTGGGTATTTCTACTTCTCTAGCTTATTGCTTTCGTTTCGGCCATAATCCACGGCATGTTTGCTTGTTTTCGATTAAAGACGGAAGCACCATTCCACCTTCCACCCTCATCTAAACCACCCACTTATCCCTTCTTCTCTTTTCCACTATCGTATAGTGGAATTGTGTTCTTTGTATGGAGGGGGGAGGGCAGTAGGAGGTGGGGGCGTGTTTAATTGACAACATCTGTTGGCCGCAAGTTAAATAGACCAGACAACAACCGAGCTGTGAGCCCTTAAACCGAAGGGCTGTAGCTTCCAATTGGGTCCAATGGGCCGATGGGATGTCTGGCCATCAATGCCAATGTCTTGTCGAGCCACTCCAATCTAATCCCAATTAAATGGCCGGGCCAATAAAACCATCTGCGGCAAAGCAAGTGCAAAACAACGACATCCCACTCCCTCCCTCTCTCTTCCACCCTTCCCATCATTCCACAACACATATAACTAAACTCACCCTTGGAATTTCAAATCCAATACTCATCGATATCAATAATACAAGAAGATTCAACTCTGCTCCCCCCTTCAGTGTATTTCTATTGCTGCTTTAGTCATATCCCATTTGATTTTATATTTCTAATTTAGATTGGACATTCAAGTCTAATGCCTAATTAACTAGAATTACAAAACACAACTATCAATAGGAGGGGTAATATTCTTTTATACGAAACAATAAATAATAAATCAAAGAGAACACTTTAATCATGTAAAATGAGTTAAATTAATCAATAATTTAAACGTATATACATATATAGGTATATGTTAGATATATTTTGAACATATTTGAACACACCTATATATATATTAAACGTAATTTTATTTTTTGTAAAAATGCCATTTGAAATAGCACTATTTAAACTAATACTAATATTGGTTATATTTATAAATATAATTAGATTAATATTCTTTTTTTTTTAATAAAATATAAAAATAGTAAAGTTGTTATTTTTATATTTATTCATATTTAATGAATATTATTTAATTTTTTTTTCTTTATAAAATTATACATATATAGGCTAACTAACTTGATATAAATAACTTTATTCATGAAAGTATTGTATTGATTAATAAAAATCAATACATATTTTATTTTATATATTAGTATGGTAATTTTAATATAGGTTTTTTTGTGGAAAAATATTTATTATAAAATTTATTAAAAAGATGATTTTTTTTTTAAATAAAGAGTTGATTTTATTAATTCATACAGTGAGCAACTAGTTCAGGTATTTATTCAAGATTTTATCATTAAAGGCTCATATATACCATAAAATTATTATTATCATTTTAGATTATTAATTTACTATAAAATTAAAATTTTAATATTTTCTAATTTTTATATACTATTGATGTTTGTTCACTTAATTAAAAAGAATGAAATGAAATGTTGAATCTTGAGACATTTCATTTCCAATTTCTGCTTATATTATAATATCTTGATTATTATATTTACTATTATTACTATAGACTATACCAGTGTTTCCCAACGTGGGGCCCACGCCCCACAGGGGCGCAATTTGATTGTAAAGGGGGGCAATTCGAAAATGGACTCGAAACGAGTTTAACCCTTTTTAATATTAAAAATTATGTATATGTTACATAGGGGGGCATAAGAATTTTAGCAGGGCTTAGATGGGGCATGGCACAAAAAAGGTTGGGAAACACTGGACTATACTGTAAGACAACACGATTACTGTCTAAATTTTCTTTCATAAAAAATTGTTCCATTACCAGATATATATTAACATATAAATATATATAATCTTAAAGGATTTTTAAAGTAAATATAATATGCGTTTATTTGATTAATATTAATTAACATAATTTTAACACAGTTATAATAAGATAATAAACTGGAGTTTCTCCATTCGACTATCTCATTTGAATTGGATTAAATAACATAATATATAATATTTAAATTAAATTTAATTAATTATAAATTAAAATTAATAAATAATATTTATTAAACCAGGGCATGTTTGGCTCTTTGTTGATGGCACCACGTCACGTGTTTGCACGTGATATGTGCAGTGTTAAAAAATTAATTCTGGCACTTTCAGCGAATCAATCAAGCTGAAATTCTTTATATAGCAGTTTTATATAATTTTTAATCATGTGAAAAATTATCAAACATATATCTTAATTTTTACGGTCGCTTTAGAGGAAAAAAATCAAAACGTGGTAGGTAATGACCCTCTTCCGGTTAAGCTACATATCTCAAAAGTTGATAGAAAACTTGAAATTTTGAAAAATGCCCGTGTACCAAATTTCATGATTCTAGCTCAAACCGTTTTTGCGTAATCTTCTCTACATACAAACACACACACACACACACACACACACATACAGAGAGAGAGAGAGTGAGAGATACAGACATTTTTCTCAACCTTAGTGAAAATGATTCAGGAACCTTCAAAACGTATAAAAACATCAAAATCTCAACATCAAAAATTTTCGTGATCGCAATACTATCTCTGGCGAGATAGTAAAAAACAAATCATTCAAAATAAAGTTTATTTCATATAAATTACAAATTTCTTTAAACTATAGTCTATAAATATTAACATTTTTTGAGATATTTTATAGTCTGGTTTAATGACTTTTTTCTTCAAAGTTTTTTTTTTTTGTTTTTTTAATATGTATTTATTAATAAATTATCCACCCTCTCTAATATACTCTCTTTCAGTATAAACCGAAAATTGATAAACTTTAATCATTAAATTTACTTGTACAATATATATCTATAGGAAGGTAATTCACCTGATGGATGAATGGGGGAGAGGAAAATGAAGGAAAGGAAAAGGATTTGCGTGATTAAAAAATGTTAATTCTTTCTTTAATGAAGGGGGTTAAAAAGAGATGGAGAAATTTATATATCACTAACCAACCCCCCCACCTCCAATTTCTCCCACACTGCATAGCGTTTATTCTTATTACTATTAGTATAACTACAAGCTGCTTGTATTTCAATGTATTCTAATCAATAAAATAAATCTCCCCTCTTTTTCTCTTTCTTGATATCGCCTTCTTTAAAACTCTTCGGAAAAAAAACGTTATTGTATTTAATTTATAAAGGAATAATTTATTTTGATGGTTTATTTTAGTATAAAAAATAATAATAATAAAAAGTAAAATGTTTCTTTTAAGGATTTGAAAGTGAATTTATATAACTTCTTTGATAAAAACAAGATTATAGAGACATCAAATAATTTAAACCAATGCTGTTTCAAGAGTGGATGATTATAAATAATAAAAATGTATAAAAATGATGAAAAATGATGTTAAGATTAATTTAAACAAAGATTAGTGAAAAGTTTGTTTCTTAATCAATAAGAAAACAATTTATTAATATTAGTAATCTATAGGTGGGTGGGTTGAAAGAAAAATTTGAAAACAGTTATGTCAAGAAATAGGAAAGAATAGAAATTGGATGGAGGTGATTTCTTAAAGATGTTAAAACAAAACTATGATTTTGTTACGATCCATAAAAAAAAAATTTAATTTTGAGATTAACTTAGATTAAACTTTTATTATAATTATTAATGTTTTTTTCATATGAATGTATTTTCATTAATTTACTTGTAAAATAAAAAAAAAAAACAATTATATATATTTAAACAATTTATTTTAATTTATTTATTTGAATATATTTTAAATTTGTATTATAATTAACAAAATTTTTGATATATCCTATAAATATCTATATGGTAGATCAGCGAATAGGATTGGGTTTATATCGTATACTACTAATAAATTTAATCAATGTTTTCAATCAGTTAATTTATAAGAGCCCCTGTTCATTAGGCAACCATTAGCATTTGTGATTTTAATTTTAAACTTTTTCTAATTTTATTAATTATAATAAATTTTAAATAATAAATAATAATTACGATTATATTTAAAGTTAAAAATATATAATTTCATACTAATAAAAAGATGATCTTGTATTTAATTAATATTTAAGTTGTTATATTATTATTAAATTTGTAATAGTTCCAGAAAAGTTCAATTGATTTTTTTTTATTAATGGGAGAACACAAATTTGAAATTTGTTATAATTTTTTTTTTTATATAAATGAAATGTAAGATTTATATGTACAAAAGAAAGTTATTGATTTTTATTATTATTATTATTATTATTATAATTTTTATTATTTTTATTGTTTTTTTTTATTATAAGAAAAAAAAAACGGGGAGTAATATATTTGATTTTTTTTTTATTTGATATTTTCAAATCCCATAGGATGATTTATATTTCTCCCCCTTATTTTCATCCCTTCACCTATAAACAACAACTTAAATCGCCGATGATATTTAAGGCCCATTTGGTGGTTTGCATATTAAATATATATATATAAAGTATACATGCAATATAATTTTATACAATATGAATAAAAACCTTTATTTTTTTTATGATATATTTTATGGCCAAATCGATTTGTTACTTTATATATATATATATATATACATATATAAACGTAAGTACGTGTTTTCTAAGTGGAATGTTTTTGCACTAAATATAATATTATTTATTTATGAGAATAATAAATATATATATATAATGATCAAATCTTTTAGTATTAAATATATATTTATAATATAATACTATGTTATAATAATAAATAAAATTAAATTATATATAAAGATTATCTTAAAGTTTTCAATTTAAATCAAATATTTGAAAATTATTTAGAAGGAATTCATTTTTTTTAATTGATTATTTTTATAACAAAATTTATTTACCCGATGAAACATTGAAACAAATATGGAAACTTCAAAAATAGATTCGAAATGTTAATTATTAGCATTACTTGACACTATCAAGATACTACAAACAACAACAATTGATTGGTTTAAACTGTTACTTACTAGCAGATCGATAAACAACCACTCTGGAAAAAGATTCTTCGACTAGACTTTATTTTTTCTAAAAAGCACGTCTTTGCGAGAATTGGATTGTTTTTGGTGAAGAACGTTTTGATTTGTTTATAAATAAGAAAAAAATATTAATTTATCTTAAAATTAAGAAAAATATGAAATTTTGAATAAATCTCTTTTTTATAATTTTTTCGAATTTAGTGTTTTCAAACTGCCCAAATTTATGAAATTAATTTTTGATACATTTATGGTAATACACTATATTTAAATATATATATTATAAGAAACATTTATGAATCTCTTATATAAATTATAGTAAAAACAACTCATACTTTTAGATCAGTGATTCTCAACCACTGTGCAGCGGCATTTTTGTGTGCCACGAGATTATCAAAATGTGCCGCCAAATTATTACAAAGACGCTCTTAAACATTTCCGACTTTTTTTCTAAATTTTTTCGATTTGGTTCTAAAAAAAACGTAAAATGTTTTTGGGACTAGGCTCTTAAACATTTCCAACTTTTTTTTATAAATATTTTTCAATTTGTTTTTTTTTAAAAAAAAAAGGTAAACCGTTTTTGGGACCACTTTTTTCAATATGGTAAACTTTTACACTTATCTTTTTCTTTGTGTGCCGCCAAATTTTTAAACCGTTGAATTTTTAAAAGGTTGAGAATCACTGTTTTAGATAGGTGTAATAATAAATATAAATTTTATTAGTTATTCATAATATATATATATATTTATATATACATAATATAGCAATAGATAGTATAATGAGTATACAGATGAATTTCAAAAAACTTGTATACCTGTTTCAATGACAACTAATCAAGATGAATACCAAGAATGGTATATTAGTAAAATTTGAGTTTATAATATAGAATCGAATGTGTTATAATATTCATTGCTTAATTTTATTATTTTTTGTTATTTTATATTTTACAGAGTAACTATTAAATTATTAATTCATGTATTTCAATTAAGAATCAATAGATGGAGTGCAGGGTTGGTTGTTTTTAGTTGTTTTAGTGTATAGGGTTGTTATCGTTGATTGCAAATGGAGAGAAACACCCCTAAAATAAGAAGAGAAAGAGAGAGACAGAGAGATAATCTTAGCCACCTCCATCCTCTTACATTTTCTCTCTTCCTTTTCTTCTTATTTCCTATCCTACTTTCACTTGACTCATTTCGACGACCTATAACCGTTTAGTTTTATTGTTTTCTGCTTTATATCACTACCAGGCCTTTCCACCCCCCCCCCTTCTGCACTTCTTCTACTTTCTAACCCTACTCTTCTCTTCCCCTTCTCTTCTTATCCTCCCTGTGAACATATTCCAAGTTTAGATGTCTGCACAGGGTGAAATTTCTCTCGGATTGTTTTCGAAACTTAATTGGACACAAGAGCCGGCTCACCATCACCAACAAACTTCCTTCGATGACTCCGAAGACTAATATCGTTTAAGAAAATAAGAATAACACCTATACTTCTAAATTCCTTTTCCGATGGCCAGAAAAAATACATCTAGCTAATGAATAATAAATTCTAAATATTTTAATTAATTCTCTTTAATCCAAAATAAATATAACTATAATTTTAATTTAATTTATTAACATTTTTTAAATGGTTTACTCATTAATTTGTAATATACGTATTATAAAAATGATTAGTATGTAGAATGACGGAAAAAAGTAAACGCCAGGGTGGTGCTATTGTCGGGTAATCAACTGGTTGAGAAGGCGCATCGCCATTGTCCGATTCAGCGCCTCCCTTGATTTTACTTCATATGTTAATATATCTATTTTATAATACAGTGATTCTCAACCACTGTGCCGCGGCACTTTACTTTTGTGTGCCGAAAGAATTTCAAAAATGTGCCGAGAGATTATCAAAATTGTGCGGCCAAATTATTACAAATGTAAAGAGGCTCTTAAAAAATTCCGACTTTTTTTCTAAATTTTTTCAATTTGGTTCTAAAAAAATGGTAAAATGTTTTTGGGACTAGGTAGGCTCTTAAACATTTCCAACTTTTTTTATATTTTTTTTTCCAATTTGGTTTTTTTTTAAAAAAAAGGGATAAACCGTTTTTGGGACTACTTTTTTCATTATTGTAAACTTTTACACGCATGTTTTTAAACCGTTAAAAGTGTGCCGCGGTAAAAAAAAGGTTGAGAATCACTGCCATAATACAAATAAATCATTTTTCTATTTAAATTATATCTCTAAAACAATGATTTTGATGAAATTTCTAGTATCAACATTACAATAGTTTACTTATAATATTAATTTCTATTCATTATTCCTTTGCGAGTCGGAAATTATAATACATTTTTTTGGTATATTATTATCATAATTATTTAATATTTTATTAATTTTAAATTGTCTTATGTGGTTCAGTTGTACAATATGAAACTGTTCATTTAATTTAAATAATTCACATAATACTTTTTGTTTAAATGATAAAAAACCCATTCTAAAAAAGTTTTACTCTATTTTGGACAATTATACTAAATTTACAAAATAATATATAATAATCTTTAACCTATTTATTTATGTATTTTTCAATATTTATTGGTATTAATAAAATTTATATTTATTATATTAATTGATGTTTCTTTATATACATCACAAGTACACATCCTTTGAAAGATAATGAACTTTAAGATTAATAAATAATAAATAAATAATATTTTATATTAGATATCAAGTTATGATATTTCAACATCACTTTATTTAACCATTTTCCAATTTTAAAACACACTTTTCACTTTCACTTATCATCTTCATGGTACTTATTGTTAGATAGATATTTTCTTATATGTTTTGACATTTCACATGTCTCTCTCTCTTTATATAATAAATAAAGAATTTTATTATAATTTCTTTGTAATACTACCTTCTACGAAAAGTGATATTGTATTCAACCAGTTCAATGGTTTGATATTGTATGTAATTTAGTTAATTTAGTTATTTTGTTTTTGTAATTTCATTGATTCATATTCATCTATATTTACATAATTGAACTAATTGATCATGATCATGTGATATATTTATCATATTTAAGAATATTTATATATGTTTTAATTTTATTAACTAAAATATAAAAAATATTTTGGTGACAATTAAATAATATGTTCATGGGTTGTGTTGTCTCGTTCCCGATGGCACGTACCACCGGTGGCTCATTCCGCCACATAAAATAAATAGACAATGGAACCTGCAGGAACGTGTCAAAATGTTAAGTTAATAAAATATAAATTAATTTTGGACATTTGAATTTTCTAGAAAATATATCATGACTTTTGTGTTTTAAAAATGTTATTAAAAATTATTGTCTATCTATAGTCTAATTTCATTTGTGTTTCTTTAAGTTTTGTTAAAATTTTTTTTTACCGACCGACGATAGTAAGGGAGGTATTGTTTTCACACCAAATTTCACATGTGGAGATTTTTACATATCTCCACGAATCATGCATTTTCTTAACAGAAAATCGTATTTTTAGCATGATGTCTGTTCGTCCGTCCGTCCGTCTGTCCGTCCGTATAGCTGAACAGATTTTGATGAAATTTGGTATATTTACTTAATGCATCAGTGGGATGAATTGATCAACTTTTGGTGCCATTCCGGAACCCGGAAGTGGTAGTATTAGCGATCGACGATAGGAAGGGAAGGGTTATTTTCACACCAAATCTCACATGAGGAGATTTTTTTATATATCATCACGAATTATGCACTTTGTATTGGTTTTATCCTCGAGAAAAATCATATTTATTAGTTTTTTCTTGATTTAAAATTATATGACGTCATCCAGCCATTCATGACGTCACAGCCTGGTCTTACATATATATTATAAATAAAATAAAATTAAAAATGTTTATATTTATTATTTATGTATGCCTATCTGTTTTTTATTACATTAATAGATATATTAAAATTATTTGAAATTGTTTCTGTAGCTGGAAATTAATTAACTTCAAACCGTCGCGGTCGGTTCGGACCTGGCCACAGGTCAACTTATTTTATTTTTTTTTATTTTTCTAATCAGAAATATTATTTTCAAATTTCGTTTATATACCATATATTAACGATATAATTGTACATAATAAAAGATTTAAAATTATATATACCACATATAAAAGAAAAAGAATTATAAATGTAAATATTGTAAAGACTGTATAAATGAACCAAATTAAAAGGCTATAAATAAATAAAAATAAAAAATATACCAAATATATTATAAATTAAATTATAATAATTATTATTATAAATTAATTAATACATATTTTTATAACTTTTAATAATATTTCTAATTTAACTAAAGAAACCTTCTATAAGGACATAATGGATTAATTAGGAGTCAACGCAGGCAGAGAAACAGAAGATTTGGAAATTATAATAAATGATTAAAAAAATTTGAGATATATCTATATTTAATAAAAGATCTTTCATATTTTAAAGCAGTGATTCTGAACCTATTTACGCGGCACTTTTGTGTGCCGCGAGATTATCAAAATGTGCCTCCAAATTATTACAAATGTAAAGGGGCTCTTAAACATTTCCGACTTTTTTTTAAAAAAAAAAAAGTAAACCGTTTTTGGGACCACTTTTTTTCAAAATGTTAAACTTTTACACTTATCTTTTTTCTTAGTGTGCTGTCAAATTTTTAAATCGTTAAAAGTGTGCCGCGGTAAAACAAAAAAGGTTGAGAATCATTGTTTTAGAGGATTGTCATAAACTTTATTCAAACCAATGAATATGTCTGTAATATATTCATGTTTTTAGCATTTACTGATTAGAAATGATAACATTACTAAATTTTCAATTGGTCTTCTATTTGTTCCTAAAACTTTATTGTGGTTTGCTAAGTAAATTATAATTACTTGTCAATTTTTTTTTCAAAAAAGTTTTTACAAAGTTACTCAACGATATCATTTGTATTTTGTTTTAGTATTATACTACAGTTTGACTATATAATTATAAATATACAAATATATATTCTTTCAGGATGTGATTAATAATTTTTAGAGGTGGAAAATATTTATAAAATGATGATGATGATTTAAATTTATGAATTATAATTATATTTATTTTTTTCAGTTAATTATTATTATATTATAAAATTCATTATATATTCTAAATAATGAATTCTGATAATGTTTAAATATCATTGGGATAATTTAAATGGCTCTCACTTTGCTTGGCACCCGAAAAACAATCGTTTTTATTTCTCATTAGAGATTCTAAACACCGAAACAAAGATAGCAAAAGAGTTTTCAAGGGGTAACTTTAAAGGAATGTGGAAGAGGGGCATGAGGGAGAATAAGGGGAAGGGGGAGAGAGAGAGAGAGAGAGAGAGAGAAAATGTTGGAAAGATGCAAAACACCCAGGCACAAGAGCAATTATTTTCTCCACGTGAATTTTATTGCATCACTTTTAACCTGGATTATCAATCTTTGTACAACTGATAACAACGACACCCAAACGAGAACAACTTCCCCCCCTTTCTATACTTTATGCTACTAAAACACTCAAATTTTTTTTTCTTCTCACTAAACATCGCCTCTTTACATTTTCCTAAACTCTCTTTCTCTCTCTGTCTCAGTCGCTTTTATAATAAAGGAATGTGTTTCTATAATATTATATAATACTAATTTTATTATTATAGAAATTTTATAATAATCTAATCTAGTTATAAAATAGTCTAAAAAAAAACTCACAACATTTTGAAAACAAAATAAAATTTATTTTTTTTTTTAATTGAAAAAAAATAAAATTTATTTTATTTTTAATTGGAAAAAAAAATATTTTATTTTTAATTGGAAAAAAAAATATTTTATTTTTAATTGAAAAAATAAATAAATTTTACTTTTTTAATAAATAAAATTATTAATAAAAAAAAATTAAAATTTAATTCTCTTGAATAAATTGTATAAAACTCCTACTACTACAGTAGTTAATTAATTGAAATTAAAAAAAAAAAATCAATCAATAAATCGGTTCAACTCTCACGAAATAATCAAATGACATTAAATGTATTTTTAAAAATTGGATTTTCCAGTGATTTAAGGTTTAAATAAGATTTAAATATTTGTTCAGAGAAGGCTACTTTCAAATAAATACATACAAACATTGCATATTGATTATTATTCAAAACAATTAAATATTTTGGTTTATTCACACTTTTTTAAATTTATTTATTATTATTTATTTATTTATTTATTTGATAGCCCTTTAGCTTTACAAAGGAGTTGAATTTAAAAAATAAAATTTCAATTTTCGGTACACAAAATATAACAAAAAACCAAAAGTAAACACAAAAAAAAAAAAAAAAAAAATTAAAATAAATAAAATAAATGTAAATGTTTAAAAATTATTTTTTAAACATCATATCTTATAAATATAAATAACTTTGCAATAGCAAATCGTCAGTAAATTTTTACATACATTATATTATATATATTATTTATATATATACAGAGGGAGAGAGAGAGAGAGAGAAAGATTTTGAATTTGTAAAACCTTGTTTATATATTTAAATAAAAGTTAAGAGAAAAACTGTATTTGTGTGTGTGTGTGTGTGAGAGAGAGAGAGAGAGAAGAAGCTTTTTGAATAGCGAGGCACATCCCTCCCCCACCTCATTTCTCTTTAAACCACACACTTGTAAGGGGCATTTTACAGTCTCCAACCCTTCTATGGAACTGATAAGAATATAACGGATGGCTAATGATAAACAAATGCAATTTATTTTCCAAGAGAAAACGAACAAGAAATTATATATTGTGAAATTGCTAACATACATATGTTATTCTTATTTTGAAGATAAAAATATAATGAGGCTCATCTCTTTCTCTTATCCCCTCTCCCTCTCCCCCTCCTCTGTCTCCCTGTATCTCTTGTTTTTTATACTTTTTAGTTAAAATGCAAGAAAAAATAAATACGTCATTATTTTCAAAATAAATTAGAGAATAGGTAGAATATATAATAAAAATGATTTTAAAAGTAGTACGATTTTTACATTTTTATTTTTTTTTTTTTTTATTTTATATTTTATCCAAACTATTACTGTTTAATATAAAATATTCATCATTTTATTATATATACCATAATATGTTATTCTCATTAGTGTGATTTATTTTTCAATACAATTTTTTTTTTTCAAATTATAATGAAAAATTAACATATTCTTTTGGAATAATCACCTATTAGCCATGTGTTAATTTAAAACGATTTTTTTTTTATTATTTATACATTTTAGGCGGATCGTTAATTCCACCGTAGCCTGCAAAATTTACTGTTTGAATTAAGTGTTTGAAATCTAATCTAACAAGACTTTTCAAATATTTCTATATTTATAGTATACATATTATGTATTATAATTATGTAAACAGTTGAATATTTTTTAATTTATTTATACATACTATTTAAATTTATTATCATATACTATATAATCAATTTATTATTGCTTTACTATTTACTATTGAAATCACTAGCACTAATATTTTGGTATTAAAAAGGGCCCTTTTACAATTTTATCTTTTTTAATTTCTAATAATTTGTTCTTTATCATCTATAATGAATCACAGAAAATGGATTATTATCATGATTATCTAGAATCTAGAACAATCCCACTTACCTATTCTTTTGCAAAATCGTTCAAATAAGTTGACCTGGGGGCAAGGCACAGAACCGACTGACGGTTTGAAATAAATTAATATCCAGCTTCAGAAACAATTTCAAATAATTTAAATGTATCTATTAATGCAATAAAAAACAGATATGGATATAACATAAATATTTTATTACTTATTATTTATAATATATAAGGAGGAGCTGTCTTTGACGTCCTATAATTTTAAATGAAGAAAAAAATAATGAAGATGATTTTTCCCGAGGACAATACAAAGTGCATAATTCGTGAAGATATGTAAAAAATCTTCTCATGTGAAATTTAGTGTGAAAATAACCCTTCTCTTCCTATCGTCTATCGGTAATACTACTACTTCTGGTTTCCGGATATACACCAAAATTTGATCAATTCATCATACTGATGCATTAAGTAAATATATCAAATTTTATCAAAATCCGTTGAGCCGTTCATGCTGTACACATCTATACGGACACACAGACGGACGGATGGACAGACATCATGCTAAAAATACTTTTTTCTGTTAACAAAATGCATGATTCCTGGAGAAATGTAAAAATCTCCACATGTGAAATTTGATGTGAAAATAATACCTCCCTTACTATCGTCGGTCGATAAAAATGATTTTATAAACAAAAAGAAATACTAAGTGGGTGGTAAAATATAGAATTTTCTTTTCTCTTATTAAATCATTATTTTATTTATTTTGTGAATTTTTAGAAAGAAGCCAAATGACAAGTTACAATAAAAAAAATTAAAAAACAAAAAAATATTATATTGGATTAAAGAAATTTTGCTCATGTTAATTTTTAATTATATAATACTACTTGTTATGTTGTTTTTTGTTTTTTTTTAATAATTGTATTCCAAGGATTTCTATAATATATGCGAATTTATTAAATGGTGTAACGAATGTGAGGAAGGAAGGGGTGTGTGTATTTAAAGTATTATTTATGTGCCTTCTCCTTGTCACTGTTTGAAAATGAAATTTCTTGCTTGTGTAATAAACCATCTAATATATCTTCAATTGTATTATTGTCCATCAAGTGACATCTGGAATCTGGTCCCTTTCCTAGGTAATGATGATGATCACTATCATTATCATCATCATCATCATCATTCTCACACACTCTCTCATTCATCCCATTCATATATATATATATTTGAGACCAATCAATTATATTATTAATGTTAATCGTTCTCTCTTGGCCATATAAATGCGCTCTTCCAAAGGGCTGACGTCACGCGTTTGTCACTTGTTTCAGCGTGTCGATTAATTATTAGTTGCATATACGTTGATATAGGTGGTGTTGGGAGGGGGGGGAGAGGGGGCAAGGGAGATAGATGGCTTATAGAGTCTACACGATCAGTTTATGTCAGGGATGAGAGTGGGGGGCAGGGAGAAAAGTGGGAGTTAAGGGGTTAGTCTGGCTGGCTTGTTGCAATAGAGGGTGGAAAAGGCATTAATATTAATCTATTAATAACCATCCATTCATCAATCGTACGAAACACAATTTGAGTGAAATAGTAGTGGGAGGTGTGGTGGAGTGGGGAGGGGAGGAGGTCGTGAGGGTATATAGGAACAGCAAATCATATTGTCATATATTTTTATATATTAGTATTATTATTTTTTTTTTAATACAGTGTATGGTGTATATGTGTGCTGATTTTAAAATTCATCCGATTTTATTTAAATTTCCAGATTAATAAGAGAGTTTTTGAAGTGAAATTAATTAATTAATCAACAGGTGTTAAAATAATAACATTTCAATGATTCAAACTGACTCTTGACAATATCAATATATTATATATATATATAATAGAAAGAGAAAGAAAAGGACTTAATTAATTATGTGTCAATTTTATTATTAGTATAATTATTTATTAATTATATATAAATATACGAGATATTATATAAATCCCTAAAATGAAAATTGATTTGCTTGTTTTAAATAAATGAAAGATGATAATAAAAATTTGTACATACTTTTAAAATAGTTAAAATTTAAAAAATGAAATAAAAAATTGAAAGAGATAGAGATAAAGTAAAGAGAATTTTTTAAACCAATTGGTTATAATTAATTTTATTTGGTTAATTTGTAAATTGTGATTGAATAACAGAAAAAAAAATGGGGTAAGAGGGAAAAACCACAGGAAAGCAAAGCTTTAAAAAGAGTATGGGAATGTGTGTAGAGTGCCAAGTTCGGATTGGGGAGGGGAACAAGGTGAGGGTGAGAGATACAAGAGAGGGGATGGTTGGGCTATCTATATACATGACGACCACACCTCTCTCGATAAAAAGGGTTACGAAACCCCAACGGTTTAAATGGTATTAACACCGTTACTATATAGGGTTAGAGGGCGTAGGGTGGAATGGAGTCCGAGAATGGGATGGGGTTTGGCGAAGAGTGTGACCATATAGGAAGGTGAACAGGACAGACAAAAAAAAAATGACTAACCTAAAGTAATTTTATTATCTTTTTCATGAAAATAAAAACTAAAGGGAAAAATAATCAATGATTATTATTTTAAAAAACAAACAAAACATTAAAAAAATAAATACAAATTAAACAAATAAATAAATTATTAAATTTTTACTTTAATTTACTTTCTATTTATGGTGAATTATTGAATAAATTAAATTTTTCAATTATTATTACTATTACTTGGGGTTGAAAAATATTAATAGTTTGTAAAATATTGCAAATTAACGAAATTATGCAACTTTATAATATAACAAATGTGTATGTAGATAAATCTATAATATATATATATCAAATTTAGTTTTTATTTAAATTTTTTTTTCTTATTGAAATTTAATGATATATACCTATAAATCTATATATTTTTAAATTTTTATCTTATCTAATTATACTTGTAAAAATTGTATATATATATTTGTATATTTTTGAGATAATAAACCGCCTAAAATTTTTTTTGAAATTCACCCCATAGATAATATTTATAAAGAAAAATCGATCGGTATTGGTTTCAGCCGCGAGAAAAATCAACTTTATTAGTATTTGCTTAATTTAAAATATTAAATTTAAATGATGTCACAAATTACGTCATGCATGTTGAAATTTGCCTCCCACCATTCTTTTTTAATTGATATTGTATTAATATTTTTTTATGTTTAAATTATTTTAAAATTTTTTATTTAATATCGAAATAAAATTAAAAATATTTATTTTAATAATAATTTAGTGTCAAATTACGAAATATATTTATCATTCCCCCAACCACAAAAAAATATTCATGAAGATAGCAACATATAATTATAAAGGAATGATTTTCAAATAAATTATTGAATAAATTTGATCTAATAATATTGAATAAATTATATTATATTAATTAAAATGTTTTTTGGATTAAATTATAAATAATATAAATGATAATTGATTATTATAAATAAAAAAAAATAACCTCCTTTCTTAATTAAAATATAGACAAGTACAGGTGTCAATATAATTTCAGGATTTATATTATTAACAGTAGTAATCCTTGTGGTCGAAACAGTATTTAAGCTAGTGCTACTTTGAAAAATATAAAACTGAAGCCATCTAATTATAACAACTTATATATATATATATATATAATTTAGAATCAAATATTTTATTTTATCAAGTAAATTTGAATATATTTTTCATCTTTGAATGAAAATCAAGTTATTTTAATTAATTTGTACCATTTTAGGAAACAAATTTTTGATGGGACATTTTTAGAAAACCCATTTAACAATTGTAATAAATAATTAAAAAAATTGTAAAATTTTCAAAGTTTATAATAATAAATTGTTTAAATTTGTTAAAGCACTAGTTCGGTGTTCCAGGTACTTAATCATATTAAACTAACAATTAAAATTATATTTTTATATTTTACCGCACCAAAAAATATAAATTTCACCCTACACCGTTCTATACATATTTTCTCTTATTCATCCATTTTTAAAAAAATAAATAAATAAATATTCTCGACATTATTTTATTTTATTTTTTTGAAACGCTTATGGTGCTGTTAAAAAGATAAAATATATTATTATTGGTTTGGTAATAATTTTTTTTTAATCGTATGTTGGCATTCACTTAATCTCTACTCTTATCTTGAATTTATATATATTTAAAAAACAGGGGGAAGGGAGAAGGAGGAGGTTTATATTTTGTTTGAACGGTTTTTTTTTTGTTTGACATACTGATAGAAGAATGAAGGGTGGAGTGTGGGTGGATCGAGTAATGGGCAAATGAATAAATGGAACGGGATGGGGTGAGAGAGGGGTGCAAGTGATTATTATTAATTTTGTGTTTTTTTTTTACATTCAAGTTTATTTTTTTTCAACCCTACCGTTTAGTTAGGGGTGGGTATGAATGTCTACATATGTGCAAAAAAAAGGGCTTATACATATATATGAACGAGAATATATGAGGATTATTAATTTGATAATATAAAAAAAATCATGATTTTTGAAAAATGAACCGATAAAATGAAATAAATTCTTTATGAAAAAAAAAAAATCGATTCATAATACTCGTACTATAAAATGTAAATAAAAACTGATTTTTAATAAAAAGAAGACAAATGTCTTTGATTAATTTAATTAAATTTTATTGCAATACAATATCAATTTCTATATTGCTTATAAATATTCTATAAACTTTCAATTAAATAAAAAATTATCAAATAAATCGAAAAATAAAATCCAAAAAATACAAAAAATTCTTATTAAATTTATTAAACATATATTATACAATAATCTAATTAAAATAATTTTTTTTATATTTGTTTTATATAAATATATGATAAATGATAATAGTTTAATTCTTTTTAATTAAAAAATGAAAAAAAAAATTACGAAAAAAACCAAAATAGTACTTTTTATGTTTTTTTCCTATATTGATTTTTTTTTATATATATATTTACAATATTTCGTTTAAACTAATCAGATTTTGATTTTTTTTTTATTCCTTTTTCTTAATGCAAGTTTCATTTTCATTTTATCCCCCTGCAATCAATAGAAATAGAAAAGAACCAACTCCAATCAAACTTTTTTTTTTTTTATTATTATTAATAATATGACTAAACATTTATACATACACATTCACACATACACACATACACACACAATCTCTTTCTCTCTTTATATGTAGGTATATAGACATATAGATTAAAGGTGTATTTTAAATGATTGAATCACGCCAATCAGTGCGTTTTTATTTCTTTATGCTGATATTTAAGAAGAAATAAAAAATAAAGGAAGGATTCGGGGTTTGAAAGATGAGAGGGGAAGGGGGTGGACAAGCAAAGGGAGAGAGGTTAGGGTGTGGGTGGTGTTTTAGAGAGAGAGAGAGAGAAAGAGAATGAAAAGAAATGAATAAAGACATATTCTCGTGACTGAAGTTGATCAACTTTTTGTACCTGTCTGTGCAAGAGATTATTTAGCTTCTATTTTGTATTAAAAAGTATTCGTTTTGTTATTAACAGTATAGTATTATTATTAATAAGAATAATAGGAATTCATTTACGCCCATAATATACACCCTTATAAAAAAAACATTGAAATGAGCAAAATTGGGTAAAAATTAATATAATCTCGTGTATTCAAGAAATTTCTTAAAATAATAGACAAAAATATAAAAAAAAATCTCATTGAATGGATGATTTAAGTGTTCAAAGAATAATTAGTAAAGAAAAGAAACAAATATAAAATAAAGTTGAAATTTATTAGAATATCAATTAAAAGTTGTGGTTTAGGTTGATAGATGGAAGGTAATTTTATGATGAAAGGGTGGGAGAATAAGAATCGTATAGATTTGAATTATAAACAATATAGTAGTGTCTTTTTAAAGACATTTATTAACATGCAACACATCTCTTTATAGAATTTATATAAAATATAATATAATTTAATGAATTTGAAAAAAAAAACAACTAAACATTAGATTTCTTTATTTATAAAATGTAAGGGGGATTAATTTATGAATGAAAAATATGAGTGAGAGTAAATGTAGATTAAGTGTCATCAAAAACAAAAAAAAAACAGAAATAATGTTTCTTCAATCTATTATTGATTAATTAATTTTCATTTTATAATAAATAAACAAAACTCAAAATCATCTAATTAAAAAAATTAGCTGGAGTGTCTCCACTCGACTATCTCGCAATTTGAATAGGATTAAATAACATAATATATTATATTTAAAATAAATTTAATTATTTATAAATTATAAATAATAAATATTAAACCAGCGCATGTTTGGCTTTTTGTTGATGGCATCAAGTCACGTGTTGGCGCGTGAGATTTGCAGTGTTAAAAAATTAATTTTTGTAATTTCAGCGAATCAATCAAGCTGAAATTTTATATATAGCAGTTTTATACAATTATTAATCATGTGAAAAATTATCAAACATATATCTTTATTTTTACGATCACTTTAGAGGAAAAAAATCAAAACGTTGTAGGTAATGACCCTCTTCCGGTTGAGCTACATTTCTCAAAAGTTGATAGAAAACTACGAATTTTGAATAATGCTCATATACCAAATTTCATCATTCTAGCTCAAACCGTTTTTGCGTAATCTTGGTTACATACATACACACACACACACATACCCACACACAGACATTTTTCTCAACCTTAAAATGATTCAGGAACCTTACAAACGTATAAAAACATCAAAATCTCAACATCGAAAATTTTCGTGATCGCAATACTATCTCTTACGAGATAGTAATAATTTTAATTAATTAGATATTTATAAATTTAATTTTTTTTTTCTTAATTAAATTTTTATCATTTAAATGATATATAAAGAAAAAAGTTTCAAAAATTATTTCTAATAAGTTGACCTGTGGCCAGGTCCGAACCGACCGACGGTTTGAAGTAAATTAATTTCCAGCTACAGAAACAATTTCAAATAATTTTAATATATCTATTAATGTAATAAAAAACAGATATGGATAGAACATAAATATTTTTAATTTTATTTTATTTATAATATATAGCTGAAGTAGCCGGCGTTACCCGAGGCTGTGACGTCATGAAGGGCTGGGTGACGTCATATAATTTTAAATTAAGAAAAACATAATGAAGATGATTTTTCCCGAGGATAAAACCAATACATTCGTGGTGATATGTAAAAAAATCTCCTCATGTGAAATTTGGTGTGAAAATAACCCTTCCCTTCTTATCGTCGATCGCTAATACTACCACTTCCGGTTTCCGGATTTGTACCAAAAGTTGATCAATTCATCCCACTGATGCATTAAGTAAAGATACCAAATTTCATCAAAATCGGTTGAGCCGTTCAGGCTGTACACATTTATACGGACAGACGGAAGGACGGACGGACGCACGGACAGACATCATGCTAAAAATACTTTTTTCTGTTAAGAAAATGCATGATTCGTGGTGATATATAAAAAAATCTCCTCATGTGAAATTTGGTGTGAAAATAACCCTTCCCTTCCTATCGTCGATCGCTAATACTACCACTTCCGGTTTCCGGATTTGCACCAAAAGTTGATCAATTCATCCCACTGATGCATTAAGTAAATATACCAAATTTCATCAAAATCGGTTGAGCCGTTCAGGCTGTACACATCTATACGGACGGACGGACGGACGGACGGACGGACAGACATCATGCTAAAAATACTTTTTTCTGATAAGAAAATGCATGATTCGTGGAGATATGTAAAAATCTCCACATGTGAAATTTGGTGTGAAAACAATACCTCCCTTACTATCGTCGGTCGGTAAAAATTCATTTAAAATAAGTTGACCTGTGGCCAGGTCCGAACCGACCGACGGTTTGAAATAAATTAATTTCCAGCTACAGAAACAATTTCAAATAATTTTAATATATCTATTAATGTAATAAAAAACAGATATGGATATAACAAAAATATTTTTAATTTTATTTTATTTATAATATATAGCTAAGTAGCCGGCGTTACCCGAGGCTGTGACGTCATGAAGGGCTGGGTGACGTCATATAATTTTAAATTAAGAAAAACATAATGAAGATGATTTTTCCCGAGGATAAAACCAATACATTCGTGGTGATATGTAAAAAAATCTCCTTATGTGAAATTTGGTGCGAAAATAACCCTTCCCTTCTTATCGTCGATCGCTAATACTACCACTTCCGGTTTCCGGATTTGCACCAAAAGTTGATCAATTCATCCCACTGATGCATTAAGTAAATATACCAAATTTCATCAAAATCCGTTAAGCCGTTCAGGCTGTACACATCTATACGGACGGACAGACGGACAGACGGACAGACGGACGGACAGACGGACGGACAGACATCATGCTAAAAATACTTTTTTCTGTTAAGAAAATGCATGATTCGTGGAGATATGTAAAAATCTCCACATGTGAAATTTGGTGTGAAAACAATACCTCCCTTACTATCGTCGGTCGGTAAAAATGATAGATATAAACCAATCAAATAATGTAGTATATGTATATTTTAATTAATTAAATGACCATTTTTAGGAGGAGAATTGAAGGAATAGAATTCACACATTAATAATTTAAATATTTCTAATCTATAAACTCTCAAGACGCACCAATATTTGATCTAATTTACAGTGTGTAAATTTAAGATTTTAATTCCCTTTCAACCCTTTTTCTTAAAGGCAGTAAGTATAAACCTTTATTCTAAATAAAATCAACAAAGCAAGACATTTAATTTACGTTTTTATAGCAAAGAAGAAATGTTTTCTATTATCAAGAAAAAATATTAATGGTATCATAAAAAAAACTTATAATTAAACAATTATATTGATTTATTTATTTATTTTAATCTTTTCTTATTAATGATTATAAAATCATTATTTTTAATTTATATATTTAAAATTATGCACTAGGTTCAATGTTATTCAACAAAATAATGGATGACATAATTCATAACCTTTTCAAACAAAGTGGGGAACCATTCCTTGCCTGTAGTACGTTATGCCGATGACGTGGTCCTTTTAACAGAAAAATGAGAATGACCTTCACCTTCTCTTAGACGACTTCTCCAATAACTCGGTTTGACTTAAGTTGCAAGTCTCCATCACCAAAACGCCCAAACAAAGTGCATGGGGGTTGCGAAAGCCTCTCTAAAATGTCGTTCAATTATTAACAACAGTCTTATTGAACTAGTTTCAAGTTTCAATTACTTGCAAGTCCAGATTTTTAACCAAGACAACCTTAGAGAGGATGTAAATACGCAGGTGACCAAAGGAGTGAAAGTATCTGGATACCTAGACAACTTTATATGGAAGAACAAGTTTATGACTTCAGAAAGTAAACTGCAAAACTTGTGTTAGACAAATAGTCATTTATAGAGCTGAGTCAAAAGCAGATACAATTGTCACTAAACAATTACACCGAACAATCGGGATTAAGATTGTGAGAGCTATTATTGGCAAAACACTGTATAATAGGATCCGCAGTGAATACCTAAGAGAACATAGTCCAGGACATAGTGGAATGGGTGGACATAAGAAGAAAATGCTGTGGACAGGATGGAAGATGTCAGGATCCCTAAAATCGTAGCTTCCAATCGAGCTGAAGGGTTCAGAATTTGAGGAAGACCAAAGAAAAGATGGAAGGAGAGTTAACATTCCAGCGTCTGAAACATGGGATGGAAAAAAAAGACTGGATGAACAGGTACTTGCACCTATACAGAAGAAGAAGATGAAGAAAATTATTTTTAAGAAATTTTTCAATTTTAGACATTGAGATTTCTGAAATGTTGAATTTTTAAATTGATATATATATATTAAACTCTTTATGATTTTAAATTGGAATCTTTTTCTTATTTTTGAAATATTTATGTGAATGATTTGATATTATTATTGATATAACTTCATATGACATTGAAATGAAATATATTGAAAAGTACAGATGTCATACAGGAATGACTTGCATTCAATTTTATTTTCATTTATTTATTTATTAGTTTTAGAACTTTCCAACACTATCTCTTATATATATATATATATATGAGTCTATGTTCTTTATCATAGGGGAATAGACTTCAAACTAATAGATATTAATATTAGAACATAACACGGTTGTTCTAATGAACCTATACGTTGGTTCATTATTCGCTAAGTCACCCCTTTAAATTCTGGTTCTTGATATCATTCTCTCTTACACAAACATACACACAGACACGTACGCACAGTCTCTTCCTCTTTATTTCTGTCTCCCTCTCTCATAACTATTTACTATTATATTGTATTTATGTTTATAAACACTTTTTATATATATGTTTTGTTTTTTTTTTTTTTTTTAAATAAAATATAATTTCTCTATAATGATTGATTCTAAATTCAAAAACCAAAGCTAAATATTTTATAAAAATTATTAAAAATCAAACCTAATGTTTAAATCTTCTATAGCAGGTGTGGCCAAACTTTTAGCTTTTAGGGGCTACTTTTTCAATAAAATATAGTCTGCGGTCGACTATGGATATGGGCAAATAATTTTAAAATTTTAGAAGATAATTAAAGAAGTCATTATATCGCCGATTTAAATTGCAAACCTCCACTTTCGGTCAAAAATTACATTTTCACACTATTAGAAAGAGAAAAACACCTTACATTGGCTATGAACACCGCTATTATCCACCTATTTAATTGAAATCACGTTACAAGCAAAAAATTTATGCGTTTTAAGAAAGTTGTGCAAAATATGCTGAATATGAGTTAGCAGGTTTGCAATCTAAGCCGACGATATATTTTTTATTTTATTAATTCTAACAATATTTATTAAAATTTTAAAAAATACAATGTTAAGAAATAAATAGGAACAAAACAAATTTTAAGCATATATTTTTATTTGGATGAAACCTGGCATTGCATAAGAGCAGCAAGTTTCTCAAAATTTGGCTCTATGAACTTAAAGCAATTCTTAAGCATGACTCTAAATGTAGATCCGTTATTTGCGATCATCATCACCGCAAAGCAACGAAGATATAAATTATCGGGATAAGAAAAATATAAATATATGGTATATAAAAGATGTAATAACATATAGGATGATTATGATCTAAAATTATTTTTTAATAAATTTAAAAATAATATCCCGGGTAGCGAGTAGATTCTTTTCTATAAATCCAGTAGAAAAGAATTCTATTTCAGGGATTGGCGTCCCTGCCCTCACGTGAGCTCATGATTTCTTCTAAATCCTTCTACATGGAGGAATCATGTCCTTTACCCATTGACGCCTTTACATCCATTCCCTTACTCTTACTCTCCCCCCCTCCCCTGATTATTCAAAAAATCAAATTTATTTGGATGAAGGAGAATACCTAGCATAGCTTCATTAAAAAGAAAAAAAAATGAAATCTTGTCTCTTATAGGAGACTCTTTAGAGTCTCCTATATATATTTGAATTAACACCCCTTCGGGGTGTTAATTCAAATATATCCAGATTACATCAACCCTTCGACTAGCAAAACCCTGTAAATTCACGAGTGAGACATGTGTTATATGCCTCTGAGAGGACCCACCTCTCCAACGCTTCACATTAGTAGAAAACTTGGAACTCATATTTATAGAACGCTTTGGAGAATTAGAAAAAACCAATCTAATCCATGTTTTTCATTTTATTAAAATTTTTGACTAAATCTTGTAAATTGTGACCAAGACACATCCATTGATCATCATTTTAGCCAGATTCTAAATAAAATTGATTTTTCGTATCATTAAATGGAAATTTTTAATTAATTTTAATATTGGTTTATTTTTACAGTTCAACAAAAATCTTGCCTCATAACAACAGATAAAACCTATACGAATAGATTCGTCATGAAACGTAGATTCATTTTCACTACTATTATATAATTTTACGGTGCTTCGTTGATTAAATATTAATTATTGAATTTTGACAGATTGAAAAGATTTGCCGCCATGATGGCCCCCCTCCGCCACCTCTTCTCACCTCACCACCCCCCACCCACCCTCCCTCCTGGCCTGCCGGTGAGCTTCGAGCGCAATCAGTTCGCATTCACTTTCCAGTCGAAGACGTTGACCGGCGTTACCACCGAAATCATCCCTCAATCAAGAATTAATTGTAAATTTATTTATTCCTATTAATTTAAATGAAGTTTAATAAATTTTAGAAAAGATTCAAATAAAAATTTAATTTTATAAAATATTGATTTTTAACTTTTTACTGATATATTAATTATATATATTTAATAAATTTCGCCCCACCTCCAATGCTTTGCTTCTCGGTGACCTTGAAGAGGACAGCATAGCAATCTCTTGCTTACCCCCAATGGATGAGATTTAACTGCCTTTGACTTTATTTTCAAAATAAATTCTATTATTATTATTTCCCCTTCGTTAAATGAACTTATATACGAATTAATTATACTACGTATTATACGACAAGTAAATTAATACGAATTATTTTAATAAATCGATTTAACCAACTTTTCCATCCCAATCATTCCTTCTTTTTTATATTTTAACATTGAAACATTTTTTCTGCTATTCTATTCTATTTTCAAATTTTATATTCAAAAATAAATAACTTAAAATAACATAAAAATTATTTGAAAAAAAAGGAAATAATTTTATTGTTTTTATATACCTATATAAGCAATAAGAATAAATTGAATAAGTTTCATGAAATGTAAAATTAATTTTTAATAAATTTAAAAATAATATCCTGGGTAACGGGTAGATTCTTTTCTATAATCCCAGTAGAAAAGAATTCTATTTCAGAGATTGGCGTTCCTGCCCTCACGTGAGCTCATGATTTTTTCTGCCTTCCCTCTCCCATGGAAAAATCATGTCCTTTACCTTTTAACTTTTCCAACTTTGGCCAACTAAAGCCTTTGCGGTCGACGTTTTGGCCACCCCTGTTCTATAGAAATTCGAAATATAATACCATCTTCTACACATATATTCGAAATTGATAAAATGTCTACTTAAATATATATATTATATCTAAAATTTGTATAAAATATATTTATATATATAATTATAATATTTTAAATTAAATTTTATTCTTTTTACTATCTCGCCAGAGATAGTATTGCGATCACGAAAATTTTCGATGTTGAGATTTTGATGTTTTTATACTTTTTGAAGGTTCCTGAATCATTTTCACTAAGGTTGAGAAAAATGTCTGTGTGTGTGTGTGTGTGTGTGTGTGTGTGTGTGTCTGTGTGTGTGTCTGTGTGTGTGTATGTAGGCAAGATTACGCAAAAACGGTTTGAGCTAGAATGATGAAATTTGGTACATGGACATTATTCAAAATTCATAGTTTTCTATCAACTTTTGAGAAATGTAGCACAACCGGAAGAGGGTCATTACCTACAACGTTTTGATTTTTTTTCCTCTAAAGTGACCGTAAAAATAAAGATATATGTTTGATAATTTTTCACATGATTAATAATTCTATAAAACTGCTATATATAGAATTTCAGCTTGATTGATTCGCTGAAATTACCAGAATTAATTTTTTAACACTGCAAATCTCACGCGCCAACAGGTGACGTGGTGCCATCAACAAAAAGCCAAACATGCGCTGGTTTAATATTTATTATTTATTATTTATAATTTATAATTAATTAAATTTAATTTAAATATAATATATTATGTTATTTAATCCAATTCAAATTGCGAGATAGTCGAGTGGAGACACTCCAGCTAATTTTTTATGAATTACAAAATCATATATTTTTTAAAAGAAATAATTTGTACATATGTATATCAGTATATCCAAATGAATGAATCTCTAATATCAACTTTTAGTTCCATGCTCCACCTCTCTCTTTAAGTCATCACCTTCATTTTATATTACAAGTTTTTCTTTGACTTGTTTTTTTTTTACATTTATAAATAAAACAAAATAGAATAAATTAATCCAATATGGCTCCTAAGATTAGAATTAATATCCAATTAGGTGGTAGGGTATGATACACGATATATATATATATATATATATATATATTTGTTTCGATCAATAAATAAATAAATCCGCTAGTACTTTTATTACCCTCCGTTAACCTAGCTGCATTCAATGTTGATAATATTTAAGACACGAACTCTAAATAAAAAGTCAATCAATACTTTACCTATACACTCTTTCTCTCTCTCTCTCTCTCTTTAGTGACTAACGAGAGAGAGAGAGAGAGAGAGAAGAATAGAGAGAGAATGAGATGGAAGGAGAAAGATAAAGTTTCAAAATCACGCGATATGGAAATTGGGCTAGGTTCGATTCTATCTTCGCTTCGAAATCTATCACTACCCCCATCCACCTCTACACTCCCCCACTACACAATCTATACCTATATATTATGTGTAATGTTCGATTTAATATTAACCCTTTTTTTACTTTTAACTTTTTACTCTTTATTAGAATAAATAATACTCAAAGGATAACAATTAAAATAAAAATAAGTTCTTTCTTTAGTTTTTAATAATTAAAGATAACCAACCAATACCATAGTCTTTTTCTTTTTATTAATTGATTATCATCCGAAAGGAATAAAATATTCACTTATTACTTATTGCTGCTTTTATAATAACTAAAAGTAAGGTAAATGTACCAGTCGTGGGCCACTGAACCAGTAATGGACCATTTGATAGATTTTTTATCAAAATAAGCTTTTTAATTTCAAATTAAACTTGAGATATCGATAAATATAAAGAAGAGCCTTTTTCGGATTGCTTAACAATGAAACAGAGACCAATCGTTGCATTTATATTATAATTATGAATTTTTTAAATTACGATGTAAGCGCTCTTGCATTTTAAGGTTAGTTTCTTATGCAAAACGTTATTAAGGATATGCTTGACTTCATTTCCAATCTATTATGTTTTCGATTTTCAGATGGTCCACTACTAGAACAAAAAATACATTTAAAAAAAATATTTAAATATAAATTAACCGAATGTTTGTGTTGTAGTGATAATTAAAAATAGTTGTACAATATGTGTTAGCATTTGTTTTGTTGTTATTCTCACTTTTATTACAGAATAATAGTGTTTTTTAATGAAAATTTCTCTTAACTAGGTCCACCACCGGTACATTTACCTTATATACCTATATCTTAAGGGTAAACCAATATACATACATTAGTCTATAAAATTTACCAATGATAAAATTTGTTAAATTTGTTCAAATTTATTTAAATTATTATTTTATATAATTAATTTTAAAAATCTGGAGTGTCTCCCCTCGACTATCTTGCAAATTTGAAATGGATTAATTAACATATATATTATATATAAATTAAATTTAATTAATTATAAATAAAAATTAATAAATAATATTTATCAATCTAACGCATGTTTGGCTCTTTGTTAATTATAACTCGTCACTTGCTGGCGCGTGATCTGAAGTGTTAAAAAATTAATTCTGGGACTTTTAGCGATTCAATAAAGCTGAATCTATATATAGCAGTTTTATACAATTTTCAATCATGAGAAAAACTATCTAACATATATCTTTATTTTTACGGTCCCTTAATGACCCTCTTCCGGATGAGATACATTTCTCAAAAGTTGATAGAAAACTATTTTGAATAATGCCCGTGTACCAAATTTCATTATTCTAGCTCAAACCGTTTTTGCGTAATCTTGTCTACTTACACACATACATACACACAGACTTTTTCTCAACCTTATTGTTAGTGAAAACGACTCAGGGACTTCATTGGTCAATTAAAATAATTAATTGAATTATTAAATAAAATCTCTTAACCAAATTGAAACTTACAATTAAAAATATTTTTTATTCTTCTTTGTTAATTATTTATTATATATAAATATATTATATATAATAAAATTAATTAATAAATACAAAATTTAAATATTTTATCTTTCACATGCTTTCATTTACATTTTTTCTTTATATAAATTTTTAAAAGTTTTTTTTTTTCAATTAATTCAGTTATTATTTATAAATATCATTCTAACTTCTAAGTTATATGTAGTTATATAATTATCATACTTAAGATATTTCTTTTAAATTACTTTTTATTTTTTATTTTTTCATATTTTATTTTATACAATGAATATTAAAAAGAATCGTCACCCTGTTTCAAAAGACAAACTACCCTTCCACCTTTATATGACCTTTTAATGAATGAAAATTGATTTCAATGTAACCAAAAAAAAAAAAAAAAAAAAAAATAGAATATAAATTAGGTGGGATATATTTTATAAGCCACTCTTTAAATCGTGTTGTCATTCCTACTACTACTATTGTTGCTGTTGAACTGGATGGTTATCTTATCCATTTAAACCACACCACCCTCTTGGATAACTCATCAATTTTTTGATCCAACCTCCCCCTCAAACCACCCACATGCATTTTTTTCCCCACTCGATTATTTTTTTTTAACTCAAACAACCCTTTTTTTTAAAGCCTATATAAGCCCACTGGTTGTATAATTTTTTTTTCACCCACTCATTCACCACCCTTAAACCTCCCTCTATACCCCATCCTTCCTCACTTTTTCGCGCACAACCTAAACGAAAGTCAACATTTAACTTTTGAAACCAAATATTGTGACTTTAACCACTCACCCTTTAACCGCGCGCCATACCCCCACTACCGGCACCAATCGAGGGAGAAACAAAAAAAAAATGAAAAAAATGAAAAAAATGGTCCAGGCTCAAGCGTTTAATAATAATAATACGTGATCACCAATAACCATTCTCATTTACATTATTTTTTTTATTTTTTTAACACCCATGTTTATTATTTTTTTTTTTTTATTCTAATAAATCCTTCAAACATTTTTAATATATATATATATTTTGAATTTCAATTAAATTTATGTGATTTTTTTTCTTTATACATATAAACGTTCAATTCATTAATGGATAGGAGAGTGGGTTTTGGAGGGGTGAATAGTAGGAAAGTGGGGATGGTGTTTATTACTCGTGAGGTTGTTTTAATATTTCAACTTGATAAAAACCTCTTAATGAATAAATAATAATAATAAAAAAGCAAAAACTAGTGATTTAGATTTATTTAACTTACATATATATATATACATAACCTCATTTTTCCATAGAATATTTTTTTATTTAATAAGTATATATATATATTGGGATATATATTAATTATCCATAATAAAAAAAAATAATTATTAAAATTATTTAAATAATTATTATCCATTATATTAATATTAAATAATATTGAATTCTTTTTTTTTTGTTTTTTTTTTAATTTAAAATTTTTTTTTGAAACAAACTAATTATAATTAATTTAATTAATTAATTTTTATTTTTATTATAATTATTGGATACAAAATATATGAGTATATATATATATATATATTTTAAATTATGTAAATTGAAAAAAGAGATAGTCTTAGTCTGTTGATGGTGATTCAGTTGATGGGTGGGGAGGGAATGGGGGTGTTTGACTTTTATATGAGAGTGAATTTTTATTAACGTTAATTAATCAGTGGAGAGAGAGAGAAAGTATTATCTAAATCTCACTCCCTTTTCTACTCCCCCTCCAACTCTCACTCTATCGACCTCTTATGTATTACAACCATTCACCCTTCTCACTCCTTCTCCCTCCCTTTTGTAGGACCTTTCTTACATTAATTGCACACAAATATTGATTTTTTTTTGTTTTAAATTAATTGTTATCTACGTATGGATCATTATGTATGGAAAAAGAGAGAAAGAGAAAGGAAAAGCTATAATTCATAGTAAAAATAAAAAAAAGATAGGGAGCGATGCCCACGTGGTTATACGAATAATAATCCACAGAAGGGCGACCCCCAATTTTTTTTTTTTTTTTAAAGAGCAACTTTATAAGCCTTTTCTAATATTCATTCAATTTAATTGATGATTCATTAAAAGGTCTACCCTTGAGACTTTATAACTTAGATATTTTTATTTTGCTTAGTTAGTAATTATTTTAAATAAATCATTAATTCAAACAAAAAAAAATAATAATTATATTGATTTATATAAAATATAATTAATTATTTAATTAAATAATTAATAATATTATTTCAATTAAAAAAAAAGAAACAAAAATGGAAAATAATTACTCGAATAGATTTTATTTGAAATAAATTATCATCTCCATCTAATATATAATTTCCTATGTATGTGATGTCTGTAACATTATAAAATTAGTTACGAATTGTCAAAATTATTAATTTGTAACCAACTTCTTTTTTTTTAAATTTTGTTTTGTTATTATTAAATATTGAAAAAAAAAAAAAAATAAAAAATTATTACGATGATTTGAATAAACTAATTTTATATTCTAAGAACAGTTTTTTATGCCACCGGGGCAGCATATGATGCCGGAAACGGCTAGTAATACTAAAATAAATTAATTAATTGTAAAAATTAATTTCGTTATTTATTTATAGAAATATTTTTTGGGTGTATGCTTTCAATTAAAATTGAATTAATTTTTAATAATTTATTTACTCTTAGAATCATAAAGAATACTAAGAATATAGAAATAATATTTTCTAAAATATAAATAATTGATATTAAATTCAATATAAATTACATATTAAAAAAATTATAATTCTATTGTTAGTTAAAATAGAAAATTAAAATTTCAATTACGCTACTTACTTATGTTTGTTTTATATTATTTCTTCTCCTATATAATATATATATATATATATATATATATATATATATATATATATATATATAATAAACCAATTTCATCATCGAGGCGGACGGGTAGTGTAGAAAGGGAAGAGGGGAAGTAATTGAATAAAGAGCAAATTAGATATCAAAGAATTATATATACAGGATTGTAATATCGCTACTTTCTTTGTCATAGAAAGTAATTATATGCTTGACCTCTCTCCCTCTCTCTCTCTCTTACTTTACTAGCATAGAGGTTTGAATTCCACCTACCCTTCCCTCATCTCTCACTCCAGCTTATATAACGTATTTCATCCTCGTTTGGACTTGAACTACTTCACTCTCCTCCCAATTTAATTCACCCCCACCCCCCACCCCTCTCCTCTCTCTCTCTTTATCCTTTTTCTACTGTCCTATTTCAACACAACTAAATTATAATAATAATAATAATAATAATTATTATTATTATTAAATATTATCTCTTGTTAGAATGTCGTCGTCGTTGTCGTCGTTTCTACCGCTTTTGACTTTCTCATTCTCTCTTTAGGGAGAGTTTTACCACCCGGAGGGTGAAACATAAACGAATTGTCAAATGCATAAACATCATCAACCCCTCCCCCCCTCCCACATATAAATTATAATTTTGTATATTCATATTTCTATTTTTAAAATATTTTAGGCAAATTTCCATAAATAGTTTTTATTATTCTTAAATTAGTGATTCTTAACCTGGGCGATTTTTGGACTATACGATTTTGGTGGGGGGCAATACGTTTTTTTTTTTTGGGGGGGGGGGGTGAAATCATTTTCAACTCTAAAAAAAAGGCTAGATGATTTGGCGATCAGGCTTTTTAAACATTTCGGCTTTTTTTCAATATGGTTCTAAAAAAAAATGTAAGATTATTTTGATTTTGAATTTTGAATCTGTTAAAATGTATAGGGGGGCGAATTATGAAGCCGGCCATACGAAATGGGCGTTTGGTCCAAAATGATTGAGCACTACTACCATAAATAATCTATAAATAAAAATTAAATACTGAATAGAATAATTTTATAATCTAAATTAATTAATTTTATTATTCACAAATCAAAAAAAAAACAAAAAATGAAACTACCTATGCATGTATATTACAAAAAAATTTTTAAAAAAACAAAGAATAATGATATGATATATTTATATGTTGGTATATATTTAGTAAAGTAGATAAATATCTGACATTGAATTTTCATTATATCTTGAATCATTTTTTTGTATTCTCTTTATTCTTTTAAAGATACATAGGTACGAGTATACTTGTCATAAAAATATACATATATATATAAATATTTCCTCATTTTGTTGTATATATATATAATGTTTAAAGTAATAATAATAATAAAAAAGACAAAGAATATAATTTTCCAGCTGGCTTGATTTCAAATCAACATTTTCTATCCTCTTTTCTATATCTATACCGTTTATAAAAGGGAAAAAGAGTGTAGAGGGGAGGGCGAGGAGGTGGTTTGCAGGAGGGAAAAGACGACTTTAGAAATTATATTATTAATAATTAATTTACCGGTTTTGTAGACAGAGAAAGAGCGAGACCACGAGAGAAGAAATGAGTGAGAGAGAGAGAACCCTTTTTAGCTTTTGTATATTCGCGAAAAACCCTTTTATAACGCTTGAGAAGAGATTAAAATTATTTTCTAACCCCCTCTATCTCTCCCCCTATCCCCTCCAAATTCTACTCATCCCTTCTTCATTCACCCGCACCTCCTCTTGCGTTTTGCTCTTCGATGAAGCTTAGGAGGAGGAGTGGTTGCCGCCAGAATCATATTTCCACCCTCTTTTAAACCATCCACCTTCAAAAACCCTTCACGATTTCCTTTTTTTTTAATTTGCCTCCTGAAATATATATAGATATTTAAAAAACGGATTTTAATAAATTTTAATACTCAATTTTCAAAGGAAATTTTCCGATTGGACAATTATGAATGGAAAAAATAAAAATGACATAATTGAAGGGAGAGAAAAAAAATGACGATGGGTGTAATATTCTATTCTAAAAAAAATTACTATAAAATTAATTATCTATGTAATTATTATTTACCAAAAAAAAAAATCTAAAAAATTACATTTAATATTTTATAAAAATTAGTTTTTAATCAATTATCAATCAAAATATGTTTGTTTTTTTAAAGTTTTTTTTATTTAACTTAATTTATATTATTTGTATATTTTAACTCAGTATGTAAAATTTACTTGTTTAGAATTTTAATTAATTTTCTTCCAAAAATAATTTTATAGTATATTACTAATATCGTATGTGGTATATACACAATGGTATTATATATAGGCAAATCGAGAACATAATGTTCTCGGTTGCCTATGTGCAAGGGACTCCTGTCTACTAGTACAGAGGTTGCCAAAGTGGTGGTCCGCGGACCACTAGTGGTCCGCGAGAAAATTTCGCTGGTCCGCAGAAAAATGAGGAATATACTTACTCATCATGTTAAGTTATGTTTTAAGATGCATTAAAACATGATTCAATTCATAACTATACGTGATAAGTTATAAAAACTCAATGTTTATGTATTCTTTGATCACAATTTTTATTTATAAATATATTTAACACTTAAAAAATCCTATTAGTGGTCCGCGGGATTTAAATTATGAATTAACTGGTCCGTGAGGTCAAAAAGTTTGGCGACCGCTGTACTAGTATGCCTCTGATTGTGAATCAGGCGTTGTCAGAGAATATATAAATACATATATTTCTATACATTAATTTTAAAATTAATATATCAAATTGTTATAAAAATTAATAATTTATACTGGATTATTTAAAATTAAACAAAAAAAATATATTTTTCAAAACTCTATTCATTTTTAAATATATTCAATACAAGAAAAGGCATTATATACATATACAATTTCTTTTTTTTCAATTTCACTTTTGTGAGCTCAATAAATTTAAAATTTTTAATTATTATATTGTATTATCATATTAACTTATATATTAGATTTTATAAAAAAAAATATAAATGGGAAAATTATACTTACATATTTTTCTTTTTTTCCTATTGGTTTTGAATATTTCAATAAAAGTAATTTGTTGTTTATCTATAAATATAAATAAATATTAAGTTTTTTCATATTCAAAATAAAGTAATTTTTTTTTTTTATGTTTTGTATGATGAGCAGATAATATTATATATATTTTTTCTCTCACTAATGTCCTATTTAAGCTTGTCTTTGAGTTATTTTTATTTATTTAATGGATCAGTATTTTCTCTTTTCTTAGGGTAGAATTGGAGGAAGGGGGGAGGGGGTGGTTAAAAAGGGAATGAAATGATACAAAAAAATAGAATACGACTATATCCAATGGTATATAGTAATAAAAACAGGAAAAAAAGTAATTTTTCAATAACTAATCCTGATGGAGAGACTTTCTTCAAGACATAGAAAGAAGAGGAAGATGAAAAAATATACAGTGAGCAGGAGAAATAAAAAAAAAGAGAAGAAAACGATCGAATTAAGTAGATGACAATGCTCTCTCTATTTGGAGACAAATCCAAAATCCCCAAGATTCAACCTCGCCATCGCCCCCTCCTCAGTCCATCTCCACCCATTCTCATCCTTTCAACAACCACCATCATCAGTTAACTATTATTCCATTCTCTCTCAGCTTTCAAATCTTCTTCATGATTCTTTAAGAAAAATAAATTGCAAAGATAAAAGCATACAAGAGGAAAAAAAAAATAAAAAATTGATTGATTCTATTATTTATTTGTTTTTATTTAAGTATTTTTTTATTTCAACAAAATAATAATATGTTTGTATATATATAAATATTAAATACTAAACAATATACATTAATATATTATATTTATAATAAATTATTTTTATATTTTTTTTTAAATTGAATTTCAGTATTTATTATCGATTTAATCAGTCAATGCTTTTATATTTTTATTAAAATTTTCGTGATCTTGGTGAAATCACTCAAAACTAAATATTATAACATTAATCTTTTAATATTAAACTTATAGAAGTTATTTTTTTTTTCAAAATTCGATCTTTCTTTCTTAAAAATAACGGCCCCAGGTCACAATGACTACAGTCCTGAAAATAATAATTTAAAAATATGAAGTTTTTTGTTTGTTTCTTATATCAATTTAGTTGTAGTACTTAAATATTTTTATTTCTAAAAAAATATACAATCTGAATGTTTGTATAATATATACAAATTTATACAAGGTAACTGATTGCAAAATTATTTGACACATTGTATCTTATATAACAATATAAAAATTGAAACAAAAGCAAACCATTTTATAAATAAAACAAAAATTGAAAAATTAAAAGAAAAATTATAAATTAATGATTTATTGTTGAATAAAAATAGTATTTTATAAAATTAAATTTTTATTTACCTAAAATTTAACGAAAATTGCAATATTTCGGTCATGTCATGGGAAATCCATCAAAATACATGCTGATGCAGGGGAAGATCTACGGAAAACGGGGACGTAGGCGTTTGTCGTCTTCGAGATTGGTATGGTCTTTCTTCTGTAGAATTGTTTCGAAGAACAATGAACAAAACACAATAGCTAACATGTTTTTTTATTCTTTCCCTATAGTATTTCTAAATACAATTTTTTTGTAAAAAATGCACGTCTGTTATTTGAAAATTATAAAAAATATTTTATTCAAAATTGTCCCCTTTGGAATTTATACATTTTTTCCACCTCTTCGGCTGGTTATGAATTCCACGTCAAAAAATCAACTCTTTCTTTGAGTCAAGCTATTTTAGTACATTTTCATACAAATCGAAGTGTTGTTCGGCGAGTGTATGTTCCAATGATGCAAATAGATCATAATCAGACGGAGCCAAGTCTGGAGAATAAGCCGCATACGGTAGTACTTCCCAATGGAACGCCTCGATCGTATCCGTGACCCATTTTGCTGCCTGTGAGGGGGCATTATCATGAAGCAAAATGACTTTATGTTGCCTTTTTGTATATTCCGGTCGTTTTTCACTTATTGCTCGATTCAAATAGATCAGTGTTAACGATTCACCAGGTTTTAGAAGCTCATAATATATTATACCCATTTTTACACTTTTTCGGTAGTTTTCTTCAAATGATAGCAGAAATCCAATGCTGTCCACAAATCATAGTTCGTAGGCACAAAACTTGACACGTTTGAGGTTATAGAAAATTATACTGGTGTATGAAACTTAGGATATTGTGTGTTGACAGACTCTTAAAGAGAGACGATGGCGCTACAGAAGCGATCTTACGGTCTTTAAATTGATACAATCTATAGGGAAATTCCGGTTTCATACTTCTACACCTGATAAAATCTAGTCATTTTTTTAAAATAGATTTTAATCCAATTATCATTATATTGATTATAATAAAAATGATCACAATTAATAATATTGTTTTGAGAAATATTTTTTTTAAGATTCAATTCAGGGGTAACATATGTTACAATAGCTTACAAAGAATCATTTAATCAAAACTATTATTTTATCATTCGTTTATATTGTTATATACTATAGGTAAGGTCCTTAAATAATAATAGATTAAGGCAGTGATTCTGAATCTATGGGACGCGCGACTTTTTTTCAATATGGTTCTAAAAAAAAAAAAAGATGGTTAGATGATTTGGGGGGGAGGGGGGGGTGGCGATAAAAATTATGATTGAAAATTAGGCCGTGAATACCTTAAGGTTGAGAAACACTGGATTAAGGAAAAATCTGACTAAAAGTTTATTTGAAAGAGGCACTAAATTTAGAGAAGAAATTTATAAGATAAGATTTATGAAGGTATCTTATAGTAGGGGCTCTGGTGGAATGTGGTATCTGTAACCAAGAGATTTGCTATAATAACACATATTAGATTTAAAATGACATATACCACATACCAATGGTATGACCATTGAATATATATTAATAAATTTGAAATTATTGTTTATGTTTTTCAAAGGAATAATTTTTATAATATGTATATTATAATAGTAATAATTATAATAATAAAATTTTATAGTATTACATTTATATATAAAAGATATTCTTTAGTTATATTTATTATATTCTTTTGATTGAGCTCATATATATACCATGAATTGGTTTGCATGTTAAATACCTTTAAAATAGCTTTATCAGTAATTGTTTTTTAAATGGTTGTTTATTTGAAACCACAAAAACCAAAGAGGACGATCGTTTTTTTACATCCCTTTCCGCAGTCGATTTAATTTATTCAATCAGAAAACACGGGGCGCCCTTCCTCCAACCGCCCTTTCGAAACCTCACCTCTTCATCGCCCCCACTTACCCTCCTTCTCCCTTTTTCCTATATTCAATGTTCGAATAACTTTTTTTTTTTTTAAAAAAAGAGAGCTTTAACAGGGATGTCGACAAGTTTCACAGTAAAATTATATAGATTAATATAACAAAAAAAAAAAAATACTATAAATATTTTTATATATGACCAAAATAGAGGGTGAGTTTATTAAAAAAATGTAAATCTCATTTTATTTATTAGAAACAATAATGGTTAAAAGATAATATTAAAATTTTAAACTACTAAATTATAAAGATTTGTCATTTATTCATTTTCGAATCGTAATGTAAAGTGATTAAAAATATTTCAACTTTTTATTTAGGTACAATATAAGTAAGTCAAGTCTGATGATCACTTTGGGTTGTTTAGTTCATTTTTGGGTTGATTTTCTATATAATTAAATGGATGTAATTTTTATTATTTAATACATTTTTTTTTTATTTATGTCTTAATTTTAATTTTAATATTTTTGTTTAATTTACCAATAAAAATTTTTAAGATATAAATTTATACAAATATACTAGACGTGGATTAAAAATTTTTCAAAAAAATATAAAATTAAATTTAAATTTTGTTGATCAATTATTTACATTATGAAGATTTAAAATTTAAATTTTATTCTTAATTTTATATGTTTTATATTTTATTTCTTGTTTAACCTAACAAATTCATTGATATATAAATTTCTTATGAGACTAATGAACTTGCAACAACCATATTCCTCTAGAATACCCAAATAATTTTGCGGGTCTCTTTGAAGGGGTATCATATAATATAAATTTATAGTGTATTAAATAAAGTGCCTTTTTTAATACATTGCTATTGACTATTTTGGCCATACATTAATCATACATTAATCATTTAATTTTCAAAAATCAAAACAATAATAATAATAATAATATTTTAGTATTATATAATTTCAGTATTTATAATTATATATTTATAGGTATATATGGGTAGTTTAAATAAATATTTTTTAGTTATTTATTTCACATTTAAGAAGACAATTTTAGATGTCATTATTATTAATAAATAATTTTTAACTTTTTCTTATTTTTATAAAATATTTCTATACTTGGTGACAGGGCCACCCTAACCACAGGGCTAATTGGGCTATAGCCCTAGGGCGCAAGCCTTCTGGGAGCGACAATTTTATTGGTTTATATATTTTTCCTTATTGTTAAGTAGTAGTTTTTAGTCGCCTCCAACCCGGAGTGACATCACTTCGAAGATTTTAATCATGCACATTCAAAATACATATCTATTTTTCTTATTCATTAAATCCGTATAAGCATTGAATAAATAATTTTAATAAGAAACCTAACAGCAGCGATAATTGAGCATTTTGAGAATGTTGTGCCTGCGAAATTTTGACATATAAAATTTTTAACACAAATGACATTGTTTCAAATTTTATTGAAGAGTCTCTTTATTTTAAACACGTGAATTTTTATTAGAAAACAAATAAAATATATCTACTGTAGAACTTAGTCTAAGAAAAATAAAAAAAATTGAGTGTACTTTTCCTAACGTGGCCACAGCACTGAGCATTTTTTTTAAGTATTGCCACTACAAATTGCAGCGGTGAAAGATCTTTTTGGGCACTGTGAAAAGGATAAAAAATTAAAAATTAAAAAATCTTTGGGAGAAAGCAAATGATTCGAGTATTTTGTCCATAGAGAGTGATTTATTTAATAACTTAAATTCGGGTGATATTATTTATCCATTTGCAAAAGAAAAAGCTAGGAAAATAAATATATAACTTTCTTTTTTTATACTATATAGCTTATTTTTGTTCATATAGGTTGTTTTTTTAATTTTGCATAAAATTTATGTTTTAAAGAATTATAAAGATTTTCAGAATTCACATAATTAATAATACTTATATTTCTTGATTTAATTGCTTTTATGTTTTAGTTTATTGTATTGGTCTAATTATAATAAATTGACAATTTCTACTTCGGACACTTTTGTATACCCATTTCGCTCCTACTAACCATTTTCTTATGAAAAGGGGCGCAAAATTTTAGGAGCCCACGGGCGCCGAAAATCTTAGGACGGCCCTGCTTGGTGAAATAAATAAATTAATAATATTATAAATAAAATAAATTATGATATGATGAATTTATTTTTAGGATATTATAATTTTTATTTCTTATTAATATTCTCTATTATATTCTTTTAATATTATTTTGATTGAATTGATAGAATTTTTTTGATTTATTAAATCACTCAATATAAGTTTGTTAGATATATGAACATCATATAAATGAGTGTTATTTTCGTAAAAGTAACCTCATTAAGTGGATTTTCCCTCCATAAACTACGCCGATTACGATTGAATGAGATTGATTGAAGAGAGACCAAACGGGACAGAGGGTAGAAAGGTGGTAGTAGTGAAGGATGGGGGAAGGGGATAAATAAGAAATAAGCTAATAAAAAGACGGGACTAGTGTATATAATACACGGGATGGTATCCCGAGTTGATCTCCCTTGTCTTCGTGTGGTGGGTGGGTGGATAAAGAGAGAGAGAGAGAGAGAGAGAAAGTGGGAGAAGAGGAGAGAAAGGGCGGCTGTTGATTGCTCAAATTTATCTTTGGCTTCTCGCCCTGGGTCCATTTATTAGCCATCATCCATTTGGGTAGCCAACAGACGCCACCCTTCAATAACATCCGTCAAGTTTATTGGTGAAATAAAAACAAACTAAAATCCCCTCTCTTTCATTCTCTCTTTATCAATCTACCTATCTATGTACTATATATACTATATTTTGGATTGCAGGTGATAAATTTGATTTTAGAAGAAAACTTTATATAATAATAATAATCAAATAATATTATAAAAAATGAGAAGAGTGAGGAAAGGAAAAATAGAATTATGTGAGAATATAATATAATAAAATATTTATATTTTATAATTTAATAATATTTATTTTTTTAAAATTATGTTATTTTAATATTTATGATATGATTTTTTTCTACTTAAATTTTATTTTTTGATTATAAAAGTTAAAATGAATAAATAAAATAACTAAAATAATCATTTATATAATATAATATATTATATGTATTAAAATAAGTTTGTTTCTTAGAAGGGGGCGTCACTCTCAGAGAAATTAATTATTTTTTGTGAATTGATCCAACTTATCTATAAAATTTTAATTCATTTGGACAAAGAATGTAGACGTTAATGCAGCGGTTTCCAACCTGGGGGGCGCGAGACTTTTGCGAGGTGTACGCGAAGGCAATTCAAGTGCCCTCAAACTTTTGAAAATTCTCGATTTTTTTTCAATTTTTTCCCAATATGGTTCTAAAAAAAGGTAAGATGATTTTGTGGCGAAACATTTGAACATTTTCGATTTTTTTTCAGTATGGTTCCAAAAAAAAGGTCAGATGATTTTGAAATGCTCTGAACCATGGCCCACCCGTATTGTTATATTATTTCAGAAATGTGCCCTACTATTGAAAAAGGAAATTAGATTATTATAAAAATTAAGATTATTACAAAATAAAAGGGGGGCGCAAGAATATTTTTAACAAAAGGGGGGCGCCGGTACAGAAAGGTTGGAAATCACTGCGTTAATGGGTCACCTACATATACGATCGTATATTAAAATAGGAATCATTATTAAATAGAATTTATAGAATTCAATACCTTAATTTAATATTTGTTTGTAATATTATTCTGAAAAACAATATTTTAATTCATACAAAAAAAATCTTTTGGAAACTAAAATAAGTTTGTTATTCCCATCAATCAATCTTGTCTAATTCTACTCTTTCTTCCTTCAATATATATTGATTGCACACAATATAATATATAAAGTATCAATAAAATAACAAAAACAAAATAAAAATTCCTTATATTCGAAAATAAATAATATTTACGCCAGAGGTTCCCAAAGTGGTCTATATCGACCTCTAGGGGTCTATGGCAACCTGCAAGGGGTCTACGGCAGCGAATAAAAAATTTGGGGGTCCATGAAATGAAATTGGGGGTCTACGTGTTTTCTCGACTGACAAAGGTAAATTGTTTTTCCGACATGGCTTTTAAAACATTTTTCAATAAGGCTTTGAAAAAAATGGGTAAATTTTTTTTTATAAAAAATCAAAATTAATTTAGGGGGTCTACCCAAATCCGAAAAACATGGCAAGGGGTCTACGACACAAAAAAGTTTGGGAACCTATGATATAAAATTCTTTTTGATATAAAAATGGCAAAATTTAGTAAAATTTTACAAAAACCAGAAAAACTAGACTTACATATTATAATATACTAGCTGCTCAGAGCTCCTTCGTCGCTCTTCACATCTAGACGGGGGCTCCGCCCCCTGTACCCCCGAGTGGTACATAGTATTTGGTTGAAAGTAGTAAAAGGTTTTCATCCATTTTGTTTCAAACAATGTATAACATAAAACATTCATTTCTTATTGTGTGATTATTTAAAATATATTTTAATTTATTTAGTAAAATAATTATATATATTATTATTGAATATGTTATATCTATCTACTCGAAAGTTCTTGGCAGCTACAACCACATTTCTCCAAGTGTCCCCGGTGACCTCATCTTTCTTTGGCCAATAAATGCTGGAAAGAATAATCTGAATCTACTCTCATCTCCCAGGGTCATAGACCATGCGTGGCTCAACGGTACTCGAAAGTTCTTGGCAGCTTCAACCACATTTCTCCAAGTGTCCTTATCCTGAGCCTCTGTTCCATCTCTCGTACGTCATTCCCTAATGTACTCATCTTTCTTTGGCCCATAAATGCTGGGGAGAATCCTATTCTCTGAATCCACTCTCATCTCCAAAGATCATAGACCATGTCTAACACTCATATAATACAACAGACAAAATAATTGTTTTATATATTTTAATTTTCATTCCCTTTTATAATAATTTTGATGAGATAAGCCTCTTTACTGCATGATAACAGGCGTTTTCCGATTGCAACTTCGATTTCAATTCTTCTCAAATATTATTATCCTTCGTGATTACATTCAATTTTTCTACATATTCAAATTCTACATTTTGTATGTTAAAACTGCTCCTGTTTGTTTCTAAATATATTTATTTATCATTATTAATTTCAAACCTCATCTCTTTTCCTACCTCGATTAATTTTTCCTCGCTATCTGTAATTGCAATTGCCGAATCTCCTATTATATTTAAGTCGTCTGGGTCACCTAATATTTTACAATTGATTTCCACATCTTACTCTTTCTTTACTACCTTCAAGATAAATTTTAAGATCAAAATTTGAAAAAGTTTATCCGGATCTATTGAGTCATGCGTAGGTTTTACTAAAGTCTACAAATAATTAGTGAACAGAGATATTGAATTCGCGGTTTTTTTAATATCTGTCATAATGAAAATATCTTAATTAATGTTGATCGATTTGGCATGAACCCGCAATGATATCGTCTAATATTTCCTCCGCCTATAGTTTATAAGTATTGTATATGTTATAATAGAGTATAATATTTCTTGATCATTTCAATTCGATATTTTAATTTCATTGCTTGATTTTTATTGAATATTTTTAATTATAATAAAATTTGAGAAAATGCAAAGTTAGAGACTTGAGACAATTTATAAAAATTAACGGTATAAAAGTATTGATAAAACTAAAGATAAATTAACAATATATACATTCATTAATAGTATTAATTTAAATTAATGGATTTATTTGATTTTTTATTATTAAGTTCATTTATTAATTTTTTTAGATCATAGTTAATTCCCTCCCTTAAAATAAAAGAAGTACCTATTCAAATATGGAAAAAATAAATACAAAATAATTTAAGTTAAATATGATTTAAATATTTTATTATATTAATTAAAATGAGAACTTTTAGAATAAATTATTTAATTGAAATGATATTTGAATATTAGAATTTAAAATAAAAAGTTAAAATTTATAATAATTCTTTGATTGCTAGTTATATACATTGTGTAAAATGAGTCCGCCAGTCAGTGGGCCACGCCTGGCTCTTGAATGAACAACACGGAGAACTATATATAAACTTTAAATCTCTCTCTCTCCCGCTCACACACACTCCCACCTCTCTCCTCATCCCCTCCACCTCTCATTTCTTAGTTATTTCAATTTCCACAAATTGTCTTATTTTTAAAATATTCACTAATTTACTTTCTATTTTTATTCTTTAATCCTTAAATAATATATTTTCTATTTTATGTTAAAATGTAAATAACTTACATTTTAACATATTACACTATGACAGCAAAAAAGTAAACGAATTACATACATACATACAAACAGTCTCCTTTATATATATAGATTAGAAAGTATACGTACCATTTGAAAAAAAAACAAATAATATTAGTTATTATTCACAAAAGTTGAAAAATAATTTTTATTTTTTGTAGTTTTAATTTTATCGTATAGAGATTGATACTAATATAAAATATTTATAAACATTTTTATTTATTTAGTTTTATATATTTCTATTTATTTAAATTGTTTGTATATATATTATTACTTTTGTTATTTTTTTTTTTTTTTTTTTTTTTTGTGAACTTCCCAGCAATCCATCGTGTTTGGGGTATTAGTGCGAAAAATTGACCCTTCTTTCTTTATATGAAAGATATGTGAAAAAAAAACAGGGAAATAGGGAAGCTTATTTAGTGAATATGGGTGATAGTAGTGGATGAATAGAAGAAAAACAGCATCCAACCAAACCACCTTTACTTTTGCTTTCTTTTCCTTTTCTTCTTGTTCTCTTTTATTTTATTTTATTTTATTTCACCCACTCGTTAGGGGGTGGTAGTGGATGAAACCCCTCTAAAGCAGCAGCCATTATTTATCGATGGGTATAAATCAAATCATGAAGATTCTTTCTTTTCTTCGTTCGTTTTTTTTTCTTTCCTTCAGAAAGAGAAAGAAAGAGAGTAGGGCCATATATATTAGAGAAAAATAAGGAGCTAGAGAGGATTAACTCTCTCTCTCTCTCTTTCAATCTTTTTTCAAAAGACAGCTACTGAAAAAATCATATTAATAAGAAACTTTTTGCGCTTAGTGCACTCTGTCTTTAACCTGAGGTGAGGGTGAAAGGAAATGACAGAGACTACTCAGTAGATAGAAAAAGAAAGTAGAATCTAGTAAAATAAAAGAGATAGAATGAGTGAGTTATATAAAATATTATAATATCTATTGATAAATTTTCTTATAATATTAATCGCAACTTTCGATATTATATATATACATATATACTATATATAATAAAACAAAATATATTAAAGATCTCTATAAATTCTATTTTATTATTAAATTATTATTTTATTTATTAATAAATACAATTAATAATTTTTATTGATTAATTTAAAAAATTATTATTTAAAATATGATTAATTTATTGTATAATCTATTAAAATATCATCAATATATATAATTTCCTATGTATATATGAAATGTCTATAACATTGTGAAGTTAGTTACAAATTTAGAATTTTTCAATTTACAATTTTTTTAGAATTTGAAATTAAAAATAATTTAAAATACAAATTGAAATTAAATTAAATTTATATATATTTATTTATTATTATTATTTTTTATAATAAAAGAGAATTTATATTAATTATAATAAACATAAAAAGAAACCTATCAAAATTATTAATTTGTTACTAACTTCATTTTTTTTAAATTTTGTTTTGTTAAATATTGAAAAAAAAAAAAAATTACGACGATTTGAATAAAGTTATTTATTTTATATTTAAACATTGTGATGTTTCGTAAGTATTTGAAACACAATTTCCTACTAAATTATTATTCTTAATCAATCTCGTGCGACTAGAAGCCGCCTGTCCCTCTAATTGTAAGAGATCGGCAACGGCTAGTATATTTTATAATTGACCATTAATATTAATTAAAATTAATTAATTTATTCATATCTTGAAAACGATATAATTTTATAATAATTAGCCAAGCGAAATGATCCTTTTTCAGTTCATAAATTTAATAAAACAATGTCATCAACCACAGTTCATATCTTTACATTTCAAGTGAAAAAAAATAGTTTAATAAATTTTATTTTATTTATTATATTTACATATAAATTTTGTTGTAAAAAACCATTAATCGCATAATAACAAGAATTTTAAATTTTTCTCTAATATTTTTAAGTATTTAAAATAGATTATAGATATATATATACTATATTATAGAAATAAAATGAGGAGCCTGGAGGGTAACAAAAGATTTAGAAATGAAACTCTCAAACTTCTTTTTTATACTGTTCCTCTTCAGGATCCTCTTCAGTACTTTGGTTTTGTTATGATTTGCATTGGTTACAAAAAATTATTTAAAAGTTTGTATACTGAATCTTTTTCTTTTCTTTTAATAAATATTTCGTCTTTCAAGTCGATTAATCAATTTATCCAAGCTGTTAATTATATTCCAAGTTTCTTAATATATAATACAATCATCTGCTTAAATTCAATTTTTTGTTTGTTTGGATTACATTGGAATATTTCGTAATTTTTCAAATGTCTGACTTATTCTTGATTTATTTATTAAGTAGGAAATTTTGTAATTTCAATTTAATCGTTTTTTAAAGATTTCATTGAATCATAAATAAATTACTTAGTATATATTGACTGGTATTTTTTTTTCCAATTAGAGGATAAAATTTTTTCATTTTATTTTTTGATGTGATGGGCTAACAAGTGTCCACCTCAATACAATCGATCCCTTCTTTATTTTTTGCGTTGTTATTTTATATGTATCCCTTCTTTAGACGTTTACATAACCAAAGGGAGTCTGGCTTCTCTGGAATTGGTTTATTGGACATTCAACTGGACATTCATTCATTCAATTGGATGGACATAACTATTTACCCTCTCTTTTCTCTCTCTCTCTCACTCTCTCTTCTCGTTTTCTTTCTTTTTTCCTTTTTTTTATAATAGAATAAAAACACACGACAAGCAACCAAGAAATATTCAAATAAATAAAGAATTTCATTTCGAATGAATATATATTGAATTGGTTGTTTGGATGAAGGAGGCGGGGGTATATGTGGGAGGGGTGGGATTAGGAGTAGAAGTAAAGAAAGAAGGGATATAAGATAGAAATAAGAATTTTTAAAGCCAATGGAAAAGAATGGACAAAATGACCATTGAAATGGATTTTTTTCATTTTTCAAATTTTCTTCATAGAAAAATCTTTTAATAAAAAATTACAGTCATATATAAAAGTAAACATATTGTCTTAAAAGAAAATTGAATTTTTTTAATTTTTATACATTTATATACATATATTATACCTACAATATATGTATACTTACGTATTATTTATATTAAAGATGATTTTTTTTTTATAATATTGTTAGATAAATAAAATACTTAATAAGATCTTAAAATTAGATTAGAAAAAAAAAATTGAAAAATTCAACACTAGTGATTTATTTTTTTTTTTAATATATATTTATATGTATATATTTCAAGTTTTCATTTTACTATAAAAATAAGCATACATATATATTTATATATATTAAATAAGTTCAAATAATTTAAAAGAACATAAATTAAAATAATAGTTATAAAACATACTGCCCTTACGTATTAATGCACTGAAAGACATGAATATAAAATAATATATATTTCGTAATTTTTTTTTATTTATATTTATAATATTTTTGTATTTAAGGAAGCGCTGTCTGACATAGTTGCTGATGTCATTTAAATTGCCTATTGTAAGTTAAGAAAAAACTAATAAACGTTCTGAAACAATTTTAAATAATTTAAAAGTAAGTATTAATGCACTCAAAGACAGATATGGATAAAACATTCATTTTTTAATTTTATTTTTATTTATAATATTTTGTATTTAAGGTTGTTAACGTCATTTGAATTTCCTATTTTGAATTAAGAAAAAAATAATAATGATGATTTTTCCCGAGGCTGAAATCAATAAAGATCGATTTTTCTTTATAAAAATTATCTATGGTGTGAATTTCAAAAAAATCCTTAGAGCGGTTTATTATTTCAAAAATACATACATATATATATATATATACAATTTTTGCTAGTATAATAAGATAAAAAATATAGGAAATATATTTTTATTTCTTTAAACTTAAAATTATATTTATATATATATATTTTAAATAAAAAATAATATTATATAAAATCAAGATGAAGAAGTGATCATATCATTAATGCATTAAATGTTGTTGGAATTTGCTTAAATCTTTGTTTATTTTTAATTGATGCAGGATTATAATTAATATCTATTATTAAATAAAATAATAATAATAATAAATAAATAAATATAGGTAAATATAGGTAAAACTTATTATTTGTTAGAAATCACTCACTAAGTTATGTTCCTCCCTACCTTTTAGGGAAACAAGAATATTATTTTTATTTTGACCTTTTGACCTCAGTTGATGCAATTGATGATATTGTTTTTGATTCTTGTCACATATGATAGAATGCTAACTATTTTCACCGATTATTTGACATATTCTCTACGGCGGATCACAAACCGTTGTGATAGATTACTTACAAATACTAATCGTTTACTATTTTTTTTTATTAAAAATACATTTATCTTTTTAGAAATCAGCATCCTTTGCTTAAAGATTGGATAGTATTTTGTGTTGGAATATTCTCAAGAGACGTTCATAAAGCACGAAAGATGGCGAAAAAGAGAGAGTGAGAGGGAGAGAGAGAGGTGAGTGATAAATGAGACGATGATATATTAAAAGTAATCGAATCAAATTCCTTCCTTACGGATAGAATTCAATTTTTCTTGGTCTTTTGACGGGCGCATTTCCGGTCCTGCGCCCTCTTCATTCTCCTTGCACCCCTCCTTATATACACCCCCATGCCACCTCACCCGACTCTAACACTCTCTGAGCAAGAAACTTGTTTCATTCTAGAATGTCTATTCATCTTGAGATAAAAAGAAATCGAGGGGAAAACAAATCTCTATAGTTCTGGAACATCCAATAGATCTATCACCGATCGCAATCGTTAAGCCAATCGAAACCACTTGAAAATAACGAACCGATAGATACTATTTATCATTCTCTTTTTATTCACCCCCCCCACCACTCCCCTTCCCCTTGTATGCATGAAGTAAATTTTATAATAATATTTTTATTAATTAACTTATAAATATACGAGGGTGGGGTAAAAAGTTTCCGGCCTGACCAAGAAAAACGATGTTTTTAAATTTTTTTTTTTGCTTTATTTTTCAACATTCAGGATAGCTGAGACGTGTACGATGTCAGCTGAACGTGTGCGAAATATTTTGCACAACCATTTAAACATGGAAAGCTGTGTGCAACGTGGGTGCCGCGTTTGCTAACGTTAGACCAAAAACTGGTTCGAAAAACCGTAATCCAAACGAATTTTTGCGTCGATTCATAACTGTGGATGAAACTTAAATCAAATTAAATTTAATTAACACCGTTATGAGAAATGTATCAGTGTTTGATGGAAATTATGTTGAAAAATATAGCAAAAAAAAAAAATTTTAAAAAATCGTTTTTCTTGGTCTGGCCGGAAACTTTTCACCCCACCCTCGTATATCTATATATCAAATATGTTAAATTATAATTAGGTTTTAACAAATAAAATTAAATAAAATTAAATTTTATAATATTAATATTTTTTAATTGTAATTTAGTTTTTTATTGTATTTTATCATAGTCATTATAATTCTATAGTTTATACCTTCCCAGACTATTATTAATTAATTATAGTAATCAATAAATTATTAAAACATTGAAAGATAAGTATTTTAAATAAAACATTAAACAATAATTTAATTATATAATTATTATTTTTATTTCCTGAACATTCTTTAAAAATAATATCTAGGTATGTTCGTACCAAAATTTAATTCAATCATAAATATAATAATTATTTTCTAATATATATTCCAATGACGAATTTTTTCAAATTCCCAACTAAGGTCACAAAACGTTTCGATGCTTACATATAAAAGTTTGTCGACTTAAGATGCCACTATTTCACATTTGACATGCACATGCATATGTTAACCTTGAAACACTAATCAAATTAATACACTCTCAGAAAAATTAACGCAATGGATTTGTCTATTATAATTTCAAAATGTGAAATAGTGATATTTTATTAAACACTGTAATCGCAACATCCAAATATTTTATGTTTACCTCGTATGACACCTTGGTTTTAGAATTTTCTCCGTCAGTGTATATACATAGTGGCTTCCAGAGAAGTAAATTTAATTTAAAATTGTTGATTAATTATATAAAACACCCCCTATTTTATTTTTTGATATTTTTCAAATTATTTTTTTTTTTTTCAATATTTTTTCCTCTACATTCTTATATTATTTATTATACAACATCAAGCTTCACAGATAAATATCCGGCTCTCATTTTTTGACAACCGCATAGAGACAGGCAACCACCCATCACTATCTGTTTGCAACCCTTATAATTCTCTCTGTTCTTTAATAAAATATCTTCCTCTCTTTTTTTATTCCCTTTCCTCTAACCTCACCCCCTCCTCCTCTTTCTCCTCAACACACACATATACATTTACCTCTTTCTACCCCCCCCCTATCCCTGCCGTACAACGAAACATCAAATGCTTCCACATCCATTGAAGGACAAGAAGACGAGAGTGGTGGAAAAGGACATATATGTGCATTTATATATCTATATATGTTATTTCCTCCACCTACCCCCCTACTCCCTTTCTCTTTTTTCATTCGCCCTCCTTTGCGCGCAATTCATCCCCTTAACGCCCTCTCTACCGCGCGCGCGTCTCCGACTTTACCGCTGTTGCGGGTAACGGCATCAAAACCAACCCCCTCCTCACCCCCTATCTCCACTCTTCTTATTCCTTCATCCCTCGATGGCGATAGTGGAGTGAGAGGTTTTAGCTTCTCTCTCTCTGGTAAGGATCAATATAGAGAAAGAGTCGCTCTCTCCCTCTCTTTTACTCACCCCCTAACCCATACCCCCCTAACCCCACGATAACGCTTGCTTTTCTGACATAGACGACGACGGGGTAGTTGAGCAACCCCATCGTGTATACTGGTCGGAGGTACAGCGCCAAAACAGTCAAGGCTTAAGAGTCACACACTAACATAACCTCAAACGAATCGAAACAAAAAAAAAACAAACATTTTATAAAACAGACAAAAAGAAAATATTTTTTTATATTTTAAATAAACAAGTCATTAAACTAATAACACCTTTGAAACTTACTAATAGAATAATACTAATACAAATAAAAAAAATAAAATAAATAATTTTATCCATTAATATATTTATTAGACGTATTTAATCAAACTTACAAATCTTAAAACTCACCTCCCATTTCAATTTTTAACCTGTTCTACTTATCTCAATAGATAAATAAAATATATTTTAATATTTTTTTAAATATTAATAATTAACCTTTATCTAAAAAACGGTATTGATGCAAGGTTGAGAAATGTGATGGGGGTGGGAAGAGAAAAACATTCGAAGTAAATATTTTATTATAAATTTAATAATTCTTCGATATTTTCTTTGTATCGTGTTTATTTACTTATTTATTTTATTAGTAATATAATTATCTTTAATATCACATTTGTATTATTATTATTTTGTTATTATAAAAATGAATAAGGATAAATTGAATGTTAGTCTTTTTTGATGGTTGTAAATAAGAAAAATCTGAGCTTTTTATAAAGAACAAATTTATTGATGGCCTTGATATTTGTCTTAATTTTGAACTTAAATAATCGTTGGTGGACACATTTACTCGTTTAATGCTGATGAATCTTACAAGAAAAATGAAATTTATCTTACTATTTTTTCCTGATTTATCTCTTGATTTTATTGGCAATTTATTTAATTATTTTGATGTTTATATAAAAAAACTCTAAATAAAATGATACTTTTTTTACCATTTAATAATAATAATAATAATAATTCATAAATGCATCATTGCCATTTATTATAAAAAATATGCTGTTTATATATATGTTTTCCCTTAAGCGCGTTTTCTTATTTAAACTGACCAATTGTCTAAAAGAAAATTATAATAATCATCTTACTTTTATTTTCAAATTTAATAAAAAAAAAAAAATTAAATAAGAAGTAGTCAATATAAAATCTATCTATCTATGTAGTTCTGTGGAACTCGAACGTTCTTGGTCGCAGCAATCACATTTCTCCAACTATCCCTATCCTGAGCCAAAATCATCCAATCCCTACCCTCTCCTATATCTCTCAAGTCCCTTTCCCAATCGGTCTCCCCACCAATATATTTTTCGCCATTCTTTCTTCTTCTGTTCTAGCCACATATCCTACCCTCGATTTTATGACCCTAACTATGTTTAAAGATGCATAGAGGTCATGTAATTCCTCGTTATGCAGTCTCCGCCCTTCCTCGGTGACCTCATCTTTCTTTGGCCCATAAATGCAGGGTAGAATCCTATTCTCAAATATCTAAATCTACTCTCGTCTTTTAAGGTCATAGACCATGCCTCAAATCCATATAATACAACCAGCAAAATAATTGTTTTATATATTCTAATTTTTTTTCCCTTGATAATAATTTTGGTGCGATAAGCCCCTTTACTGCATGATAACAAGCTTTTCCAGATTGTAACCTCGCTTTAAATTCTTCTCGAATATTATTATCCTTCGTGATTACAGATCCTAAGTATTTAAATTTTTCTACATTTTCAAATTCTATATTTTGCATGTTAAGACTTTGTGTGTGTTAATACTATTCCTCTCCGTTACTAAATATTTTGTAATCAATATAAGATATAAAATGATTATCATTAAAAATAAAAAACTTTCTTTATTATGTTATATTTATCTTTTAGATATTTAAAAAAATTAATTTTTAACATTTAAAAAAAAAAAAAATTATTTAACTGACATAAAAGTAAAACACACATTTTCTAAGATATTTAATTTATTAATTATTAATTTAAGTACAAATTAATCAAATAAGTTTATTTTTTTTATTTTTATAAAATACAATATATAGAAGATTTAAGTATTAGTATTTTTATTTATTTTCTGTTTTTTAAACTCTGAATTTATTCTCTATATACCAATTTTTTCCAAAGTACGGTTAATATATCCTCTTAAGATAATTGGCTTTACAATTAAAGCAATATCTTATATATACCTCTCCCCTCCTCTCCCAATCCCCCCGTGTCTCTCCATATAAGTAGATTATCCAATTAACTTATCGAATAAATTAATAAATAGATATAAAAAATAAAAACAAACAAACAAAATATCCGACTTTAATTATTAGCTATCTTAAGAGGATTTAGGTAAAGTATTTAATTTCATGATATTTTTAGTTAGTTAGAAAAGAAAGAGAGAGGAAGGGATTTTGAAAAATTATGACTCTACCATACATGTTTTTACTTTCGTTAAACCAATTAGTGCACTGAATTTTACCTATTGGATTATTTTAAATTCAAATGATTTATATTTATTATTTATTTATAATTTGTGATATACATATGTATTTTAATATTCTTCAAATTATTATTATTATTATTATTATTAGTTTATTAGAATATTTTTTTTTCTTTAATTGTGTAAAATGCTTAATTTTATTTCAAAAAAAAGATGAAAAGACAAGTTTCTTGTTATTTATAAATTAAATATAAAGGTGCTTGAATAAGTTCTCGCTGGTTTCTAACAGATGGCGTTTCCAGTAATATAAGTGGATGATATTTCTGAAACAAACGCATTTCCAGGAAATAGTGTTCGTATTCTTGAACGTCAGTGTGTTTCTATTTGTCACAGTGTCAACCACATTTTGTTCTGAGTGCTTAAAGATGTCGAGTTTTGTGCCACGAAAAGAGTATTTGCGGGGAATTCTATTGCATTATTTTATAAAGAAGAAATCAGCAGCTGAAGCACACCGAATTCTTGTTGAGACGTATGGGGAACATGCTCTGTCGGAAACGACTTGCAGAGACTGGTTTCGACGGTTCAAAAATGACGATTTTGATCTTCAAGATAAAGAACGTTCTGGCGCACCGAAAAAGTTTAAAGACCAAGAATTGGAGGGATGGGAAAAAGTAGTGTCTTGTGATGGGCTGTACTTTGAGTGACGTGTTGTGCACCACATTGTGTAAATAAAGCATTGGTTTTCACAAAAAAAAACAAAACAGCGAGAACTTATTCAGGCACCTTATATATTTTTCTAGTTTGAAATTAACTTTATCAATAGCAGGGGTCGCCAACGGGGTCTATTTAACAACAATAGGGGTCGATCTGATCCTAGTAATCGAATGGAGGTCGAAGGAAAAACAACATACGCAAATCTCATACCTAAATTTAATTTTTTTTTATATAATTAACTTAATATTATTTTCTTCATAGAAAATTAAATAATAAACGTTTATATATTTATTCTGATGAAAATAAATAGCTACTTTATTTATTCTTTCTGATTTATTAAATATTAAGGCTAATAGTTTTATTTTAATTATCTGAAAATTACCTGTAAGGGGGTTTGAATGGAGATTTCCAAAAATTATATTGGGGTCGATGATCAAAAAAGTTTGTCGACTCCTGATCTATAGTATAATATAATAGAAATAGAAATATTAAAAAATTGATTCCAATTCATTCTTCCAGACTCAATATAATCAAAAAATATCAAAAATAAAACTTTGAAACGAAAAAATAAAAAAATAAAAATTAAATCCATGTGCTATATATCTATTTATTTAAAAAAGTAATAATTTTATCAAAATTATAAATATAAATTCATTTTTTTTTTTTAAATAACTTAAAAAATTGAATATATTTTATTTATAATTTATATGTTAGAATAAAAGAAAAAAAAAATAGATCACTAGTTGTTCTACTGGCTTATTTAATACAGAAGAGGGTAGAATGATTTCAACTACAGAGGGACAAATAAATTAGGGATGTGAAGGGATAGAAAAGAACGGCTGTAAAGTAACGCACTCTAACGGTGAATAAAACAAAATAGAAAAAAAAACATTTTATACTCTATTTCTAATTTTATAAATTAAATAAGAAATACATAAAAAGATTGTATCTTAGTTTAAGACTAAAGACCGCCTAAAGGGGTCTACAAGACCCCAAGCATTTACTTATAGAGATGAGATATTGTCTGATAAAAAAGAAGAATCTTAATATTAAATATATATTAATTAAAAAAACCGACTGTTTAATATTTATACAAACTTAATTATATTAGATTTTTTTGTTTTTAAATCTCATTAAGGAAAAAAAATAAAATAATATTTATATAAGGAGTCAATTAAAAAGTTTTTAAATGGGTAATATTTATAATAATAATAATAAAAATAATATTTTTAAAAATGGTTATTTTTTAATTATGGAGTCGTCTTGTTGAATGGACCGTCAATTTTTGTTTTTGAAGAGGTTGGAGGAGGTAATAGAAGAAAATTAATGTTATTATTATTATAATTCTCCTAACTGTACTCCTTATTCCACCTCCTTTAAAGATGAAAAATTAACTACAGATTCAATATTAATTTTATGATAAAATAATAAAATGATATATCTAATATTCGCTAAAGGTATTTTGAATATTTCCTTTACAATATGTAGAGAATTTTTATTTATGAAACTATTTTCGTTTTATTTTAAAATTAAAACACTTGATTTTTGTTCTCTAATAAAATATTATTAATTCTATATATTTTTAAATAAATAATATACGAGGTAGGGTCAAAAAGTTTGCGGAATGGTCGCTTATAGTCAAGTATTTCTTAGCTGAAAGGGAAATTTTTGTTTGTGAGGTTGGCATAACTGGTAGTGAATGTGCTTTTGAGGTTAGCAGGCAGTTGTAGTTGGTTCCGTGCGTTCGGTGTTTAATATTGTAGATCGTAGTTTCTTTCTTTCGTCGGATTGTGCAATGTCGTCATTAGAGCAGCGTGGCAATATTAAATTCTGTGTGTTGCTGGAGAAATCACCCTCGGAGACTCTTGAGATGCTAAAAAAAGCATACGGAAATTCTGCGATGAAGAAAACAGCAGTTTACGAGTGGCATAAGCGTTTTCGCGACGGTCGCACAACAATTGATGATGACGTTCGGACTGGGCGGCCTTCCACTTCCACTATAGACGACAATGTTGAGCGCGTTCGACAAATTGTGCGTGCGGACAGACGAACAACCATCAATAATATTGCCTCTGAAGTTGGTATTTCACCTGTTTCCAAGGTTAAAAATGGCATTGAAGGGACATCGTTTTGCTGATTCGTCAGAGGTGATTGAAAATGCGACGGAGCGGCTGAAGGAACTTTCAAAAAACGGCTTTCAAGAGTGTTTCCAACAATTATATGAACGGTGGAATAAATGTGTAGATGTAAATATTTTTAATAAATTTTTAATAACCAATTCCGCGAACTTTTTGACCCTACCTCGTACAATAATATATTTATTTTATTGATAAACTATTCATCAAAAGGAAAATTGGTTAATTTCAGTAAGAATACTAAACAGAGTAAGTTAAACAATACATGTCCATTTTACCGAAAATACCAAAAATGACTCTTGGTTGCACAAAATAAGATCAAGAAATTCAAAACTCTTGAAAATGGGAACCGAAACGACGAGATTCAAATCTTATTGAACTTAAATGACAAGAACATGGAATTTATTTTTCATAATCAAAGTTGGAATGGAAACCTAAATTAGCATATTATACGAATATATATACAACAATTTAAAAAAGTTTACACTATTTAAATAATTATTTTCGAAAAATATTTCAATTAATATAATTATGAAAATACTCGATAAGAAGACTGTATAATCATCATTAGAAATTAATAATTATAATGATTAAATTAATTCTATTTATGAATAACTGAAAAAAATGTTAACCTGTACACCTTATAGTATTAATAATTGATAATAATAGAAATAAAAATACTTTTATCCTCAAATATAAATAAATATAAATTATACTTTCTTAAAAATGTATTTATTTTAATATACCTACATTATATAGAATAGAGAGAGGGAATCAATATTTATAAAGAATTAATAATTATTAAATAGATAGAGAATAGGGATAGGAACGTTTAGAGAAATGTAGTTGCTGTAGCCAAGTTTTGTATCGCCACAATAGATAGATATTTGAAAGAAAAAGTAAATTAAATTTTTTAGAATTTTATAAATATTATTATAAATAATGTAATAAAATTTGACAAAACTATTAAATTAAATTATTATTTAATTTAAATTTTGCTTCAAGAGAGAATAAAATTTAAATTTAAAATAAATTGAGAAATCTTTTTATTTATGATTATAATACTTTTATTTTATATTTAAATTCAACACCAAAACGAAATAATGGGTTATATAAAGAGAGTTTAGTAATACCATGGTATATTCTTTATTTCTAGTTTTTGAATTAACCCTTTTCCGTTTATTTCTTAAATAATCCACCCTTTGGAATTCTCACTTATACGACCTAACACACACGTACATACACATACCAAGTCACTTTGCTCCCTTCTAGACAAGTTTCCCGCAACCCCTTACACACCATTCACAAATAAAGCTATCGAACCCAATCAGGAACTCATTTACCTCTAATTTAACCCCCGCCATCCTCATCCCTATAAATCCTGCTCAATTTAATTGTTATCGATGGGAATTGAAATCAAACCGACCCATGCAACTTGTTAATTTCTTTCATTTTATTTTGTTTTTTATTAGTTTGAAATCGAAGTGAGGATTTCTAAGAGTAACGGAATGAAGAGATCGGATATGGAAGTGGAAGAGAGAGAGAGAGAGAGAGATAGAGAGGAGAATAAAGATGGAGTGAGAGAAAAGAGGGAGAGATTAGGGTTTGATCTAAAAGGAAGGAAAGTTGGAGGGGAGAGTTCCCTAAGGAGAGGGGGGGAACAATTCCAGAATTTCCGTCGTCAGTCGTTGATGGGAATCCATAGAAGCAACATGTAAAATTCTAAAATAAAAAGTAAATTTATTGATTTAAAAATAATTAATAAATAAATAATTTTATTGTTTTTATTTATTTATTTATTGATAAGAAGTGAAGGTAAATCTTCTCACAATTTGGTGCATTAACGTTTGTATAAAGTAAAAAAAAAAAGAGGGATATATATATATTTATATATATTTATAGGTAGTTCTTGGGAAAGAGTGGGTTGGGTGGGTGGGTGAATGGGGAGGTGGGGGGGGATTGTGAGAACGTTGTCAAAGGGGTAAGTCAGCTTAATAAAGAGGAGGGGGGATGCTTCGATTCGCCGAACTACGATTCGTCGCTTTCGAGTTGAGCTTTCCTTTCGTCTAACCCGGAAAAAGGGGGTGAACCTGAAGGGGTTAGTGCTCCTGCTGCTGCTATTGATGTAAGGAGAGTAAGAGAGAGAGAGAGATTGGAGGGGTGGGTGGGTGGAGAAGGGAGAGATGATGATGCACTTGCGCAGTAAATTCGGGTGAAAATCAACCCCTTTAGGGCCCGCCCTTGCCTGTTTTCTAAGGGGGCGGTTACAATCACCCCCGCCATTGAAATGAAGGGGTAATCAGTACAAGAATTGGTGGGATAAAGGAGAAGGAAAGGGGTAGCCGTTCCCGCCACTGGATTCTGCCTTCTACTTCTACTGGTACTGGTGGTGATATTCGAAGTTCACTATCAAAACGATAACATAGAAGACAATAGGGTCTCATCTGCTCTTCATTCACCAACCATCCCCTCCTATACACCCACTCACCCAAAGGATCCTCTCGTTCAACGACGTCAAGGAGGAGAGGGGAGGGAGGGGGGGGGCGATGGATATATCAAAATCATAGAATAAGACAATCGAAATCAATACAAAACACATCCAAGCGTATCTTAGAATCTACACGCATACACACACATAATAAACTTATATAAACACATGCATATTTAAATAGGCTGATAGAAATTAAAATAATAATAATAATAATTATTATTATTATTATAAGTTTTAATAAAAATCTATTTTAGCATTAGATGTAATATAATTATGAAAGTAAAATTTCAATAATTCCATTTCATAAATATAATATTTATTAATAAATCATAATAATATTAAATTAATCAAATTTTAATATATATTAAAATAATTATAATAAGTTAAGAAATATTAAAACAATTTATCATTTATTTAATTAATATTTTCATTGAATTCAAAGAAAATTATCAATTTTATTTTTTTATACATTGGTACAGAATACCCCTATATACCAATATATTTATTATATTTTCTAATCATTTTAGTATTATCACAATTAATTTTATGTTGATATTTTTAGCTCAGTAATATTGTAATATTTATTTCAAAAATAAAAATTTCAAAATTTCCAATTTATTAAATCAACTAAAGAATTTATTTTAACTAACATAAATGATAATAAAAATGAATGGGAAATTTAAATATAGGTATATATGTATACTATAGCTGACTGACCTTGATTTATATACCTACTTATGTATGTATTTAGGTATATGCACATTTAATTACTAATCTCTCTCGTCTATATTTTCATACTTGTAACTTATTTCTCACAACTTTTACGATTATCTATTTTATAATTTTATAATATAACTAATAACGTTTATTATCTAATATGCATAATAAAAAATAAACGGAATCTCTTCCCTTTAAATAAAGTTACTTTTAATCATTTCTAAAGAAATTATTATATCTCTATTTAAATTTAATAAATTTATTTTATCAATCTCGTCTTGTCGATTTTTTATTATAATAGATAGCCAAACTATAAAAACCTTTATAAATGAAATTTACCAAAATATTTTTTTGATATTTTTATATCTACATTTACTTAGTTTATATATGAATTACCTTGGTTACTATAAAAATATTATTTTTATACTAAATTTCATTTTTTCTAATTAATTTCTATTACTGAATGACACTAAATCAAATAAAATTTTAAATTTCTTTAAATAGGAAAAGAAAAATTGAATTTGATTTTAATTAATTAAAGTATATTTAATAATTATTTATTATAATAATATTTTTATGCTTATTCAAGTTCATTATTATTAAATTATTCGAATTATAATACGTAAACAAACTATTTTTATCGTTAAAAACAAAAACAATATTTTTCATTTATCCTATTAAGTTTTATTTTATTTTGGTCCCTTAAGAGTTTAAGTCGAATAAACTAATATAACTTATATTAATGTGTTCGTTATATTATAATTAGAATAGTATAATAAATGATGATAGTTTGTGTTTCTAGAAGGGGTGTTTGACCTTAACTGACATCTGACGGAAATTTTGTGAAACAACCCCTTTTCTATTTAACACAATCATCCATGCGTTCGTTTTATTTATTTATAGAAATATTCTCTTCTTCTTATTATTATTCTAATAATAAGTGCTTTGCCACTAGTCAGCATTTTATATTCAAATAATATTTATTTATTTTTAATTGTTATTATAGTTTTAGTAAATTAAAGTTTTTATACAAATTAATTGTAAATGTTTTGTTTATATTTGAAAATTGAATAATCTTATAAATCTAATTAAATTTCGATATTCATAGAATTCAGTCTCATGAAAATGAGATGTAAGATTTTATTTTAAAAACTAAATTCAACTGTTGTTTAAATTGTTTAATAATTTGTCTGTACATCTATTCTCATTTGCTAAAGCATGCTTTTGTTTTCTTTCGAAAGAAAATATATAATTATTGTTATTTATTTATGAAAATGTATGTTTTCAGTAAGGATATGTCGATTAATAATTGATTTAAAGTAAATTGTAAATTTACAGGCTTAGTAAATGAATCTTTATTTAATGATTTTTTATTGATTTTACAAATAAACATTATCTATTAATTTTTACATAAATAACTTATTATTTTTTTTAATTTGGGATATGAATAAACTAGTCTATAATATTATTTAACGAAATAAAGTTTATTCTTAGTTAGATGAAATATATAAATGGATTAGGAAGGTTGTAGAGGAGACGGGAAGGGGGAAAGAACGCATAAAAAAAGCAAATATAATACTCAATCATTACATAATATAATAAAACATTACTAGTGTAATCATCATCATTAGCAATAATATTATTAAAACTTTTAAAATAGTTGCCTATCTTTGAGGCGTCGCTGACTGATCCTGCCCTCTATTGGACATTCATTTGATGATTATTTTTGTCTATTTTCTTTTTATACGAAAAATACTGAAATAAACCTGGTTGGTACTTGAATGAATCAGTACAAAATATTGCTCTATAAAAGTAGAGTATATTATTGGTATTAATAAATACTAATACATAATACATATATATTATAAAGCCATCCTGAATCAATATAATATTATATACCTAGACTATATATATTTGGTCAATTATTTAATTTAAAAAAAAAAAAAAAAAAAAAAAAAAAAAAAATTATTATTTTACTTGAAAATGAAATAAATATTTTTCACTTTGGTAAACAACTCCAGAGTGTATCTAGATCAAAAATAATGTAATAAGAAGGCAATTTAAACACGAATTTTAAAGGAACTACTTTATTTGAAATATATTTTCCTATGGAACGGATGTGAAGAAGTCTTGAACTTGACGCTATGGATTTATATTTGTTATAGGCAAACAACTTTCGAGTCATAGAAAAAGATTAATATTGAATTTTTTATTTCATTTATTAAATTCAATCTTAACATCACAATCATTTTCAAATAATAATTCTATAATTTTTATTGAATAAATAAATATTTAATAATAATTAATGGTAGTTTAAATGTAAAAACATTTAAATACCATACAGGGCCGGCCCTAGAGCCGAGCCAGTAAGGCCATGGCTCGGGGCGCTTGGCTGGCAGGGGCGCCATTATGAAAAAAAAATTAATCCTTCGCAAGATATCAGGGCTGATAAGACTTAATAGTAAATAAAAAATTATGGTACGCAATAAAAAAATTGCGTTTATTTAAAATAAGTAGTAAATTATTACATTTTTAAAAATATAATGTTGATATCATACCAAGATATCTCCTTTTTAGGAAGATCAATCAATATGTGGATCCAACTAAAATAAAATATATTTTCAAATATAAAAATATTTTTTTAATAACAAACAAAAATTTTTTAGTTGATTCTTTTTTTTTTGCTTGTTAAAACATATGGGGCGAACTTTAGACCCTTGGCCTAGGGCGCCATAAGAGCTCGGGCCGTGCCTGATACCATATATATATAATATATATATAACCAGATGATCACTTATTTAGTTCAATTTAAAATATTTCAAAATATATTTAAGATAATAAAAAAATAAAAAATAAAAACCATTTAAATGATCTAATTTCTAAAAAAATAATAATTAAAAATTTCTCATATACATTAATTATTTATTATAAATATATAAAATATGAATAAGTAACAAATTTACTAAACATTTATTAATATTAATACAAAAAGCAAAAAAAAAATATTTTTAATATTTGAAGAAATTTCCATTTAATAGGATAAACTCTTAATTCTATTGGGAATTGACTGAGGAAGTACTTTTTCCTTTTTTTTCCTTTTAGTCACCCTTCTAGTTTAAAATTTGTCAAAAAGAAGGTATATCGCCCTACTCTGCGGTGTTTTTCACCCCTTTGCTTTGCTGTCTATCCTTTCCCTCCCCCTCCCTCCTCCATTCTATCCTTTCGATATCCTTCCACTTGGAATTGGCTTTTCCTCTTGCGTCTTTAATGCCCTTTGGTTGCTGGCTTTAGGGTTTAGAGCTTCACGGTAGCAGCAGCCCTCTTGGCGAGTGATCCCTTCACACCCTCATCCTTCCTTCTCTCTTTCCCTTCCCCTTCTAAACTCACTCGATTCTCAATTGAACTGACCTCACAGGCCAACACATGCACAGAGGAAAACTAGTCACTTAAACCAGCCCTACCCTTCACCAGAACCCTCTAAAAACAGACAACAGCTAATTCAGTCCGTCGCCAGTATGACAATTACGACAACAACATTAAATAAATAAAAAGTAAATATAATAATATAATAATTTTTTCACATACTTTTTAACTTTCTCATTCATTTTGTCAATTATATCTCATTATACGTAGTACCTGGTTCACCGAGCCGCCGCCCAGTTCTTTAAAAAAATGATTCCTTATAAACTATGAATATTTAAGATTAAGATTATTATTTAAAATAAATAAACGACAAAATATATGAAACAATTTCAAATAATTTAAAATAAAATAAATTAAAAACAAATCGTTATAAAATATACAGCTCTTTAAACTTTTAAAAAAATTAGTACCACTAATGCCATCTGTTGTAATATTTTACCCGTAGATAACTTAGTCCCTCATTGACAACTGGTATAAATTTCATGACATTTGGATGCATACAACAAAAGTTATTGCGTTTCAAATGTCAGTGTGTTTTGTACATCGGTCAGAAAATGAGTTTCAAACAAAGATCTGCAATTGATTTTTGTGTTAAACTTGGTAAAACTTTTACTGAAACGCACCAAATGCTACAAAATGCATATGGTGATAATTGTCTATCCCGTACTCAAATTTACGAGTGGTTCGGGCTATTCAAATCGATTAGAGAGACGCTGGATGATGACTAAAGATCAGGCCGTCCCAGAACCGGATTTTTACGATTCAAAAGGAATTTGTTCCACCCGGCCAGACGGTCACTAGAGCATTTTACTTGGGCGTCATGAAGCGTTTGCTGGCAAGAATTCGTCGTATTCGGCCAGAATATCGAGAAATCGGCAGTTGGACTCTTTTGAACGATAATGCACCATCACATCGTTCGCGACTTGTAACTGAATTTTTGATAAAAAATCACGTTATTCCTTTGCATCATTCGCCCTATCTGGCTCCATGCGACTTCTATCTGTTTTCTAAACTGCATTTGGTGATGAAAGGAAAGTGGCAGGCATCGATGGAAGCCATTGAGAAGGCGACGACCGACGTCCTAAAGACCATTCCAATAAAGGACATGGAGAAGTCGTTTGACAACTTGTTGGACCGTGCAAAATTGTGTATCAATGCTAAAGGGGAATACTTTGATTAATAAAAATGATTTGTTCCAAAATGTACATTGGTTTTTTGTTTTTTAAAAAGTTCGGTTTCATTTGGAATGGAGGGTGTATATATAAGGCATATAAATATAAATACATAAAGATATCAAGTAACTAATTTCATTAAATTAAAAAAAAATTATATTATATTACTACCAAGAATTTAGATGTACTTGTTAATAATTCTAAATTTTTCCCGATAGTTGGTACTGAAAACAAAAATAAATTTTAAAGATTTCTTGTTGATACTATATTTGGTTTTTTTGTTTTCTCTTTTTGGTATCTATTTCTAGTCAAATAAAATTTGCTAAACTCTCTGCTTTTCTTGTTCAATCAATTAATAACGTGAGTACAAGATTTCGTATGATTATGGAAAGTCACCGTGAGGATGTTCTGGGCCAAGTTGCTTATCAGTGTTACATTGATAACAACATTGGATTAAGTAACCATGATCAATTTGATTATTTGACCCTTGGTGCATTGATTTAGATTTTAAAGAATTAAAAATTGATGATTTTGATTTTTTAAAAGCAAATTATGCTCAGGTCAGGCAAAAAAATTTGAATGAATGTATAAGCTATTCAAACTCAACAAAAAAAATTTAAAATCAATCGCCTAAATGATATGAGAAAGATCAAGAAGAAAAGAAAATGAATTCTAGATGAATGGAAACAAATGGAAAAATGAAAAATATTATTTAGAAAGTTTTGCTTTGCAAAAATTGGAAATGAAAAATGAATATATTTTGTACCCAAAACTCAAAAAGTTATGGATTTGCCAATATCTTAGAACAACCATCAACACTGTTTACCTTGAGCTAATAAAACGAAATAAATCAATTAATACTTAGCATTTGATTTAACAACAAATTATCAATTTAAATTACAAATTATCAATTGGGGGGTGTGAATAAAAATTTATATTATATCACGAATGTCGTCATTTATGTGTTTAGTAATAAGTCCCAATTCTCTTTTAACATAAATGATCATAGTATGAAGTATTTACGTATGATAGTTTTGAGGACAGAGAACTACAAGATCACATGTTATGGAGAGACACACAATCTAGTGTGGACACCCGTTGTGAATATAAGTTAATATATTTCACAGATATTCTGTATTCTATGACATAGAACAAGACAAAAAATGGCACTTGTGTCTATGGATGGACTTACTCCATGTTAATATGCTTCCTTGATCAGCAAGATCTTCGATTCTCTTCACTATTGAATCCGTGCATAATGAGAATGGAAGACGAAAACCGTACCAGTACCAGTATGCAGATTCTGCACGAATTAACTAACTTCAGATATCTTTTAGAACTACATATGATGATGTTATGAGATCAAAGGAGAAGTCATTATTGAGAATTCTTATAATAATCAAAGTTGAGGTAATTTGCTGTTTCCAAACTTGAAGAAATTGCTAAATGCTTGATGCAAAATTGACATTTATCATATTTAATCCGAAATACACGGGGATGTTTACATTTGGTTTAATGAGCAGCAAATACAAAATACTAAATAAAGTATCTACCTCAGCATTAAATGCAATCTAATAACATATGTTACTATTACTATTACTCTATTACTACTATTACTATTCTCAAAATTCACAAAATTATTATCAAAATGTCCTAATATGTATATTTATATATTTTTTAAGAATATCGTTGAATGGGGTAAATGATTAATGCAGACGCTACGTTATTAAAACACCACGCAGTGCCTGCAAGCTGCAACTCGCTATAAACATCCGAACAACTATATATATATCTTGCTAGATCAAATCAAATTTGATTTACATACAAGATCAATCTACTACCGCCATTGAATAAATAATATAATTTATATCTAATTAACGATTAAAATTAAAATATATAGAACAATTATTTTGCCGGTTGAATTATATGGTTGTGAGGCAGGGTCTGATGAGAGTAAATTTAGAGTATTTGAGAATAGGATACTTGGCAGTATTTATGGGCCAAAGAAAGATGAGGTCACCTTGGAATGGCGGAGATTCCATAACGAGGAATTACATGACCTCTATGCATCTCTAGATATAGTTAGTTAGGGTCATAAAATCGAAAAAGGTTGCGATGGGTAGGATACGTGGCTAGAATAGGAGAAGAAAGAGAATGGTGGAAAAATATATTGGGAAACGTCCGATTGGAAGACCAAGGACGCGTTGGGTGGACAATGCAGGTAGAGACGTGAGATAGATGGAAGAGAATAGAGATTTCATGTATGTGGCTCAGGATAGAGCAACTTGTAGAATTGTGGTTGCTGCGGCCAAGAACTTTCAAATTCCGTTGAGCCACAGAGATAGATAGATAGATCTACTTACCAATAATTGATTTAAATCAATAATAACTGTTGCCAAACCACAAGATCCTTATAATAATAATAATAATAATATAGAAAATTTAACTTTATTTATAATAAATATGAATTTTATACTCTTTACCATACACTTTTATAATTTAAAATATATTTTGTTTATTTATTTATTTTTTGTATTTGTTTTTCACTCTTTAAGTGTCATTAGTTTAGATCAAAAAAGATAAATAAAAAAAAAAAAATAAAATAAAATTATATTTAAAAAGTAAAAATTTCAATTGTGAATATTCATAAATATAATCAATTTCATTTTTTTTAATAGCAATTGATATACTATGTATAATATGTGTACTAAATACAAATATTCGTACATTACATTAATTGTTACACAAAAAGTTCAATTTCTAAAATGATAGAAAATTCCTTTAAGCATGTAATGGGTACCACTTTTAGTGGTATTTTATTATTTTATTCATTTATTAAGGAATTCAACAGCATTAAATGAAGCTTATGGTTGGGTCTCCTTCCCTCTTCCCTCTCTCTTTCTATTTTATCTACATTAAATGAGGAATTTACGAATCTGAAATTTTGTGTAAAATAATTCAAATTGAATAAGAAATAGAGAGTGAAAGAGATAGTAAATGTTGAGAAAGATAATGTTAGTATAAATATTTTAATTTTATATCTTCCACATAATAAATAAATAAATAAATAAAAAGTGATTATTGTGTAATTTTGTAAAGTCTTTAATATTTAATATAAATAATCAAAATATATTAGAAATGAATATGTATGGTATTTTGTATTTTTAATTAGTCATCACAATTATATATCTTATAATAAATGTTTTCTATCCTAAATAACCATAATGAAAGGTTATATATATAAATATTTATAAAATTTCTATCGATAATGAATTGAAGGACCGAGGGGACATTTATTATGTTTGATATTTAAGAATTATACTAATAAATTGGATACATTCCATTCGAGAATTAATTTAATTTTTTTTTTAAAAATCACTTCCATTTACAATCTCATGAAAATTTCATCTAAGATGATGCAGTAGAAATTTGATGGTTTATAAATTCTTTTGTATCAACTTTTAAATAATATTTATAGTTTAGAAAAGTTGCTATTTTTTTTTTCAAATTAGTAAAAGATTTCAATATGTACTTTTAATCATTTATCTATTGGTTATCATTATTCATGCATGACGTTAAATCAAATTAAATAAATATTTACAAAATTATACATGTATATACAACTGGCCATTTGAAATTCCCACATTTATTTGTATTATTATTATGTTTATTTATTAAGAATCAGCCAACAATCGATTCATACTACAATCGTATTTAACCTTGTCTAAACAGGATTTTTTAAAGGTTATCAATATTATGATGAAAAGTGTTACATAACAACACATTTTTTTTATTGAAAAATTATTGTTGTTTTGTTGTTGTTGTATTAATGTTATTGATGTTATTTCAAATCTTCTCAGGGAACAAATTTAAAAAAATAAAATAAAAATAAAATATTTATAATTTAAATAAAATTTAGACTTATAATTTTTTTTTTACTATATCGCCAGAGGTCCCTGAATCACTTTCATTAAGGATGAGAAAAATATTTGTCTGTGTGTGCGTGTGTGTAGACAAGATTACGCAAAAACGGTTTGAAAAAGGTTAGAATCATTAAATTTTTGGTATACGGGCATTATTCAAAATTCGTAGTTTTCTATCAACTTTTGAGAAATCCGTAAGTGGGCCATTACCTTCTCCACGCGTGTTTTGACTTTTTTTTTCCTCTAAACTAACTGTAAAAATAAAGATATATGTTTGATAGTTTTTCACATGATTAAAAATTGTATAAAACTGTTATATATAGAATTTCAGCTTGATTGAATCGCTGAAAGTACCGGAATTAATTTTTTAACACGTCTGCAAATCACGCGCCAGCACGTGATGCCATCAACAAATAGCCAAACACGCACTGGTTTAATATATATTTATTAATTTCAATTTATATTTTATTTAATTAAATTTAATTTAAATATAATATATATTAATTAATCCAATTCAAATTTGCGAGATTGTCGAGTGGAGACACTCCAGATTTTTTTTAAAAAGCACAAATACATTAAAAATAAAAAAGACTAACCAATAATTTGTTCTTAAAATATTCTTAAAATGGGTTAAGAAATATATAGGAGCAAATTTATTTTTTTCTCTAGTGCTTTTTCTATTATGTGAGTTCTTAAGTGAATCTGATCTATATTATAGAATGTTTCCACCTGAAACCAAACTGATGTGATTAGGGGATATATTTTTTTTATATAGTTTCATCAACATAAAATACTTAATAAAAATATCTCACTTTTTATATTAAATCTTTGTCATTGTAATACGTTACTTTATATATATTTATTATAAACCAAATATAAATGTACGTAATAAATACACACATTTTTATAGAATTAAAACTATTCCAAATAAATTCATTAATTTATTAAAACACCCATATGTATATATTATATTTAACTATTTGTTGTTTTTTTCTGTTTATTTATTTTTAATTTTTTTTGTATATTAAAAAAATTAATATACATCATTAAAATAATTAAATTAATTTATTCACAAATTTCTTAAAATATCCCCTTCATCTCTAGGAAATATATATATATATATATATATTCGAATATATATATAATAATCTAAAGTTCAAAAGTCTTGCCTCGTATTTCTCTACTCCCTCTTCTAAAATAAAACTTTTTAATGTTTTAATATAAAGGACCTTAAAAGATGATGATGATGATGAAAACAGACACTGTGTGTTTGTTTGTTAACTTTGTCACTCTCTCTCTCTCTCTCACTCACTCTTCCACCCCTCACCTCTTACGCCACTACCATACCATACCTCTTCCATCTCTCTTCTTCCCTTCTTTCATCCATTCATCACCTTTCTCTTTCTCTTCCTCCCACTCCGGAGAATTCTCTCTTACAAAGGAGCATCTTTGCCTACTTATTACCATTTATTAATTAGGCGAAAATTTTATAGCCAGGCTATAAAGTCTCTTCCACCGAGTGTATGTATGGACCCAACGTCAACGACGACGACGACGACAACGACAACTACGACAGTGCAGTTTCACAAACCAACCAAATAAGTGTGCAGAGGAGAGAGAGAGAGAGAGAGAGAAAGACATGTCTACACACTTTCACTGGGGTCCTTTATGAGAATAACTTTCTCGTTTATGTATTAGTGCCATCTGTATCAAGGTACTCTGACTTATTTCAAACTACAATAAATATATGTATTTTAAATTTTATGATTTCTTAAGAAAAAATAATAATTAGTATTAAAATATTTTATTTTCTATTTATTTTCTATTATAAATATATTTATTTATTTTTGTTTATTAATTGGAATATGTAGATATGAATTGATATTACATTATAATTTAAAATATAAGTTGACATGTGGCCAGGCGCAGAACCTACCGACGGTTTGATGTAAATTAATTTCCAGCTACAGAAACAATTTCAAAAAATTTAAATGTATCTATTAATGAAATAAAAAACAGATATGGATAGAACATAAATATTTTAAATTTTATTTTATTTATAATATATAAGTAGTAGCAGGCTGTGACGCCATGAATGGCTGGGTGACGTCATATAATTTTATGATTCGTGGATATATGTAAAAAAATCTCCTCAAGTGAAATTTGGTGTGAAAACTCTTCCCTTCCTATCGTCGATTGCTAATACTACCACTTCCCGTTTCAGAATATACAGCAAAAGTTGATCACAATTCATCATACTGATGCATTAAGTAAATACACCAAATTTCATCAAAATCCGTTGAGCCGTTGAAGCTATACACACAAGCTATGGACGGACAGACGGACGGACGAACAGACATCATGCTAAAAATACTTTTTTCTGTTAAGAAAATGCATGATTCGTGGAGAAATGTAAAAATTTCCACATTTGAAATTTGGTGTGAAAACAATACCTACCTTACTATCGTCGGTCGATAAAAACGAATGATAACTATGCATGAATAAGCTAATATAAGACAGAGAAAAAGGATGCATTAAAAAAATACAATTTATTTGTATATTCTGTATTGGCTTTTTTAAAAAAAAGTTAAAAAATAAAAATATATAGGTATTATTATAATATTAATAATTATTTACACAATCGTTGGGAAAATGTCCTTATTCCATCTTTTACAATTTTACATCATCAACTATTTTTTAAATTATTTTAGCTGCCTTTTTAATCTTCAATCAGCGCGGAGTGGCTAATGTATGCGTACACTCGTCATGACTTTTTATCCATTTTGAACCTCATTTTAACTTACTATTTACTCAACATTGAATCTCTTTTATGGGTCCCCTCTATCTCCTTATATATATATATTTAAACTATATAAAATTTACAAATAAATTAATTTAAAGAAACCCCCGGAGTAGCGGATGGACACTTACACTCTAAGACTCCGTTAGAATTAGGTTCACTTCATGGAAGAAAGCAACCCTGCACACGCAAGCCACGACTTTTCTTCATTGAGGAAATCGCGCGTCACCAACCCTAAAACATCCTATCTCTATTCATTATTAAAATCCTTCTCATATGCATCCCTCTCCGGCATCAGAATCTCGTCACAAGTCAGCAAGAGGATTTCTTTGAGTTCAAATCACAGATGATCGAGATCCGATTTCTTGTACAACATAATTCATTATTTGGGATATTGGCCTTTCTGATACTAAATATTAAATTTAGTCTTTGAACAATTAATTCTTAATGATTTTTCTTTTCCTATAATTAATTGAAATTCATTAATAAATCTATTATTTTTATGTAATATGCAATCTAAAAAAAAATAAAATTTATTATTTTTGAGATAAATTAAAAAAAAAATAAATAAAATTAGTTTATATTTTTTATAATAATAAAAATATATAAAAATGTCATATTCAATTAAAATAATTAATTTTTTAAATATTCTTTTACGGCTACTTGCATATTAGGCAACCAGTATTACACACATACTCTGCCTTTTTTGCTATTTAGTGTACCAAACATATCACATATCAGATTGACTCCCTAATCTATTAATATGTACTAATGCCTTAATTAATATTCTTTTAAACATATTATTAATATTTAGTGATACATAACTATTTTCTTTTTGTTAATACATTTTAAAGAATATCAATTTCGTTTTTTTTTTTACGATATTAACGATAAATGAGAGTTTTATTTTATGTTAATTTTAACGAAAAGATAATATTTAAGGGTTAATTTAATTAATTCAAAAAAGGTAAATGGTGAAGTAAGAAGGTGAGGGGAGGATTTTCTAATAATTCAAAACTTGAAAATACGTTGATATTTGATGTAGAGGGGTGTGTTAGAAAAGTTTTAAACGAAGAGTGGTGAATTTTCTAAAAGAGCAAAGAATTTTAGGTATTATTTTAAAATATATAATTTATCTCAGACCTTATATTTTAAGGGATGATAAAATTTTCTTCATTAATAACTTTCTATTCAAAATGTAATGAATGTGTATGAGAGTATATATATTCAGTATCTCATTCCCCTTTTTTCCCTCCATCCACTCTCTTTTTATTGCCAGTATAAATATATTTTCTCTAAAATTCATTCAGATTAATGAATTAATCTTTAGGGGCCATTTTATTAATTGTAGAGAAATATATATATTGTATATCTAATCCCAAAAGGGTATAAAAGGGCATTAAAAGGAAAGAAAACTGTGTGGTGTATGGGAATGGAAGTTTGGGTGGGGATAGGCGGCTTGGTGAGATGGGAAGGGGGAGAAAAAGGAAAGGATAGCACCTAAAACAGAGATGATCAACGATGTATATAAAATTAAATAAATGGATGACCAGAGACTATGAATAGAGGGTGCCTTGTTGGGGGTGGACTGCAAGGAGAAAGGAAGAGTGAAGAGGATGAGGGAGGTGGTGGGGGGAGGTGGTTGGTTTTACTTTAACTTTTTTAAGGTTAAGGGGTTGGCTATTTCTGTAAAAGGACTGAGTTTTCCACTGGGGTGAGTTGTTTCATGATGATAAATGAGCTTAGATAACAGTTAAGAAAGTTAACCCCCAAAAGATAAAATATAATTAATTAATTGAAATGGAGAGAGTGAGAGAAAGAGAGAGAGAGAGAGAGAGAAGGAGGTGGTAGTGTTGGTGGGGGGTGGAATGGGTACATAGGATGGGCCTTGATGAAAAGAGACATTTAACAAAATGATGATTTGATCATACCTCAAAATATACTCAATATTTTAAATATTTTGTATTTCATTATATTTATATACTTTTATTATATTTATATTATAAATTATAATAATATTTTGAAATTCTTTAAATAGAATAGAAATTAATTAAAAAAAAAACAAGTATAAATTTTTGATAATTAAATTCTATATAATATACCATATTTATTTATATTATATTTATAATATTATAGATTTAAATCTCAGATTAATAAATTTATTGAATTTATGCTATGTGTGTAGAATTAATTTAAAAAAAAAAAAAAATATTTTTTAAATACAAGAAATTTTAATTTTAAATGTGTAAATTAAAATGATAAAATAAAATTATCCTTTTTCTACTTTGAAGTTTATTTATTTATAATAAAGTGTATTTATAAGTATATTTAAGAAAGAAATTATAATTATGGATTATATTATAAAGTTAACAATGGATGACTTAGGTAAGGTGGTTAATGAGAAAAATTGGTTGAAAATCAGATTAAATTAATTTGGTAGCACTCTGGTTAAATTTAGAATAATAAATGGTTATTGAATCCGCGAAGGTTGATAAGGGAAATGATAAAATTGAATTGGTTCATATTAAAAATGCATATATAAAATTAAACTAAAATTATGTATTTAATAAAAATAGAAGAATTAATATGATAACAATAGATAACAATGAAATTAATATGAAATTGAAGAAATTGAATGGTACCGTTAGAAATAGGAAGATTATAAATTGAATGGAATTGAGTTTCATTAGGTAATTGCAATTATTTAAAACATGGGTCGACCACTTAGCTGTTATTCAAATCAATAATGAGTTCGGGGAACACTGGGACTTCAAGTGATGATTTTTGGCTATTTCCTCAAGGTATCATGTCGTCTTATCTGGGCAGGCAACAGCTTCCTCGCTCAATGGGATGATCCTTGTAGTTTTTCTCACTTAGTCTGATGAAGTCACCTCCCTTACACTCAATCCAAGAATCCTCAAAACTGTTCAAACATGTCGAAGCTAATCATCCCCTCCAATCAACTTGGCAAAATTGTCCCCCCCCCCACTCCCTCTTGGGTAACGAAGAGGTATATCTTATGGGGACCAGATGCAATGCATTTCTATGAGTTTTTTAAAACAAGAATTCTAGAATTATCTTTATATTCTCTCACACGTGTTCAATAAATAACCTTGCCCCCCCCCCCCCTTTGCATACCTTTATGCTTATATATTACAATATATATATATATCAATTATTTAGGTAAGAGAGGATATAATTTGATTTGATTTAATTGATAAAAATATTTGTAATTGGTAGGTTATTTTTACTTTGAATTACACCAAATAGTTAATGATAATAGTACTAAATTTTAAAACTTCACCTACGAGACAAATTGACATAATTAATTTAATCTAACCTAGTAAATATATATGTATAAGTATAAGTATAGTAAATAAATAAGAATAAAAATAAATAAAATGTCTAAATTCAAGATTTTTTCTCATTTATACAATATAAAATTTATTAAATAATTTCTAACATTAATAATAAAACTGTAACTATAACAAATTTAATTTATAGCTCAGTATAATATATAGATATAGAGTCACCAGTAGAGAGTTAGAAAAAAAAGAAGAGAGAGAGAGAGATAGTAGTCTCACTTTTTCTCTCCTTCTGTTTTGGTTTTGACTTTGAACATCGAGCAAAGTAGAAACGTTTTGAACGGGAGCTTTTAGATTACGAGTAACCCTCCTTTTCTCCCACCCACCCCCTCAGTGTTGGTTATCATTCCCTCCCTCTCTCTCTCTCTCTCTCTCCCCCACCCCCTTTATATTGCTCTATGCTATGACATTCTCAGAGACAAAGATTTTCCCGACCGAAATTAATTTAAATTAGCAAAATCTGTTCCATATGACTGTTTGTGGTTTTCGCAAACCAAAAACCCTCCTCCCTCTCTCACCCTGATGCCAGCGCTATTGCCTCCTCTTCGACCCTTCGCCCTGCCACCACCACCACCACCTCACCATCTCTTCTCAACCCAATGGGAAGCATTCATCCTCTAAATAGACAGATACACATATCAAGGGAGATGAGAGATACAAATCAAAAGATATGATATATATTATATATATATATATATATACATACAATGTTATTGATTTCATTTATTCTTTTTTTTTTTGTTACTTTGATTTTCTTAATTACAAATCTCTGACATAATATTTGTTGTTGTTCATAAAATTATTATATTATATAGTATCTTTAGGTCTGTACAGCCTACCTTTATCACATTATTACATTAAATAAAATTCATACAGTATAAATAAATAATATTTTTTCATCAATCAATTAATAATTTTTATTTGAATTAATTATCTAGAACAGTGATGGTGAACCTATGACCCATGGGTCAGACCCAAGCTTTTTAACTGGCCCACACTTTGATTTTTATAAATTTTTTTTATGCCAAAAAAGAGATTAAATACTCAAAAAAAACGTACGATGATTTTGTGGCCAAACTTTTGAACATTTTCGATTTTTTTTCAATTGGGTACTAAAAAAAAAGTTCAGATGATTTTGCGATGATGCTCTGAAACTAGATCTAGAAAAATAGAAGCTAGATCTAAAAAAATAATGATCAAAATACGATCCACTTCTCAAAAAGGTTCACTATCACTGATCTAGAAATTAGAATATATTATTATAAACTCGAAAATATGTTAAAATTTTAGTAGATAATAATTGAAATGAATAAATTCATTATTATATTAATTAAAATTGTAAATTTTTAATTACAAAATCTTACAAATGTATTATTATATTAATAAATTTATAATAAAATATTATAAACAATTATATTTTTTATTTCTGTAAATACATATATATATATAAGTACCATATATTTATATTAAATTTTATTTTTTGAAAAATATATACTCATAATATTTATTCTTTTATATTGATATAAATTCTTTCATTCTTAATAATAAAGAAAAATGTTTGAGAAAAAAATTCATTTCTTCAACACTGCTATATTTTTTTTCTTTCTTTTCTTTTCTTTCCTTGTCTAATTAATATCAACCCTTTTTATTAATTATTTTAATCTATATTCGCCTTTTTTTTATTCCACTCCTTTACTTGCCTCCTCCACATCCACTACCATCATACCACCCACTAACACTCACTCTCATGGGAAGAAAGTCCAAAAAAAAAGAGTGAAAAAAAAGAAAGAAAAATAAAGAAAAGATTTAAAAAAAAAAAAAAATAATAAATAAATGAACATCGTCAAACACCTTATTCTCTTTATATATATATTATTTCTCTTTGTTTCATCAAATTAAAAAGAATATATCAACTGAATAAAAGAAATATATTTTATCCAAAAAAAAAAAAAAACCGGGGGAAAAATTCTAATTTTATTTTTTTTCTTTCTCTTTCTCTCTCTCTCTCTCACTTGTTTCACTCTTTCAAGAAAATTAATAATAATGTCCGCATATAAAGTTTGTGTTATTAAAAATGTCATAGAAGGTGGAATGGTATGTGTGTATGAGGATGAAAAGGGAGAAGAGGTCTTAGAAACGAATTAAAGAATGGGAGGATGTCATCCTCTTCCATTAATATATATATATATATATATATATATAGAGAGAGAGAGAGAGATAAAGAAAGAATGAAAAAACAAATGTTTAATTTCTCACAACCATTTTATTTCAATTCATAATAAATAAATAAATATACAATTAATATAAACATAATTTATAAAATCTTTTCATTTTCATAATCACTGTTAATATCAAAAAAATAATAAAATTCAAATTTTTCAAATATAATCATCGATTATTTTGGCGATTGTATGTGGTCAATTATTTTTAATAGGAATAAATTCGTACTATTTTTCAGATTGATAATAGATATAATTATAATCTATTTCAATCACACTTATAAAAATTCTATTTAATCGATAAATATTCATGTAAATCTTATTTTATTATACTATGTAGCAAAAATTGTATATATACATAATATTTACATTTTTGAAATATTAAATCGTTAGAAGGATTTTATTTGAAATTCACACCATAGATAATATTTTTAAAGTAAAATTGATCTGTATTGGTTTCAGCCTCGGGAAAAATCATCTTTGATAGTTTTGTCTTAATTAAAAATAGTAAATTTAAATGACAGCAGCAACTACGTCAGACAGCACTTCCTTAAATACAAATTAAAAATATTTATTTTAATAATATATTGTAATAAAATTAGGAAATAGTATATATTATGTTATATCCACAGGCCATACTTTTTTTGTTTTTCAGTGCATTAATAGGTACGTTTAAGGGCTGTATGTTTTATGACTATTTTTTTTTTTAATTTATGTTCTTTTAAATTGAAATTATTTGAGCGGTGGCTCGGTGAACCAGGTACTACCATATTATATATTCAATTAATTATTATAATTAGAATAACTAAAAATAAATAAAATATTCCCATATTATTTTATTTATACAATAATATATATCCAAATGGGTATTATTAATATTTCACCTGTCAAATACATATCCATGATATCTGTTTTAATTTTTAATAATAAAATGTCATATGAAAGTCACCATTAAAAAAAATCCAGAGGATAAAAAAAGTTTCCTAATAACATTCCATGTATATTATGTGTGCTTGCAATGTGTTATTTGAAATAACAATAATAATTATTAATCTAATTCTGTGATTAGCCTTAAAAACATTCGTAATTATTTTCTCTCTTTTTTTTTTTTTTTTTTTTTTTTTGAAGCTGGGAGGTTTTCACCTGCAAGCGAGATGATAGCAATGTGTGTGTCGTATTCTGTCAGTCAGGTTGTTTGTAATATTCGCGCAGTATATGAAAGAGAGAGAGAGAGAGGGATTTATATGATATATATACAACTGACATTGCATCTAGGTCTCTCACTATATATATATATATATATATAGGGGAGGGGGGAAGGGGGAGGGAATCAGTGTTAAAACATTGATGTGCATAAAGAGAATAGTATGAGGGATGGAGGTGGGGGAGGGTTAAATGGCAATAGATGCGTGCAAAAGGACCACGCCCAAATGACATGTTCGAGGGAGGATGGGATTTGAAGCCAACACCTGTTCCATCGCCCTTATATTTATTTCCCAGATAGAGAGATAGGAATTTATACTAGATATTTATTTATTGCCTCTTTATATTGTAACGAGTCTATATTTTTATTTATTTATTTTTGTACAATCGATAAAAAAAATATATATTTGAGTTTACTATTAAATAAGTAATTATATCATATTATATATGTAAAATATATTGTTTAAGAAGAATAAGAAGAATAAAGAAAAAAATTAATATTCCAAAATTTAATATTTATCCTCTTGCAAATAATAATGTAAATCATTAAATACAATTCTATTTTTACTTAAAAAAATGGATCAAAGTATCTGTAATTTTACCTTAAAAATGGAATAAAGTGCTTCAACGCATTTAAAAAGTTGACTGTGGCATTCGGCTAGTCTACTTTGTCTCAAAAAATCGAAAAAAGGACACGATCAAATGTGAAGATTTTGCTCACTGTTTTCTTCGATTACAATGGCGTGGTGCATCATGAGTTTTTCGCCAAAAGGTCGTACTGTTAATAAGGAATATTGCAAGGAAGTTATGCAACGGCTGCGTGAAGCAACGATCGGTATTGTGGGAAAACAAATCATGAATTCTACATCACGTTAATGCACCAGCTCCCACATCATTGCTTGTACGTGATTTTTTGGCCAAAAACAACACCATGATCATGCCTCAACCACCGTATTCACCAAAATTGGTTCCCTGCGACTTTTTCCTATTCCCAAAACTGAAGAGACCAATGAAAGGAATTAGGAATTAGGAACTCAGAATTATTATATATATATATATTTAAATTAAATTTGTACTTGTATTTTTATTTTTAATTTATAGAATCTTCATTTTGATTAATTTATTTTCATATTTTTAAAAAATTTGAATTTAGTCACATTTGTGAATATGACAATTTTAATATATTAAAATTTTTAAATATATTTTAAAATTTAAAATATGAATTTCATCAATATTTAAAATACAAAATATATTTCAATATTTAATAAATTAATTAATTGAATATTTATCTATATATTTATATATAATATTTATAATAGTCATATATAATATTTCTATATTATATAATAGATAATATTTAATATTCACTCATATAAATATGTTTATAAGCTATAAGTATATTTGAATCTCTTTTTAATCTCTAATCTCTAATTTTGTTAAATATTATTATGTTATTGGTATCGTATTTTTTGTCGATTTTTTTCATATTCATCTTGTCTAGTAAATAATACTAATTAAGAGATGTATTATATTTTTTTTATTTTAAATTATTATTTTTAAATCAAAGTTAAAAGAAATGCTTATTCTAATAAATATAATTAATTACAAAAAAGAAAAAAGAAGAAAAAATATTTTATTTTTAATTTTCAGCAATAAGCCTTTTTGACAAAATATTTTAAAAAAACTAAAGTTTTTTTTGTTTTGGAAATTGACTACATATTTTTCCTAATTAAATTGAAAGATTTTGATTGTTTTTAATCAGAAAATTTATTCAATTAATATAATAATAATTTAATTAAATTAATTTTTAATGGATAATATATTTTTAAATAGAAGTATTTTTAAATTTAAAAAAAAAATAAATATAACAAATTATTATATACATTTAGAATATTAAATGAAAAAGAAATCAAAAGTTCAAAGGGTGACCCTTTAGAGACATTCTACTAAAATTTAGTATTGTAAAATTCATTAGCTTGAATATCCTTCCTGTAAATAAGCTTATCTATTTCCATATTTTCTAATAATTAACTTGAGATATTAGCAAGTAAGGATATATATATATATATATATATATATATAACGATGTAGATGAGTTTTGGAATTTGCCCGACGTTCGTTTGAAGAGACTTGACTCTCTGCGAATATTACTTTATTATTTATTAATCGTTTCGTTTGACACTCACCCTACTCTAACAGTCACCTCCTCAAGAGGTAGAAGGGGGCGTGAAAGAGACAAACAGAATTGCAAATGCCCTTTGGTTGAAAGGGAGAGAGAGAGTCGACTAGAGAATGGTTAAGTTTCTGAGTAGACGAAGTGGGTCGTGTGTATGAGTGGGTGGAGTTGGGGATGGGGTTAGAGAGAATACGTAGGTGGAATGGAGTACTAGATATGTTGTAAGCAAAAGATATGTTATCATACTATTCTATTATACTATATACTATACATACCTACATTCATTCAAAATGAAAAAAAATTTTGTCTAAGAAATTGTAAAATTTGAAATGTATTATTATTTGTGTTTTTTAGTAAAAAACATTAAGCAATGTATTATCTTATAATATCTATAATTAATTTATTAATTCTTATAGTTTTTGTAAAGGATCAAGTTCAATTAGATTTAAGAATTTATAATTAATGTCAAATAAAATGACAATGTTGACTTGCAGCAAAAAAAAAAAAAAAAAAAATTATTATTAAGAGAATTTTTATTAAAAGACCACATTATTTGTATAAAATTATTTATTAAATTAAAATAATTGTACAACGTTTCAACTGCTTATTCTGCAGTCGTTTTCAAGTAACCGTACGCTTGCTCCGATTCAAGCGGACTGATGCATGTTGGGACACGTCACCTCTTATATAGGCAGTGAAAAATTATTGGTGATTACAAAATTTTTTAATGAATAATACGATTTTATCTCTTGACAGATAATTAACACGTTTTTCTTTATATTATTTAGATTATGATTATTTTTTATTATTTTTAAGTTTATTGTATTTCTTGTAATATAAACTATGTAGTCTTCTACTACAAAAAGACTGGATAGAAATAATGTAAACAAAAAGATATATATAATATATATTATATGTTCTTTAATTTTATAAAATAATGTCTGTGCAAGTGTGTGGAGGAGAAAGCTCCTTGTAAAAGTCAAATTATGATTTTTGTTTCAGATGAGATCGGATTTCTATCCAACTACCAGTTTTCTCTGTGTTATTCATGAAATCAAGAACAAAATATGTTTAAACTCTCACTCTTTTTGAATAATAAAGTATAGAGTTAATTATAATGCTAGTAATGAGATTACCTTGTAATGAAAAATCTTAATAAAACAATGACACTAAATATAAATATCTTAATTATTTAATCAGTTCAGTATTGGCATTCAAATAGAGAGGATCAAAAGCTAATCTATAAGTTTAATTCTATTCTGGTTAAGTTTTGTTCTATTTTAAAATGTGAGTTGAGTCAATTGACCTATTCTTTATAACTAATATTACTTTATTTAATTTTATTGTATATAAATTGTATATAAATTTAATATATATTTCATATTTAACTTCACCCTCTTACTAACAGCCTATCTAGGGCCTTCCCTATTCTTCCAAAAATGCCCCGAAAGGCCTCGGTGGCACCCAAAATTCTTTTCTCTCCTTTCCTTAGATAAATATATATATATATTGTGTACGTAGTGTAATAATAATAATAATACATATAAAAATAATATATAAAATCCTTTCTTTTAGTTCCTTCTCCTATTTATAATAATATAACACTTATATCGTGTTTAATATATTAAGAATATATAATATAATATAATATATTTGATATTTATATTTATATAGTATTTTAGTTTGACAAAATGCCAATGATAAGTAGAGACTCAACCAACCCATCCGAGTCAAACCCATTTAAGGGCAACTCATTGATGCGTTCGCCCTCGGCACCAAATTTGTCTAAACCAGAGTCGAACGAAACCCACGAAATAGAGAACGTATCACTGATTTCTTTACTCTCTCCAAAATCAAAATCAAAATCTTCTGACCCCACTCTTGCTGCATCTTCCTCGAAAAAGAAAGAAGGTTGGGTTCGGGTGGGATCAAGAAAAAATAAAAGATCTGAACTGAGTCCGGATCAAAGAAAATCGAAACAATTAAAACTTACCAAATATTGGTTGGGATTTCCTAGCATATCAACAAGCAATTCCTTCACTAGTCTAGAAGTAGAGACTGATGAGGGAAATATGCTGCCTGAGGAAGGAGATAAAGAAGATAAATCACTGTCCATAAATGTAAAGCCCCCACCAATTTTTGTAACAGGGGTTCAAAACATTCAACCACTCATGGTTTTACTAAATAACCTAATTCCAAACTCGTTTACAATCAAATGTATTAAAACTGATGAAATTAAGATTCAACCTAATAGCTCGGACGATTATAGAAAGGTTATAAAAGCCTTACATGGAAAAAATACTCAATTCCATACTTATCAATTAAAACAAGAACGAGCATTTAGAGTTGTTTTGAGAAATATCCATCACTCTACGGATACTTTTGTACTTAAAGAAGCACTAAATGAACTGGGACATGAGGTCACGAACATATCAAATATTCGTGATCGAACATCTAAAAAACCACTACCTCTTTTTTATATTGACTTAAAATCAAAAAATAATAATAAAAAAATATTTGAAATTAATAAACTCCTCAACACCATAGTATCATTCGAACCTCCTTACCCCAAGCGAGACCTAGTACAGTGCCACAGATGCCAACAATTCGGGCATACTAAAAATTTTTGTTTCAAAATACCAAATTGCTTGAAATGTGCAGCTCCTCACCTGACAAATGATTGTAAGCTCAAGGAGGACAACAAAGCTAATATCAAATGCATAAACTGTGGCTTAAATCATCCCGCTAACTACAAAGGTTGTACCATTTATAAACAATTAAAAAGTAAAATGTATCCCTCCTTACGACCTAAGGTACCTGAGCTAAATCATAATACGACTAGCGTCCCAAATTCCAATGCTTTTCCCCCTCTTGGTCAAGATAAAGTTTCAAACGACAACGGAAACATTCCTTCAAACCATCCATCCCAACCAACATATAGCCAAAAATTAAAACCAACTCAAGATTCCCAAATAAAACTCTCTACCATAGAAAACATTACCCATGAAAATGCTACATCAAAAAATTTTGAATCTATAATAACAAAAATGATGGATAAAATGGACAGATTGTTAGACCTCTTAATTGCTCTGATTGCTAAAATGACATAATGGACTCAAGAAACATAAAAATCGTAGTTTGGAATGCCAATGGCTTGTTAAACCACGTTCAGGAAATTAAAAAATTCATCGAATTAAACGACATAGATATTATGTTAATTAGCGAATCTCACTTTACAAGTAAAAGCTACCTAAAAATCCAAAATTATAGCATATACGATACTAAGCATCCCGATAATAAAGCGCGAGGAGGGACAGCAATTATTATTAAAAATACGCTAAAACACTATCAGTTAAACCAATACAGCGAAAAACATATTCAAGCAACAAGTATCGCCTTAGAGAACCCGAAAGGCAAGTTGGTCCTTTCCGCAGTTTATTGTCCTCCGAGTGTAAAAATTACAAGTGACCTGTTTAAGAAATTCTTTGACACCTTGGGTTGCAGATTCATCGCGGGCGGTGACTTCAATGCTAAGCATACACATTGGGGCTCTCGATTAATCTCACCTAGAGGCAGTCAACTCTTTCAAACTATTCAAGCTGAAAATCTTACGGAACACTCAACCAGACAACCTACTTATTGGCCATCTGATTCTGCTAAAACCCCTGACTTAATTGATTTTCTTATCTCTCGTGGCTTTCCCAGAAGTAAACTAAAAATTGAACCAAGTTATGATTTATCATCTGATCACTCTCCCATCTTTGTCACTCTTACCACTAACATCTCATGCAAGGAAAATACCCCCATGCTTCATAATAAATCAACAAATTGGGAGGTTTTTCGCAGTTTCCTATCTAAAAAAATTAAATTAAACACTTCACTAAAAGACATTGTTGATATCGAAAATGCAGTTGAAAGATTCACACAAGCTATTCAACAAGCTTGTTGGGAATCAACTAAAATTGATATCTCTCCTAAACCAACTTCTTACTGCTCCAAAATTATCAAGGATAAAATAGCAGAAAAACGGAAATTAAGAAAGAGATGGCAAGTAACACACTCTCCAGGAGATAAAACTAGATTAAACAGAGCTACAAAAGAATTAAAAAAATTGATAAATGACGATAAAAACAAAAGTGTACATCAATATCTTAAAAATCTTGGTCCCTCTGAAGCGAGTAATTATTCACTATGGAAAGCCACCAAAAAAATAAAAAAACCTCTTACCCATATTCCCCCCATTAGAAACCAAAATGGTACTTGGGCTAGAAGTGACTCGGAAAAAGTAAGTGTTTTTGCTGAACACTTTAGCAATGTGTTTTCATGCCAAGCACTGAGTTTGGAAAACATTTATCGTCCTCTAGAAGACCTTACGAAATCTCAACAAGATTCTTTCAAAATTAAAACTACGGAAATAATCTATGAAATAAAAAAATTAAAAAACAAGAAATCCCCTGGGTACGATCTTGTAACTAGTAAAATATTGAAAAATCTCCCACAGATAGCCCTAAAATTCCTAACCTATATTTACAACTCATCGCTCAGAGTAGGACATTTTCCTACTCAATGGAAAGTCGCACAAATAATTCTTATACCTAAACCAGGCAAGTCACATACTGAAATCACCTCATACAGACCCATTAGTCTTCTGCCTATTATGGGGAAAATTTTTGAGAAAATCCTCCTCAAATATATAAAACCTCACCTCTTCGATATCGTGCCAGATAGTCAATTTGGTTTTCGTGGTGAACATGGCACTATCGAACAGGTACATAGGGTTATCAAAAAGATCAAGGACTCCCTCGAGGCTAAATCGTATTGCGGTGTTGTTTTCCTTGATATATCCCAAGCTTTTGATAAAGTCAGTCACGAGGGCCTACTATATAAGATCAGTAAGAAATTACCAGAAAAATTCACAAATATCTTAAAATCATACCTCTTGGATAGATACTTTCTAGTAAAATACGGTGATGCCTGCTCTAATCTAAAGGAAATAAAAGCTGGAGTCCCACAGGGCAGCATTCTAGGACCGGCTTTCTTCCTTTTATATATGGCTGACATTCCGACTTCCCCTTTTACAAATATAGCTTCCTTCGCCGACGATACTGCAATTCTGGCATCTCATGCAAACTGCGAAGTGATCACTAGCAGAATACAAGACCACCTAAATCTACTCGAAAAGTGGTTTTTGAAATGGGGCCTGTCGGTTAACTCAAACAAATCCTCCTTCGTTACCTTTACACTAAAAAGATCAACATGTCCCCCTGTACGGTTAAATAACTCCACTATACCACAATGCGACCATGCCAAGTACCTGGGCATTCATCTGGACAGGCGTCTTACTTGGGCAAATCACATAGCTGCTAAAAAAGCCCAAGTCGAACTTGAATATAGAAAACTCTACTGGCTGATGGGTCGACGCTCCAGTCTAAACTTAAACAACAAACTACTCATTTACACCAGCATTTTAAAACCCAAGTGGAGCTATGGCATTGAGTTATGGGGCACAGCCAGTAAATCAAATATGATGAAGATCCAAAGGCTACAAAATAAAATTCTCAGGGACATTACTTGTGCTCCTTGGTACGTCGCAAACGCCCTGATTCACAAAGATTTGAAAATAAAACCGGTCATTGATGAATGCTCATCAAAAAGTGCAAAGTACCTTGAAAGATTGAACAGGCACCCTAACCAACTAATCAATAATCTTCTCCAGGAATCCAGGCCCTGCCGTCTTAAGCGAATGGACCCCTTTGACTTACACTCAAGAAACGCTTTGTAAAAACACCTAATTAAAAAAAAAAAAAAAAAATGCATTCTTTAAAATAAATGTGGCAGCCTCTGGGCGGACCCTTTTTTGTTTTCTTTCTATCACACCTGTAAATAATTGTACGCAAAATGTATACTAATTTTACTTATTGTCCCTCTGGGACAGATTGTAAAAATAAAAATGAGTTAATAAAAAAAAAAAAAAAAAAAAAAAAAATTATTTAATGGAATTTAAAATTGACGAATCAAAATATTTAGACATAATAAAAATATGGACAAATTCTAATAGGTCATTAAAATGGGTTGTCACATAAGTTCGTTCGTATTTTGGCACGGGGATATGGATGCCTATTATATGGAAAATATTTAGGTGGATGGGATATTTTCGCAACGTTAATTGTAGTGAACACTTTTAGCTACATTTTAGTGTAAAATTTATTTAATTTTGCTACTTCGTGTGCCACCTCCTGTTTAGTTCAATGGTAGAGCAAAATTATTTTCGATAAGGGAAAAACGCAACCCAAGCAGTGAAAAAATATCTGGAGTTACCGACCGAGTCGTAAAAAAGTGGTTTGCCTGATTCAAAAGTGGAGAATACAGCCTTAAAGATTGCAAGCGCCCCGGACGGCCTGTAACAACTGACAGGGCCACAATATTGTCTGTGATTGACAAAAATCCACACTTTACACTACGTGAGATACAACACAATTAATTTTATTAAAAATATAAAGACTTTTTATTGAATTGATAACTTTTAGAAGTACCATGTTTAAATAAAATCAAAAAATATTTCTCCTGTAAAGTAGACAACCAAATTAACCGAAACCGAACGAACTTATATGACAACCCAATGATTTCCTTTATCGGGCAATGGTTATTATCACCTTAGTAATTTGTTTTTCAGATATTTAGTAGGTTTGTTAATTGTCAAGGTGACTTTTATTCGACTAACTCAACCCAACACCATAAAAGAAAATGTTAGGAATAACTAAAACTCAAAATTCTAATACCTCTGCAATGATCAAGAACGGGTTGTGATAGGTAAATATAAAAACATTTGGATTTTTAAAAGGATAATACTTCTAGAATAAATACATTTCTGCCGTTTTCTAAGAATGATTTAAGCATTTCTAACATATGATAACGGTAAAAAAGATTTTACTAAACATTCGTCCTTATGAATTTGATTTTAGAATTAAGAATAGGTATTTATTGAAGCTTTTGTGGTTATTTTGATAATTATTAAGGGAATTTTTATTAAAAGACCACATTGTGTTTGTATAAAATTATTTATTAAATTAAAATAATTGTACAGTTATTATTTATTAAATTAAAATAATTGTGTACAGTTATTATTTATTAAATTAAAATAACTGTTATTACACAGTTATTATTTATTAAATTAAAATAACTGTTATTACACAGTTGTACAGTTATTTTAATTTAATAAATAATTTTATACAAACAATGTGGACTTTTAATATAAATTCCCTTAATAATTAAGAATAGGGTTTGTTATAAATTTTCAGTTTAAAAAAAAAAATGTATCAATTATATTTATCTAAAGATTGCACATTTATTTTGATGATTTTTTTTTTAATTTTTAAAGCTTATTCGCATGGAATACATTAGAAATCTTTTATTTATATATTTTTTTTAAAATTAAAATAGATTTTAGTTTGAATAATGCCTCTTTGTATTTTAATTTATAATTTATTCCATTTATACTGTAATATATTTTATAAATGATGTTTATTTGTTTAATATAAAATGTGGTCTTTTTATAATTTCACCATTTTATTTGCACTATAATTGTAGTATTTAAGATTATTTATTAAAAATCTTTAAAAATGTGTTAGATACATAAGAAATTGTTTTAAAATTTACTTTGGTTCCTTAATGTTCAAATGTGATTAAAATATAATAATGTATATAATAATAATATAAAATGGGGACAGCATAGCCGAGTGGGTAGAGTACGTGATTTCTACACAGGAAGTCGGAGTTCGAATCCCAGCATAGAACTTGAGATTATTTAATAAATAAATTAATTAATTTCAATTCAACATCGGCTGCCCCCAGCTCCAGGAACTGACAAGCCCTGGTTATACAAACCCTGTTCCGGCAAGATAACCTCAAAAACAAGCAACCATGAATCGTGATGGAAAGGGAGAATGGGATCTTTGCGCGATCCAAGACGGTCCATACGCAAAAAAAAAAAAATAATATAAAATAATATAAAATATAAATAGTATTATTTTAATCTAAATTTTTGTCTTATGTTAATATTAAATCAAATGAGTATTTTTTTATTTTTTGTTATGTTTTAGGTATCAATTTGCATTTATTGTATCCAATTTGTTGATTAATATTACAAATTTTAGCTACCTATATCCATTATCGTGTTTAGATTTTCTCCCTTTCTGTTTTATTTTTTGCCTTTCATAAACTCGTGTCAATCTAATGAGTGATTTAGGAGAAGGGGACATGTTCCCTGTGTATGTTTTTTTTTTACTAAACATACATTCATCTACATATAGGCCCTTCGTATATATGGTATATATATATAGATATACAAATTGGGTCTGGCCGATCGTGAGGCGTTGCCTTTAATCAAAGCTAATGTGCGTTGCTGTTAATTCATTCCCTTCAATCTAACCGATCTAAGTAATACAATGAATAGAGACTTTGAAGGGATACAAAGAGGAGAGTGACGAAGAGAGTGGGGAAGGAAGGTAGTGGAATGGGTGCTTAGAGAATAAGTAGTATGAAAAAAAAAATAACAGCAACCTAAATGAGAATCTAACTCATATAAAAGCAAATCATATTAGAATTTAAGAATTAAGAAGGGGAATGGGACAAAAAAAAAAATGATTTCTAAATTTATAAATAAAAAAAAAAAACGAATAATTGAATTTACTTTCAGCTCTACCTTGAATATAAATTAGTATTATAAAATTGGAAAAATGAATTTAATTAATCCATTAATTATTAATTTTTATAAAAGAAACACAAATACAAGTACATGCTAGTATATATAAAATACTCGTATTAAAGAACCTATATCAGGGATGGCCGTGCCACAAAATTAAAAAAAAAATATTTTTGAAGTAACTAACGTGCCAAAAAAAATGTCATTACTTTTTTTCTCCATACCTGACCTATATTATAACATAGTTAACTTTAATGTTAACGGTCACTTTATTTTATTTTATTTTATTTGGGGAAGAAACTAATTTGTATGTTTGAATGATAAATATATTTCGTAATCTGATTCTAAAATATTATTACAATAAATATTTTTAATTTTATTTCGAAATTAAATCAACAATTTTTAAATATAAAAAAATATTAATACAATATCAATTAACAAAGAATTGCGGGAGACAAATTTCAATATGGATGACGTAGTTTATGAAGTCATTTAAATTTATCATTTTAAATTAAGAATATACTAATAAAGTTGATTTTTCTTGAGACTAAAACCAATACAGATCGATTTTTCTTTATTAAATATTATCTATGGTGTGAATTTCCAAAAAAATCCTTAGAGTGGTTTAATATCTCAATAATATACAAATATATATATATACACAATTTTTTCTAGTATAATAAGATAAATAATAATAAATAAATGATAAAAATTGTTTTTTATATAAATATTATAACTTTAAATGAACTTAATTAGCAAATGTGTGAGATAAAAAATTATTTATAAAAGATATAATTGTTTGAATTGCCCAAATTTTCTTTAAAAATATAATAGATATATATATATTTTCAATTTGCAAAATTGTCATAACAATTTTTGGAAAGTTACTCCTTAGTATCTTCTAATTTATAAAGAGAGAGAAGTAGAGAGAGAGAGAGAGAGAGAGAAATAAAGTGGAGTTCATTGTATTTTACTACTCAAGATATATCATCTATGAATTTATCAAACACTTCCGCTCTATAACTATCCAGAAGCCATCTTCCATCCATTCTGTCTTTTAACATTCTCTCTCTCTCCCTCTCTCTTTCTTACTTATGGTTATAGATTGTCATGAAGCAAAAAACAATCATACTAAACAGGACAACAGTGATATATTGACTTGGTTTTTGTTTTCATCATTAATGAGAAGGGTTCATAGAGAGGAAGATATAATAGATTGATTCTTTAGTGAGAGTGGTAGTTAGAGGGGTTTAAAAAAAACGCGCGATAGACGAATAGAGATTAAGGGGGGATAGACAAGAGCAAGCAAGTTGAAAACTATAAATAGGAAAATAAATAAATCATTCTTTGTGTTATCTTTGTTATTTTTATTAATTTATTAAAAACATTAAAAGTAAATCAATATTTCCTCTTAATTTGAATAAAAAAAAAGTATCGTTTAATATTACTTTTAATTCTCTTTATTAAATACAATAACCCTTAAAAGGACTATTTTCAGTGAACAAAAGTTTTCAATTTATTTCAAACAATTATTTTTATTTCATTATATTTTTATTCACATATATCTTTATTTTTATATGTGATAGTAGGTAGGTTTTCAAAAATTTTTAATGAAAATAAAAATTATATAAATAGAAATATCATGAAGAACAAGAAACAAAATAATAATAATAATAATAATAATAATAACATAAGAATACAGATTAGATTTAAAAGTTTTAAATAAATAAGAAAAACTTTAGTTATATTATTTTTTCTATCATTCCTTCTCTTTTCTCTCTCTCTCTCTCTCTCTTTCTCTCTTTACTCATATTTCATATAAATTTTGATTTTTTTTCCTCTTCTTGCACCCTTCAATTATTCTCCGATCTAATCACAAACAAATCAATCATAACAACCTCCTCAAAAATGATAACAAGTTTTTTTTTTATTATTTAAGAGGGAAGGAAAGAAAAAGAAATCTTACAAAAAATAATATTAATAATAATATTATACATATACAGAAAATTAATAAGAGAAAGAGGAAGAAGATGAGGAAGGCACTTAGGACATGTCTCGCTTGATTTCTAATTCGATTCTTTGCATTAAGATATTCATCCCTCCTTCATAAGGGATGAGAAATACATACACCCCATGGAACACCCCCAAGCGCCACCAACATTCATACAAAGTTGTACTTTGGCGTACTTCTTTCTCATCATCCACTAAGGAGGGGTTCCAAAAAAAATCGCTCCAAGCGATTTTATATTAAAAATTCATTTTCTTATTTTTTTTTCTTAGTGAGTGACAAATTAGAGATGTCTTCAAGAATAATAATAATAATAATAATAATATTAACATTCCAAGAGAATAAGAGATGAAAAAATTATTTTCTTAATATAATAATAAGAAGAAGAAGAAGTAGGAAAGAAAAAAAATAAAGATTCGAATTATTATTATTATTAAATATAATTAATTTTTTGTGTTTCTGTTCTGAAATTGAAAGTAAATAGACATAAATTAAAAAAAAATGGAAGATGAAAATAACAAAAAAAAAAAGACTCAATTATACATTTTAAAGAATAAGTGAAGTGAAGTGAAGTAACAGAATAAGAAAAAGTTTAAAAGGAAGGGGTGAAAGTGTATTTAGGAGGGTTTAAAGATTTTCAATTCTTTCCAATAAAATAAAATTAAATATTAAATTATGGACTGTTCTATAATATATAATTACCATTTTGTATTATATTATTAAAATTTTTAATAAGAATGAAATGCTTATTTTTATTATTGAAATGTGGTTTAATGTTCTGATATCTTATGTCTTCTTCTTCTTAAGGTGCCGTCTCTCTTCGGAGTTTGGCCATCATCATGACTAGGTTAGCCTTACAAGCTGCTTTGCAATGATTATTAGAAATTAGACATTATTCTAATAATAAATAGAAATGACAAAGAAGTATCAAAGAAAATATTATTATATATTATTATGAAAGTACAAGAGGGTGTCGACTCTCATTTAATAATCAAATACAATAATATTTTGTAGAACATTTAATTCATGCACAAATCAAGAACGTTCACAAATAAACTGTTGCTATCTATCTTGCACAATTTAATTATCACAATGTTCAAGAATATTTTTTCAAAGTTACTTATAAGAAGGCAGCTAGCCGAGTGTAGCGTGGCGATTTTCTATACAAAAAATCGGCGTTCGATTCCAACTAAGAACAAATTTTTCTAATAAATTCAATTAATATCAGCTGCCTCCGGTTCCAGGAATTGTCAGTTCCTGGTTCTATACATGCGGAAGGCAACGGGATATTAATATTCCAAGTAAAATCATCATTGCTGAGCAGCTTGTAAGGCTATCCTAGTCATGATGATGGCCAAACTCCGAAGGGAGACGGCACCTTAAGATGAAGAAGACTTATAAGATATCAGAACATTAAGAATTTATATTATAATGTGTTAATAAATATGATAAATGGACTTCTTTATTATTTTCAAAATTAAAAATCAAGACATTCTAAATTTTTTTATTTTTAATTTTTATCACACACCTACCACCTAATGGTACCATATGGTAATTATCTAAAAATTAAAAAGAAAATATATATATATCACTCTTAGGTATTATTTATTAATCTTTAAATTAGAATTCTATCTTTATCATTTTATATTTATTTCCCTTCTAACATAATTAATAATATTAATAATAATTATATTAATAATAATAATAGAAATAAAAATGAAAATATGGAAATATGGAAATTGTCTCTTTTAGATAGATGATATGTCGGTTGGGCTGTTATCAGTCGTCGACTGGTATTTCTAATTTTTTCCAAATCCCACAAGGGCATTAATAACGCAGTGGAGTTGTTGTTGGGTGGTAGTAGAAAAGGATGGGGGAGTGACCGGCCACACCCATTAATGTATTCCATATCATCCACTGGCCATTGGAACCTGCATGCAACGTAGAGTGAACCTAATATGATTACTCATTAGAATAGAAAGGTGGTTGCTTTTTGTTTTTGTTTTTTTTTTTTTCATTCAGTAACACGGAAAAATCCCTAAATGAATGATGATGAATCAGCTAGAAATAGGGAAAATATTAATCACCAGTTACAGATTTATAACTCTAATTATTTGAGATTAAAAAAAAGACACTCACACATATAAATAAAACAACAAATGTGATCTTTTAAAATATACCATAATCTCTATTCATACTTTCACTATTTCATATCATTCAAGTCGTTTATATAATTTATATAATATATTTTAAGTATTCTATTTTAAAATAATAATAATAATAATAATTAATTAATAAATAATACTAAATTGTATTTTTTTTCTTCATTTTTGAAATTGTTATCAATTTTATATTAACATTCTATTCTCTATTCCTCTAAGTAACGTCCATTCCTGCATTATCCACCCACTGCGTGCTTGGTTTTCCTACCGGTCTCCCCACAAATATATTTTTCGCCAGTATTTCATCTCTCATTCTTGCAATATGTCCTGCCAATCGAAACCTTCTCGATTTTATTACTCTATGTCTGGAGATGCATAGAGATTATGCAATTCCTCGTTAGGCAGTTTCCGTTATTCCTCTCATCTTTCTTTGGCCCATAAATTCTGAAAAGAATCCTCTTTTCCAATACTCTAAATCTACTCTCGACTCCCACGGTCATTAACCACGCCTCTCATTCATATATTACAACCGGCAAAATAATTGTTTTAAACATTTTAATTTTGATCCACTTTGATAATAATTTTGTTGAGATAATCTCCTTTACTGCATGATAACAGGCGTTACCTCGATTTAAATTCTTCTTAGTGATTACAGAATATAAGTATTTAAAGTATTTTTTTTAGATTTTCAAATTCTATTTATAATAACATTATCCTCTAAAATCATTTTATAAAATAATCTGATTAGACTTACATAAAAATCTACCGTATATTTTGTAGGTATATTCATAATTTATTATAAATTTAATACTTATTTTGTACTAAAATTTACATATATTGAATATTTGGTCTATAATTAATTTAAGAACATTGACTATTTTGAATAGATTTAGGTATAGTGACGGAAAAATGTAAACGCCATGGGGCACTGTTGTTAAAATAAAGAAATTAAAATTTTTTCACTTCTAAGAATATTTAGATTTTTATAAAATTTTAAAATTGTCCCAATAACCCCTGTCTTAATTGGGATTAATTACAAGTAAATTGTAATTTATGATTTATTCTAGTTTTCTTTATCACGCAAGGTTTCATATTAACATTAAAGTTCAATCACTATTAGATAATATCTAAACTTTTGTTTTGTAAAAATAAATCTATACTATGTTTCAACCCTTTCAATTATATTATATTTAAATCATAAATAAATAAAATTATTCTTTTTTTCCGATATATATATATTTATCTATCTAATAATAATATAATTTATCTAATTTAATCTTATTATTATAATACACTAGCAAAAATGTTATTTTCCAATGTCTTTCTGATCATAAAATTTGCCAACATAATAATTAATATATATATATATATGGTATATGTATATGGTTTTTTAAAAAACAGTTTCTTTAATTGATATATTCATTTAAATAAAATTTTATAATAATATTCTTTAGAAATTTCTATAATTATAATATTAATATTTTTGTATATATTGAGTCAACAGGCTCTCTGAATCGAAATAGGAAGCATTCGATTGATCAGCTCAAAACTTTTAATATAAATAATATAATATATTAAATACCAGAGTTTTTGATAATCTATTGGCTATAAACATCATAGAAATAAGAATATTAGAAATGAAGATATTAGACCATACGATAATTTCTTATTATTCCCTGATTAATTCGTAATATTCTTAAAACAATATTCGTAGTTTGTAGAGAATAATTTTATTTAAAATAGCAGAGCAGCTCGGCGAACACTTAGAACTATTTTTTTTATATACCTAAGATAAGTTATTTCATCAGAACATATAATAAGATAAAATTGCCAAAATTTCCAAATTATTAAACAAAAATAAAATAAATCTCTTGAAAAATATAAAGTATCAATAAAACATAATTATAGAATTAAAACAAATTTATATACTTTTGGCTTGAGAAGATGTATGAATAGATGACATCTTCGGCAACTTAATTCAGTAACATCTGTACCTCTTATACAATTAAGATATGTACCAACAACTAATTAATACTATCATTTAATTTATAATTTCATTTATTAAAAACTTAAAAAATATATTATGATTAGTAATTAGAATCAAATAATATAAATAATTAAAAAAAAAAACGTTCAATTTAATATTGTTACGAGGGCTGATCAGATAGTCCGTGACTTTTTGAATTTCCTGTTTCTTAAATGAAATGGCAATACTGTTTCTGTCGAAATTTGAACCAGCTGGGACTTTTAATTTTTGTTTCTCATCCATTAATATCAGACTACCTTGTGATTCGAGAAGAAAATGAAAAAAAGTGAATTTCTATGAAATGGGGTACGAATTGCTCTCTCATCCGCCCTATTCTCCGGATTTATCCCCGAGTAACTATTTCTTGTTTCCATGCCTCAAGAAATGGCTCGGCGGAAAGAGATTTGCCTCCAACGATGGAATCATCTCACAAACAAATACTATTTTGATGTTCTCGACAAATCTTAATTTTGTGGAAGGGATAAAAAGAATTGGAGAAACGTTAGGTGAAATGTATAGAGCTTAAAGAAGACTTGTAAAATAAAATAATTTTCTATCCAAAAACCTGGGTTTCAATCAAAAAGTCACGGATTTATTGACCTACCCTCGTATATTGGCTAATCGTACCTAGACTAAATTAAATATCATGTAGTTTTTTCAAATTCAATGTATATGTAATGTTAAAAGAAATATATATATTTTAAGAATGTTAACACAGTACCTGCTTAACAATAATAAAAATAACAAAAATAAATCAAACTTATAAAATTGATTATTATATATAAATTTTAACAAAAAAAAATGATATAGTAATTTGATTTGTTAGGATTTTATTGTAATCGTAAAAAAATATTAAATGCAATATGTTATATAGCCTATGTAGCATATTTGTTTATGTATATATATATACACTTATATTATTATTTGAGATATGATTTTCTAGTATTGTTTCTCTAGATTTGTCAGAAGTCGTTGTCGTTGTCGTCGACAGCCGTGTTAGATTGTGTCGTTTCTGATCCAATCAATAAACCCCCATTCCACTCCCCCACCCCACCCCTCCTTATGCCCTACCAACCCTTAGATGATTCTCTCTCTTTCACTCTCTCACTCCTCCCGGGGGGCGAATTTGATGTTGGGGTGGGGGGATGAACGGCGATACAAGTCCCGAAAAGGAGAGTGGGTTGGCGACGACGACTAAGGGTTGTGTGTGGATGAAGAGGAGGGGAAAGAGTGGTGTGTGAGGGGAGGGAGGCGACTAACGAACTAACTCCAGAGATGCAAGATGTATATATTGGAGTATGAAAGGCCCATAAGGGGCTCAAGATGAGAGTGAGAGAGAGAGAAGTCACAGCAGCCATCGTTCGGTGAATGTATAAATATTCATAACACACCAATACATTCATCCAAAATACACATATATATACGCAAAGAGTCATATTCGACCGGTGTATGTGTGTGTGTATATATATATAAAGGAGGAGTATGGGGGTTTAGTGGGAGGGGGTGAGGTTGAGGGAGGAAAGGGCGGATTTCAAAACGAAAGGGAGCATCGTTGATGGTAGAAAGGCCAAACAGATCTACAGTATAGATTTTCTCACTCTCTAGAGAGATAGATAGACAGACAGACAGACAGACAAGAAGAGCCGACTTATAGATGGCTCCTTTCGAATATATATATATAATATTCAATATGAGTATTAGAGAGACAGTGAGAAGGAATTAATGGCACAAATCATATTTCATAGAGGAAGAACAATAATATTAAGAGAATAAATTATAGTATATAAAGAAAAAGGGACAGGGATGATGGTGAAGAAGACAGTTTGGGAGAAGGAGGAATGGAATGTGGGGAGTGAGAGTAAGAAGAGAAGATGTCTTTCATTGATCAGATATCTAATTTCCTTTATTTACAAATTTTAGTGATTTAGTTTTAATATGAAAATGATATTATTTAAAAAAATCCATTTTGTTTTTTTTTTACTTTTTATGTATGTTTCCTAAAATATTGAATACTTAACTTATTAATTGGAAATCGTTCACACAAAATCGATTTTGGTTTGTGATGAGCAAACATTTTCTATATCATAAATAACATTAATTATTAATATATTGTAATATATAAGCAAAAAATGATTTTTTAGTAGGGGAATATCATTAAGACACCATAAATAAACATTTAAAAACCTCACATTCATTCATTTTACGTAAAAAATGAACAATATAATTGAAATAGGATCGCTTGATGGATGGGATATTGTATCATGCCGAACGCATTCATAAATTACTTATATCATTCTTAAAAATATCGAGAACTGACTATTGGTCAAGTGAGTGCAGTGTAGGGGTGAATTATTGGAAGAGTATCCAAGGGCTGCTAGGAACGGGGTAAAGAGGCATTCCGCTGGATTGAAAGAAGAGTGTAAGATCATTCTTCTGGATGCAGAGGATAGAGACTGAATAAAACAGTGCCAGGATCCCAAAATCGAGGCCAAACATAGAAGTTGCTGCCTAGAGGAGATGTATCATTGAATACCTTGAAGAATACCACCCGGATAATTTGTCTCGCCTTACCCTGAACTCTTCACTATCAATAAATAATGAATAGCTAAGTGGTCGACCCTATAAAATTTTACAATTGATAAACAAATATAAAATTTAATATTATACAATAATATTAAAATAAATGTGTACTTTCTTTTATAGTTAATTTATAAGTTATAATTTCTCATGATACTTAATATAATTGTATTAATTTTATTATAATTTAATATTTTATTTTAATCTGAATGAGAATTCAAATTTACCTCTTCCCTAATCAACCTGCACTATTTTCTATTAATAATAAATAGAGTGCTACCAATTAAATTGATAATCAATTTTATTAATTTTAAACCCACTTTTTTTTAATAAACGAACCCATACTACTATGCAAGCCTCCAATATATGACAATATACATATAAATAAATAATTAGATAAGTGTAAGTCTTTCGAAAGAAATTATCTTGTTCAACCTGTGAGGAATGGGGAGTTGAGATTTTTCTAATATTAAAAATATTTTATATTAACTTTTTTATTAATAAAACATATATTTAAATGAAAGAGTATAATTATAAAATTAAAGAAAATTTAATTTATTTTTCAGTAGAACTCTAGATTCTCTATAACCTCTAAATAGATTTTCACAATCGGTGGACGCTACTTCTTATACATATCAAGTTTCAAGTAAAATCTAAATTTTAATCTTTTTTTTTTTTCAATATATCATAATAAAATTTATAATTTTAGAATATTACATGTACATGTAATTACATTTTAAACATATAAGAAGAATTAAATAGAAACAAGTAAATAGAATTAAAATAAAAACAAAAAAAATATTTTATTGATTCTTTATAAATTTTACATTTTTATGCTTTTGAGTAAACTCTCTAGTGTTTTTAATTTGAATAAGTTGTTCATATTTAATATTTATACTGTTATTGTGTGAATATATATATATAGATATATATTTTTCCTTATTTGAGTATACAAGAAAAGACAAAAAAAAATCCTTTTAATTAAACGTATCCTTTAACAAGTAGATAGATAGGTACGTATATTTCATCAACCCTACTTTTTTTTTTTTTTTTATTTCATTCAATTCTCTCATCAACCCCTTCTTTCCGCGATTGTCACCTTTAACTACATTACAAAAGAGAAATGAAAAAAAAAATGTTCCAAGAGTTGTTCACTTTTATATATATATATATATATACATATTAAAAAAAAAATAAAAAAATCACCTTGGCGTTTAATTTACAGCCCTTAAGACAAAATAGACGACTCCTTAAATATATATATATATATATATATATATATGTAATGGCAATGCATTTTTCTTTTCTTAATTATAACCCAACGCCCCCGCTCCTGAGTTAATTGGTTTTTTTTCTTTTCTTTTCTTACTCTATCTTATATTCAATTGTACTTCTTTATTATTTTATATATAAGGAAAAAAAAGGGGAATAAGAATGAAAGAAAAGCAGCCCCGTGACGACGACATTGTGCCCCATCTATCCTGCCAACTTAACACAATACCATTTCCCCCAACCATCCAAACTTCACCACTCCCACCTCCACCTCACTCTTCTCCCTCATTTCATTTCTCTTAGTAGACATAAGAAGTAAAAGAAATATAAAAAAAATTATTCATTATACAAAAAAAAAATCATTTATTTATTTTTTTTTAATTTCTCCTTTATTATTATTATTATTATTTTTTTAAATGTTCATTTTAATGAAATTTAATTGTGAGGGAAATAACTAGACATAAGACAGACCTAATATATATATATATATATACATTTGACAAGAGATGAAATATCATTAGAATTTAGTATACTTAATGAATTGAATAATAAATAATAATAATAAATAAATAATTTATATATATATATATATATATATATATATATATTATAATTGAATATTTATTTATTTATTTATATATACAAATTATTAATTATTATTAATTAACTTAAATATAAATAGAGATTAGAGTTTTTATTATAAATTAATATAAATTATATATATAAAAAAAATTATTTTATAAATTAAATATTTGACTAAAATATCAAATAAATAAACAATTTACAATTAAATTATATTAAAATTTAAAATATTTATTTATTTATTTACCATATTAACAATAATCTAAATTATATTATTTTTTTTTATATTTTTTAAATTTATAAATATATTTTTATTTTATTTATTTATGATTATTAATATTAATTAATATTAATTAAATTGTCTGACCACCACAATACAGAACACTGGACTTCTTGTTTGTGGAATTTTATAAAAGATACAAGTTGTACACACTCCTTCCTGAAAATCTTGATCAACTAAGACATTCAGAATCAGAACAGCCATCATTTCTATTGCCTTGGAAATGTTTATTAGTAGCAACATGACAGAAAATTGACATTCGTTGTGATGTTTCCAGGATGACAAATGGTGAACTCATTGAGCTTTAATGGATTTGTTAAAGAAATTTGAAGTGTTTTACAATCTAATCACACATATAAACCAAGTTTGAATGTCATTCAATTAAATTTACTTATAAATAATTGTGAATTTGAGAGCTACATAAAGTATCAATCAAAATATTAAATTAATTTACGTTAATTATTATTTATTATTTGGATGGGTGTGTAGCTTAGGATAGGGATACTTGGAGGAATGTGGTTGTTGCGGCCAGATTTTCGAGTTCCATAGAGCCACAGAAATAGTTAGAAATCAATCATTATTTAATATTACTAGATAAAATTCTATAAATAATTTATTTATTTATAATTCAAATTTTATAATTTAATTTATAAATTTACATATAAAAATTAATTTTTTTTTTAAATAAATATAATTCAAAAATAATTTACTATTAAATTAATTCTAAATATGTAGAAGAAATTATTTATCAAATGTAAAGATTTATTTTACTAATAGGAATTAGTTGATGTAAAAAAAATAAATATTCTAATTCAAAATATAAAAAAATATCACAAAAAATTGAAAAAGAAGATATTAAGCATTATTAAGTCATATCCAAACTTATATTCATGGTTGGATTTCACTATTAGTTAAGTAATAAAAATAAATGTGTGTGAGGCATGGTCTATGACCTTGGGAGACGAGAGTAGATTTATAGTATTTGAGAATAGGATTCTTCGCAGTATTTATGAGCCAAAAATAGAAAAGGTCACTGTCGGAGAATGGCGGAGACTGCATAACGAAGAATCGCATGACCTCTATGCATCTCCAGATATAATTGGAATTATAAAATCGAGAAGGCTGCGATGGGCAGGGCACGTGGCTAGAATGGGAGAGGAAAGAATAGCGAAAAATATATTGGTAGGGAGGCTGATTGGGAAACGTCCGCTTGGAAGATCAAGGACTCGGTGGGTGGACAATGGAGGAAGGGGCGTGAGAGAGATGGGAGGGGTTAGGAGTTGGATGGTTGTGGCTCAGGATAGGGACATTTGGAGAAATGTGGTTGCTGCAGCCAAGAACTTTCGAGTTCCGTTGAACCACAGAGATAGATCGATAGATTTTATTAATTAAATATATCCAATCACATAAGTTTTATCATAACATAATTTATTCTTGTAGATTTACTAGACAAGATTTACAATACCTTTATTACATAACCATAACCAAATAACTTGACGAAGCAATTAATAAACGATCATGTTGAATATTATGTTGTTTCATAAGTTATTTGATATTTTGAAAGGGGAGAAAGTTATTCGATTCATTTTATATAAAAGAATTATTATAAATAAAATCAATCAATTTAAATTAAATATCTATAGTATTTAGTAAATTGATTTGTAAAGTTTTTTTTAAATAATGGTTAAAAATATAATAAAAAGAAATATTATTTTTATTTATTTAATAAAATAACTGAAAAATTACTATCAGAAATTATAAATATATGGAGAATTTTTTTTCTTGAATAATACAGTAAGAAATAAAAATATTTTTTAGAATGACATGAAACATGAAAAAAAAAATAATAAAATATTATTTGATTAATGATTAATGATACTATATATATATATAATAGGACACGGTATAATACTAATCGATTTCTTTTCTTCATTTTTTTCATAAAGTTTTGTTTTAATCATTTACATTTCCTTAATATATACTCTACTTTTTATTATAATTATTATTTGAATAATCCTAATTAATATACCTTAATATAAATAAAATTGTTCACTATTCTTAATAGATATAATACTTTATAAATAGTTATATTAATTATTTAAATTTTTAATTAATATTTTAATTAGACAGATGAATGAAAAAACTTATCTATTCAACCATAAGAAATATTTATCTTAAAATATATATTCTATATTTTTTTTTTTTTAAATAAAACATTTTACATCACCCATTTCATTTATATATTTTTTTCCAGTGTTCTTATGCGGATTTTTTTTTTTTTTTTTTGCTCTTTTGTTTTTTATTTTCATTAATTATATCTTTTGCTTTCTATTACTAAGGTTTGTATGTTTTTATTCTTTTTATTCCAAGTTTTTAACATTTTTAATGTTATCCAAACATTTTACTATTTGTTTTCAATTTAAAAAAAAATATAAAAATGAATTCATTTTCTTGATTTTATTTTTTATCATAATTATTTTTCATTTTTTCTTTCCTTAAATATATTAAAATGTAGGTATATCTTATAATACAAATAATTCTTATTATAATTAATTAAATATATTATATTATTAGAAAACTTATGATTTTTTTAAATATAGAGAATTTTATTTATATAATTTATTAATACTTAATATTTTTCTATTTTTAAATGAGTTTGAAGACGCCATTGGATGAGAGGCTAACCTCGCTGTCTCACATTCACATGGTCCCGGGTTCAAGTCCCGGGCCTGGCAAGGGAATATCTCTAGCTGGGGTCTATGGGACGGAGTCAACCCAGCCTCTGGGATCCACATTGGGGAATAGCTTCTTGATAAAAAGTAGCGCCTCCGTTCAAGAAAATCAAGGTAAAGGTTGAGAGGACCCGTTCTACTGATCATAGGACACCTCATTGATATAACCGACTTGATAGGCGTTGTCCTTGCGTAGGACGTACAAAAGTCAGAGGTTTTTTTTTTAAATAAGTTTAATGTACAATTAAGTATTATCTATTAAAATAAATTATAATTTTTAGACAGATAAATAAAAATTTAATTTAGAAGAATAAAATCCATATTATCATATAATTATATAAATTATACTACCAACAAATTAAATAATTTCATTATTATGTCACTAAAAATAATAAACAAATTGTAATTTTTTTTTTAAATTTAAAATAAAATGTCCATTGAATAGGTGAAAAGGTTCATGAGAAGCTTGTTTCAAATACAATTTCTCAATTTCCATATTTCATTTAGTTTAAATCTTTCAAAGGTTGCCCTTTATTGTCTAACAGATCAATGTTTAGTATAGTATCATATTATATATAGTATAAGACGTAACAATAATAGGTAGGATTAAATACAGTTGGGTATAATCCGAATATGGAAATGAACCAATCCAATGACAGTTTGTTTCAAGAGGAAAGATGATGTCGTTTAAACAATCCAATCAATACTTCGTTAGTATCCAGATATCTTGATTATTATCATTTAAGAATATCCGAGAAATAAAATATAATAATATTATAACAAAAACTTAAAATTACATTAAACATTCTAATTTTTTCAATTTTAATATTCTTTGAATAGTTGAAATGGAGTTTTTATTTTTATATTATTAACAATTTATAATATCGCATATGTATGACATATAAATAAAAAAAAACCTCTGACCTTTGTACGTCCTACGCAAGGACAACGCCTATCAACTCGGTTATATCAATGAGGTGTCCTATGATCAGTAGAACGGGTCCTCTCAACCTTTACCTTGATTTTCTTGATCGGAGGCGCTACTTTTTATCAAGTAGCTTTTCCCCAATGTTGTTCCCGGAGGCTGGGTTGACTCCATCCCATAGAACCCAGCTAGGGAAATTCCCTTGCCAAGCCCGGGATTTGAACCCGGGACCATGTGAATGTGAGGCAGGTTCGCTACCCACACACCCAAAGGCGCCTTATGACATATAAATAATATACATAATATATTCTTCTTCTGTAAATTTAGTAATTGAATCTTTTACTGAACTACATTCTATATAAATATATATTGTAAAGTTAGTTTCTGAAAGAAGCTTACAAAAAGCACAAGAAAATTTGGTAGTGCTATTATTTATTCGATGAATAGTATAAACGAGTTTGGTAAGTCAGTGATTTTTTTGATTCAAAGATATTTTTTTGGGCAAATAAGCCTCATATTTCTCAAAATAGCATCTTATTAGCTCGATAGATATTTTACTCCTTTTATTTATTTCTTCCTATATATATATTAATATGTTTTTTTAAGACTCTCAAAATAGGTCTTTGTTTCAGTGTGTGGATGACCCCTTCATTCAACGCAAATCTTTTCTTCAAGTGTGGAAAGAGGAAATATGTAGTCGCATGGATCTAAATCTAATGAATGGAAAAACTCATTTTTCTTTATGAAATACAGTTGTTGTTCTACTACAAGTAAGTAATTGATGGACATTTTCTATAGAGCCTCCCGATATAAGTAAGTTCCTTCAGGGAAGGAAGCAACCCTGTTCATGCAAACCAAGACTTTTCCTTTCCTTCAAACCCTAATCGAATCTCTAATCCCATCAATTCAATATTTAAAAATCGTTCACATATCCTATCCCTACCCTCCACTCGGGAGTCAGACTCCCGTGACAAGACGACTGGAGGTTTTCTTAGAGTTTGCATTACAGATGGACAGGACCCTTGGAGGCTGTTTAAAACAGCAGAAGAAGAATATACATATTCTGAAGATTGATATTTACACAGACAAAATTAATTATTTTATCTCACTTACCCATCTCTCATCTCTCATCACACCGATATAATAGTTTATTTATTTATTTGAGATATAATATTTCTGAAGGCAGGTATAAAATTAATTTAAATTTAAATTTAAATATAATATTAATATTTAAAATTACTATTTATTTTTGAATATTATTAGGACTTCTTTCTATAGTTTAGAAATATATATATATATTTATATCTTTGATAGAGAGACAGTAGTGTGGTTTTATTAGGGGTGAGAAAAGTAGAAAGAGAGAGAGAGAGAGAGAGAGGGAGAAACAACCACCGTGTTCACAAAAAGGAATTAAAATTTTAGTCAAACAAAGAATGTTAAAAATTCTCCCTCTTTCTCTTTCTCTTACTCATTAATATATATATATATTCTTCTGTAATTAAGAAATATATAGAGACAGAACGAGAGAGAGAGAGAAAGATTGTGTATGAGTGGGAAGTGTGCGTTGTGTGTAATGTAATAACGGACCTACAGCTTGAATAATTAATATATATGTCGTCATTGCTCATATATATATATATATATATATATATATATATATATTCTTTTCTTCCTTAGAGATAGGGGGGCAGTTTTTAAAATATAAATATAATTGCATTTGACCTCTCTGTTTGTGGTTGTTAGTTTTTTTTTTTTTAAAGTCCTATACAAATTATGGATGTAATTTTTTTCTACCACTCCCCTGTTTTAGTTTGTTGTCTGGAATTTAATATTTTTTTTATTTTTTGTATATATGAGAATAGAAATTATACGAGAAATAAACATTATATATATTTTTGTTTTGTTTTTCTTTTCTTAAAGAATGAATGTAAATATAACATATAAATAGGTGATTTAATTATCATGGAAAAAAAGGTGATAGGTGACAGGAGGTTTTGTTTTAATTGATGCCCAAAATCTTTTCTTGGTTATTTTCAGAACTTAATTTAAATAGTTTCTTATTTATTGAAAGTAAAATAAAATACATTTATTAATTTAAAAAAAAATGATTTTTAACACTTCCTTCTATTTAAGAAACATTTAAATTATTCAATTGGCTTTGGTGAAGAGGTAAAATAAGAAAAAAAAAGGGAAAAATGTTTTTTTTTAGTAAAGAGGATATGATTATTTCCTCTTGTAAAGAAAGAGAGTAAATCACGTATAAATAAAAAAAAGAAAGTATTGTATGTGTATGGAAGCAAAAGGGGGGTCGGCGAAAGAGAAAACGGATGTGGTTGAAAGATGAAAGAGAATCAAGAACTCTTTAAGGGCTCACTTAGGAATTTTCTAGAGGAAGAAATGATAGAGCGAGAAAGAAAGAGGTTGAGAGAGTGGTGGCAATAGTGGGGGCGTTAGATGAAGAAGAAGAAAAAAGGGGAAAGGTGTTCATCTGTTTGAAGGGGGGCTGCGTGACCTCAAGTAGAAAATTTCTCATTACTTGTCGATTTGTAAATAAATCTGGCGAAAGATGTCTTGCAGAATGCAAACAAGTGGTTTCATTTTTTCGGGTTGAACAATATATATATATAGAGAGAGAGAGAGAGAAAGAGAGGAGAGTTGGCAATTTGTTGTAATTGTACGTCAAAATTATTGATTGAAATTTACATTATTTGAAGACGTTTTGGATCAATGAGTTTTGAATTTCAAAATTGAATTTTAATAAATAATACAATAAATTTTATTGAAAAAATTAATAATAATAATAATAACAATTATAAATGTCAAAAATATTAATTTCTCGTAAAATATTGGTCAATATTATACCTTGTGGCAATATTTTTTTCTAAACATCAAATATAAACCAAGATGTAATATCACGACTGTATTTTTTCATTATATCTATCTTGAAATATTTATTCTTTTTTTACATTTGTAATTTTCATTTTCATTTACACACCTCTTATTATTTATGAACAAGTAAGTACTTGGTTATGGCGTTAAACAGAGGTTCTTAAAAGTAAAAAATATTTTATGAGTATAACAATTTGATTTTGGGGAGAATGGAGTGGATATCAAAATTTGTTAAAAATATATAATGTACATAAATATAAAATAAAACTATTTTGGTACTGAAATCTCGAGATTTAAATCTTACAAAAATACTTCATAAACAAGACTTAATGAAACCTAACCATAATTTATATATAAATACATTGTGTTATATTGGAAGCTTAGCATGGGTTGGGTTATGAAAAAAATGAGTTTTAAAATTAATAAATTTGTTGTTTAATTTAATTGGTAGCACACTGGCCTAACTTTTGAGAAACAATTTCGTACAATAAAGTGCGTGAAATTTGCGGAAAACTGAAGGAAAGTTCGGTTATGGTGAAAAGACGGTGAAAAAAAAATAAACTGATGGAAAAGATCAATGAAAAAATTAGATTAGACCGAACTTTCCTTCATTTTCACGCACTTTATTGTACGAAATTGTTTCTCAAGTTAGGCTACCATAAGTTTTGTGGGTACCACACTCAGGCGGCGGATTTCTATGAGGAAGAAATTTCGAAGCTCGTTTAACGCTACGATAAATATCTCAACTTTTTTGGCGATTATATAGAAAAATAGTATTATAGTTGCTCTTTCAAATGTATATAATAAAAAACAAGAGACAAGAGATCATCATCATTGAGTCATTGATAAATATAGATCTGTTCTGTTTATTGATAATGTCTCAAATACATTTTCATAACTGCGATAGATGAGAAAAAATTACTTGAGATCTGGAAAATAATTTTCTCAATTTTACATAATAGAGTGGTGATTAGGTCGGGCATTATTTTTTTTGTTATGATCGTTTTCATAGTGTTTTTTTCTTCTTCTAATCATTTTAATTGAATATTGAAGAAATTACTAGTCTAATTTTAATAAAAAAAAGATTTTGTTGTAAAAATTTTATTTTATACGTTATAAAGAAAAATAACATTTCATGACATGTCTCAATATGATCTGGTCAATTTTTTTGCTACTGAGTGTAGTAGTCTAATTAATATAATGACACATTTATATTAACAATTTCAATAACTTTAGTGGTTGGATCATCATCTTTGGTCAAAGACAATTGATTTAATGTCAATGAATATTATTTATTATAAATAAAGAATTAAAATAAATAAATATAGTACTACAAATAAGAATATACAAAGAATTCAATAAAATATATATCTAGGCTTATTATACTAGCAAAAATTGTATATATATATATGTTAGTTTAGGTTTCCGTGAATGTCTGTGTGACCACCCAACCTATCAACCCAAAATCCCGATATTAACCCTTGGTCACACAGACTAAGACCCAGAATTCCAAAAATATTCCCACCTAAATAATCTCTTGAAAATGGCGCCAAAATGGGTGCCGAAACGTCGAGAAAATAATTTCACAAAAATACGTGATTATATCCCTGATAACTCTGATAGTAATATATATATATATATATATATATATATATATATAAAAGATATATTTCACAAATACATATATATATGTATTTGTGAAAATATTAATAATAAATATTTGAATCAGCCAAACCCGATAATAAGGAATAATTTCTTTTTAATGACCGAGCGGTACTGTATGTATATATAAGAAAATATTAAAATTCCTTATTATTTAAATAAATATATTAGTTGTTTGAATTTTTTTAATGTTTCTGAATTGAATATTATTTTGAAATTAAAATTATTATTATATTTCTTATTTTTAACTGAAATTAATTAATTTGTATATTTATAATATGATATTTATAATATGGCAGTGGGAATTGGTTAAAATGAATTGAAATATATTCATATAATATATATATATATATATATATAATATATATATACGTATAATACAATGGAATCGATAGAGACAAACCTAGTTAACCACAAAACGACAGCATCGCTTTATATACGTTGAATTAGAATGGCTATTGGTGTTATATTGGAATGAACGGTGGAATGGGAAGGGTAGGGGTGAGGGTGACGTCACCATTGGTGATTGGCAATCAGGTCCAGGTGGCGTCTGGCGGTTTTGTGGTCAAATTTCAACCTGCATACACACACATACACACACACCCTGAGAGAGAGGGAGAGAGAGAAAATCACCTACGTTTACTGATAGATCTATATATCAATGGATGGATGTGGATTCTAACGCCCTTGTGGCCATCCAAGCTATGCTCTTGATGTCAAATCGGAACGTCATTGCAATCTGGCCTCTCTATTAGATTATATATATATATATATACTTTGATATATGTTGTTCAATTACTTTATTAAAAGCATTTACAATTATACCCGATGACAGAACTACACATACACTTTCATAGATGGACAGTGATGTATATGTATTTTAAATAAATAAATAAATAATTAATTTAAATATAATAATTTAAATATATATATATATATATACATATAATGATTTGAATAAATTTTATTATTTAAAAAAATAATAAAAAGACAATTATTACATCCAGTGTGTGTATGTGTGAGAGAGAGAGAAAGAGATATAAATGAATTGTTAAATGGTAAATTGATACTGATATATATATATATATATATATATATATATGCTAATTAAAAATCTATAAAGGTTATTTGACATTTATATCAAAAATAAATAAATAATAAACAGATTAAATAAAAATAAAAAAAAACAAACAAATAATTATTATGATTTGATAATAAATATAAATTAGATAAATAGATCTATTTAGTCTCACTAGTTACTAAAATTTTATATATAACAATTTTTTATGTCATCTCACACATGTTTTTTGAATTCAATAATTTTTGGGGTGAAGAATCAGTCGAGGTTTGTTCAAAAGAAAAGGTGAAATTTGAATTATTTCTAATAGTATTTATTTATTCATCAATATCAATTTTGTCCCCTTCAAAGCAATTCCCATCAGATATAATGCACTTATACCAGTGCTTCTTTCAATCGTTGAAGCACTTTTGAAATGCGCTTTTCGGTATGACCATCAGCTCGTTTTTTGATTCCGACTTTATCTCATCCATTGTGGCAAAACGCTTTCCTTTCATTGGTCTCTTCTGTTTTAGGAATAGGAAAAAGTCGCAAGGTGCCCAATCTGGTGAAAACGGTGGTTGAGGCATGATTACGGTGTTGTTTTTGGCCGAAAAATCACCAAGAAATAATGTGTGAGTTGGTGCAGAATCCATGATTTGCTTTTCCACAATTCCGATCGTTTGAACCGTATTGCTTTACGCAAACGTTGCATAACTTCCTTAAAGTATTCCTTATTAACAGTCCGACCTGTTGGCAAGAACTCATGATGCACCACGCCATTGTAATCGAAGAAAAAAGTGAGCAAAACGCTCTTCTTCATCAACATTTTCTCGGCATTCTAGAAACATTTTTTGGGACAAAGTAGACTCGCCAAATGCCTCAGTCAACATTTGAAGGTCGTTGGAGCATTTTAACGCAAAATTTATTAGTAAGAACACACAAAAACTTGACTAACTTTTTCATTTGTCATAAACAAACTACTAATCCAAAATGGCTGATAATGTCAACATATGAGAAACATATGCGTACCAATATAACAAAAAAAAAAAAAAAAAACGATAATCGAATGTACACAGACCACGAAAATTCAAAATTTACCGAACAAACCTCGTATCATGTTGTGAGTAAAAATCATTTTAATTGGCTTTTCTTAATTAAATCAATATCAAAAAATATAAAAAACAAAATAAGATTACAAGGATTCGAGATAGCTTATTAATTTGAATTTGAGAAAGTTAATAAATAAATATATTGATGTATGGGTTTCTTACCTCCCATCTCACTTATCATTAGAAAATATACGAATTTAATAAGATAAATAAATTAACTTTAAATGATTTTTCTTCTATTCTAAAGCCTTTTAACTTATATAGAGTAATATATAATGAACTTGTTTCAATTTCTCAGGCATGTATAACAATCGTCCATTGAAACCTTTTCATAATTTTATAACACATTTCAAATTTTATATTATTATTCACTCCTTATTCCTCCCTCTGTCTCTCTCTCTCTCTCTTTATCTCTCACGACCTAATAAATTGTCAGTCCATTGATTCTATTATTTTTAATAAAATCCAATTACTAAATTGTCGAATTTTCTGGTAAATCATAACTTGAATAGAATTTTAATCTCATTTATCAATTTCTCTAAAGTTTAAGCTTAAAAGCTTGTAGTAGGAGTGCTGTGGGTGGAGGGTAAGTGGTGAGGTGACTAAAGCGAATTGATCTCCTTCTCTCTCTCTCTCTCTCTCTCTCATTCTCTCTGTGATGCATCTGAAAATTTCCCCTAGAGAAAGAAACACCTGTTACTAATAGGCGGCGTGCATGCAAGCGAGCAGGACAACGAGCGTCGATAGGAAAGCGATCGTGGCATACAGATTGCCAACTTACCCACTTACTCTCTCTCTCTCACTCACTCTTTCACTATCCCTCCGCCCCGCGTATTATCCTCTATAAAGTTGGAAATAGACAGAGAGGGATGCTTCGACAACAGGTGTGCATTTTGGGGCTGTTGCACATGTTGTGATAATATCCATTTCATACCTATCTCTCTTTCTCTCTTTCTCTCTCTCTCTCTCTCTTTTTTCTCTGTCTATAGTGAAGGTTAATAAATTAATAAATGATTAATCATCAAATGAATAATTATTAACATTTTTTCTACTTGCGATCATGAAAATTTTCGATTTCGAGATTTTGATGTTTTTATACGTTTTGAAGGTCCCTGAGTCATTTTCACTAAGGTTGAGAAAAATGTCTATCTCTGTATATATATATATATATATATATATATATGTGTTTGTGTATGTGGACAAGATTACGAAAAAACGTTTTGAGCTAGAATAATGAAATTTGGTAAACGGGCATTATTCAAAATTCGTAGTTTTTTATCAACTTTTGAGAAATATAGCTCATCCGGAAGTCATTACCTACCACATTTTCATTTTTTCCCCTCTAAACTCACCATAAAAATAAAGATTGGTATGTTTGATAGTTTTTCACAGGATTGGAAATTGTATAAGACTTCTATATATAGAATTTCAGCTTGATTGAAAAGTACCGGATTAATTTTTTAACACGCTGACTGCAAATCACGCTCCAGCACGTGACGTGGTGCCATCAACAAAGAGCCAAACATACACTGGCTTAATAAATATTATTTATTAATTTTAATTTATAATTAATTAAATTTAATTTAAATATATGTATTAATTAATCCAATTCAAATTGCGAGATAGTCGAGTAGACACTCCAGATTTTTTTATTTGTCATAAGATATATTTTTAATTTAATTTATTTATTCAATTTTCTTTAAGAAAATTCAACACCTTAATATATTTAAATTTAATAAATTAACTATTATAATAATTACACTATAATAGTATAGACAATTTTTAATTGGAGGTTTATAATTTTAATTATTTTATTTAAACTCTTAGTTTCTGAAAATTCATTAAATAAAATTATCCCCCCAATAGGAATATAAAGATATAATATATGATTTACCATTTAAAGAAAATAATTTATATTATATCTTTGTATAAATATAAAACACAGATATTCGGATAAAAAATTATTTTATTTTTCAACGAAGTCTCCTTTGAGCTCTATACAGTTCGTTCAACATTTCTCCAATCTTTTATCTCTTCCAAGAAATAAAATTTATCGATAACATCTTTGGTGTCGATTCACCCCGTGAAACCCAATGTTTTGACTGCTGTCTGGTCTCTGGTTTGTTGTTTCATCCACGGTTACGAAAATGCGCAAAAACTCGGTTTCACTGATGTTTTTTTCCCAAAAAAAAATAAAAATAAATAATGCTTAATAAGCACACGCAATTCACTTTTTTCCATTTTCTTCTCAAATCACGATGAAGTTTGCTATTAATGAATGTTAAACAAAAACTAAAAGACCCAGCTGGTTTAAATTTCGACAAGAATCAGTCAGTTGATAGTTGCCTACTGACAGGGGTAGTATTGCCATTTCATTTAAGAAAATTCAAAAAGTTACGGACTTATTGACCTGTTCTCGTATAATACTTATACAAAAGACAGTGAATTAAATTGACACATAAGGGTAAAATATTTACAATTATTAAAAGGTAAGAGTTGAGATAAAAAAAAAAAAATAGGTAAAAGGAGAAAGAAGATGAGAAAAAAATTATAATGACATCTCTTAGGCACTAAAAAATGAAACAAATATGAAATTTTGTGGAAGAATTTGAAATATATATATATATATAGAGAGAGAGAGAGAGACAGATAATCCGTTTGAAGGAAATGAATAAATAAATAAATTATATAAAAATAAAAACTTCCCATATACTTTTAATTTAGATTATAATAAGTTTATTAGATCCTTTCAAATCATATTACATATTATATAGATAGGATGGTAGTTATCTGTATAAATAATAGATTGAGATGAGATATATATACATATATACTAAATGGGGGGGGGATCCTGTGTAATAAAAGGCCAGGCGACTATTTGCTTATGCAATCGATGGGTTGGTCAGTTAAAATGGGTCCCCGATTCCAATTGTAACCTTTGCCATCTCCCTTTGCCCTTCTCCTCCCCCCTCCCCCGCCTCTTCCCCACCACACCATTCTATGGCCATTTCCACTTGGCCTTTAATACGAGGCGACTTGCAAGGGAGTAAGTAGCCCTGGCAGAAGCCAAGAAGGGGTCCAGGCCCTATTAAATATCCCTTGCTTCAATATCCACTTTACTTACATTGCCTTGCCTGGTCCTATATATAGATATATATTATATAGATCTCCTTTCGTCCTTCCTCCAACCAAAATATATATCCACGCACTGATAATTGGTTAATAACATTCGACTCGTCTGTCGCATTTGATAAGGTCCAACAAGATACCATACCGTCCCCCCTACACCACACACAATCTACTTTTAATATATATTTTATAATTTATTTTTCTCAACTAAAATATAAATTATTTATTATAAAAAAGAAAAATTAAAAAAATTAATATATCTATTAGAATAAAATTAAAAAATTACTTACAAAAAATAGAAAAATAATAAAAAAAAAATAAGTTGACCTGTGGCCAGGTCCGAACCGACCGACGGTTTGAAATAAATTAATTTCCAGCTACAGAAACAATTTCAAATAATTTTCATATATCTATTAATGTAATAAAAAACAGATATGGATACATAAATAATAAATATAAACATTTTTAATTTTATTTTATTTATAATATATATGCAAGACCGGGCTCTGACGTCATGCATGGCTGGATGACGTCATATAATTTTAAATCAAGAAAAAACTAATAAATATGATTTTTTTCGAGGATAAAACCAATACAAAATGCATGATTCGTGGTGATATATAAAAAAATCTCCTTTGGTGTGAAAATAACCCTTTCCTTCCTATCGTCGATCGCTAATACTACCACTTCCGGTTTCCGGAATTGCACCAAAAGTTGATCAATTCATCCCACTGATGCATTAAGTAAATATACCAAATTTCATCAAAATCGGTTGAGCCGTTCAGGCTGTACACATCTATAGGGACGGACAGACGGACGGACGGACAGACGGACAGACATCATGCTAAAAATACTTTTTTCTGTTTAGAAAATGCATTATTCGTGGAGATATGTAAAAATCTCCACATGTGAAATTTGGTGTGAAAACAATACCTCCCTTACTATCGTCGGTCGGTAAAAATAGAAAAGACATAATAATAATAATAATAATAATTTTTAAATTTTAATTAAATGTAGAAAGTAAATTTATATTTAATATTTTAGAATTATGTAGGTATAATGAATTAAATATGAATTTAATAAATAATTAATGTAAATTTGAATAATTAAAATTTAACTAAAGGAAAAAGTTTATTTCATATTAAATTTAATTGCTATTTACGGAGGTATTGTTTTCTCACCAAATTTTACATGTAGATATTTTTACATATCTCCACGAATCATGCATTTTATTAACAGAAAAAAGTTTTTTTAGCATGATGTCTGTCCGTCCGTCCGAATAGATGTGTACAGATTGAACGGCTTGACGGATTTTGACAAAATTTGGTATATTTACTTAATGCATCAGTATGATGAATTAATCAATTTTTGGTGTATATCCAACAACCGGAAGTGGTAGTATTACTGATCAACGATAGGAATGGAAGGGTTATTTTCACATATTTTACATATTTCCTTGAATCATGCACTTTGTATTGGTTTTATCTTCATTAGTTTTTTCTTAATTATATGAGGTCATAACGTCACTTCCAGCGCCTCCTTATATATTAAAAATAAAATAAAATTAAAAATATGTATGTTATATCCATATGTGTTTTTTTATTGCATTAATAGATATATTAAAATTATTTGAAATTATTTCTGTAGTTGGAAATTAATTTATTTCAAACCGTCAGTTGGTTCTGTGCCTGGCCACTGGTCAACTTATTATTTTTATGAGACAATCTTCATACAAACAAACTCAAAAATATTTAAATAATATATATAGTATATATATATATATATATATATATATAATTATTGAAAAGAAATGATTATAAATAAGTATATATATATATATATATATATATATATTGTGGTAACTTTTAAATTGTCTTTATTTATCGTTTCATAATGTTTAGCCCCTCGATCTCTCCCTTATATATATTATATTTTTTCTTCTTACCACAAAATGTGGATGTTCAAATATACTTTTATAAAGATTTTCATCGTCAATGTCGTCATCATTTGATCTCGCTCTGCCAAAAAACCCCTTTTTATGATGAGATTTCATCTTTCTTCCTCCCACCTCCCCCCTCAAATACCACTTTACCATCCTACTATTGGATCTAATAAGTAGCCGGAGGGAGCGTTATCACGGGGCGCACACAAGTCGAACGATATTAACCAATTAAAGGCATCTGTGTATGTGTGTGTATGTGTGTGTGTGAAGGACAGGGAAGGAAAAGACTGAAATTTCATTCTGGCAATCGTTTCTTTCTTGATCCGATTGGCAGTTAACTTCCAAATGAAAGCCATTTCGTTACATCTCAGCGAATATACTGGGGAAATTTTTTTTTTAATTAAATCCCAATTAGAAATGATGACATTTTTTTTTTTTTGGTCAACTCATCAACTAAATTACAATTTTATTAATTATTTATTAGATTGATAAGGAAAATATACATATATTTCTTTTTATTAATTCATATATGAATATAAATTATATAACTGTATTTAAATATGATATCAAAAAACAAGTAAGAGAAGCATAGAAAAATTATGAAAAATTTATTTAGTAGCATAAATATTTTTCTGTAATATAGGTTCTATCGTATAATTTTGCTTAATAATATAAGATTATATAGATAAATTTAATTATTTTCTATATAAATATATTAATAAGAAAAAACGTAATATTTGATCAGTGGTATTTTAATTTTTTTTTTTTCAATAATTATAATAAGTAAAATAGATAATTTTCAGAAAAGATAAATTTTTATCACAAATACATTCCAAATAGTAGTACCATCTAATATTATTTAATAATAATTTTGCTTTTTATGATATAAAGTTTAATATTCAAAAGTAGAACACATTTTTGTGCAGAATTGTTACAAAATATCTACAAAGATATTAGATTATATATTAATGTTGAAGAGAGTATAGAGGAGGGGGTGGGGAGACCCTTGTATAGGTGTGAAAACCGTAGATCAGTGATTCTCAACCACTGTGCCGCGGCATTTTTGTGCGCCGCGAGATTTTCAAAATGTGCCGCCAAATTTTACAAATGTAAAGTTCAAATTAAGAAAAATTACTTATTTATTTTATATGTTGTAAAAATATAGCGGTAAAATGTTTTTGCGATCAGGCTCTTAAACATTTTTAAATAAGGCTCTACGTATGATTATTACACTTATCATTTTCTTTGTGTGCCGCCAAATTTTTAAACCGTTAAAAGTGTGCCGCGGTAAAAAAAAGGTTGAGAATCACTTCCGTAGATAGTAACTAATGAAATTGACTGATACCTTTTATATATTTCATTTAGAATTACTTTTTTTTTTTTTAATAAAGATATTCTGATTAGTAAAAAATAAATATTTTTTCTATTTCTATTATATTTTTTCGGCCCTTCATTTGTCACACTCACACCAATCAATATATCATTTAAAATTGAACAATTTCCATTCTACTCTCACCACTACTATGTTTTATTCAATATATAATAATTAATAAATAGATATAAAAACTAAATTTTATAAAATGCATTTTTATAACTTATTTCTGAAATATTTATATACCAAAATTTATATATTTTTTAAATTGTTCATTAAAATCTTTGAACAGAATTAAACTTAAATATTCTAGATAATATAAGATCTATTCAAAAAACACCATTCATTATAAAAAAAGTGTAACAATTGAAAAATTTCTATCCCACTCCGACCACTATATTGTTTGTTTTTTCAAAATTTAACAATTTAAATAATGAACTTAATAAGTTGACCTGTGGCAAAACAGAACCGACCGACAGTTTGAAATAAATTAATTTCCAGTTTCAGAAACAATTTCAAATAATTTTAATATATCTATTAATACAATAAAAACAGATATGGATATAACATAAATATTTTTAATTTTATTTTATTTATAATATATAAGTAGGAGCTGGCTGTGACGTAATATAATTTTAAATTAAGAAAAAACTAATGAAGATGATTTGTCCCGAGGATAAAACCAATGCAAAGTGCATGATTCGTGGAGCTATGTAAAAATATCCACATGTAAAATTTGGTGTGAAAACAATACCTCCCTTACTATCGTCGATCGGTAAAAAATAAAAAATATTTCAATAAAATTTAAATTTTGTAAAATTTGTTTTTTTAATTTTTTACTGGTAAATTTATATATATATATATAAATATATTTATTTATTCTCAGAAATTCAATTTTATTAAAAGTTAAATTAAAATAATTTAAAATTTAAAAACTCATCTATAAGATTTCATTTTTCTTAAATATATTTATTTAAATATTCTTTCTATTAAAATAAAAATAATCTTTAAGATGTTAGTATTATTTTCCGAAATATTTTTAAATTTTGAAAAATTATACTAAATTAATATTAAAGATATATAAAATATTTTTAAAAATCAATAAGCCTTTTTAATCACTTTAATGGTTATTTATTTTGATATCTTTTTTCATTTCGTAATTATAAATCTTATCTAATCTTTCTTAATTTCTTATGTATCTAGGTGAGAGAGAGAAATGGGACATCAATTCATCATGTCTTCGAGTTGGTCTTCGAGTTTAATCTGCGAGATATATTAACCTCTTCTTAACTCCGAGGTCAGTATTTATTATTAATTTGATTAATTTGAGTCAATTTAAATTTATTTATTTTAATAACTTTTATAATCTAATATGTTATTTTTACTTCAATTTCATTTTTCAATCTTCGTTCCTGCTGATGGATGTTGATTTGAATATATGGTTATCTTCACCATCTCCAATGATGAGGAAATGATCTTCAGACTGCTCACCAAATGTAAGTAAGGATCGTTATTTATTTAGTATGCCCCATTTTTAAATATATTTTGTTATTAGGGATTTTTAGGTGGTTGTCAGGTCTGAATTGTGCCTTTCTGTATTATTGGGAGCGTAGTTGAGGTGGATCGAATGAACGAACATTCGGTAAAGTTCCTAAATGGGAATAGCCAGAATAGGAACAAATTGTTGGTTACCTTTCGAGCTTAGGGCTATTTCGATTACCCATATTGGTGGAGACCACACCCAAATGTGGAAGTTTCATTTTGAAATCCAAAAAATCAAAGGCACTCTCTGCTGAGAGGCTTACAGATCATTTTTTAATATTTTTTTTTAAGACGAACAATTCTTTTGAATTACTTTTTAAAAATGTCATATGGCGTGACTTGTTAGGGCTAATTTATGGGAAAAGAAGAAGGCCCTATTAAATATTCACTTGTTTTTTATTTATTTAATTAATATTTAAAAAAATGAATAATTTAATTTCGCGATAATTTTCTTTAATTTTTTATTTTCATTTTGAAAAATTCAATGTATAATTTAATCTTTGCTATATTTTAAAGTTTGTATTATTTAGGTATAATGTATTATATTATTATTGTGGGGCCGATGGCTGGATGAAAGAGGGGTAGAATGGAAATAAAAAGACGAGATGGGTTATAATTGTTTATTTTAACAATTATATGGATTATTTACAGCGAATTTTAGGTATTTATAATTAAGATGGAAAATGATACTAAGAGGGTGGTATTGGGAGATTGGCGGGTAGTTGGTGAGATAAAAAAATGGTGATAAACGGTGTAAAAGGGGAAAAATGAATATGGCGGCAGAGGAATTCCTCGAAACAATTATTATTATTATTATTACTTATTTTAAAATTTAAATTCAATCCCAAAAAAATATCATATTTTCTCATCATTATTTCTTTTTAACTTGCCAAATATACTATTATTTTCATTTTCATTGCGAAAAATATTTCAGGTGGTTATTAAATATATTGCTGTCGAATATATTTTTGGATTCCATAATATAATATATTAATAAATTATCAAATATTTTTGTTATAATTGTAAATAATATTTGGAAAAAATAGTTTAGTCTATCGTCTATAAAAGTGTCCTATAAAACAAGTTTTAATTTAGAATTAAAAAAAAATTGGAACATTGGAGATGGTTCATCACCACAGCCTTAATTTTTTTCTTAATTTTTATAGTCTATTATCGATCTAATCTTCTTTGTTAGTTCAAGTAAATTTGTGAATTTTCTTATGATGGAAGAATTTAGTTACTTCACTTCAAAATGAATTTTTGTAACTTTGTGGCACGTATATACATTCAAAAAAGTTGACCATTCCTGATATATTAATATATATATACATATCTTATAATAAATATTTGTGTGTTTAAATATATGGTATATTTAAGAAATTAAATTATAATTTTCAAAATTCCGTGCAACTTAAGAAATGATGAAAAAATATTTTAAGAATGTTATAAAATATATATGAAAATGATTTGTTATTTAGTTAAAAAAAAAATAAACACAAAATACATTCATTTTTCTTATAATTATACATTAAAATGAATGAAGGATGATGTATAAAAAAAAATAACCGAATTAAATTAGATGTCTATAAAATGGGGGAAAATATTTGCAGGAGAAAACACATACATATACACAACTCCCAATTGGTAATATTGTTAACAAATAAATGAGAAGGGTAAGAAAAATATATAAAAATCCTTTGAATGTTTGAAAAAAAAATAAGAAAAAAAATCTTAATATTTTTTTTTCCCTTTTTAATAAAGATTGAGAAATGTAATTGAATTGAAGAATAATTTATAGGCATTGAATGGGGAGGTGGAGAGTATACTTGTTTGTATATAAGAGATTAAAAGAAGAAAAAAAATATTCTTAATGAAAAGAAGAAATTTTGATTAAAAAAAAATAATAAATAAATAAAAGTAATAAATTCAACATTTTAATAATATGCAGAAACATGGAAACAATTTTTTTTTTTTTGGTAAATTATATCAATTTTAATTTAATGTGCTTTTGAAAGAAAAATATTATATTGAATTTTAGTATCTATTAATGTATTAATCTATTATAAAATAAAATTTTATAAAATAAGTGAACTAAATCAAAAAGTGAATATATATCACACAGAAACACAGTATAATAAATAAAATAAAATAATACGGTAGAAATTTTATAACTTTTACTTTTTCGGAATAACATTTCTTCGAATCAGCTTGAATGTCAACATTGAAATCAAAACGCTTTTGAAGAGTTTATTGAACTACTAAAACTGCTAAAACTCGCTGATGAATATGTTAATTGTAGAACTTTAAGGGCGTAACGAAATGATCTCGAAGAATCAATACCGGCCATTATCTCCGAATTTTTGGATAATTCTAACCTCTGAAAGCAAATAGCACAATCGATGATTAACACTCAAAGAATATTTCTTGTTAACAGTTGAAATTGATGAAGAAATTAATAATTAATTTCAAAATATTTCTTTTTAGATCACAAATTTTAATTTGTATTATTATTAAATTATATTACTATCAACAGTTAGGTATTTTTGGGCATATAATTCATTGACTAATAATGAAAAATTTACCAATTCAATTTTCTATTTTTTTATTTTTTCTATTTTTTTTTAACATTAGCACCAGTAGTTGACACCCTTAAAATTCAAATGATCCAGATCCACGGCATCAGAAATTGACATTAAATTAAAAATGTATTTTTTTATCTTTTTTTATTTATTTAATAAAAATACAACATAAATTATACAAAATACCACTTAAATGTAAAATTATGTCAACAGATTATACTATCTCAATGAAATAATGGGTTGTTATTCCTTTTTCTTTCGTTTCCCTTGATTTTTTTAAAATTTTTCTTCCTGCTTCTTTTTTAGTCTAGCAGCAGTTCTATCTTGATTTATTTTTTCGGCTCGAAGTTTCTTTAGCAATTTAACATTTATAATACTTTTCTAAAAGGGCTAGGTAGGTTTGGTTTTGAGGTTTCTGGCTGAGAATTTATCAGTAAACTATGACTATTTTGGTTGGAAATAGTATTATTATTCTCAGAATTATTAATAATATCAAATGCTGTATAATCCTCATTGTTAACTTTAATTTCTTCAAAATCCTTTTCAATCCTGAGTTCTTTCTCTATATATTTTATTTCAGAAACATTAGGCTGATAATTTAAATTAAGGGAATAGTTAATATTTTTCCATAAAACATACACACTTCTATCTTCTCTATTTCTTTCTCATTCATTCGTTTTCATTAAAACCGTGACACGTTCCTTAGCATTCGAATTTACGTTAAAGTGCAGATTTTTATCACTTTGTGCAATTATTGCAATTATGTCAACTATTGGATGACATTGATGTCAACTACTGGATAATGTAAAAAATAAAGTATTTTTGTGTACAGTGTGACAAATAGAAAAAAATTTATCTTAATATTATTACATCACCGTTTGCACTAGTAATTGGCATCACTGTCAACTACTGGTTCAGTTACATATTCTGAGTACCCAGTACTTGTCATGGCCTTAATGTCAAATATTCTTTCACTTAAGATCTTATCAGTTAAGATTTTATAATATTATCTTCTAGTTAATATGGACATTCAATTAATAATATTTAATATTGAAGTCAATTCTAAAAAAAATAAAAATAAAAATAAAAATAAAAATTAGTGATTTGTCTCCTTAAGCATTTGAAAAACAAAATATTAAAATATTCATTTGTTCGATTCTATAAAAAGTAAACTCAAAACTTTTATATTTACACATCTTCAATAGAAAACGAATTACTTTCATATAGTGCCAATTTAGAAATGATTAGACAGATATAGGTAAGTCTTATTATAATTATAAGTGTCAACTACTAGTAGACTATTCTCTACTGGTACCTTTAACCTAATATAACCCTTTGTTTATTTATTATGTTCATTCCAATATATGAATATTAATTATAGAAAAATTCCACTTTTCTTTCTCTATAGAAATAATTTTGCTCTTTTTTTTTTGTATGCTTATTGGAAAAAGTTGAAAAAAATATAATAATAATAATAAAATATAATAATAATAATCCAGAATACTAACGAAAAAATAAATAAATAAATAAATAAATAAACCATCCCTTCTTCTTCATGGATAACCGGACACAACATCCCCATATATCTCAACAAACCCTTTATTCCTTTTTGTCCAATTTTATTATTTTATTATTCAATTCTACTTTCTCTCTCTCTCTCTCCTATTTTTTTAATTTTATCTGCTACTCTCTCTTTTTCTTTTTTTTTTTTTTTAAAAAAAGATAATTTTATGTAAATTTTCAATACAATTTCATGTCGTGTGTTGTTTTGTTTCATACAGACACAAATGAAAGGAGGTATATATATATATAGAGATATAGATAAAAAGGAGTGAGCAAAGGAACTCTCACACACACATACTCATCATTCACCCCCACCAACACTCCCCTCCTCAACGTGTGTGTGTGCAAGTGTGGGAGGGTAAAACTGACCACAATTAAATTTTCGGACAGCCGCATAAAGAACGCCGCTACTGCTGCTGCTGCTGGCTTTTCACCCCACCCTCTTGCTCTTCCTCCTCTTCCTCACCCTTTAGCAAAAGAGGGCCAAAAGGCCGCTTTTCTCATTCCATGGTCTTCCAACCAACCAACCCTCTTCATTCTTTTCGAAAGCACAACTTAAAAAAAAAAAAAAACTAAATAAATAAAACCAACCTTACCACATTTTGTTCTGATTTCTTTTTATAATCCTAAAAAGAATTTTCTTTTTATTCGAGATATTTTTATTGTTATAATTACAATTTCAAATTTATATTTAGAGATAAAACAGAAATATAATTTTTAATTTGTTATTTGTAAAAAAAAAGAATAGTATAATTGAAGAAATGTGCTATCAAAACAGCCCTTTTATCCTTCAAATGTTGAACATTTAAAAAATTATCATAATATGGTGATTTGTGTATATAAACGGATAAGTTTTCAATCAAATTCAGTATAAAATAGAAGCGATATACTATATAATAGTAAAATTTACCTAGATTATTGTATCTAAGGTCGAGATAAGCTGACTATTATTTTATTAACGATTAGTTTTTCAAATAACGTAAACGTAACTTTTATATTAGTAGTAAATTATTCAACAATCTTATAAATTTGTGATATAAAAATTACTGAAAAAAGTAATTTCCCCAATTTCCTATAAATTTAAAATATATTAAAATTTCATTTATTCTGTTTATTATTTTTTACAATTTTTAGAAAAAGAATCGTAATATATAATTAATATTTTATTTATTTCCCACAATTATGACACATAATTATAGTCTACTTTTTTTATTTATTCCACTATTACTACTACTACTACTACTAAAAAAGGGGGTTTAAAGAAATTTTTCCCTTTTAAAATTTTGTTGTAGAGTTTTATTTTTAGGATAAATTTTAATTATTATATTGATAAAATATATTTATGTTATATAAAAACAAAGTTGCAATTGAAGATGCGTCTAGTGCTGTGATTCTCAACCACTGTGCCGAGGCACTTTTGTGTGCCGCCAAATTTTACAAATGTAAAATTCAAATTAAGAAAAAGTACTTGTTTATTTTATATGTATGTAAAAAAAGGTAAAATGTTTTTGCGATCAGGCTCTTAAACATTTCCGACTTTTTTCAATATGGTTCTTAAAAAAAAATGGTAAAATTTTTTGCGATCAGTATTACCAAGTGTGCCCAACCCTGTTATATTATTTCAGAAACGTACCCGGCTATTGAAAAAAATTGCCGACCCCTGATTATTATCATAAACTATATTACACAGTCTATTATAGGTAAGTAAATAACTTTTACACTTATCTTTATCTTTGTGTGCCGCCAAGTTTTTAAACCGTTAAAAATGTGCCGCGGTAAAAAAAAGGTTGAGAATCACTGGTCTAGTGACTAGTGCATTTATTGTAAACGGTATATATTGTATTATAATTAAAACATGAATAAACAAACTATTAATACTTCTACTATAATAAATCAAAAATGATGAGGAATTATTACTTCAAGAATGATAAGTTAAAAGGTTTTTAATTAATGTTAAAATAGTAGTTTTTACGCATGTTTTTCTTTTCAATTGATGATGGTGATAAAAAGGAAATTGATCTTCTATCTTAGATGGAAACGAAAAAAAAGAACATGTTTTGTAGGATTAATGAGTCTTACTTAATCGTTTTCAGATCTCTTGTAATGGTCTACCACCACAAGATAGAGAAGAGAGAAACTAATAGAAAAAAAAAAAATAGAATCAATTTCAATTAATGGACTTGTCTCTCTAAAGTTTGGAAGAGAGAATAAAAGAAAATAGAATGTGATATGGGCAATATAGATTTATATTGCTTCAATTATAATAGTTAGAAAAGAAGAAAAACAATTTATTTGAGAACCATTTATAAATTTCGAAAAAATTAAAATTTGTTTTTGAAATTCAACATGTTGTTAAATTAAAATTCAATTTAGTAAAATTTTCTTTAATTAATTTAAAATTTATTTAATTAACAAGTGTCAATATAGGTACTATTAAAGGAAATGAATATTAATATCTTTAACTGACTTTGAATTTGATATAGAAAATAGAAATAGAAATAAATTGAGCAAAGATTGTACTTATATAACAGTAGTACATATTTTTGTCATCAAATTATTATAAAATATAAAAATATTATTTTTTAAAAAATAATTCTATTATTTATTTGTCCTATCTCTTTTGAATATTATTAAGTGTGCAAATCTTAAAGTATATTTAATAATTTATTATAATAAATAAAAAAAATTCTTTAATGATATATATATATATATATATATACGAGGTCTGTTCCAAAGATAAGGTAAATTTTGAATTTTCGTGAGCTGTGTATATTCGATTATAGATTTTTTTTTTGTTATGTTGGTACACATATGTTTCTGATATGTTGACATTATCAGCCATTTTGGATTAGTGTTTTTTTTGTTTTGTTTTTTTACAACTGAAAAAGTTAGCCACGTTTTGTGTGTTCAAATAAATTGTTTAATTTATTATTTCAATCCTACTTAAGTAAAATTTATTAAATTAAAATTATTAAGATTTAAGCAATTAATCAATCCCTTTATTCTTCGTTTAATTATAGTACTATTAAATAAATATTAGTTTATAATCTTATCTAATGATTTGTAAAAAAAAAAAAAATTATTTAGAGGGAATACTAGGGCTTGAAAAATAATTGATGAAAATATTTAATTGACAATTATTCAAATTACTTTTGCTATGCACGGTCAATAATAAAATAAACTAGTAATATTATTTGTGCTAATCCTTCTTCTTAGTTACTGCGTATTTTCTTTCATCCCAATGAATTGAATCTAAATTGGATGAATAAAGAATAGAATGATTGGTGCTGATTGAGGAGAGAGAGAGAGAGATGGGGCCTCTATCTCTTTCTTACTTGCCTATATGGATCAATTTAATCTATTGATATTATGTTATCAACGCTAATCAAAGGCCCCTTGATAAGATTATTGTGTTCTGATTGGCTTAAATATCTTCAATTGGCTTCGACTGGGTCGGTATGCCTCGTGATCCGATTCAGATTCCCATTGAAAAGGGCTAACTCCCTTTTATACCCGTCCCGTTCCCCCACCTACACGGCCAAGAGACCGGACTTCACTTAAAGAACCCATGCCCTTTCCTCATCCCTTTTCCCACATAATACGATTAAATGGACATTTTAATATAAAATATTGAAGGGGAAAGTGGAGTGGGGAGAGGGGATTAGTTAAGAATATTAGTGTAGTTAACAGAGAAAACTCTTCTCATAGAATAATACTATATAATTAATCAATTATTATTATTATTATTATTATTATTTAAATTAAGCGAATCACAATTACTCTACAAATAGACTAACACACCTAATAATTTGTAATTTGTAAAAAAATAATTAAGTAATCTAAACATTACAAATTTATTATTACAAATATTTTAATAAATCTAATTAATATATTATATATATAGATAATTCAATTGAATTCAATATTTATTAACTTACAATTTATAAATCAATATATAAGTCAAATTGTTATTTAAATTTAAATTAAATAAAAATTGTTATTGTTAAAATTAAAATTAATAAATAAAATTATACATCATTAATTCCCACAGTTAATAAAAATGATAAATTGACAGACAATGTGTTTGAGGGATCTTATACTTAAAATTCGTAATTTATATAAATTACAAAAATGTCTGTTTTTTTGTCTTTTGTTCGATCATATTAATTAAATATCTTGTAATTTATTTATTTTTTTCTCTATCATCATTTTTACATCATTTTTCTTATTTAAAAAAAAAAAAAAAAAAAAAAAAAACTTTTATCTCAATGAGAGATGATAGATCAAAAATTGTGTTGTTATTAATTACCAGGGGATTTGTCATTCAGAAACGGAATATGTCCTGAATGTTGGCATAAGAGAAGGGTGGGGTGTAAGAGGGAGGATACCCCTCTCTATATTTTTGCTCTTACTTTCTAATTTTTTTTTTCTTTTCCTACTTCTTATAGTATCAATGAGGAAAACATCCTTTAGAAATGAGATCGAAAATTCCCATCGAGAGAGAAGATAGATACTATTACTACTACTCTCTTCTTTTTTTCATCTTCGTCCTCCCATCTGAGTAGTACACTTACAGTGTCATTTGGCATTTTGCGTGTTGTTTCGTGTGTTGTTGTTGATGTCATTGCCAAACTGAGGGGTTGGATTCATTAAGGAGCTGATTGATTTCAGAAAACGAAAGAGGGTAAACAAGAGAAAAGCAGAATATATAAAAAAAAAAGAAAAAAAAAATAGAATGTGGAAAGACGACATCCCATAAATATCCGCACACTACTTAAGAGACACACTTATCTTTTTCTTTTGGCACTTTTATTTTATTGTGTCAATAAAAAAAATAGTAATTTTATTATCTTAATTCATTTTTAATATATATAAAATAAAAAATAATAAGATTTTTCTAATTATATATAGCCTATAAATTAAATAGTACCTGGAACACACACCGAGCTATCGCTCGACCCTTTAACAAATTTATACAATTTATTATTATTAACTTTAAAAATTTTACAATTTATTAATTATTTATTACAATTGTTAAATGGGTTTTCTAAAAATGACCCATGAAAAATTTGTTTCCTAAAATAATTTGATTTAAATTTCAAGATGGAAACTATATTCAAATTTACTTCTTAAAATATTTGAACCTATATTACAGGTGTGGCCAAACTTTTAGCTTTTAGGGGCTACTTTTTCAATAAAATATAGTCTGCGGACGACTATGGATATGGGCAAATAATTTTAAAATTTTAGAAGAAGTCATTATATTGCCGATTTAAATTGCAAACCTCCACTTTTGGTCAAAAATTACATTTTCACACTATTAGAAGGGAAAAACACCTTAAATTTGCTATGAAACACCGCTATTATGCACCTATTTAATTGAAATCACGTGACAAGCAAAAAATTTATGCATTTTAAGAAAGTTGTGCAAAATATGCTGAATATGAGTTAGCAGGTTTGCAATCCGACGATATATTTTTACCGACCGACGATAGTAAGGGAGGTATTGTTTTCACACCAAATTTCACATGTGGAGATTTTTACATATCTCCACGAATCATGCATTTTCTAAACAGAAAAAAGTATTTTTAGCATGATGTCTGTCCGTCCGTCTGTCCGTCCGTATATATGTGTACAGCCTGAACGGCTCAACCGATTTTGATGAAATTTGGTATATTTACTTAATGCATCAGTGGGATGAATTGATCAACTTTTGGTGCAATTCCGGAAACCGGAAGTGGTAGTATTAGCGATCGACGATAGGAAGGAAAGGGTTATTTTCACACCAAAGGAGATTTTTTTATATATCACCACGAATCATGCACTTTGTATTGGTTTGATCCTCGAGAAAAATCATATTTATTAGTTTTTTCTTGATTTAAAATTATATGACGTCATCCAGCCATTCATGACGTCACAGCCTGGTCTTGCATATATATTATAAATAAAATAAAATTAAAAATGTTTATATTTATTATTTATGTATCCATATCTGTTTTTTATTACATTAATAGATATATGAAAATTATTTGAAATTGTTTCTGTAGCTGGAAATTAATTTATTTCAAACCGTCGGTCGGTTCGGACCTGGCCACAGGTCAACTTATTTATTTTATGAATTCTAACAATATTTATTAAAATTTTAAAAAATACAATCTTATAAAATAAATACGAACAAAACAAATTTTAAGCATACAATTTTTATTTGGATGAAACCTGACATTGCATAAGAGCAGCAAGTTTCTCAAAATTTGGCTCATATGAACTTAAAGCAATTCTTAAGCATGACTCTAAATGTAAGATCCGTTATTTGCTGTTTTGTTTTGATCGCATTCATATAAGAAAATGCGGATTCACATAAATATGTGGAGCCAAAGAAGGAATTGAAACGAGCAACCATTGTCCAAATATTTGGATATTTATCTTTGCTTATTAGTTTCCAAAATCTATTTATTATGTAATAAATAAATATATTTTATATTTATATTATTTTTGATCAACGAATAAAAAAATTAAAATATATAATATGTTTGTAATAAAGTGCTAAAAAATGGGAAAAAATTATATATTATTAATTATATAGTCAAATACTAAAATATAGAAATGTTAAATCAACAATATATTTATATATGTTCTTAGATATATGAAAGATATGTTAGTTTGAATTATTATAATAATATTAATAAAAAAAAAATTATAAATGGAAGGGCTGTTATTTTTCATTTAAATTTATAACTTCAATTAAAATAAATACTTCATTGTGGAATGGATATGAGAGGAGGGGGAGGTAGAGCCGAAATTTGGGTAGAGTAGAGTAGTCTAGGGAAGCCCTTGGATAAAAAGTATATAAATTATCGGGATAAGAAAAATATATATAAATATAAATATATGGTATATAAAAGATGTAATAACATATAGGATGATTATGATCTAAAATTATTTTTTAATAAATTTAAAAATAATATCCCGGGTAGCGAGTAGATTCTTTTCTATAAATCCAGTAGAAAAGAATTCTATTTCAGGGATTGGCGTCCCTGCCCTCACGTGAGCTCATGATTTCTTCTAAATCCTTCTTCTACATGGAGGAATCATGTCCTTTACCAGTTGACTCCTTTCAATCCATTCCCTTACTTTCACTCCCCCCCCCTCCCCTGATTATTCAAAAAATCAAATTTATTTGGATGAAGGAGAATACCTAGCATAGCTTCATTAAAAAGAAAAAAAAATGAAATCTTGTCTCTTATAGGAGACTCTTTAGAGTCCCCTATATATATTTGAATTAACACCCCTTCGGGGTGTTAATTCAAATATATCCAGATTACGTCAACCCTTCGACTAGCAAAACCCTTTAAATTCACGAGTGAGACATGTTATATGCCTCTGAGAGGACCCACCTCTCCAACGCTTCACATTAATAGAAAACTTGGAACTCATATTTATAGAACGCTTTGGAGAATTAGAAAAAACCAATCTAATCCATGTTTTTCATTTTATTAAAATTTTTGACTAAATCTTGTAAATTGTGACCAAGACACATCCATTGATCATAATTTTAGCCAGATTCTAAATAAAATTGATTTTTCGTATCATTAAATGGAAATTTTTAATTAATTTTAATATTGGTTTATTTTTACATTTCAACAAAAATCTTGCCTCATAACAGCAGATAAAACCTATACGAATAGATTCGTCATGAAACGTAGATTCATTTTCACTACTATTATATAATTTTACGGTGCTTCGTTGATTAAATATTAATTATTGAATTTTGACAGATTGAAAAGATTTGCCGCCATGATGGCCCCCCTCCGCCACCTCTCCTCACCTCACCTCCCCCACCCATCCTCCCTCCTGGCCTGCCGGTGAGCTTCGAGTGCAATCAGTTCGCATTCACTTTCCAGTCGAAGACGTTGACCGGCGTTACCACCGAAATCATCCCTCAATCAAGAATTAATTGTAAATTTATTTATTCCTATTAATTTAAATGAAGTTTAATAAATTTTAGAAAAGATTCAAATAAAAATTTAATTTTATAAAATATAGATTTTTAACTTTTTACTGATATATTAATTATATATATTTAATAAATTTCGCCCCCACCTCCAATGCTTTGCTTCTCGGCGACCTTGAAGGGGACAGCATAGCAATCTCTTGCTTACCTCCAATGGATGAGATTCAACTGCCTTTGACTTTATTTTCAAAATAAATTCTATTATTATTATTTCCCCTTCGTTAAATGAACTTATATACGAATTAATTATACTACGTATTATACGACAAATAAATTAATACGAATTATTTTAATAAATCGATTTAACCAACTTTTCCATCCCAATCATTCCTTCTTTTTTGTATTTTAACATTGAAACATTTTTTCTGCTATTCTATTCTATTTTCAAATTTTATATTAAAAAATAAATAACTTAAAATAACATAAAAATTATTTGAAAAAGAAGGAAATAATTTTATTGTTTTTATATACCTATATAAGCAATAAGAATAAATTGAATAAGTTTGATGAAATGTAAAATTAATTTTTAATAAATTTAAAAATAATATCCTGGGTAACGGGTAGATTCTTTTCTATAATCCCAGTAGAAAAGAATTCTATTTCAGGGATTGGCGTTCCTGCCCTCACGTGAGCTCATGATTTTTTCTGCCTTCCCTCTCCCATGGAAAAATCATGTCCTTTACCTTTTAACTTTTCCAACGTTGGCTTCGCGGGCTACTTTTAAAGCCTTTGTGGTCGACCGGTCGACGCAATCGAAACGTTGTGTATATTTTTGTATTTTTTGAATAAATTTACAATAACAAATATCAATATGTGGTTTAATTTACAAAATTCCGTTATAAATAAAAACAACCACCAAAGCTTTAATAATTTAAGATATATATATATATATATTAAGTATATCTACATATTATATCACAATATCAATGATATATATATATTTATCAACAATTTCAAAAATAAAATTTTGATAAAGAATCTGATAAATCTACTATTATAATTTAAGTAAATATAATTTATTTTGTTTGGCCAATATACATACAAACAGACTCATTTCCTCGCTTACACATAATAAAACGGTCTCATCATCTCATCATATATTATACAGTTCACATATCAACAAGTCAAAAAGTTTTATATGTCTATTCACTACTACTCACACTATATAACTATGTACAAGTATACAAAAATATTGATTATGTACAATTATAAGCATTAAATCTGTGCACATAGCCTAGAAGTTGTCATATATTCTACATTTGAAATAAAAAAAATGTCACTTCTTAATACATTCATTAAGTGCAGAAGGGAGAAAACATTGTAACTTTAGCTGGTAGGAAAGAACCAATCATCGTTACCAATTGTGTACTAAACAGTTATTTAATTGAATCTTTAAAAGTTTTAAAATCAATTCAGTTATTGAGAAAATCATTTGTTTCTCCTTATCTCAACAACTTTCCATTGACATCATTCAGCGGTTTGTATAACAAATAAATAAATAAATAAATAAATAAATAGTGCAATTCAACGACTCTCCCGAAAATCCATTTCTGTATTTATGCCTTTAATTGGAAGTAAGAAACATCGATACTAAATACATAAGTACATATAGTAAAAATATTATTATACTTATTTATATGTAAATTAATGAGATTCAATAAAAAAATACCAAAATGATATAATCATTAAAAAAATGAATATAGATTTATAATTACATGAGAACCTACAGGAATAAAAATGTTATTGCGAAAATTCATCCATTTATCCTCATGACCAAGTTACTAACACTTGAGAGCATGAAAGTAAAATATTGAAATAACTTATTGTATAAAAAAAAACAAAAAAAAACCTCTGACTTTGTACGTCCTACGGAAGGACAACGCCTATCAAGCCGGTTATATCAATGAGGTGTCCTATGATCAGTAGAACGGGTCCTCTCAACCTTTATCTTGATTTTCTTGACCGGAGGCGCTATCAAGTAGCTTTTCCCTAACTATTACCACATATTCAAAATAATAAATCCTATAGTAGTTTCTATATCTATAATTAAATTATTTTATTTTATTTCATTATTTGAATATTTTAATGATATAGACTTATTTGGGATATTGATATTAATATATATTTTTTCCTTTATAAATTTAAATTTTTTCAATATTTTTTCTAATATGAAAATTGTATAAATTTTTGATAGGTAACTGGAAATAATATTATTTATAATGAATAAAAGTTAATAGATTTAAGGTGGGTATCTTTTTACACTTAATTATTATTCCACTTTTTTATTTTTTTTTTTTTTTGTCAATAATCTTATTTTTCTTAATAATTAATTCATTAAGGGTGTTACTAAAATATATTTGCAAAAAAAAAAAATTAAATTCAAAATGGAAATTAAATCTCTTTGGATATATATATATATATATATATATATATGAGAGAGTGAAAGAGAAAGAGAGAGAGAGAGAGTTGGGTGAATTAATATTCTATTGGGTTGGAGAGAGAGTTGATTATTAGCAAGTCAAATGGCTTTTGAAGGGAATGAATTTGAACTTGTATTATAGGAAAAGCTTTTCAGGGAGGTGCAGGGTTGGGTGTAGAGATTGTATATATATCTATATCTATATATATATATATATATATATATTTAGAGAGAGATATAGATATATAGATGACTCTGACGTCGTCGTCGTCGTTCGTTGCCTTTCCATTTTACCAATCTCTCTTTCCCCACTCCTCTCCCCATCACCTCCTTTCACCCCTTGCTTTTAGATATAGGGTCAAATTTCGTGGATTAGATTATCCTAATATATATATATATATTCATTTTTTTAATAATATTTGATAGAAATGACTTAAAATAAATTCAATATAAAAGCATACTACATAATATTGTAATGAACCCGAATATTAAATTAAATAAATAAATAAATAGTTAATGTAAGATATACGAGTGGTGTCTAAAAAGTTCGGTGAATGGTATGATAAAAACATTAAAAAGAGAATGTAAATTGTAAAAATACCTTTATTAACCTTCAAATAACTCTCCACTAGCCACAATACACTTTTGACAACGTTCGTATAACGCTTGAAAACTGTTGGAGAAGTCTTGATGTGGAATAGTCGTCACAACGTTCAGCCCGGCAATCCACAAGCAGGACACCATAAAACACTGAACGTGTACGAGAGATGCTAACAAAAGATCGGCAATTGACTCTACGACTAATAGCCAAAGAATTGGGTATTAGCAAAGACACAGTAAGTAGTGTTTTCTGGTGTCCTGCTTGTGGATTGCCGGCCTGAACGTTGTGACAGCTACTCTGAGAACGATTCCACATCAAGACTTCTCCATCAGTTTTCAAGCGTTATACGAACGTTGTCAGAAGTGTGTTGTGACTAGTGGATAGTATTTTAAAGGTTAATAAAGGTATTTACAATTAACATTCTCTTTTTCATGTTTTTATCAAACCATTCACCGAACTTATTAGACGCACCTCGTATACTATTAATAATAAAAAATTATAAATATATATATATTTTGGGTATATCTATTTCTTTTAATTATATAACACAATTAAATATGGTTTAAATGAAATATTAATAAGTAAAACAATTTATTTCCTTTTAAAATTTCAATTATTATATTAATTATAAATTAAAATGTATTGATTAAAAAATTGAATCTTATGCCATATTATTTACAATATCAAAAAATAAATAAAAAATTTAAATTTAGAGAATTTAAAATCACTCAATAAATAAATAAGTAATTATTAATATAATAATTGTGTACTCTTTGTAAATTATATACGAATATATATGTATAATAGAACTTGAAAATGAAAGAAGAATACCTCAACAGAGTCATTTAGTCTTCAGTAGCATCTTCATTGTATATAAATATAATACATCTATCATTAAATTGATTATATATCTATATATATATATATATATAATTCATAAAAATGAGCACGCAAAAGAATTATTAATTCATTAAGAATAATTCCTTTTTTTTTAATTTTATTTATTCTTTCTCACAATGTTTTATATTCTCTCTCCCCCTCTCTTTCTCTCTCATTTTGTCTTTTCTATCTAATTATGCGTTACGTCATTAAGGGATATTCGTGCAAGTTGAAACGAAGTGATGAAGGATGGGGAGTGTGTATCTGTATGTAGACATTAATTCTGCCAAGCAAAAGAAAATATACATTTTTAAAAACAACTCTCTCCCCCTTTTCCTCAATCCCCTCCCCCCTCCCCAACGTTTCCCCTTATAATTCCCCCCTCCTCCTTGCATCCTCCCTTACATAAATTCGACCTTTTGGACATTCACATACACACACATCGTCTAATTTATTATATCTCATACATGTCAGAAATTTTAAATAATTTTCGAGAGAAACGAGTAACAAAAGAGATGGGTGGAGGTATTAAAATCTACATTGCTTGGATTTCTTTAGGGTTGTTTATTCATTTCTACACCCTACACCCCTCCAACCACCCACATATCCACCCACTCACTCACTCATAACATTCCCTCCTCACTTTTTCTATCCTACCATAACCACCACCACTCTTGGTCACTCTTATTATTCAAAGCCTTTTTTAATTTAAAATAAATAAATAAAAAAGTAAATAAAGATATTCTACAAGAAAATTATTTAATTATATATTATTTTAACTTTTTTTTTTATGATGATGATTTGGTAAAATCTAAACATAATTTAACTAATATAGTATTTAAATGACACTAATAAGTAAATGAAACAAAATAATTATTGATATATAATCTAGAATTAAACAATTTATTACCCTAAAATAATAATACAATTTTGAATATAAATTATTTAATTTGTATTTGAATTATTATTTTAATAATAAATTCGTATATTGAATTTAATTAAACTGTATTTCCCTTTTCTCTTATTATAAACATTTAAGTTTACTAATTTATTTTATTTATGTTTTTTTTTTTTTTTGTTTTAATATTTTTCTCTCCCACTTTTTAAATATTTGAGAAAGATTTAATACTTCTTAATAGAAAATATTTATTTATTTATTTTATATTTTATATTTAAGTATTTATGGATAGTAGTAGCAACACAAATTAAAAAAAAATATATATATTAAGTCTTTTTAAATTTATACAAGTGGACAAGCAAGGAGGGTGGTGAGGGGGAGGTGGCGGATGTAGAGAATTGAGATGAGTGTTGGAAAGACCAAGGGGGTGTGAGGGGTTTGAAAGGGGTAGTTGAGTTTTATTCGTTTTCTAGAGAGAAAACAAACAACGCAAAGACCCAAACGGTCCACCCGTTTCCACCCTTGTAACTAAAATTATTTAAAATTTCAGACATGTATGTATATATATATATAGGAGAGCAAAAGGGCCGGACCGTGGCCGAGGAGTAGAAAAGAGAAGGGGGAGAAATGTGCTTTAAAAATGTATATTTTCTTTTGCTTGGTAGAATTAATGTCTACACACATAGATGTACGTACCCAACAAACCTTCCTACCCCCTCTCCTCTATAACCAAAAAAAAACCTCTCCTCCCCCTCCCACCCTTCAACTAATGACACAACCGTCAACAGACGCATAATTTTTTTCTTCTCTCTCTCCCACACACACACACACACATTTACCCTCCTTCTCATCTCCTTTAGCTTGACACGAGGGGAAGAGGTGGAGGAGGGAGGGGGATTGCTCGGGAATGCATGGGCACCACCAAAAAAAAAGAGGGTTGAATATATATATATGCGAATGCCTTCGCGAACGTACCCTTAACTTTTTTATATATTTTTTTAAATGGCTTAATTAATAAAGATAATGTCTTGTATTCATGATTAGACTACAGACACTACCCCCCTCACTATATACAACACTCTCTCTTTCTCTCTTTATGGAGAGAAAACAGAATTTTTTTTATTATTATTATTGGGGTGGTTATAGGGGAGGTTTTGAAATGGCCTGAGAGGAATGGATAATGAATTTGAATGGACCAATATAATAATGAATAAAAGAAGAATTTTTAATTATTATTTCCATTGAAATTATATGATGGGGAAGGCAAAATATAAAAAAAAAACGAAAAAAAAATATAAAAAAATTAAATTATAATATGTATGTAAGTGGAAGGATGTGGGTGTGAATGGGTATAATATTATTCTCTAGTCAAAGTGGGTTCCCAATCAAAATATCCATAAATTTATTTATTATTTGTAGAATAATTTTAACTTTTGGTAAATTATACAATATTTTGACTAATTTTTATATATTTCATAATAAACATTTCTGAAATTTTAATTTTCTTTTATAACAAATTTTACACTTATTCTTTACAAAAATGGAAAATTTACTTCATTAAGCCTCATATGGGAAAATTCGTTAAAATGTTAAAATTTTAAAATGTAGTGGAAATAAAAGTGTTAAATGGACCAGTTCAAAGTCCAGATCTCACTCTCATTAAACGTCTTTAAGATATTCTCGGACAAAAATTCGAAAATTTAAAGCATTATTTTGGAATATTTTTTTTTTTTTTTAAAAATTCACTAAAATCCACCAGATACCGTTTATTGAATAAGTAAAATATACCTAAGGCTATTACAGTATTTTTTATGTCCTGCCCTTGTCGTAAACTGTATTTGATTGGATTTATAGGGTTGTCAACATAAGTTCGTTCATATTTTGGCGCGCGGATTTTAACGGCTATTGGATGGAAAATATTTACGTAGGGGATATTTTCGCAAAGCCAATTGTAGTGCACCCTTTCGTGTAAAATTTATTTAATTTTACTACTTCGTTTATCACGTCCTGTTTAGTACATTGGCAGAGCAAAATGAGCATTTCGCCATATTTTGTTGTATTATTTTCGAAAAGGGAAAAACACGTCGTACAAAAGTGGTTTGCCAGATTCAGAAGAGAACAATTCAGCCTTAAAGATTGCGATCGCTCCGGACGGCCTGTACCAACTGATATGACCACAATATTGTCTGTGGTTCACGAAAATCCACACTTTACACTACGTGTGATACAACACCATTAATTTTGTTAAAAACACAATGACTATTTATTTAATTGAGAACTTTTAGGCGTAGCATGTTTAAATAATTAAAATAAAAAAAATATTTCCCCTGTAAAGTAGGCAACCGAATTAACCGAAACCGAACGAACTTTGGTGACAACCAAATAACTTATTAAACTAAAAAATATCATTGAAATATAATATAATTAAATAATCATTTAATTAGTGTATAAATAGATTATATTAGATTTAAAAATAAATAAAATAAAATAACAATACAAAAAAGTAAAAAAAAAAGCAAAGATGAGGTGTGTTATTTGAATATTCTTGTCTTTATAATTATAATAAGGATTTATATATTATATATAGTATAAAAAAATAAATTACATAATATTGTAGTATTACGTTTCAATTCTTAATAGAATTGACTTTGATTGGTATAAAAAAAAAATAAAAAAGAAAAAAAGAAGCTTTCTCTTTTCCTTCTTTTTTTTCATTATTTTATCGAATCACCAAAAGTACTACTCGTAAGAAAGCTCTTTCACTCCCGTTTGATCCCTTCTAATATTGTCTTATAGGTTTATGGTCAATATAAAAGGGCGCTCCCCACATCCCTAAGTTTTCGTCTCATCTTCTCTGGTCACTGATAATAATAATAAGCAGCAGTAGCTAACGCGTCAATGTCTTTGAGGTTCTAACCGGCCAACAACGACAACCCATAAATATATATTTACTTTGTGTGGGTGGAAGAGAGGAGAAGGAATTGAAGAGGAGGGTGAACAAATAGCAATCTCTATCGTCACACATCGTCATAAGTTGTAATTAGTGACTAATAGGAAATAGTGAGGCGAATCAAAAACATTCCCCTTAAATGGATACCCATATACACACATAAACACACAGACACAGGTTTATTATCTCTAGTTTTTCTTTATTTATTTATTTACAATTTTTATTAAGTATACATAATTATAGTATATATATAAAATAAACACAATATTTATATTAATTTTCAATATTATTGTTAATATTATTTTTATATAACAAATTCAGTGTAAAACATTAAAATTTAATATATTAAATGGTTATATTTAAAATAAAATTTTTTATTAAAATTATATTGTGTTTGTGTAGATATAATATATGTATTGTCTATCAATCAATGTATAATATGATACAATTCTTCTTCCCAGGTTCAGCGATTCATTAAAGCTGAAATTCTATTTATAGCAGTTTTATACTTATAGTTTATATAATTAATCATTTGAAAAATTATCAAACATATATCTTTATTTTTACGGCCACTTTAGAGAAAAAAAATCAAAACGTTGTAGGTAATGACCCTCTTCTGGTTGAGCTACATTTCTCAAAAGTTGATCTTCTTCTTAAGGTGCCGTCTCCGTTTCGGAGTTTGGCTATCATCATGACTAGGAAGCCGCCCAGCCATGATAATTTTTCTTGGGAATGTTAATGCGGTGGTTTCCCGTTGCCTTCCGTATGTATAGAACCAGGAACTGACAGTTCCTGGAGCCGGAGGCAGCTGATGTTAAATTGAATTTTATTAGAAAAATTTGTTCTTAGTTGGAATCGAACGCCGACTTCTTGTGTAGAAAATTGTTATGCTACACGCTCGGCTAGCTGCCTCCTAAAAGTTGATAGAAAACTATAAATTTTGAATAATGTCCATGTAGCAAATTCTATCTCAAACCGTTTTTGCGTAATCTTGGTTACATACATACACACACACATACATTTTTCTCAACCTTAGTGAAAATGATTCAGGAACCTTCAAAACGTATAAAAACATCAAAATCTCGACATCGAAAATTATCGTGATCACAATACTAACTCGGTCGCGCGCGCGAGATAGTAAAAAAGTTACTTACTTTAAGTACCTGGAATATATTATATTTAAAATATATAAAATATAAAAAGACAATTGATGAATTAATAAAAATAGTAGAAAAGTATCATATAAAATGAGAAATCCAGACAAGCGAACAAATGATGGAAATAATTTCTACGAATATACTTCAACAAAATACTTCTTTCTTCTCAATAAAATTTCTATTCAGATTGTCATTGAATACGCTCTGCTTTTCTTTTAATATTAATCAATATAAAATTATTCCTTAATATTTTGCTATCATTAAACTCTTTTAATAGTTTCTAAAACTTCAATTCCAAAATAATCCATATGCAATAATTATTTTAGAATTTTATGCCCATTATTTTTTTAAATTTTAAAATTAGTAAATATTCAAATTATCTCCCTTTTTAAATCTCATAAATATAAGACAAGCTTATAAAATTATATTATTGTAATTTATAATCTTATATACGAGGGCAGGACAATAAGTCCGTTATTTTTTGAATTTTTTGTCTTTTAAAAGAAATGACAACAATTCTGTCAGCAGATAACGATCAGCTGACTCCTATACAAATTTGAATCAGATGGGTCTTTTAGTTTTTGTTTGAAATCAATTAATAACAGATTACCTCGTGATTTGAGAAGAAAATGGAAAAAATTGAATTTCCATGAAAATCCATGAATTGGGATACGAATTGATCCCTCATCCACCCTATTCTCCGATTTAGCCTCGAGTGACGATTTCTTGTTTCCAAACCTGAAGAAATGGCTTGGCGGAAAGAGATTTAACTCCAACGAGATGAAATCATCTCATAAACAAATACCTATTTTGATTTCCTCGGCAAATCTTATTTTTGCAAGGGATAAAAAAATTGGAGATACGTTGAACGAAGTGTACAGACTACATTGAAAAAGAAAATAATTTGTTATCCAAAAACATGTGTTTCATTCAAAAAGTCTCGGATTTATTGACCTGCTCTCGGATTTTTAGAGATTAATTGATTAAATTAGTGTATTTTTTTAAATAAATTATAAGTAATTAATTACTTAATTTTGTTATGATATGTTTATTCCATATAAATAATTAATAAATCCTAATTGTATTTTATTTTTTATTATTTTATCTTCTCACTATTTTTTATTTTTTCATCTTTTATGATTATACACCTATTAGAACAAACATCAGCAGTCGTAATTTATAATTAGAGTTAAATAAAATTTTAGTGTACTTAGTATAGGTAGGTTAGAAAAAATGATACCAAAAGTTTTAAAATAATCGTGTGCGGATGGAAACACAATCAAAATCGATCGAAAAAAAAAAAATTAAAGAGAAAAGTAGAAAAAATGTATAGAAGATGGAAACAGAGATACTCAATTTCAACGATTATTACTATACTAATAATAAAATATTTTGGTATTTATTTTGAGGGAGATAATAACCAAGATAAAAAGAAAGAAAGAAAGAGACAAAGATAAAGAAAGCAAGAGGGAAAATAAAATGGAGAAAAGAAATTAATCACATACATAAAGAATTTGTATTATATATGAAACAAACATGGTGTAAACAGAGATAACAAACATATTCACTCTTAGAACAACAATTTTGTATACACATGGTATATTTAAAATAAAAATCTCTAAATAATTTTATTTCTAGATACCGTATAAGTATTTATAAGATTTAAGTGAACTATCCATTCTACCACATAAAGTATAGAGAGAGTATTTAATTTTAAAATAGTTTAATTTATATAATTTTATAATTATTAATCATCAATAAAATAGACAAAAACAAAATGATTAAATTTGTTGATTTTGTGATTATTATAAAATTTTTTAAACATGTTAACATAAAAATTAATTTTAGTTAAAATTTTAAAAGTTAGAAGAAGAGAGATTCAAAAAATCTCTAATGTTTATTATTATACATATGTAAAATATTTATATTTACCTCCACCTACTTATATCACCCTCTAGCGGACATCTAATTACTCATTTATTATTTATCTATTTATATGTGTTATCGACATCTAATTTACTCATTTTATTATTTATCCATTTATATGTATTTTATTTATTTATAACTTGTAAAATAATTTAAAAGAAATAAACTTGAAAATTAATTATTCCTTTTTGGATATAATAAATTCTGTTGTTATTATTATTAAAAAAAAATTATTAAAAAAAAATGTAAAATTTGAATGGACAAAAGAATGTGATGAAAGTTTTAATTTAATTAAAGAATATTTATGTTCCTCACCCATTTTAGCAATATATGATACAGACAAAGAAATAATAATTGAAACAGATGCTAGTTTAAAAGGAATTGGTGCAGTATTGAAACAACCACAAATTAATGGTATGTTGCATCCAGTTGCTTATTTTTCTAGGAAACTATCAGAAAAAGAAAAGAAAATGGATATTATTCACCTGGAGTGTAAAGCAATTAAAGAAGCAATAAAATATTGGCAATTTTATGTCATGGGCCGAGAATTTAGAGTTTGTACGGACCATAAACCCTTAGAAAATTTAAGAACAAAGAGCAGAACAGATGAAATATTGGGAGATTTAGTCAATTATCTATCTCAATTTAATTTTAAAATCATTTATAAAAAAGGGAAAGACAATATTTTGGCAGACCTTTTATCAAGACAGCCAATATTAGAATATTTTGAAAACGAAGACGAAATTAAAGTAGTAAATTTAATAGAAATAAAAAAAATAATTGAAGATCAAAAAGAAAATTTTAAAGAAATAGAAAATGATAAAAAAACAGAAAAACGAAATAATATTTTTTTTAAAAATCTAAATAACAGAGCAAGGATATATATTTCAATTGACTTTGGTATAAAATTAATAAAGCTCGTTCATGAATATTATGGTCATATAGGAAATGCTCAATTAAAAAGGAAAATAAGACCCTATTATTATTTTAAAAATATGGATCGACTAATTAATTCATTTTGTGAAAATTGCAAGATTTGTAAAGAAAACAAAACTCGTAAAGGAAGAACAATTGGATTAATGTCGAAATTAGGGCCTCCAAGTAAACCCTATGAAATTATGTCCATTGATACGGTAGGAGGATTCGCCGGGAACAGATCACCGAAAAGATTTATGCACATTTTAGTGGATCACTTTAGCAGATACGCTTGGATCTCCACTTCGACAGGTCAAGACGCTAAAGAATTTATCAAATTAATAGATCCAGTTACAAAAGGAAAGGAAACTAAAATGATTTTGACAGACCAATACTCTGGATTTAATTCTCAAGAATTTAAAAACTATTTAAATAAAAAAAATATACAACTTGTATTTACATCAATAGATTGTCCCCAATCTAATGGCCTAAATGAGAGACTAAACCAAACTCTTGTTAATAGAATAAGATGCAAAATAAATAGTGGTGATAATAGAGCATGGTCTAAAATCGCAGAAGATTGTACAAAGGAATACAACAAGACAATTCATAGTTCAACAAAATTTGAACCTGAATATTTACTTTTGGGTATAAAATCAACAATTTCTCCTATCACTTTTGGGGAAGATAATCTGGAACAGGCCAGGAAAGAAGCTTTTAAAAATTCCTTAAAAAGTTTTTACACTAATAAAGAAAGGATAGACAAAACTAGAAAAGAAAAAGAATTTAAAATAGGCGAGATGGTATACATCGAGAATTGGAATAAAATAAACCGTAGGAAAACGGATAAAGTAAGGATGGGCCCATTCAGAATAACAAAAAGAATTTCCACATCCATATACGAGGTTGACTGTGGAAAAAAAAGAAAAAAATTATCAAACTGTTTCCACTGCAGTAAATTGACACCTTTTTCTTCTGAAGAAAAAGCCTAAGGGGGTAAGATGTAAAATATTTATATTTACCTCCACCTACTTATATCACCCTCTAGCGGACATCTAATTACTCATTTATTATTTATCTATTTATATGTGGTTCCGCATGGAGCCTGAATGCAATTTAATTTGAATTGCCGCTCTCCGATAATAATTTTATTTAATTAATATAAAAATAGGTTTTAGTATTAAGTAATTATAAATATGTATATTGGATAATTGTATTATTAAGAAAATTAATTTTAAGATATTTCAATTATAAGTTTAAGTTTTTTAATTTAAGATAAATAAATTAATGTGTTTGACCAATCCCCTCTCTGAACACCCCCTGATGAGTGACATTCCCCTACTTGCATATCCCCATATAAAAAGGGACGGCACCCTCTGAAGGCCCCTTCTGCTTGTGTTTGTGTTCGGCCTGCCTACGTTTGATACCTGCCGCCTGTTTTTGTGGAGTCAATACGCCGCCATCGCCTGCCGATTCGTATATTTTCTTCGAGGCCTGGTCTACTGAGGGAAGCTCAACGAGAGGCTATTATCGTTAGCGATCCAGCTTAATAATCGGCTCAACTGTTCGATTACCCCGTCGGGCGTTTATTCTGCTGATCTACTTGGATCCGTGGTGGTCCGTTTATCAATTGATAGTTAGATCAATTGCACAATCAGGCATCGGCAGAGAAAACATCCAGGCAGTGAACCCCCCTTCATTCTCAATCCCCATGGTCAGATAAGTGCACTTATAAACACTTTGAACTATATGAATTTTAGCTTTAAATTTTAGATTTAAGTTAATAAATACATATTTAGGTGAACCTAAATATAATTAATCCATATTCATTGAACCCAGTTTAATTTAATTAAAAATATTGTAAAAGTTGATTATAGAGTTTTCTTTAGCGATCTTTTTTTCAATTCCAAATCCCTAATATATTAAACATTCGACCTTTAATACAGTCCATTTAAATTTCCAGGTGCGATAGAAGTGAAGAGGTTGCTATCGTAATTTTATTAATTCCTCTTTTTAGCCTTCGAGCAAAATTAATATATATTAAGGATTCATCCCATTCCATTTCCTCCCACTTTCGATTTCAGGAACAATAGCTTTCTATAGTCGATGTATCAAGCGGATACAATATGTGTTATCGACATCTAATTTACTCATTTTATTATTTATCCATTTATATGTATTTTATTTATTTATAACTTGTAAAATAATTTAAAAGAAATAAACTTGAAAATTAATTATTCCTTTTTGGATATAATAAATTCTGTTGTTATTATTTTACACATATATACATATAATTTATATTATCCTACATATACGTTAATAAATTAAGAACTATTTGATTAATATATTTATTGAAAAAATTACAAGTTATAAATTAATTATTTATTAATTATTAATTTTATTATTTCTTCTATATCTTTGATGATATATCATTTTAAATTAATTCTAAATTTAAATTTGAATTCTCTATGTATATTTATTTTTTTATTTTTTTGGATTATTGTATAATAAAATAAAATGGCTATTTTTAAAAATAAATATGTTGTTCTTGTATGCAATTAGAAATTATTGGTAATTTATATTATTCTCGATTGAGATAAAGGTGGCAATATGGTTACCAAACAAAATAAGCTGGAGTGTCTCCACTCGACTATTTCGCAATTTGAAATGGATTAAATAACATATATTATATTTAAATTAAATTTAAGTAATTTTAAATTATAAATTAAAATTAAAAAATAACATTTATTAAATCAGCTCGTGTTTGACTCTTTGTTGACGGAACCACATCACGTGTTGGCGCGTGAGATTTGCAGTGTTAAAAAATTAATCCTGGTACTTTCAGCGATTCAATCAAGCTGAAATTCTATATATATCAGTTTTATATAATTTTTAATCATGTGAAAAACTATCAAACATATATCTTTATTTTTATGGTCACTTTAGAGGAAAAAATCAAAACTTTAATTAGCCTCTTCCGGATGAGCTACATTTCTCTAAAGTTGATAGAAAACTACAATGAATAATGCCCGTATACCAAATTTCATGATTCTAGCTCAAACCGTTTTTGCGTAATCTTGTCTACACACACACATACACACACAACCTTCTCAACCTTAGTGAAAATGATTCAGGAACCTTCAAAACCTATAAAAACATCAAAATCTCGACATCGAAAATTTTTGTGATTGCAATACTATCTCTGGCGAGATAGTAAAAAAACAGTCCCATATTATTTTCAACCTTCTCCCAAATTACACAAACTTCAAAAAATTAACATTTTACCAATTGTATGGTACAAATTCAAAAATAATACCTTTAAAATTGTTTTGAATTCTTGATAATTAAAATAATCAAATAATGTTAATAAATAATCATATAATAATAGTTTCAAAACTAATACCAGCAATAAAATAAAATTTTTGAAAAAAAATTAAATAAAAAATGTTGGTAGGACACTGAAATTAACGTAGCACTGTTGTTCTGATAACAAAAGTTATATCATGAGACAGGATAATTAGCAGCACAACTTGACAGAAAATTATAACTATTATATTGTAACTTATTATATTATTAATTTGATATATATTATTTATTATTAATATTAACTATAATTTTAATTATTTTTATTTTATCTACATATAATAAATATTTCTTGTTATTCTTATTAAATCTTTTATATTATTATTATTATTATTATTTGCGTTTGGACCATCTAGGATCACGCAAAGCTCCCATTTTTGTGTAGAATTCTCTTGAGTTGTTAGTTTGAGAATTTTCTTCCATTACTTCTTGTTGTTCTTATGAAAGTTTTTTAAGGTGTTAACTTCATTCTTCATTCTTCTTTTTGTGCACTCGTGAAGATCCGGGTTGTCCAGAATAAGGCCCGGTTGCCTCCTAGTGACGGGTGGATTGGGTACCACCTGGAGTTTATATAATTATTATATAACATAATCTTTTTCTTATTTAATATTTATGTGTTGTAATGTTGTAAACTTGAAGGGTAATATACATCATGGAGTTCGGTCACACACACACGGTTTTACTGATGTTGTAATTTCCAAAGTAATGACGACAGTGAATTTAAGAAAATTGTATTATCTCTCTATTCTAAGTTCGTTCAATAAATACGAGTAGTTTTATAATTTCAAAACAATAATATTTCTAATTTACACCTTTCTTTCACTAATCTTCAAGGGTTTAAATGGTTGGTATTAGGTCTCTGAGGTAAAACCAAGAAAGACAATATCTTGATTGCAATAAAACTTGGAGAAATGCCCAAAATCTTCTTGAGATAAACCAACAAATCCTACTTCCACATCCACGTCGTGACCCCTGGGCAATACTTTGCATGCAATGATGGATGATAAGGAGCAAGGCGAGTATCGGAGTCTTTAAAACTGGAACATATCGGATAAGTGAGATAAACCCGACTAAAAATCCTGGTCCTCATGCTATTTAAATTTATATAAATAATAATAATAATAATAATTTCTAGGGGGTGATAAGTAATATTTTTTCTAAAAAGAGAGCAGTAGACCAAATATGTTTGGGTACCACTGATCTACAGACTAAATAGTTAGTTTGAAGAATTAAAATTATTAATCACAATAATAATTATTAAGCATTAATGATTGCTCTACAAAAGAAAAAAAGAAATATTTTAAACAATAATAATTTCTCTTTTGAAAATTTTTATAATACTTCTAGTATATACTCGTATATGTAGTTGGTTGAAATTAAAATTTTATGAAACATCACATTTAGAGTTTAGCGCAGAGGTACCCAAAGTGATCTACATCGACCCGTAGGGGTCTATGGTAACCTGCAGCGGATAACAAATTTGGGGGTTCATGAAATGAAAATGGGGGCCTATGGGGGTCTACGTGTTTTGTGGCTCTAAAAAAAGGCAAATTCTTTTTCCGACATGACTCTTAAATTATTTTATATTTTCAATAAGGCTCTAAAAAAAGGGTAAAATTTTTTTATAAAAAATCAAAATCAATTTAGGGGGTCCACCCACGACACAAAAAAGTTTGGGAACCTATAGTTTAGAGTTTAGAGGAATACAAATAAATCAATTCCCACTATCTTTTATTTCTACTTTCCGGTGATTTTAATGCTAGAAACTCTATTTTTGAAAATTTTGCAAATTTATCGAATCCTTTGCTATCTAACGTTAATAATTCGATTTTAGAAAGATATTCAAATAGTGAAATTTGAATTTATTTAACAATAAAATAATATAAGAAAAAAATTTATCAATACTCTCACTCACCCCAGCCCTCCTCCCACCACCCCGTCCCCCTGTACCCTCCATATTCAATTTGGTCTGTCCCGGTGGGTGTTGGTTCGTATCAATGTCAATTCGCATTCCCTTTTTCTGATTGCCTTTCTATCTCGATCTCTTTCTGTCCTTCTATGGATCCTATTCCAAAATCCCACTCACTCTCTCCCCTTTCTCCTAACCCCTATCCCCTCTCATTTTCTTTTTGTATACAGTGTCGCAATGTCTTTGAACGAAATTCAACACAAATTATATCTGACAATTCATTCATTTCTCCCCTCATACTACCATAAATGTTGTGGAGGAGGAGGAGGGGGGGGAGGTATAGGAGGAAAGTGTCGTCTCTTGAGCATCATTTCATAATATCTATCCATCGATCCCCTCCGGTCGCGTCAACTTATATATATATATAATTCCCTGTTTTTTGTTTTTTGTGAATTCGTTTACATTTAACAATTATACTACCAATTAGAATGGATGTTTTTTTTAAGACAACATAGGGGAATAGATTGGAATAAATAAATAATACTTAGGGGTAGGCGTCTCTTCTTACTTAAATAAATAGCTTGTCTAATAATATAAATTAATATTTAACATCCTCTCGCTTTTTCCATTTTCATCTTTATGTTGTTTATTTTTCATTCTCTGTCTTTTTTTTTATAATTTTATGATTATATATTTAAGATTTCATTTAATAAGAAAGACAATGTGGGTGACAATCATATTTAAATGAACATTTTTAAAATATATATATTATAAAACAAATAAATTAAAAATTTTAAACATATATATATTGTATGTATTTTTATAAAAGATAATATCATCAAAATATTAATTTTAATATGATAATTACATTGGGGAAGAAAAGAAATGGATTGAAGATTTATTCACTACACCCCCACTCCCACCCCATCCTCTCTCTACATTCTCCATTAATAAGTATATATCGAAATTAAAAAAATAGATTTTTTTTATTTATTTAATTTAAATATTCTATTTTATGATTCAGATTTTCATTGAATTCTACCTCCCCTCTCTTGTTATTTAAAAACTGATGTTCATTTGAGAAATATTTCATTTATTTTTCTTACGTGACATTTATAATCCATTTAAAAAATTTTAATTCAATTTGACGTTTAGATTTTTTAAATTTTCATCAATTGTAAATCTTTTCTAAATGTGTTTTTTTTAATGATAATAGGGTAAAGCTTACAGTCGTTGGCCCCCTAAAGCAAAAAAATCATTTTCTCATGATATTTTCAATAAGCACCCAAAAATCCTAAAAAATACATTTATTGGCCCCCTGTTATAGTTATTGGTCAAGGTATTCTATAGTGATTATACAACCATACAACCATCAATTACATAACCATAGTTAATAGTGCAATTTTTAAAATAAAAATCTCTTATTATTTGTATTTTAGTGATAGGGGGCCAACGACTGTATACTTTACCCTATTTTACTTTTTCATAAACTAAAATTAAATTAATTTAGTTTTTTCTCTAATTAAGTTAATATATATATATAAAGCTAAAAAAAAGTATTTTCTTGTATTTTATTTTTTTGTTTGTTTATCTTCCTCCCTCTCGTATCTCTCTCTCTCTCCTCTTTCATTCATATATATACATATATATATAACTTTCTTATTTCTTCTTCTTTACTCACAAACTCTTCTCATCCTTTCTATATCACCTCTGACTATACCAAACGCACAGCAAAAACCATTTGTCCTCCCCATATTTAATGTTTTTTTTTTTTTATTTTAGATCCAAGTAGAAATGTCTCAACTTGAAAACCGTCAACTTCTTACCCCACCATTTAATTCTTTCATTTTTTTTTGTCTCCAATTCCCAAGTGAAAAGGTTTGAGAGGGATTGTGGAGGGGGGGGGTAGGGAGATTCATTCACCTGTTCCCTGCTCTTTTGACCCTCCTTCTTTGTTTTTAATAAGAATCTTTCTTTTTTTTCTGTACGTTCATCCCCTCATTTTTACGCTCTCAATAAGTAGAGAATATTCCCTCGGGGATAAATTATTAAAACAAGCAAATTCCATTTCAATCGATATCATTTAATTTTTTCCCCTATTCAACAAAAATGGAGATAAGTTTTAGTTATATTATTAGTAGTATACAAATATCTATAAAAATCCACTAATATAGCCATTTATATTTTTTTATTTCTAGATGCAAGATTTAAGTATTTATGTTTATATTTTTAAATTTTTAATTCAATATTATATTCTTAAATTAATTAAATTAATTTACAGTAAAATAAATAAAAATTAATTTAAACGAAAGTAGTCATTAATATAAATTATTACACAAAAGAAAAAAGTAATACCTATTTATAGGTAAGAAAGACAAAGTCACGTTGGAGGTTAAAATATATTGATAAATATCCCCATCATTATCGAGATGAAAGAAAACTACATATGGATTAAGAAGCTTCAAGGTTTGTCACGCCATAGGCGGATGAGAACGAAATTTATATTACAAGAGGATAACTTTGAGTAATAGTATGACAGTCGTACAGCCCGTAGTTAAAACTACAACAGAAGTGGTTTATCTAAATCTGTGAGTCTCAACCACTGAGCCGCGACACTTTAGTGTGCCGCGAGATTTTTAAAAGTGTGCCGCGAGTTTATGAGGCACTTAAACATTTTCGACTTTTTTTCTAAATTTTTTCAATTTGGTTCTAAAAAAAATAAGGTAAACCGTTTTTGGGACCACTTTTTTCAATATGGTAAACTTTTACACTTATCTTTTTCTTTGTGTGTCGTTAAATTTTTAAACCGTTAAAAGTGTGCCGCGGTAAAAAAAAAGGTGAGAGTCACTGATCTAAATCAATGCTACCTTTGAAAATAGTTTCTACATCCCTACAAAAATACGCAGCCACTTTGATTTTATTTTAAATAACTACTATATCTAGTAAATATTATTTAATGTTTGTATATATTTAAGGTTTCTTTTTTATTTATATTTTATCTTTTTTTTAGGATTTTTTTTTTCTAATTACAATTAATATAATATAATATGTATTTCTAAGTTATTTTAATTTATTAATAGTTTTATGATAGATTATACCTACTCTTTATTATGTATTTATAATTTTACAATTTAATTAATACATTTTAATGTTTTATATATAATATTCGTCTATCATAAAATTTCTTTAATTATAATATTGATTTATTCTATTTAATAAATCAATCCTTTTTTATTATCCACCCTCAATAAATTTTTTATTCATCTTAAAAATTCCGCCCTATATCATTTTCTACTCTTATTTTTTTTCTCTATCTCTACTCTCTTTTACTAAAGTCCATAGAGAATTGTAAGCTTGTTAAAGTTTAACAGATCATTTGATTCGTTCGTTTTGCTCCTTGTTTTTTTTTTCTTTTTTTTTGAACCCTAAAAATATTTTGACCAAATCGTAACCCTCAAAAAGAAAGAGGAATAAGAGTGAGAGTAGAAAAACACACACAATGCGTATGTAAGTTTGCACAGTCACCCTTCGTCCGAAATACACCTCCTTCTTTTCTGTATCAATTCTTCTAACCACCATCACCCCTCCCCTACACCCCTAAGGGCTCTTCAAATATGGAAAGGGTCAATTCCTTAAAAAAAAAAAAAAATTCTACCCCTAAATTCAAAGATGATGTCAAGCATAAATAACAAGATATTTGAGAGCAAATATCTAATATATATATATATAGATATAGATAGATAGATAGATAGAGAGAGAAAGAGAGAAGATAATATAAAAAAAAAGTGGGATAATAATATTTTCTGGATAGTGGTCAATTGACTTGACTGATAGGGATCGTCCATAAGGGGAAGATAAATAAATCGTTCTTTTTTTCCATAAAAAAACCTCCATTAAGTGTTAAAAACTATGAAATATGTATGTATTTTGTTTTCTTCATCAAAGAAACTACAAAAGAAACAATAGATTTAAACATAAATAATTACAAAATTATTATAACATAATATTTAATGGGTTAAATTAACAAGTCAATATGAAAATTGACTAATATGAAGTTGTGTAAAAAAAAAAAAATTAAAATACAAATATTTTATAAAGTTTGAGAAATTATGAGATGTTGAGGTATGAAGTATTTTTGAGGTATATAAATATATTAACAAATTTATGTTATGTTATGTTTAGTAACTATTGTTAGGGTCACTATATTTCGAAAACACCAAACCGGGACATACGGTTTACCTTTTTTTTTTTTATTGAAAAAATTGAAAAAATTTTGAAAAAAAAAGTACAAAATGTCCTAAATATTTAAAAAATAGGGACAATAGGGTGTCCCGAAGACATTTTTAGGGGCACCGGGACAGAGCATCTAAAAACGGGACGTTTGGTCACCTTAACCATTGTATATGTAATCAAAATAAATTGATATTATTTTCTCTTTAATTTTCTTGGTCAAATATAAAATAATTTATAAAATTTAAGAATGTATGCCACAAATTCAAAATCATATTGAAAAATAAATAAATTATTTCCTAAACGATCGGCTAAAGATTGAAATATACATATTTCAGGGCTTAATTTAAGCTCTTAAAACGCCCTTCTTCATGGTATTTTTATATATAAGTATGTATTTTTATTTCCTAACAACCCTCCAGAGATGAGTTAAAAAAGTTACAACTCAATCGTTTTGGACTGTCCTTCATCTATACTCTCCCCTTCTAGGAAAAAAAAACAAAAAAAAAAAAATTACAAACCCCCTCCCCCATTGTATCTGCCTTAACCATTCTTATTGATGTCTATCAATATTTTGTCTACTGATTTATAAGCATCATATCAAGAATAAAAATAAGGGTGAATATAATCGAATTTCGATATACAAATATATATTATATGGTATTTGAGTTATGCTAATCATTAGAGGGTATGTATGTATTTTTTTTTATAATCACCCTATAAGGAAAGCAAGAGAGAAGGCAATTTTTTATTCCAGGTCTCTCGACGCGAATATTTTGTGATTCAAGGCAAGTTAGAATTATTTCTGATTAAAAAAATTCCTCTTCCGTTCTGCACAATTCCCCTTGCCTTTAGTATTATTTCCTTTCCCTTGTCAACACTCAAGGCTCTACTCAACGACGTCGACGACGTCCCTTTGGGGGTCAAAATATATATATATAGATATGTATATACATGAAAAAATTAATTTTTTCAACTATTTTTCAAGTTAATAAAATCTAAATACATACAGATAAATAAATATTTATATAAAAATAGATAGATAGATTTTAATAGAATTTTTATTAATTAATTTATATCTATATAATAAAACGAAAAAAAAAAGATGACAAAATATTTTTTAAGATTTTTGTTAAGGATGTTATTTTTAATAATTGTACATTAAATATAATGATTGATTATATATTGATTATAAATCGCGCGTTAGCATATTAATCTCGTAAATCTTTTGTTTTTTATTAAACTATAAATTGATGCAATTAAGGTAGTTTGTGATCCGCAATCCAAAGTCAAAAAAATAACGTTTTTTTTTTTTTTTGTTTCTTTACAAATAATTATCCAAAGTATGCTATAATAATTAATGAAAATTCACATAAGAATTTATTCGATTCAATTTAATACGAGTTATAATAAAATAATTATAATAATGTAATAAATAAAATATTAATTGACTAGTACTCAGCTACCACTAGATATTCTCAACTTTTTGAGTTGGAATTTGAACTTTAATAAACTATAATTGAACCAAAAGTATTACAAATATTTTTTAGATTTATTAATGTTTAATATCCTTTAATTGTCACGTACCATTTATATTTTAGCGCGCTTGCTGGAGCCGCCATTTTTCCACTAGTCGAATAAACAACAGAGATAGAAGAACACATGTTAATATTAAAAAATTAATTAAATTAAAATTATGTGGTAAATCGTTTTAAAATTTGAGATGCCGTTTTATCTATTAGAAAGTATTTTTTGTGGGGTCAAGTTTGTCAATTTCTTACAAACACTCAATTTCCAATTTATTGAACAAGTATTTTTGTATATAACTTTAATTAATTATATCTCTTAAACGTTGTAAAAAAATCTGATTTTTTTTTCTATAGGTGTATTTAATTATAATCTTTCGAATAAATATAAAAAAATATAGACTCAAGTTTAAGTCATTTGGGTCACAGACTACCTTAAAAAATTCAAAATTTTGAATAATTAATATTGAAAAAAATGAGGAAATAAAAAATAATAAAGATTTAATTAATTAAATATGAAATATATATTTTAATCAAATGTCACCAAATAAATGGAATAGAAGAAGGATATAGAAGTATGTTATATATATAAACAAAAACAAAACGCGTGAGAAACGTTAGAACATGAATAAACGAATATAAATATTCTAAAGTCACGATATTATTAAATTAATAACTTTGATGGATTCACAATATATATATATATATAATAATAATAATAATAATAATAATAATAATAATAATAATTTCGTAAAAAAGGTATTTAATAATAAATAAATGGATGATGATTTGGATGGGTGTGTCTCTTTGATTAATTTTTGGAAAAATGAGACCAAAAGAAAATAATAATAATATAATATTTTACAGCACCGATAGGATCCTAAAATGAATCCCTAAGGATTAACAAAACTGACGTTAAATATTATTATTACTATATTATAACTTATTTTAGATTATAAATAAATTTGTATAACATTAAAAAAAAAATTAAATATTATTATATTTTTTTTTCAAATTATTTCATTTATTTTAGTTTTAAAATAAGATAAATATAAATACATACATCATTTATTACTTGGTAAAATCTAAAGAGGGTAAATTATTTATATTAATACATGTATAATACAAGTAATGTGTTTATTATTTTAATTAATAAATACTTTCTTATATATTATTATTATTATTATTATTTGTTTCATTTTATTTCTTTATTTAAATGAATTTTTTTTTATAAGAGGGTGATGTAAGTATTGTAGTTTGTCCGATACAATCGAATGGCTTCCGGGTGTTTGGTACCCTTTTATTTTATATCCAATGACGATTAAGGATTTCACGAAAATAAAACAAAAAGCAGAAACAAATAGTTGTTTGTTGTTCTGTTTTTGGTGGGTGCGTTTAAGATTTCATCTTTTGATAAAAACAGAAATAAAATTGCCTTCGGCGCGGGATGAGGGTAGCGGCGGGAGGTGGGTGAAAGGGTGGGGGGGATGGTCTTTTTCTCTCTTGGGAGATAGAGGGAGTGTCGATTTCCGTATAAAAAAAAAGAAAGAAAAAAGGACACAATCTCGCAATTTAACAAGGAAAAAAAAAGAAAAACCATTGAATCTGAAGCTTGAGACAATAGATGGATCTTTACTAGAGTGAGCCGAGAGATAAGAAAAACAGCAGATGTTGCGGTTGCTGATTGTAAATCGGAATATTGGAAAGAGAAAAAGGAAAAGAGATGAAAATAAAAGTAGATATTGGATAATTTCATTTCAAATTTTTACTAAATCTTATGTATAAAATTCTCGTGTCACAAAACTTTGAAATGATACTCCTCCGAAACGGCTGGACCGATTCTTATGAAATTTTTTATGCATATTCAGTAGGTCTCAGGGCATGTCAGACTTCTTTTATTAAACCGCTAATTGGTAAGGTGTGTCCAGGGTGTGCTAATTAATTAAAAATAGTTTAGTTACCATACTAGATCATAGAAGCGCTGGTGGCGAAAATTCGACATGTCTATATATTCTAATAGTAGACTTGCAAACAAAAGTGTTTTATGGGTCAACGGTCTAAGGCGTTATCTTATGACTTTGCACTCTTAGTTCGAAACTCGCAAAGGTACATTTTTTTTTAAGTATTATATATTTTTTTTACAAATTTATTAATTTTTATTATTTTAATATTTTATTAAATAATTTTATTTTATTAAATTAAATTTTATTATTAAATTTTATTTTATTAAATTAATAATTATGTCAATTATTTTTTTCTGCATAAATAAACATATATAAAAAACTATAGAGATGGGACAGGGTAGGAGTTAGATGGTTATAGCTCAGAATAGGGACACTCGGGGGGTACAGGGGGCGGAGCCCTAGGTGTGGAGAGCGCCGAAGGCGCTCGGAGCAGCTAGCATATATATATATATATATATATATATCGTCGGTTTGGAAGAAGACCGTCACAACTCAAAAATTATCACAATTTTTTCATATACAAGATTTTTTTATAAAACTATTACATATTGTCAATATAAATTGTGAAATACCTTTCCTGGAAATCTATTAATTTTTAGTTATGACAGTTTTCTTCCAAACCAACGATATATATATAATTATAATAATTTCTTTCAAATAATAATAATTTTTTGCTCTTTGAGTCCACCTCAAAAAATATTGAATATATAAAATATATAAATCATAATTTTCTTATTTTGATCTTTATAATATTAACTAATTAATGTTTATTATTAAATTTTATCGAAAAAATATATAAAAATATTAACTTTCTATTCAGAATCAAAAAATATTTTTTTATTTATTAAAACATTTTACTTACTTTTCATCCCACATTAAGCCAAGTACGTCAGGAAATAAAATAATCAAAACAAATTAACTAAAATATAATATAAAAAACAATATGCATATTTTTAAATTATGGCAAAGATGCCTAAAACTCAAGATTTTATATATATGGTATATATATAATATATATATTTATATGTTAATTTATTTATAATCATTAATTGATATTTATTCTTTTAGAATTGGAATTAATACTATATTTATTATTATTTTTTTTATTTTTTTGATAACGTTCTCTATTCTCATTCTTTTTAAGCATAGAATCTACGAAAATAGAATGTGCTGCCATCTGGCGGTCTAATTATTTTTTTAAAAAAGAATAAAATTTAGATAACATTCTTCTTAAATACAATTATAAGTTTTTGCCTGAACATTTCTCAGTATATAAAATTTTTTGTACATTTTCACATTTCATTTCCTGGAGAATCTAAATATGACTAAATATGACTGAAAATTTTTGTATTTGTCTGTCTATTTGCATATCCGGGGAATTATTACTTAAAGACTTAAAATTAAGCAAAGGGAATGACTCAGTTTATATTAAATCGAATAAATATATAAAAAAAATAATATTTAAAATTGTTTAAATTTAATACAAATAATCATTCAAATGTAAGAATAAAGAGAAAGAATATCGAGATACTTGATGTGAGGAGACTACAATTAGAGCAAATATTATATTCCAAATTTCCTAATATAACAAATTCTATAAAATATATAAATAATTTATTAATTAAATTAAAAAATAAAAAAGAATATGAAGGTTTTGATATATTGAATGAAACAAAATAAATGAAAAGCTTAGACATAGAAACTTTCAACTAAAAAATATGTATCACTTCGGGTGATACAGGGGGCAGAGCCATATGTCAAGATCAAAGAGTATAGACATGACTGAAAACCTAGAGTTTAAATTCAGAAACTGAAGTATTTATGACTAATGAGTATGTTTGAAGAAAGAGCAAATTTTCATCAATGTTATTGTATATATGCTAAAATATATCCTAAAATATATCTAGAATCTCTTGATCATATAGTATTTTTTGAGAGACATATCTATCTATCTATATATAATATCTATAGTATTTAATATATAACAATAATATAAAAAAAAATAATTATAAATAATATCTACATATATGTATGTATCGTTGGTGATGGAAATAAACCTCATTATTGTTTATATGTACACAAGATGGAGCTGTGGTCGGTCAATTAACCGGTTGAGAAGGTGCATTGACATTGTCTGAAAACAATACCAACCTGGCGTTTACTTTTTTCCGGCAATGTACATATAAAAAATAATATATTATAATTTGCATCTTATAGTTAGTTAGTTTACGTAAATATTAATGGCGAATATAATATCATCTCGTGTGGTATGTGAATGGATGCCTAGTATAAATTAATAATTATTCTTATTATTATTATATAATAATTTTTAATATTTTTTAACTCTCTGTTATGATCTCTTTTTTCCTTTTTCATTTAAATATACACCATAGAAATGAAGTTTATGAATTAATATATATTTAAATAGATCTGTATCTATATATAATTAAACAAAAAAAAAATATATAAAATACGGAGAGAAATGAAAAAAAGTATCTTTAATTAACTAAAAATTAACTGTAGATCAAATATTGATTCAACGAACGCTCATAGGGAGGGTAAGAAGAAAAAAAATAATTTTATATGATTCATTGCTTTTTTTCCTCTTCTAACTCTCTTTCTTCCTCTGGAGAATGCTGAGGGAGTTAACTTAGCAAATAAATTAAATAAAAATTGTAGACGACTTGTTCTTGTAAAAAAAAAATACACTTATCAAGTAGGAAATATTAGGCTACAAGGATTTTTATTTATTAAAAGATAATATATATATATATATATATATATATATATAATTCGTAGAAAGATTGAAAAAATAATAAAAGTAGATTTGTTTTAATTAATTAATATTAAAATTATATATAATTATAATATTTACAATAAAATATAAAAGACAAAAAAATAGATAAAATAATATTTAAATATATATAAGTAATTAATAGATAAATGTCTAATTTTGATTTTTCTAAATACTTTGTCTTAAATAAAAATGTAATTTTAAGAGATTTTCATCTGCTTTGAAATGGCAATTCAATTCATTTAATAGAATTTTCTTTTCCTTTTTTTTGTACATTATAACTAGAGTCTCTTAAGCTTAAGACAAACGACTTGAATCAAAGAGGGATGGGGGATGGAGTATAAGGGGATGCAAGGAGGGGAGGAGGGGTGTTTAATGAATCGAGACAAAGTGTATCGTATTTCTAATTAATTGGACATTTTCTAAGCATCGGTTGGTGAGCAAGATGAGAGAGGCACGAGGGGGAGGGGGTTGGATGAGGGAATAAGGAGAGGGAGTGGGGCTATTTAAAAGAAAACAGAAAGAGGTCCATTGGCCTTTTTTTCAATGTAGGATGGTGTCTATTCGAGTGGAAGGTTAAATGTTGCGTATTCGTTTTCGAAAAGAACCCTTCTCGCCACCCACCCACCCCTCCCATTTGTCTCCCCCCAATCCCCCCATTTTAAGACGTCATTCTGATTACAACTGTGAAGGAAAGCTGCGGAAGGAAGAAAAGAATCAAAGGCAAATATATATATATATATATTTTCAGATCGCTTAAGCTTTAGTTGTTGGGAAGAGAGGTGGTTTGATGGTGGAGGATGAGGATTAATTTAAAGAAATCAATATTATTAAAAGAAAAAATTTTTAAAATTTAACTGTAGGTTAATTAATATTATTTTTCTAACTGAGTAAGAAAAAAAAATTAAAAAATTAATTAGATTGCAAGAAGAATTTCTTAATTTTGGATCATTGATTCTACAAATAGATTACCATATATTTAAATTTATAATTGAGAATATATAAATGAGAAGGCGCCATTGGGTGTGTGGGTAGCGAACCTGCCTCACATTCACATGGCCCCGGGTTCAAGTCCCGGGCCTGGCAAGGGAATTTCCCTAGCTGGGGTCTATGGGACGTAGTCAACCCAGCCCTCGAGAACAACATTGGGGAATAGCTACTTGATAAAAAGTAGCGCCTCCGATCAAGAGAATCAAGGTAAAGGTTGAGAGGACCTGTTCTACTGATCATAGGACACCTCATTGATATAACCGGCTTGATATGCGTTGTCCTTGCGTAGGATATACAAAGTCAGAGGTTTATATATATATATATATATATAAATGTATGTATTGTGTATTTACCATATATAATACAATGAATCAATCTATGACTTTACATTATATTTATTTATGGTTTTAATCAACCAATGAGAGAGAGAGAGAGAAAGGAGGGGATAAAGAGAGAAAGCGAATGATGAAAGACTTTCTGAAAATGAACCTCCCTCCATCTCACATTCACTTTCTTTTTTTTTTCATCTCAAAGGGATAAAGTCTGAAATTAACCCCTTTCGTTTCGTTTTTCTTTTTGATCGATTAGAATAAATCTAAAGATAATATTAGACGACTTGATCGATCGCAACGTCGTTGAAAATCCATCCTGTATGGAAAGAGAGGAACAAAATGAGAGAGTGGAGGGGGAGGAGAGGGGGTACTGACAGAGACGGATGGTGACGTCATCTCTTCCAGCCCATTTGATCGATGGACTCTAATTAAAAAGGCACACGCGATCCTCTATCCAAGAGTGGGCTCCTCTCGCCTCCTATTTTATTTTTCATTCTTTTCTTTTTTCTTTCGATTATTATCAAATCTTTAAATTTATTTTCTTTTTTGTTTTCTCTTATATAGACATTCTAGATATTTTTATTTTTCATTATCTTGTAAATCACATTAAATTGAAAAAATTAATAGATATTATTTTAAATTTGTATGTCAACCATTACAAAATTTATAATAATACTAATAATAATTGTGTGTTAAGGGGTGCTTAGGCAACCTTCAACACTCGATGGTTGCACATGCTTAAAAAACTAGTTTTAAATATTTATATATATTGATTTAATGTTTTCATCATCTTTTGACCTCCTATTTATTTATTTATGATATATAATAATTTTTATATTTATAAAAACACTTCGAAATTAAATTGTTTTTATTCTAAAAAGAATTTCTTTTTCTTTCTACTCAGTACTCTTAAAATTTATTTATTTTTTTCAAATGTTCTGACCGTTTCGTGGTGCCATTTGAATTAGATAAGCTTTTGGATTTTCTAAATCGAATTTATGCTAATTTAAAAAAAAAATGAATCGAGAATCAGAGAGTGAGGGAGTCGAGGGGTGAAAATAAGAGTGTGAGAAAATGTTTTAAAATAAAAGAAGGTTTAGTGAATGGGGGTAAAAGAACTGAAGAAGGCGGGCCAATGAATAGAAAATTTTTTTTTATTATATTCTTTATCTTTTAAATAAATCTAAAAAAATAACAAAAATAACAAAATAATAATAATAATTTTTTAAATGATTGTGTTTTTGATTTGAAATTTCACCAAAAAATTAATTAATTATTTATTTTTTTATTTTTTTATTTATATTAAATTAAATAAATATTTTAGTAAATAAAATTTCATTAATTGAATTATTTTTTTATTTTATTATTTTTTATGATTAATATTTTTTTTTTTCAATCAATTGTAAATTTCCTCTTTTTATTATTATTATTATTATTATTATTCAAGATAATCGATAATCCTGTCACGTAGCCATCAACATTGATTTCTATAATATAATACACAAAGTATTGGCTTTTGAAGGAAAGGAATGAAAATTGTATCTGAAAGAGGGCTGTTGTGCTCTTATATATATATATATATATATATATATATATATATATATTCTCTACTTCACTTGCTCATTCTTTCTCCCCCATTTGAGCTCATTTTTTACTCAACCCCAACAATGTTCAATATTATTAGAATATCTATTCGCTGCAAGTCAAAGATATCATATTCCTATAAATGACAGACAAAAAAAAATTTAACATTCCAATAACAAATCGAGATATAAAGCGATGAAATTTATATAAATATAAGCTTATATTATTTATTTTTTTATTTTGATTTAATATTTAATAAGAATCCTTCAAAAGATGATCTTAAATTTTAATTAATAAAAAAAAATCGAATATTGTTCAGTGAATATTATTCCATGGTAAATCAATAGTTTATTCTACTGTATTTGATTTCATTAGGGAAAGAAAATAGTTCTATAGAGGGGATCCTTCTCTCCTTCTCTGCCTCTCTAATACTAGCCTTTATTGGGTGAACACCCCTGAGTCCGAACGAAGCTCTTCTTCCGTTGATTTCTCTCGCTCTCTCTCTCTCTCTCTCTTTCTATCTATCTCTCCTGTCTTCTATCTGTCTGTAAGTTGATTTCCATAACCAACGAAGCCATAAGGCTATGAATATTCATTCAGGACCAACGGGGATAAAACGGGGGTTTCAAAGAGAGGGTGAAGTGGAGATCTCAAACCAAAGTAACCTCCCCTGTCTTTGGCATCAATTCCCCTGGGATCAGGAACCGGAGGTGCGAGATATCGAAACATGCTTCTAATAAATAAATAAATAAATCATATTTATATATATGAAAGAGTAAGAGAGAGTTTACTCATCCAATCATACAGGAAGTTTATGTCTATTGATTTTAATTTGAAATATATATATATATAAGGCGCCATTGGGTGTGTGGGTAGCGAACCTGCCTCATATTCACATGGTTCAAGTCCCGGGCCTGGTAAGGGAATTTCCCTAGCTGGGGTTTATTGGACGGAGTCAACCCAGCTTCCGGGAACAGCATTGGGGAAAAGCCACTTGATAAAAAGTAGCGCCTCCGATCAAGAAAATCAAAGTAAAGTTTGAATAGACCCGTTCTCCTGATCATAGGACACCTCATTAATATAACCGGCTTAATAGGCGTTGTCCTTATATTGAATATTATATCAAATTTTGAAAATAAATATTTGATAAAACAAAATAAAAATAAACATAAAGTAGTTTTTGAATTGACTTGACCAGTAGCTTAGCTTATTCCGCCGATCTTAAATCTTAAGGTTGAGGAATGAATCTCAGCAAAGTTCATTTAGTTTAAAGTTTAATAAAATTAATTAAAAATAAATGTAAAGACAGGCTAAAATGTGCACATAGATTCTAAAAGATAATAAAAGTAAAAAAACAAAACAAATTTTTGATGAGAAAAAAACTTGATGAGCTATATATGTAAAAATACCATAACAATTTCTTTTATATTGAATGATAATTATTACAATAGCAGCTGTATATAAAATAGATTTTTTTTCTTCTCTTTTCATTGATGTTCTTTCATAAAGAATAATTATTATCTGAGATTGTAGCTTTTTCATTTTTCACCCTTTTCTCTTCATTTTCATATTTTTTAACAAAAAGATTAATCCAACTGGATAAAAATTATCATAATCGAATTCAACCCTTTAATAATAGTAATATAAAAATTATTTTCACTTGAAAATAAGTAACAATCTAATCTTATAAATCTATAAATATAGAGAAAATTTAATTGAAATTCAAAATAAGTCAAGTGACTTCTAGTAAAAGAAAGTAAATTATTAATTCAAACATGTGGATTCATTTGTGATATGTAATATCAATTGTATTTATATAAAATTGAAAAAAAAATTTAAAAGAAAAATTGCTTTTTATAAAATATTTATTTTAGCTTATTTTAAATACCTCTAAGTATTTGAGCAAATTAATTTTGGTAGATTCTGTTCCATATATTTGTGTATCTATCTTTTTATGTCTCTTTTTAACATTTAAGTACGAGGTGTGGCTATTAAATAACGAGACTGCTTATAAAAAATGGTTTAATTAAAAAAATTATGGTACAATCGAACTTTCCCCCTCAATATACTCCCCTCCAATCGCCACTCCTTTTTTTCCACTGCTCAAAGCAGTGTTCGAAGTCGTTTTTTGTTAGGCCTTTCAGAAGCTCCGCCGTTTTTCTTTTCACCTCTTCCATCGACTCGAATCGGCTTCCCTTTAGTGCGGACTTGATTTTCGGAAACACCGTCTGCCCCTCTGGAGCCCATTCAGTCATCACAATGTCGTTGATGTCGAAGAAAACGATCAACATTGCCTTGAATTTTGACTTCGACATCCGCGCTTTTTTGATTCTTGGCGATTCAGGAGCCTTCCAGTGCATGGATTGCCGCTTAGTTTCGACCTCGTATTGAAATATCCATGTTTCATCGCACGTAATGATGTTTTGCATAATTTCAGGCTCTTCTCTAACCTGGTCACACATTGTTTTCGACGTAGGAACAAAAACACGTTTATTTTAAACCGCTTCAGAAAAAAAACTACTTCACCTCCAGACTTGTGTTCTCGTACTGGAATAGTAGACCCTTCCAGCTGTACAACGGTGCATTAGGTTCCCGCCTACCCTCTCCTGGAGACCGTCTGCGTGCGCTGTCTCCTTATTTAATAGCCATACCTCGTATTTAAGAATTGTTAGTAAATATATTATCTATATAGTTAATAAAAAGTATTTTTTTTTAGATTGATATTAGTTAGTATTTATTTTTTAAAAGCTATATATATATATATATATATATATTCTTCATTACCAGGCAAAGGTCTGATCATTTTTCTCTCCCCTTGTAAAGGTATGTAATTCCCTTTTGCTGTATACTAAGGGTGAATTTGGTAGGTGGTAAAGGGATGGGTGAGGGTGTTGATGAAGGCAGACAGAGAGAAGAAAGATGAAGGGCAGTCAGCAAGAGAGAGAGAGAGAGAGAGAGAAGGAGGAGTTAAAAATAAAATAAAAGCAAAGCCTTATATCTTTTGAAGAGTAAAATAATAAAAATATATATATATAAGGCGAGGTCGAAGTTGGGCAGAGAAAAACGCGAGAGGGTGGTGGGATTTAGGAAAGAAAAAAAAATGAAGGGTGGGATGGATGGTTGGTTGATGAAAAATAAAAAAAGATAGAAGATCGTTTGGATAAAAATTATATTTTCTCAACTGTTAGCTTTTCGGAAATTATTCAAAGAAGAGTAATGAGAGATGAGAGAGAGAGAAAGAGAGTGAAAGAGTGGAATTATTTTTTATGGTTAATTTTTTATTTCACCAACACTCCCCCTCTCTTCACTTAAACCTCACCCTCCGTTATTCTCTCTCTCTATATATATGTCTGTGTGGGATAATTTTGGTTTTTATATTTGCCAATTCTCTATCTCTTTTCTTGGATTTTCTGAATAAACAGTAGAATTTTTTCTTTTCAAGGAAATGATTTACAAACGAATATTAGGTGCATACAGACAGACATACTATGAGGTCTTTTATAAAAGTATATTTAAAAAAAATTAAAAGATTGAAAAATGTCTGTGAATTTATTTTTAATATAAAAGCATTTAAATATATTCTTTAATAATAATGTAATTAGGAATGCTGGTAAAAATATTTTAAAAATGTATTGTACTATAGAAAATGATTAATAAAACAGTAATAGTAAAAGAGAAATAAATAATTTGTAAAAATGTCTATTTCAATTTATATTAAAAGCAATTTCAATTAATTATGCCTATTAGCAAGAATTATTTCTAACAACTCTTTTTTTTAACTCGAATATGCCTTTAAAACATCATACTTTCATTTTTTATCTGGTACCTATATTATAGGAATATATTATGATTATTTAATTATAAAAATGTCCGGGAGCTTAGCCGCGAGGTTATAGTGTCCGGTCCGCCGACTCGAGTTCGAGGGGTCAAACCTCGCCGAGTGCATTGATATATAATTCGATATATATAAATATAAATATAAGTATAAATAATAAACAAATCTGTGAAGGCTGGCTAAAATGGTGATATTCCGAAGGCCAAAAATAAAAAATTGTAAAAATAAATTGAAAAAATATTTAGTTCTTAAATTAAATTTATAAAATAATAACACAAGGTTGAAAAAAAAAACGCCAAGAAAATAATTAATTTAGAGTTAATATAATATTGAATTAAGTATTTATTTAATATTTATTTATTTATTTATAAATATATAATTGTATATTTATTTATTTAGAATTGTATATTTATTTATAAATATAAATTATTAATTATTTTAAAGAACAAGTAAATTAATTTATTATAAATATTAATTTCATATTAAATGATTGGAAAATTATTATTAATAGTGTAAATCCCACAAATTAGTGGTTATTTTCCTTTATAATAAATTTAAATTGTTTCAAAATTCAACTAATTTTAAAGTTTGAATGAGAGAAAGATTACCCCACACACACACACACAGTGGAAAGAGTTTGATTGAGACTTTTGTTCATAATTTGTTGTTTTTTTTATATAGGAACCAATAAATTAATTAAATTAATTAAAATTTATGTAATCAATTATATTTATTATTTTATAAAATAAATTGGAAATAATTCAATAAAAAATTTTAATAGTTAATCATCATAATTTTTTTGAATTTTTCGCAATGTTTATTATTATAAAAGAATAATTTTGATTACATAATAATTTTGTATGGAATATTTACTAAATCTGTGCATATTCAGTTCGTTTCTATGCGTTTTTTTGATAAGTTATTTTTTTCGTATATTAAATTTTATTATTTTAAGCAACTTTTTTATTAATAATATAAACAAACATATAATAATAATAATAATAATAATATTTATTAACTATATATATTATATATGCTAATTAATGATTTAAAACATTTTTTTTAAATTTAATTTTAATGGAATACTTTTTTATTATCATTATTAATATAAAAGATTATTTTATTTTGTGGGAAGGGAGTGGTTGATTGTCTTTTTGGCAGTACATTTTATTATAAGTAAAACTCATTAAATAACCAATTTATACTTTTGACAATGTGACCGACTCTTTTTTTTTAATGAATAAATAAATTTCCCATTGATATATTTTATTTATTTAATTATTTATTTTATTTATAAAAAAAATATGTAATCTATTCTCTTTCATTTTCTAGTTGTTGTGTTGGTTAAGTGGTTTTAGATCATCATAAATTTTAATTCTCTCTCTCACTCTCTCTCTCTATCATAAATAATCAACTCATTTTTTGAAAAATCATACCAATTGCTGAATTCCATAGTACAGTGTTGTGGGTGGAGGTGGGGTTATGCGTCAAAGGGGGTAGAGGGTTGGGTACCAATCCATACATGTCAGAACAATACGGCCCCTTGACGATGGACGTCCCTTCAGAGCCCTTCAAAGCCGACCGATACAGACACACACTTGTTGGCATTTTGTCTCTCCCCCTCGAGATAATTTTTGTGATATAAGCCCCGAATGGTCAATAACGCCGTCATTCATCCCTCAAATTTCAATTCAAATATATTGAATTAAAAAAAAAATATATCATTTTTTTGTTATTAAAAATTATTGAAAAATTTATTCAATCAACTATCATATCCCATAAATTCTTATAAAATTACAATTTATTCATTAATCAAGGACTTTTTTTTAAATATTTGAATTTATATTTTATAATATCTAAATTAATAATGATTTAATAACATTTAGAGTATTAAAATTACTCTAACCTGTTTATTAATAAACAAAAATGGTAAAATAAAAGTTTACTCCAAAAAAAGAGTTTACATCTTCTATAAATTATGTTTTTTTGGGTTTATTCTTAATTTTTTTAATTTAATGAATGGTCGCCATAATAGAATGGCAAATTGCCCAATTACTTACTTGCTTCACTACCTTATGAATATTCAATTAAATAGGTTCTCTTTGTTTTATAAATCGAAATCCTCACCATTATTAATTGTTTATTGTTATTGAATGTGGATATTCAAAAGAAATGATTTACATTGTTTATACATCTTAATCTGAATATAATTTGAAACGTTCTTAAATTTAAATGTTTTTATGATTTGTTTAATGTCAACATTTTCCGTTGAATTTATTAAAATTCTTTTAAATATAATACTATAGTATTATTAAAGTGTTGAATTCATTGGAATGTCAATAATATTGGGTTATTCAAAAAGAGCATGTATTTCTAAAACTACAAAAGATGGAAACATGATTCTAACGTTAATGGATAGAGAAAAGTTTACAATTTAATATTAGTACGTGTAAAAGTTCCTATCATGGCCGCATTTACGCATTAGCGCTGTTGTGTGTTCGGAAATTTTATTTGTCGGTTGGTAGTCTTTAGTTGGCGACACCACAGGAGAATTCTTTTTGTCCTCTACAATTAGCAAAAGTACAGTCCATTGTTGCGGTTTAGCGAGAATTTCGCCGTCAATTTAATAAACAATCACCACGCCATAAGCAAATTTATGAGTGACATCGAAAATTCGTAGAAGATGGTTACATCAAAAAAGGGAAAAGCACGGGACGTCCACCTACATTGAACGAGGATGTCGAATGTCGTCCAAAGAAATCCATATTACGAGCAAGCAAAGAATTTAATCATTCAAACAACAGTATGGCCAGTTCTAAAACATCGTCTGCTTATGAAGCCATATAAGCCATGATTGGAACTTTTATCTGCATTATATTAATAAATTGTAAACTTTTCTCTATCGATTAACGTTAGAATCATGTTTCCATCTTTTGTAGTTGAGAAGAAATACTTTTTTGCAAGATGCTCTTTCTTTTTGAAAAACCCTGTATTTTATAATATATATTTCTATTATCTAATCAAGAATATTTATTTTATTGGTAGTTATATAAAATATATAAATATTTTTTTATTTATTTATTTTTGAATCATTAATTGATATATCTATATAAACTAGTATAATTTTGATTAATTAATTATACAAGGTATTTATTATTAATTTAATGTAATAATTTATAATATTATTTTGAAATAACCTTAGTTGATTTTAATTTAATTAAAATAATTTTTTGCACAATTATTAATAATATTTTTCTATTCCATTTTTTTTCGCCCTATTTGCAATAAGTTATATTTACTTACAATAGTTAATTTAATTATCCATTAAAAAAATATTATATATACTCATTGCTTTTTCTAACATTATATCTAAAAACAGAATAGATTGGCGATTTGGAAATTTGTATTGAGATTAACTTTACCAAATTTATCATTAATATTTTATTGAATCGTTTTTTTCATAATATTATTGAATTTCCATTTAAAATCTATTTATAATCAATGACCGGAGAGGGTGGGTGTGAGAGAGAGAATGAGAGAGTAAGAGAGGTAGTTGGGTAGAGATGAAGCATAGGGGAATGATATAAAAAAGCATATTCCGTTTGTATTTCATTTGTTCAAATTCAATTTCACCACCCTTCACAATCTATTTCCAATATTCTGATCATTAAAGTAAAGAACACAGATTTTTATTCTTGTCGCAGAGAAATATACATATATCATTTTAATGCAAAGACCAATATATTGATTTTATATATATATATATATATAAATATTATATAAATATAAAAGCAAACTAGAAGGGGGTTGAAAAGTTAATCATTTGAACAAAAGAATTTTCCAGATAAATCAAACAGGAAACAGTAAACGAGACAGGGTATAGAAAATGTGGAAAAAGGGTAGAGATGACATACATATAATAATACTAATAATAAACTGGAGGAAATTTAAAAATCTATATCATAATATAGATTTAAAATTGAATATTATAAAAGAAGTGTTTTTCAATGAGTGTCAAAAATAAAATCATGTATTATGTAGGTAGGTAGGGCGGTATAGATAAAAATGAATTTAAAAAATATATATATATATTAATTATATTCAAATATAATTTAATAATATATTAAATCTTAGTCTATGATCTTGGAAGATGAGAATAAATTTGAAAATAGAATTAATGGGCCAAAAACTGACTTCTATGCATTTCCTAGTTCATAGTTTGGGTTATAAAATCGAGAAGGTTGTGATGGACAGATCACACACACACACACACACGTGGCAAGAAAGACTGGGGAAAAATATATTGATGGGGAAACCAATTGGGAAAAACGATTATTCTGCCACTTCTGTTATATGGCTGTGAGGCAAGGACTATGACGCTGGGAGACGAGAGTAGATTTAGAGTATTTGAGAATAGGATTTACGGGCCTAAGAAAGATGAAGTAACCGGGGAATGACGGAGACTGCATAACGAGAAATTGCATGACCTCTATGCATCTCCAGACCTGGGTGGCTAGAATTGGAGAGGAAAGAATGACGTAAAATATGTTGGTGGGGAGACTGATTGAGAAACGCCCACTTGGAAGACCAAGGACGCGATGGGTAGACTATGTAGAAAGGGGCGTAAGAATGATGGGAGAGGGTAGGAGTTGGATGGTTGTCGCTCAGTATAGGAACACTTGGAGTAAAGTGGTTGCTACGGCCAAGAACTTTTGAATTCCGAAGATCCACAGCGATTATTATATTATATTAACTGACAAACTAAAATAATACAATTTCATTTTTATAAACACAAAACCACATAAATATAATTTTTTTTTCTTTTTTTCTTTTTGTTAATTTTTGTAATTGATATTTTACTTCTCTGTGAATTATTAAATTCTTTTAAAAAATAATTTTAATTATTTTTTTCTTTTTACTAAAGTCTCAATTTAATTTAATTTATATTTCTAATAAAAAAAAAGAAATGTAAAATTCATTTTAAAATCATATTACTAATTAGAAAAGATTTCAAGATAAAAAAAAATCGACTAATTATTAATAAATAAATGTGAAACCTGAAATAATTTGATTGAATATAAAAATAAAAATTAATTAATAAATATAAAGAAACTTTATTTAAGAGGAATGACTAACACAAGAACTATTTTTTTTTCTTTAATTATAATGTTTCTTCTATTCTTAAAAGGGCATATAATGAACTCTACTGTTTCGTAACTAAATATATCTATCCCCCTCTACTAATAAAATATACCTCAAATTGAACAGAAAAAAAAGATATTTTATACAACTTTTAATCGAAATTCAACCCTCTAATAAATACGAGTTAAAAAAGTTAAGATGGATATAGTTATAAGGACACTGGGAAAAATGTGATTGCTACGCTCAAGAACTTTCGAGTTCCATAGAGCGCCACGTTGATTGAAATAGAGATAATATATTAAATCTTAAAATTGAAATAGACATTTATTAAATTATAATATATAGATATATATATAATTTTTTTCAATTTTTTTTTGATTAAATTATAATACAATCTCGTATTATGGAATAAGTTTAAACTTTTATTTTTATATTAAATTAATAATTTATAAAAGCAAATACTAGAAAAATATTCTGGATCAACTATACTTGTTTAATTCAATATACTAATTATTTTTTATATATATGAAATATGATTATATTTAGTATATTTAATTTTACTAAAATGTATTTATTGTTTACAATTTCTTGTTTTTATTTTTTTATATTTGTTTATCTATGCTTGTAGCACCCTATAACTCACCCCCATTCCAAACACACACACACACATACATATATATATTGTCGTATATAAAATATAAGGGGGTTGGTATTTTATAAGAAAATATGGATTATAAAATTAGTTTAATTAATTGGTAGCACTCTGGATCGAATTTTGTATAATTAAAAGGGTTCTTGAATCCGCGTAGGTTGATATGGGAAATATAAAATTGAATAGGTTCAATATGAAAAATGCTTATATAAAATTACAACTAAAATTATTTATTTAATAAAACTATAAGAATTTAGGTTCCAATTGATAACAAAAGAAATTAAGATGAAATAGAATAATTGAATGGTACCGTAAAAAAAAATATAAATATAAATTAAAAGAACTTTAATTTATATTTAAGCAATTGCAATGTTAATTAATTAATTGTTAAGTATAAAAGTGTTAACACTTAGCATGAAAGAAAGGAATGGAGAGTTCATTGGAGACTTTGAGTCTTGATTGTCTTCCTGCGGATTTAGCTGGAACACCTCGTATGCAACGGCATCTCTCAACAAAAGGGGTAGGCCGCGGATGTCCTTCCTGCCAGGAAAAATGTCTCACTTCTCTCAAACCTTGATCAAGACTAACTCCAAATATCATTTTCACCAATAATGAAACCTTTCCCCCACTTTGAACACATGGATGGGTCCCTGTACATGTGCAGACAACATGTCCCATGACCAAACGTCCTTTTCTTTAATTTAGCATGTGTTCAAAAATGAAAGTTCTAGCTTTCGCATTATTATAAACATAAAAAATGTATTTTTTAGGATATATATTACAATATATATATATATATATATATTGAATGAACAGTTAAGACAAAAGAACAATTTATATATATATATATATATATTCAGTCAGTCAAAAAAGTTCCCCAATTTTAAATCCATCTTTATTTTTTTTTTGTTCTTCTCTTCCTTAGTTCCTCCACATTCTTCTTTATTTCTAGACTGTTATTTACATAAATCCAAATATCATACATATATATATATATATTTGGCAATATTTTTATGGTTATAAATTCAAACCACCCCCTCTGACGCTTACCCCCCACGGGCGTTAAAGAGACGAAAAGAAACGACATCTATCCCCTTACTTTCTTTTCTATTTTATTATTATTCTAAGCTAATATAATATATATGTATATTGTTTTGTTTGTTTTTTTTATATAAGAAGTTTGCCAATTTTAATCTTTACTCAAAGAATTCAAATAAAAGATGCTTTTATTTTTATTTATTTATTTTTAGAAATACTATTCGCACGGAGAGCCGTTGTCCGGATTGATGGATAAAGGATAACGAATCTTTAATCGACCATTTAATAATCTTATATATTTAAAAGACAGTTCTATCACTTACTCCACCTAAACGACTTCCAATGCCATTTGCCAATCTATTAATAGCGTGAAATTTATTGGAAAACAATAAATACTTTTTGAGAAAAGTGAAAAAATAATTTTTTTCTTACTTTTTATTATTTTTAACGTCATTTGTGGCGTCACATCCACTGCCTCTTATATTTTGTAATATTTTTCAGTTTCTTTGCGTGTGAGGGCTCTCACACTGGTCCGCTAATATATAATTAATTTACTGATTAAATTAAAATATATTTTAAATAAGAACACAAAAAGAAATGAATGTTTTATGTAATATACTTATTGAAACAAAATGGATGAAAACCTTTTACTACTTTCAACCAAATACTATGTACCACTCGGGGGTATAGGGGGCGGAGCCCCCGTCTAGATGTGAAGAGCGCCGAAGGCGCCCTGAGCAGCTAGTTTTATTAAATTTGAAATAATCAAGCTAAAATATTAAACTAATTCACTTTAACTGGGTAGCTTTTTAATAAAATTTTTACTAAAGTTTTGGTAAATTGTATCTAAGTATACGATATTTATTTATTTATTTCTCCCTCTTTGTCTTATCTATATTCTATTCCTCCATATATATCATATATTTATATCATTTTCAATTTTTTCTTTGTCTTTTTCCTTATTTTTTTTTATACAATATTATTAAATCTCTCTAATCCCTCTATATCTCTTTCTTTATCTCGTTCTCTAAATATTTCTCAATTTATGTATAATATATTCTTTGAACAATATTCTTTGACGATCAGAAAATTAGAATATAAAATAATACAAAAAAAAAAAAAAAAAAATTGTATACTATTCGTGAATGGATGAGTGTTTTTTTTTAGTTGGTAGATCAGTTGGGAGAGGGGAAATGGAATATAAGCTTAACCAAAAGAACGAAACGAACGCAACATATAAAAGTAATAAGAAATAAAAATAAATGATATATATATATATATATATATATATATATTGAGTATGGTTTGGAATTTAATGGCGCGATATGAGAGGTTTTTTTTAAACTCTCCCTTTATCCTTCCTTCCTTCTCCCACTTCTCACCCCCCCCCCCCGATCTTTACTCAGAGCACAACAGTGAGTCTAACCCACCCACTTTTCACTCACGTTTGTACCATCAACCCCCCTCCTTGTGAATGCATTTTTGACGACGTATAATATATTTAAATAGCATTTGAGAATATGGCCTTATGGAAGGTATCTATATAAAAGGAGGAAAAAAAAAGAGGAGGAAAATAGCAAAGCCAAAATAGCGAGGGAGTGGGGGATATGATCTCAATATTTAATGATATCTACTTTGAAAATGGGAGGAAGATTTTTCGATTGTTTCTGTTTTTTTTAAGAAAAAAATAATAATAAAACAACCGCCGTGTATAGAAATTCAATTCAAACATAAATACAATATTAAAATGATATTGTGAAATTTTTATCAAACAAATATTCTATAGGAAAGCTTTTTAAAACAATAACCCCAGTTTTCCACCACCCCCACCACAATCTATTTCAAATGTTACTTGTCGGATGTTGAGTATGAATAACACATATGCAATAGATTCAATAACAAAAATTATTCTCCCTATCCCTTTTTCTCTCCCTCTCTCTCTCTCAAATATATATATTTATATATATTAATTTAAACATTTAAATGATAATTTCACTATTGTGTAAAATTAAAAATTTTTGATTAATAAATAATATTATTAATTTTAGAAATAATTTTATAAGAATTTAGAAAAAAAATATAAAAAACTTTTTCAGAACACGCTTTTATTTAAATGCACTAAAAAGGAGAAAATAATTTCTCCACACGCACCACAATTTCCTTACAATTAATAATATCATAGCTGAAAAATGAAAGCATGGGCGCCAAACATGCACAGGGAAAGGAAAAGAATACGAAGGACATTTCATTGTATATGAATACACCTTTCTGTTTTTTTTTCCTACGAAGGACATTTCATTGTATATGAATACACCTTTCTGTTTTTTTTTTCCTTATTCATTATATGTACTTGATAACTACGTCTATTTGAAGTAGAAATTGCGTTTTTCCCTGCATGTTTGGCGACCAGAATTAATTAATTTATTAATAATTAATAACAATAATAAATATTTATTATTATAAATTTATAATTTATAAGTTATATAAAAATATTTTTCATTATGAAAAATTAATTATTTATATAATATTATTCATTATTAATTATTTGAAATATTCAAATACATAGTTTTAATTTTATTAAAAAGTGAATTTATAATTGGAATTTAATTAAGTTTTGTTTAATATAACATTTTTTATTTTTTATATTATTTTTTTAATTTACAAATTTTACATATTGAAATCGAAATTTTGAAAAATTCAAAATATTTCTTTTTGATTATTGCAGTGTCATCGACTTTCAATATACTTTCCAAATTTCAGTCAAATCGCTCAACTTGAAGTAGGACACCTTGCAAGATTTGACGACAGGACACGATGTGAAACTAAATAAAATTGTGTAAAAAGTGTGTAAAAATAAAATACAATTTATAAATTATTAATGAATTGTAATGCATTTCATAATTTTCCCAATCGCACTATTATAAAAAAAAAATCATTTATAATTTATATGTTGTATATTATTTATAAGAGCTAAAGGTAATTTTATGATTAATGAAAGTCAAAATGAAAGTCGTCATAGTTAATGAAAAGTTTGTTTTTAGAAAAAAAAATCAATTAGAATATGACTGATTTATTGCAAGATCAAGAATACAAAAGGAATTATTAAAAAGAATTTAGAAAAGATTAAGATTTGGATGAAGGGTTGAAAATTTTTAATCAAGAATTTCATGTTTAGTAGCCACACATAGATTTATTATTAAATTATATTTAAGTATACTTTTATTTTATCATTTAAAAAAAAAGTCTTTCTGTTAAATCTTATTAAAAAGTTTACATTTATTCGATTTTTCTTTTTTTTTTTTGTTGTTTGAAATTAAGAAATGAATATTAAGAAATATTGGGTATGGAAGGGGGAATGAGTTTAGTAGAAAATGAGTCGTGCATTTATTATTACTAAGCGAGAATAAAAAAAGAAAAGGAGACAAGGGGTGTATGTAGAAAATATGCTTTAGGGGTTGAATGAAGCAAAGAATAAATTAATATCACCGTTTCTTTTGTCCCATCATTTTTTTTTTCATTTTTATTTTTTAAATGACCTGTTGTCTTAATATTTTATAACTCACCCTCAAGTCCACCAATCTTTCTTTAACACTTCCCCCACCTCCCCTGTGTTAATTTACGATTCAAGCTTATTAATTTAATTAATATGAGTAAGAGGAATTTTTTCATTACATTCTCTTTTTTTTTCAACCCCCTCATTTTCCAACTCCTCTGGAACACTTTATATTTGTCAATCTCTTATTGTTCTTTTTCTTATCATATCTACACTATTCTTTTCACTCTGTTTATTTCCCCCATCAATATTTTTTCAAAATATTCCTGAAATGTCAATAAAGATACACATGTCAATCCCTCCCCCATCCACCCATCTGGTTGTGGTATTTTTTTTTTTTTTTTTTTTGAACAAAACATCTTTTCAGTGAAGAATTGTTGATGGCTTTCCCTCTTTACTTTTTTTTAAGGAAAGGGGAATTTTGAACTAAAACGACTGTCATTTATTTTACATAATCTACAACCAAAAAAAAAAAAAAGAAATAGAGGTAAATAGAAAGAACTTGTAATATATTATATTATGTATAGATAAAATATATCAATCATAAAAAAAAACTTTGCAATAATTCCTCTTCTTTCCTTTTTTGATTTAGGAGAATTTGCTGCTTATATACCATCGTTTTTCTTGTTCTAAGGATATTTCGTTTTTATTAAGATTAAGAGCAGGGGTGGGGGCAAATACTTTTAAGCGCGGGCCAAAATGAAATTTTCAAAATGTCTCCCGGGCCGGAGGACCATATTTTGAAAATACCAAACCAAGTCATTTGTAGAAAAATTTACATTTGTTTTTAGAGCCATATTGAACGAAATTGAATGAAAAATCCAAACTTTTCAAAGGGCCGGCGGGCCGGATAAAATAAGCAAAAGGGCCGAATTCGGCCCGCGGGCCAGTTTTTCCCACCCCTGATTTAGAGAGTATTGTACCTCATGAGGAAGAAATTTATCTATCAATATATAGATTGTACCATTCCTATCCTCCTATTCTCTCCTAACCAATTTACTTTTTCCATTCATTGCTTACTCACCTCGTCATTGGTCTACAAACAAACAGATCACTTCCCTAATTATGAAGTCTTTACCATTATCGCATATATATATATTGGGAAATTGCAAAGTTATATTTAGATTTCTGAGATCATAAAAGGTAAAGATATGTAAAATAACTTCAAATTCTAAGCACTATTCAAACAAAAAAAAAGTATAAATTGCTTAGTTTGTATAAATAAATTTTTAAAATAATTTCTATTTATTTGTATAAAAGTTGATTCAAATTCACTTTATTTTTTATTAAATATTAATAAAATTTATATCGTATGAATACTCTGTTAAAATTTTCATAGTAATCAATCAATCAGTCCATCTTATAATTTTACCTACAAACACACATATGAATAATTATAGTCATATAAGATATAGAAACAATGTTAAAATGCAAGTGCAGATCTTTTATATAATATGTTGTTGTGGGAAAAGTTGATAACGAGACAAGTGCATTAACCAGTTGTTTTTTTTTAATTTCTTATAAATTTATGAATGTATTTGACACACATTATCTGATATTTATTCTTATTCATTTTTTTTTTCTTTAAATTTTTTAAAGAGAGTAACATAATTTATCTAAGAAAATACATTTTAATTATATCCAACTTCTTAATAATTATGCTATGTATTTATTATCATATAATGAATGGTTGAATATATTTTTAATTTTTAATATACGGCCTTACTAAGGCTTACGAGTAGTTGACAATTTGTAGATTATATTATGAAAAATTAAAATTTCCAAAAGATAAGTGTACATCCTAATTATTATGATTTACATTGGGGGGGGGGGGGGCAATCGACATCTTAAAGTGGGCGATTATTTGACTATATGAAATCATTTTCAACTCTAAAAAAAGGTAAGATTAAAGGCTTTTAAACATTTCCGCTTTTTCAATTTTTTTTTCAATATGGTTCTAAAAAAAAAGGTAATTTCAATATGGTATCACCAAGTGTACCTACCTTATATTAAAATTATCATGCAATTTTTATCTGTTAAAATTTATAAGGGGGTGAATTATGAAACCGGCCTTACGAAGTGGGCGTTTGGCCCAAACATGTTGAGAAACGCTAATTTACACAGTAATAACCGCGCTTTTCAATAATACAAACAGCCCCAAGTATTTATATTAACAAATTGATATTAAATGAGAATGAAAATCAAATTTGCAAAAACCAGTCTACATTTATCCCATATCATTTTAAATAGTTAAAATTATAATTTCTATTAATCAGTTTTTTATTTATTATATATTTATACATATTATATTATTATTTAAATTCTAAATTTAATTTATATTTTGTATTATATATATATATATATATATATATATATATATAAATATAAATATATATTTAGGTGGAAAAAAATGATTTTCATTGAACTTTGGTGGTGATGGATGAGTCAGTCAGTCATTTGGAAGAGAGACTAGGCAATATATATATATATATATAGATAGATAGATAGAGAGAAAGAGAGAGAGAGAGAGAGAGAGACTGGTAGGTGGAGTGGTGATGGAGTGGAGATAGAAGAGGAGGGGGGTGGAAAGGGAGTAAAGGGGTGAGTTGTAGCAAATCACATGGACATTTGGATTTGAATTCAAGTCCATAGATTACCAATTATAATGGTTATTCCAATTCGATTTCATAATCCAGCCGGGGGGGGAGGGTAGTTGTTAACTATTATAAGATTAAAATTAATTAAAACACATTTTAACAACAATTATGTTATGATGATGAAAATTTGATGTGTATTAAAATAATTTATTCTCTTTATTTATTAATAAATAAAGAGATATTTACTTAATAATAAAATATGAAATAAAATTTGTTCTGTTTATTATTATTATTATTATTTTTCTTTTTAATAAATTAATAAATTTTTCGGTCTATTTAATATATTTTAATAATGCGAATTTAATATTTTAATTTTAAATATAGAGAGTTATAATCCAATTTTAAATAAAACTAGAATTCACATAAATTAAAAACAACTATACAACTACAAAAATGCGTTAACATATTAAATTTAAGAAATTTTTTATGTATTACACTTTATTCATTTTTAATAGCAAGATAATACATATGTAAATGATAATACAATTTAAGAAATAAAAAATTTATCTAATTCTAATTCGGGTAATTTGTATAACAATTATAAATAATAGTTTACCATTTACGATTTACCATGGATTAATTAAATAATTAAGTGATAAGAAAAATTATTAAATTCCAATTAAAAATAATCTATCAAATAATAAATAGATATATGAATATACCATGTTATTTAATCAAATACAATTAATTATATAATATAATTCATGTTTAAAATATTATAAAATTATAAAAAAATAAGAAAAAAATGTATTTGATTGTATTTAATGAATACAAGAAAATATTTAATAAGAGAATCAATGAATATCAATCATGAATTTCTTTCTAGTTGAACTTTTTAAAGTTGGTAAAAATACACGAAATTCAGTAATTGTTTAGTCTAACCGATGTATGATGGATTTTGATAAAAGTTTATCAGTAGATTCCTTTTTTGATTCAAAACAAACTTTCCTTACACACTATGTGGCGGTCACTTCTAGTTTACGAGATAAAAATTATTAAAGTTTGCATATAAATCCATTGATATTCTATTTAGCTACCATGTTTTATTATTTGACCACCAGAGGGCATCACTAATTTTCTGTTTTTATAAGTTTGGTTAAGATATAAGAAGGTTAAAAAATTATTTAATTAAACACTTTTTCTATATCCAAAGCGAACTTATAAAAACCGGAAATTAGTGGATCCCTAAAGACTAAACAATTACCCAAAGTTCAAATATGTGTAATATCATTATTATTTGAATGAAACAAATGATGATATTTTACAAGCACGTGAAATGTATCTATTCATTCTTAGTAAAAGCACAGAAATTGTATTAAAAGAAGAAATTATTAATAAAAGAATTTGTCTGATTATTTAATTTTTATTTTTCAAAATCTAATAATTTAATCAATAATTCTTTCCTAGTGAACCAAAACTTCTTCATTGATCAAGAGCTTTATAATCAACAAAATTTCTTGATTGTTTTAATAAAATCAACAACTATAATTCTACCTTTAAGTTTATGTTTTTATCTATAATAAAAAATACTTATTTCGATTTTTTTCAAGATTATCATTGGGAATTTATTTATTTATTTATTTATTTGTTCACATTTAATTAAAACAACATTTCGGCTTTAAAATAATTATAATAATAAAATATATGCTCTCATCGGTGTATGGTCGATAATATAGGAGGACAAGTGGGGGGAGGTGGTTAGAAGAGATAGAAGGAGAGGTTCGATTTGGTGACAATTGCATCGCTTGAATGTCAGGGTGTTTAAAATCAAGGGGTTGAGAAATCCAGGGAATGGGGAGAGTAGAACAACAATAACAACAATACAACAACAACGAGGATGATGTCGACGATGAAGAGAGAGAGAGAGAAAATTAGTCAGCTGGAAGAGTCTGTTAGAGAAATAGCGAAAGGGATTAGTGTGTGTGTGTGAGAGAGAGAGAGAGAGAGTGAGTGAGTGGATGGTGAGTGGAGTATAGAGAGGGAATGGAAATCATATGGGCATTTGAACACATTCGACAATCTATTATTCATTGCAATTTATATATATATATTAAAAAGTCACACATAAATTGAAATAAGAGAATATTTTAAATTTATTATATTCAAATAAAGAATTTTTTTCACCTATTAAATTTTATCCTATATTAAAAATTAAATAATATAAGAAATGAATTTCTATAATTATTTATAAATTTAATAATTAAAATGTATTTATATTAAAGTTAATGCATAATATATTTTAATTAATTAATTATTATAGTAGTAGGTAACGTAGCTATGACATATCGCCCAAAAAATAACCATGTCAAACATGCAGGGAAAAACGCAAATTCTACTTCAATTAGCAGTAGTTATCAGGTATAGTGTAAAAGGAAAAAAAACCGGTTTGTGCATATACAATGAAATGTCCTTCGTATTCTTTTCCTTTCCCTGTACATGTTTGGCGCCCATGCTTTCATTTTTTAAATATGATATGATTAATTGTAAGGAAATCGAGGTGTGTGGAGAAATTATTTTCTCCTTTTTAGTGCATTTAAATAAAAGGTTGTTATTAAAAAGTTTATTTTATATTTTTTTTTTATTTCCTAATCTGGAACAGGACACGATGTGTGTAAAAATAGGCATAGATATTATAGAATATAGCAAAATCCAAAAAGGCTTAATATTTAGTTAATTAACTTATATATTGAATTTTTTGTTTTTTTATTATGATAATTTAAATTAATTATTCTATATTAATTTCACTGCGTATATAAGAGGTGACATGTCCCATCATTGGTCAGTCCGCTTGAATCGGAGCAATCGTACGGTTACTTGAAAACGACTGCATAAAAGCAGTCAAAACGTTGTACAGTTATTTTAATTTAATAAATAATTTTATACAAACAAATGTGGTCTTTTAATAAAAATTCCCTTAATAATGATCTATATTAATTGTTTTATTTATTTTAAAAAATTAATATAAAAACATAAAGATCCAAAAATTAATAATTAGATTAATCTCAAAATATTTTTTTAATTATATTTATATTTTTTAATTGAATTATTTAAAATTATAATTATTATAATAAAAAATAAAATAAAATAAAATTTTTTAAGTTAATTAATTAACTTTTGTAATAATATGATGAATTTAATAATATTTTATATAATATACTTTTTTTTAATTGTTATGTTTTATGTGATGATTTTAGAAATTATAATTATAATCAAATTAAATTAAATACCCAATATGTACTTGAGGATTATTTATATTAGTATTTCTGTATTACCTCCACGCACTTCCATATAATAATTTATATATATGTATATATATATATATATATATATATATATATTTATAAAGTTCTTTTTTTAAAATTCAAATATTAAAAAAATAATATTCATTCGTTATTTCTTTCCATTTCTATTGAAAATTCATTGATGCATTAATCCAAGTGCCTTTCAAAATATTACATATAAATATAAGGGCTATACTATTTAAGATGTTTCCCTTTAATGATATATCATCAAATTAAATTTATTTATAAAAAAATAAAAAAAAATTCAAAGAGAGAAGAAGAGAAAGGCAGTAACTTAATTAAAAAAAGTATGTATACCTGCCCTTTTCAATGTTCCCTTCTATCCACTTGTTCGAATATTATTACTATAAATCAATTTGAATATATTCAAAAAAAAGGAGAGGAGGGAGGATGATATGCGGTTTTTTTTAATTGAGACGTCATTTCAAGGGATGATCTTTTCAAATATCTACCAAACAGAAACCACTTGAAAATCCCTTTCCCCAATATCTACATATATATATATATATATATATATATATATATGTATAGATGTATGTCGATGTCTTTTTTTACCCCCTTAAGAGCTTAACAACCATAGGGTAGAATGTTAGGGAGATGAGAAAGGAAATATACGGAAAGAGAGCAAGAAGGTAGAGTGGATGAAAGATATATGAATTTTTGAATTCTCTCAAGGTGAAAAAATTATTAATTTATTTTTTTTAACTTACTCATTAATTATAATTACAATGACAAACAAAAGACAATAATCTAATTTTATATATAATTGTATATATAAATTGGTCAATTCCTCCCCTCCACAAACACTTTTGGTTGTATTTTTAACATTGGACTTTTTAAACAAAGTAGAAAGAAAACTTTTGTACATACAATAGGGGTGAGACTCGTATAGTTTTCTCAATTGAACATAAAATCAGAATGGAAGGCAATGAAGGCAGTTTTTGTTAGTGGGAGTAAAAACTCGCTCACTCGAGACTACTTAAAAAAACAAATAATTTATTTAAAGGTCGTTAATGTCTAAATCTTCAATTTGTGGTTAGTAGGAAAAATGTTAATTTTTATTAAGACACATATTAAGTGTACAGCATAATCCAGATTGAATGGCGCCACATGGTGAGAGGTTAGCGTAGCTACCTCACATTCTCATGGTCCTGGGTTTAGGTCCCGGACCTGGCAAGGGAATTTCTCTTACTGGGGTCCATGAGACGGGGTCAACAGTCCCATTGGGAAAGCTATTTGATAGCGCCTCCGATCAAGAAAATAAAGGCAAAGGTTGATAGGACCCGTTATACTGATCATAGAACACTTAATTGATATAACCGACTTGATAGGCGTTGCCCTTGCGTAGGACGTACACACGTCAGAGGTTTTTTTTTATAATCCCGATTGCCCTAAGGGGTTGAGAAAAGTACAACTTATTTTGGTGTTAAGGTATCCAACGTACGAAGAGGAAAAGCATTTTGCATATTTTTACAAGTCTTATACAAAGTAATAATTAAATTACAATCTTTGTTAGCAAGTGAAAAACAACATGTTTATGAGTATTTTTAAAAATGTTTATTCAAATTTGGAAATATTCAGCTTGTTACAATGAGTTACAATATATTGTAAAGGATGCCGAGCACATTGTTTATAAATCTTAAGTTTTGTGAAAAATATGCTTGGTGCGAAGTCCTTCTTGTAGAGAATATAACGTCGTTATTCTTAATTGTTCACCTTCTCTAGGAGAAAAAACAACATAAAATTTTATATGTTTTTTTTTAGATATAGACATATATTTGATGGGAAGGGGAAGGGGGGAGGTTGGTACTTATATATAAATCATTTTTAATGTATTATTTAAATCATTAAATATGCCTTTAAGATTAGCAAGTGGATGATTCTAAAGTATGATAATGTCGACTGAGCATAATTTGTAGATAATTCTTAACATACAAATACAAAAATGAATGAATCAGATGTGATCACATTTCTCCAATATACTAATACATTTAATATAAATTTTTAACTTATTTACATTTATTATTATTATTATTATATGAGAAAATATACAATCTGCCTATTTTATATAGGCAATAAGTAATTTTTATAAAATATGAAATACACACAATACATCAATATTATTGACAATACAATATCATGCACAAATACGCACTTCACTTTTTCACATGGCAAACGTCAGAATTTTCTCTTCACGAGATCTAATATATCATATATTTTGTTTATATTATGCCAAACAAGTAATTTTTTTACTAACTCATTTGGATAGTTTTCCATTTTTTATATATATTAACTATCTCGTAAGAGATAGTATTGCGATCACGAAAATTTTCGATGTTGAGATTTTGATGTTTTTATACGTTTTAAAGGTTACTGAATCATTTTCATTAAGGTTGAGAAAAATGTCTCTGTGTGTGTATGTGTATGTGTGTGTGTATGTGTGTATGTAGATAAGATTACTCAAAAACGGTTTAAGCTAGAATCATGAAATTTGGTATACGGGAATTATTCAAAAATCGTAGTTTTCTATCTACTTTTGAGAAATGTAGCTCAACCGGAAGAGGGTCATTTCCTACAACGTTATGATTTTTTTTCCTCTAAAGTGACCGTAAAAATAAAGCTATATGTTTGATAGTTTTTCACATGATTAAAAATTGTATAAAACTGCTATTGGTATAGAATTTCAGCTTGATTGAATTGCTGAAAGTACCGGCAATAATTTTTTAACACGACTGCTAATCACAAGCCAAGACGTGACGTGGTGCCATCAACAAAGAGCCAAACATGCACTGGTTAAATAAATATTATTTATTAATTTAAAATCTATAATTAATTAAATTTAATTTAAATATAATATATAAGGTTAATTAATCCAATTCAAATTTGCGAGATAGTCGAGTGGAGACACTCCAGCTAATTTTCACTTAAGATGATTATTTCTTCATATAAGTTTTTAATTTCTATAAATATATATATATATATATAAGTCCCTTTGTATCACTTTATTTAGAACATACCATGGGGCTCTTACAAGATATTTAAATGTTTTATTTACATTTAAATAATATTAATTCAAAAATGAATTTTTATCAATGTATATCAATTAACCATAAAAAAGATATTTAAGTTAGAAATAATAATTTTATATTTAATAAAATTTAAAACGTCAATTCATCATATTATTACAAAATTTTTATAATACATATTTAACAAAATGATTAATATATGAAATTATTGTGATAATCATTGATTATTTTTCTTTAGGGTTGTTTGAATAATATATATTTATTTCTGCGGAATGTATATTTATGATGATTTAGAGTTTTAGAGAATAGCGTATATATATATATATATATATATATAGAAAGGGTGTAGGGGGATGGCTGGTGAACCTTCAATATTGAGTGCATCTGGGTTCGGGGGAATGCATGGAGGTGAAGGGGGAGGGGGCCGGGGTAGATGATAGTTGAATTTTGTATCGAATGGTCGGATTGTTCGTTCACACTCTGGTTGGATGTTACCCGGCCTAACGCCCTTTGCGATCATCATGTGATCATGTCGCTTTCCACGCAATCACGCAATCATGCAATCACTCGCGATATTCTCTCATCCTCCCCCTCCCCTCCCCCCCCCACCAACAATCCAGCCCCTATAGACACGAATACACCTCTAATAGAGAGAACGAGAGATAGAAATGTGTGCAAACAAATCCAAAAGCATTGAATGAGTGCATCTGTTGTGCTTTAAACAGCCAATAATATAATAATATTAGAGAGAATGAACGAAATTGAAGGGTATGCACAGTCCCCTCGGGGGGTAGGAGGGGAAAAAAAGGAGAGTAGGAGGTAGAGAGGGCTGAGCAATGAATAGAGATAACACGTTAGCTAGAGTTTAATTTAATTCAACAGATATTAAAAAAAAAAGAAAACAAATCGAATTTTATTTCTCGGTATAAAAACAAATGTAATCGAAAATTTCATTTGTCAGCATCATCAACAACATTAATTTTCGATACTATATAAAACTAATTATTTGAAAGTTTATTTATTTGTTCAATTAAATAAAAACAAAAATATTTTAAATCAATTTTGAATATAATAAGTAAAATATGTAAATTGGTATAAAATAAAAGAGACAAACATTTAAAAAATTAGATTATTTTAAATTTATATAGTAAAAATGTTAATATATTAATATTTTTGTTTTATTAAAATAATTTAATTAATTGCACGAATTTATTTTTATTTATTAAAAATAAATAAAAATTATAATTTAAAAAATACATTACAATCTATATCAGTAATTCTCAACCTTTTTTTTACCGCGGCACACTTTTAACGTTTTAAAAATTTGGCGGCACACAAAGAAAATGATAAGTGTAATAATCAGACCAATTTTTACTTTTTTTTATTAGAACCATATTGAAAAAATTGAAAAAAAGTCGGAAATGTTTAAGAGCCTGATCGCAAAAACATTTTTACCATTTTTTCTACATACATATAAAATAAATAAGTACATTTTCTTAATTTAAACTTTACATATGTAAAATTTGGCGGCACATTTTGAAAATCTCGCGGCACAGTGGTTGAGAATCACTGTTCTATTTGAATAAAAGTTTAAAATAATTATTTTAAATATTTTTAGATAAATCAATTATCATATATATAAAAATAATGAATTTTGACGTTAAAAAACACAAATTCAAGGGTTAATAAAATGAACAAAAAAAAAAGTATCAATCAGGTGTTGAAGGGTAAATGAATTTACGTGAAGGGCTGTTGTTATTTATTATTATTTTTTTTTTTTATTTCATCTGTTTGTGGTTGATCATTCCATCTCTTCTCTCCCTCTTTTCATCTTTCGTCCTCCCGCCCCCCAGCCTGCGCACAGCTTATCCGATCGTTGCCGTTCAAGCATTCAGTTTCACGATTGGAAATATCATGCAATGGTTGAACAAAAAAAAATAAATAAATAAATAACAAATAAATATAATAAATAAATATCCACTCGATGTCAATAGCATTCCATTGCATTTATTCAAGAGAGATTGAAATGCAGGGGTGTTTAGAGAGAGAGAGAGAGAGGAGTAATATTCAATGAACTCACTAGCACCCTTCAATTAGCAATTTATTAACTTTTTTTTGTAACAAAATAAATAAAAGTGGAAAAAAGATGAAAAATATAAAACAAATCAATCGATTTATAAGAATTTTTCCAGTTGTATTAAATAAATTCTCTCGATCTAATAAATATACTATACAACTCATTGTGTGTTTTTGAAAAAATATAAATTATATTTTTTTAAAAAAATTGACTACAAACAAAAATAATTTTAAATCAAAAAATAATATAAAATTAGATAATTATTTGTATATTTTAATTCATGTGAAATTAAATATATGGATAGATAATGTCTTTTGAATATCGCAAATAATTTATCTCTAAAAAAATTATAAAATGAATTATAGATTATAATAATTTATATATATAAAAAAAGAAATTTTAAGATACTTTTATAGATACAGTTTTATTATTATTTATTTTATATAAATATAAATATAAATATATAAATATATTATCTCGCCAGAGATATTAATCCGATCAGGAAAATTTTCGATGTCGAGATTTTGATCTTTTTATACGTTTTGAAGGTTCCTCAATTATTTTCACTAAGGTTGAGAAAAATGTCTGTCTCTGTGTGTGTGTGTGTGTGTGTGTATGTAGACAAGATTACGCAAAAACGGTAGCAGAATCATCAAATTTGGTACATGGGCATTTTTCAAAATTTGTAGTTTTCTATCAACTTTTGAGAAATGTAGCTCAACTGGAAGTGGGTGATTACCTACCACGTTTTAATTATTTTTTCCTCTAAAGTGACCGTAAAAATAAAGATATATTTTATAGTTTTTTACATGATTAAAAATTGTATAAAATTGCTAAATATAGAATTTCAATTTGATTGAATCGCTGAAACTACCGCAATTAATTTTTTAACACTGAAAATCTCACGCGCCAACACGTGTCGTGGTGCCATCAACAAAGAGCCAAACATTTAAATATTATTTATTAATTTTAATTTATAATTTAATTAATAAAATTTAATTTAAATATAATATATCTTATTTAATCCAATTCAAATTTGCGAGATAGTCGAGTGGAGACACTCCAGCTTATTTTGGAATCTCGGAGTTTCGGTCCTGTATTAGGACTCTCATAAGCACTCCTAAACCATTAAAAATTATTAATGGGATTGAAAATTTAATAGATTAATATAAAGATTCTGTTTTTAATGTTTTTTTTTTTAAATAAAGGATATTTTGTTTTGGGAGAAGATGAATGAAATAGAAAGGTGGTAAAAAAAGGAGATGGGCGAAGTTTAATAGATAATCTAGGATACATGAATCATTATGTTTGTAATACTTGTCAGATTTCAAACGGGGTCTCTAGGTTAGCAAATGAATTTTAACAACTAGGGCAGCAGGACAGTTAACTCAAGGGTCTCTGAATGAAGGGTAGAAAAAGTGAAAACAGGGGAAAACCTTTTACAAAAAAAAAAATAATAATAATAATAGTAATAAAAATAATATAAGTTAATAATATATAATAAAATAATCTTAATAATAAATATATATAAACAACTGATAAATAAAATAAAATTTAAATTTTATATAATTGCTCTGACTTAATTTAATCAAAAATTCTTTAAATTTGTGAAAAGTTTAAATATTTTTAAAACGTAAATCACAAATTATCATATATTATAATAATTAAATACTATTTATTTATAACGAATATTCCCAAAATAAGCAAAAAAATGAATGAGAAAATATATGATAAATAAATAATTTATATTTGGGTAAATCATTTATCATATTTATATAAATTAATTTTTTCTAGTTTTTTTTACCGTCCAAAATTCGAGACTTAACTTGCTCATCAAAACTACGTTAATATAACTTTAAAAATGTAGTTTACATACATACCTACAATCATACAGCCTCAATAAGTCAATCAATGACTTTTTGAATTTAACACACGTTTTTGGATAAAAAATTATTTTATTTTTAAACGTAGTCTCCTTTGAGCTCTATATACTTCGTCCAACGTTTCTCCAATTTTTAACCATACCAAAAATTAAGATTTGTCTAGAACATCAAATTAGGTATTTGTTTGTGAGTTGATTTCATCGTTGTAGTCAAATCTCTTACCGCCGAGCCATTTCTTTAGGTTTGGAAATAGTCACTTAGGGCTAAATGAGGGAGTAATTTGTGTCCAATTTCATGTATTTTCATGGAAATTCACTTTTTTCATTTTCTTTTCCAATCTTAATGGATGTCAAACAAAAACTAAGAGACCCAGCTGATACAAATCTGGACAGGAGTCAACTGACAGGGACAGTGTTACCATTTTATTTACGAGCCGAAAAATTCAAAAAGTTACGGACTTATTGACCTGCCCTCTTATTAAGAATAATCCTTTTTTAATATACTCTGAAACACTATTCTTGAATTTACATATTGGATGTAAAAAAATGTATAAATTAATAATAAAATAAGTTTTTAAAAAAATAATTTAAATGATTGATTAATTAATATAACATTAATTTAAATATTATTTTTTCATTAAAGTATTTATTATTAAATATACATAAATTTTAAATAATAAATCCAGTGTTGTACCTAGAACTTTTGCCGCCCGGGGCGTTCTCCAGTTTGCCGCCCTTTCTATTATAAGTCAATCAAATAGTGGTTTTTATAAATTAATACACATAAATAAATTATTAAGTTATTTAATCAATATTAATTAATACACAGAGTAAATTTTTTTACACATATTTGTAAGCACTCGTAAACATATTTATATAATATTTACTCTTCTAGCTTTCATACTAGAAAAATCGTGTATAATGCTCTCAAAATTTATAATATTTGTAATTTCTTGTTCTATTGACAATATTGCAAGATTTTGTAGTCTTAATTGACTCATTGTAGAACGAAGATAATTTTGCCGAACAAAATCTTAAAGATGCGTTTACGAATTCAACGAATTTTAATGAATACAATAAAATAAAATTATTATCCTGTTCTTGGAATTAGAATTCAAATTTACACTAAAATGCATTTATATACACCGAGGAATAATATTCGAAATCATATAGTTGATCATAATTTATATAAATCAAATAGTAAACTAGGAGGCAGGGTAGCCGAGAGCGTAGGATACCAACTTTCCACGCAAGAAGTCGGAGTTCGATTCCAACTAAGAACAAAAATTTTCAATTTAATTTAACATCAGCTGCCTCCGGCAAGCCCCACCATGGATGTCACCTTGTCGTGTTGGGGGGCTTCGACTTAACTAAGAACATCCACGTCTCGGAGATGAGACTAGCAATCTACTCAAGAGACGCAAATCACAATTGCTCAAAGAACCACACACAGCCTCGAAAATTGGAATGATTAACACATTGACGACACGGCAACGAACCTATTACGGCAAATGGGTTAAGATTCGCCGTAAAAATGGAACGAACACGTAGGAAGAGCCAACGCGGAAGGGCTCTTGAGAATATAGCCCGGGATGGAAGGCCAGCAACACAAGAGACCAAGCCACCGAAAAAATGGGCTGACTGCTGGGCGTAGTCTTCCCAAAAAAGACCTGAGGATAGTGAAGAAGAACAGGCCTTAGGCCTATAATAGAAGAAGAAGAAGAAGAAGAAATAGTAAACTTATAATAATCATAATAACCATTTATTATTCAAGAAAGAAAAAAAATAAATATGAAATGAATAAGTTGCTTTTTACAACTCTAACGAAATATAAAAAATGCCGCCCCAAGATAAGTGCCGCCCGGTGCGGACTGCACCCACCGCACCCCCCTAGGTACGCCACTGAATAAATCATTTTTAAATTATAATAGTGTTTAATTTAATTATTAGTTTAATAATCAGTATTAGGAATTGAACTTTAGGTTTATATATATATACTAATATATTCGTATTTTTTGGTACATTTCTAAAACACTGTGACTCTACGGATATTGCATTTATTGGGCTTGTTGTTTTAGAAATCAATTTAATAAATAAAACAAAAAATATATTATATTATTAATTATTATAGAATAACTTTTTTATTTAATTTAAGTGTATTTTTTCCAAATAACTGATTAATTATTTGAAAATCTTTAATATAAAAATAAATTGGCTAATATTTTAATCTATTGAAATTGATTATATAAAATAAAACAAACAAATGATATATAGTATATATGTGCCACCCCTATGCTATTCACCCTTCCTTTCAACAAAAAAAAAAACTGACATAAACAAGATAAAAACATTCAACATTTTTTGATGATATATATATAGATATATATAAAACAAAACAAAAAAAAAAAATAAAATACGATCACTTGAATTGCTCCATTTTTCGTGTCTATTTTTCATGTTTTGATTTTATATAGAGAGGGTATGATTTGTAGGGATGGTAGATGAGTCTGTTGGTTGCAAACTGTTTGATTGAAAGGGAGATCGGGAAATGATGGTTGAAGGGTTCGAGTACTCTTGAAAGAGGGTGGGGAAGGGATTGGGTATGGGTAGAGGCACCGATTGACCATCAATTTTTATGCCACCCCAACACAATTTGTCTTTTTTTCCTATCATTCTCTCTCAATTGCATATATATATATATGAATATATATATATATATATATATATATATATATATATGTATGTGTAGAATACCTACATAGTATCCCCCAAATATCACCTTGCCACCCCATACAATTTGAAAATACAATTGAGTCAAGGCAAGTTTAAATAAATTAATTAATTAACCAGTTAATTGTTCGAATTTCATATTTGAGTAGATAATAGCAATATGGGGGAAAATTAGGAAAGGGCAGCACAGAGATGAAAGATTAAAAATTCCATAAATGATATTAATTTGTCAAATGATAATAAAAATTGATGCAAAAATAATTATTTAATATCTAATGACAAAGTTTAAAAAAAAATTATGAACCCTCAGCATATGAAATAAAAGATAAAAATATATTATAATTGTTATAATAATTACCTTTATATTATTAATATAAATTAATTATAGATTAATTAATTGATTTTTAGATAATTTATTTTTTTATTATTTATTTATTTATTTATTTTAATTTTAGATTAATTTAAAGAATTTTTTTTTTATGTTTGAAAGGGGAAATTTGTCACCTATATATATATAAAATTGATTCAATATAAAAGTGTCAAAAAAAAAAAATATAATAAATGTATCCGTAGGGGTGAAAATAAAAAACGAAAATATTTTATAATTCAACCCTGTCTGTATGAGTATTACTGTCGATTACAGATCCATTTTTGTCCCCTTTCAATGTATATATATATGATAACTAATAGTATAGTATTTTGTATTCTCAAACTAAAAGCAATAAGGTTGGAGAGGGAGTGATTGTGAGTGGTGTATGTATATGAGAGGATAATGGGTGGAGTAGGGGGATTGATGTGATTGAGTATAGGACCAGGAGATGGTGATATTTTCCAATTTTATTCAAATATATATATATATATATTGTTGAAATGGGTGGCAATCAATTAGAGAAGGAGAGGATGGATTGGGATTGGCTGAGTGACGATGGATGGATAGATGGGATGCAGGATGGTTATAATATTTCATCTCAACCAATATATATTACATATTTCCCTCCTCGTCCTCTTCTACGCACCCATGCAACCCTTACAACTGCACCCAATTCACACACGTGCACATTTCACTTGCACCTAGACATTTAACATATATCAGTGAGGGAGGGTAATGAAACGGCTGGGTGAGTTAGGAAGGAGGAGGAGGTGGGGAGTGGGGGGGGGGAGAATTAGGGGTTGATGCACGCATGCAACTACAATACGTAATTTTCTACCCATACTCACCCGACAATATGGCTCTCCTGTCAACAATATACCATTATTAATCAATATATGATATATACAATAAGAAAATTAAATAATATGTATCATATGCAAACACAGAAAATAGTCATAATGATTAAAATTTTATTTATTTTTTTTTAATACTAAAATTAAATGAACAATATCATTAAACTTGATTTTTTTTTAAAATTTTGAATGTTTCGTAATTTTTAACTTAATAAAACACACATCTGTAATATAATTATTGTAGTCATTAAATTTAAAAATAGATATATGTAAATTGTAAATTGTATAAATAAGTTGATATACTTATAAATATAAATTGTAAAAAAGTCAATTGGCTTATATTAATCACTTACAAATAAAAATATGAATGAATTGTTTTATCAAATTTTACAATATTTACTTTTATGTACTGTTACTTAAGTGCTATGACTACTAGTTTATATTTATCTATATACTTATATATTATAAATAATACTTGATTCTGTATTTCTATGCCTTTTCGATTATCTTCTTCCTCTATTCTATAACATTTAATAATATTTTTTTTTATATTTTCTAGGACAAATTAATGGAGGAAATATAATATTGATTCAATTTCTTTGTTATTTCCAGTTTAGGTATAGTTAGGGTGACCACACAAACGTCCAGTTTTTCCGGGATTGTCCCGTTTTAGGACATTCCGTATTTTTTTTCAATTTGGTTCTAAAAAAAAAATGTAAACCGTTTGTCCCGGTTTGGTGTTTTCGAAATACGGTCACCCTAGCTATACCTAGTGTGACCAAACGTCCCGGTTTTCCGGGATTGTCCTGATTTTAGATGCTCTGTCCCGGCGTTCCGAAAAATGTCTTCGGGACAGTCTATTGTCCCGGTTTTTAAATATTTAGGTCCGACGAACGTTTTTTTTACAATCAGTTTGGCTCTTATTTTCGATTTTTCATTCAATATGGCTCTAAAAAAAAAAAAAAATATTTTACAAATGTTCCGGTTGGTGGTATCTTTTTTAAATATTTTCCAATCATTTTTGGAATATCTCATATCATATTGAAGTATATTACCTTTTTACCGACCGACGATAGTAAGGGAGGTATTGTTTTCACACCAAATTTCACATGTGGAGATTTTTACATATCTCCACGAATCATGCATTTTCTAAACAGAAAAAAGTATTTTTAGCATGATGTCTGTCCGTCCGTCCGTCCGTCTGTCCGTCCGTCTGTCCGTCCGTCCGTCCGTCCGTATAGATGTGTACAGCCTGAACGGCTCAACCGATTTTGATGAAATTTGGTATATTTACTTAATGCATCAGTGGGATGAATTGATCAACTTTTGGTGCAATTCCGGAAACCGGAAGTGGTAGTATTAGCGATCGACGATAGGAAGGAAAGGGTTATTTTCACACCAAAGGAGATTTTTTATATATCACCACGAATCATGCACTTTGTATTGGTTTTATCCTCGAGAAAAATCATATTTATTAGTTTTTTCTTGATTTAAAATTATATGACGTCATCCAGCCATTCATGACGTCACAGCCTGGTCTTGCATATATATTATAAATAAAATAAAATTAAAAATGTTTATATTTATTATTTATGTATCCATATCTGTTTTTTATTATATTAATAGATATATTAAAATTATTTGAAATTGTTTCTGTAGCTGGAAATTAATTTATTTCAAACAGTCTGTCGGTTCGGACCTGGCCACAGGTCAACTTATTTCTTTTTGTACTCGTATGGTTCTGTTTAAAATATGTTTGTGTGATCAGAGTTGAGATGATCAATCAATATAGCTAGTTATACAAATTAAAATTATAAAAGAAATGATTGAAAAAATTATTAAAAAAAAACTATAAAAAAGAGAAGAAAACTATCTAAATTATCATTTTTTTATAATTACTTTAATTTCAATCTAACTGTATAAAAAATTTTCTTATTATTTGATTTAATTTACAACATTTGTTTATAATTAAATTTCATCATATTTGTTGACATGTATTTCTATAGAATTGTTTTTTTTTTTATTTTTTTATAAGTATTTTTCAAACAAACAAGTAAATATTTTTGGTTTAACATTTATCGAATATTTTTAAGTTGTGTTAAAATATCAGAGAGTATAATATTAATAAAAAAAGAATATTTTAACACACATATATATATGCTTTGTTTAATTTCACTTATACTTTTCTCTCACAAATTATAGGAAAAATTATCCAATTTTGTTGTCTGTTTTGTGTTTTAATAAAATGAAACTTAAAACCACAATAATTTCTTTATACAAGATATTTTAATAATATACATATATAATTGTCTCTTTTATATATCTACTTTATAATATAGAAATGAATATAGGAATATATGAATGTGAAATTTCTGAAAAACTCTATACCCGTTTCTCTAACCAACAACAACAACTAGAAAACATGAAAGAATAATGGTAAATTTAATGAGAAAGAAAATGTTTGTGGTCTTTTTGTTATCAAAATTATATAAAAGACATACAGACAGCTTTAAAAATAAATATAAATATAAATGAAATTTTTATGAATTTATAAATGAGTTTATATATCATAGAAAACGGATTTTAGAAATAAAAAATTTTAATTACAAAATTATTGTACAATATTCATTATAATCTCAAATCTCAATCTTATTGTTTAATTCAAATTTAAAGACTTATAAAATATAATTATGATTGATAGAATTAAGAAATGTTATAGTGAAAAATTATAATATATACTCTTAGTATTATCAAAGAGGAGACTTTAAAGTCAAGTACCGGGACCCCGAGCCTCGGCTCGGTAATTAAGTTAAAAAAAAATAATTCATTATTATTGGGTTTGACTGGTAATATTAATACTTGGACACCGAGCTGATATACAATTCTTTAATTATTTATTACAATTATTAAATGTTGCATCATTGCATCAATCTGATTAAAATGAATGGAACTTGGGGTCCTCAATAATACACATAAATATGTATTATTAGGTATGTTTCTAAGTGCATGAATATTTTTTTTTATTGGAAGAATGATAAATATATATCGTAATTTATAATTATAAAATATTATTAAAATATATATTTTTAATTTTATTTCGAAATTAAATAAAAAATTTTAAATTATTTTAAATATAAAAGAAATACTAATACAATATCCTTTAAAAAAAGGCGGGAGTCAAATTTCAATATGGATGTCATTTGTGACGTCATCCATATATAAATTTAAATTAAGAAAAAACTAATGAAGATGTATTTTTCCTGAGATGTGATCAATAAAACTCAATTTTTCTTTATAAATACTATATCTAGTGTAAATTTCAAAAAAAATCCTTAGAGCGGTTTTTGAGAACCCATGGCCAAACATACAAACAAACAATTTTAGCTAGAATAATAAGATAAGATTGGACGCTCATGTGGGGAAAAAAAAATTCGAAGGAACACTTCAGACTTTATTAATGCAACGGATGAAAAATGTTAAACATTCCTTTAAAATATTAAGACTTTTAAGTATAAGAAATATTTAATAAAAAATAGATGAAAATCATTTAGGAGTGATATAATTAATTATTAATTTATTTGATTGGTTAAATTTCACTTGACTCGACGACTAGATAGGATAAATATATGTTTTAATTAAACATCATTGTCCAATTCCCCCCTCCCTCCAACACTCCCCGCAAACACTTCCTCTTTATTTAATTATTGCTATTTGAATGAAATTTCGATTCTAATTTATAACGGTTCATTAATTATATTACTTCAATATATATATATATATATATATATATTTGATTTATCGATACCCCTAAAGGCTTCTTTCTGTTAATTATAATATAATAATAAATGGGGGGGTTTATATAAATATAAATTTTTTACATTTATGTATTATTAATAGTTTACATTACATTAATATGTATTCATTTAAATTTGATTTTTAACTTAAATACCAAGTAAATAGAGAAAGAGAGATATTATAAGAAAAAAAAAATTATGAAAAATTTCAATTCAATATTTCATAATTAATAATAATTATTTAAATTAATTTAAAAAAATATATATATTAATCTAACATTTCTATAATTTAATTATACTTATTTATTAATTTAAAACCTTATTTTGTGCATAATGAAAATAATAATTAATTATAATATATCCCTCAATTATAATTTTATAATAATTAATTAAATTTTAGTTCTTATAGTTAATTAAATTATTTTTTATTCTTATTACATTTTTTTTAAAATTTTTAAATTTACTTCAAATTATAATTCAATCAATTAATTAAAATTTAATTGAAACAAAAATATTTAAGTAAATTAATTGAGTCACTTGGTTCCATTTGTTATAATAAAATTAACAATTCATTATAGTAGTTAAAATAAAGAAATATTTCCAAAAGATATCGAGATCGCATAATTATTGGTGAGTTTTAGGCCTACAATTAGTAAGCACACAGTTAAAGAGTTTAGGTATATGTATACAGGTTTAGAGCCCCTTTTAGTGTAAAAAATTATACTTCCACATTATACATTCGATATAGTTTAATATTTTGAATATTTATTATGAAAGAAAAATATTAATTGATAAATTTATATTCAATTTATTAATCATTCTGTTTAAAAATATATATAGTAATATGATAAATAAATATTATATTATTATTATTATTTCGAGGTATATGAGGGGAGTATATCGTGACTGGAAACATATAAATTAATAAAAAAATAACATAAGTTCATTGATTTATTTATATTATTAGTAAATCTAAAATAAACATTGTTTTAAATCAACATTTTTCCTATGCTAAAAGTATGATTAATATTCCACACTTTCAATGCACCGCACTAAAGCCTTTAGGCTATTGATAATAAATTCGTCATCATCATCATCATCATTGCCTACAATATCATTCGATTTGATTGAATTTGAAACATTTCTATATCTACCCTGAAGTTATTCAACTTTTCAGACAGCTGGTGACAATCCCATCCGTATAGTTTGTTATATAACTATCTATATATATATATATATATATATATATATATATACAGAGATAAATAAATGTAAATTGTCAATTCATCCCTCTCTCTTCTCTCTTTTACCACTTGCTCAACCATTGCAAACAATTTCAATAAATCAAATAGGAATTCAATTAGAGGAAATGAAATAAATATCAATGAATAAAATTTCTCTCGCTCCCACTCTCTTCATTTTAATGTAATTATATATATATATATATATAAATATGTATAAAATTATATAATTGTTTTAATAATAACATAAAACAACTGAAACAAATTAAATATGTACATATACAGAAAAAAAATATTAATTATAATTATGATAAAAAGAAATAATTATTTATTAAGTAAAAATATTAATAAAGTATTATTTTATCAGTTAGATTAAAAGAGTGAGACGTGTTCGAAATAGAAATATAGATTTTTTGAAAATATTAATAAAATTTTAAAATTTGTTAATTGATATTTTAGAAAATGATTGAGATTAATTAATATAGAATTACATTGACAACATAAATCAATAAATTCACAGTTCAAATTATAAAATCGAGAATGTTAATATTTTGAGGAACATTTAAATTGAACGAGAAAAGAAAAATATAGTAAAAAGTTCATTTATAAGAGGAAACCGTTTAGAAAAATTATGATAGTGTTGACAAAAGAAGGATATAAAATCAGATATAAGGATTGGATGGATGTAGATCAGGTTAGGGATGGCTGAAGGAATATGCTTGATGCGGATTAACAACTAGTAAAATTATAGTGATAAAATAGGCTACCGTGGGCAGGTCACGTGGCTAGAATGGGAGAAGATAGAATGGCGAAAAGTATATTGGTAGGGAGACCGAGTGGAAAATGAAGACCAAGGACACGGTGGGTGGATAATGTGGGAAAGGATGGGAGAGAATAGGGACTGGAAGGTTGTGGCTCGTAATAGGAATACTTGGAGGGGTGTGGTTGCTGCGGCCAAGAACTTTCGAGTTCCGTAGAGCCACAGAGATAGATAGATAGACAAAATAGATAACAATAATAAATATAATCTAACAATATACTCAGAGGCGGATTAAACACCGGGCGGACCGGGCGGCCGCCCGGGGCCCTCCAGCCCGAGGAACCCACCTAAATAAAAATATTTCCTTAAAAAAAATTAAAAAAAACTGTTGAGTTTATGGATAATCGGAGTTTAAATAAAACAAGTTATTCTTGATACAGATCTATTTAGGCTGTTTTATACTTATACTTATCTTTATTGAACAAGAGATCTTTATTCGGTCGTGTTTGAACTCCGACTAATTTAAGAAAAAATAATTAATTTTGGGTCTCGGTGACCACAGTAAAAATTATGTATTTTTTACATAAGTACTATATATGTAAGTATAAAAAAGCCTAAATTATAATATAAACAAAATTTGTCTTTGAATTATAATTGTAAATAACAGAGGGCCCATTTCAATTTTACCGCTCGGGGCCCCCAATCAACTTAATCCGCCACTGAATATACTTATGTATTTAGAACATATTTATAAACTATCAACAAAAATACTTTTTATATTTCAATTCATAGAGCTATACTTAAAAAAATATTTGATTAGTAGTTTTTTTGAATTGATTGTTTTATTTACTTTATGCGCATGTAGGTATATTTATTAACCCAGGGTTGTGTTACATGGAAGTTGATTTAATTATTTAATTAATAGAATGACTGGAAAAAAATATTTTTTGTTGCTATGTTTTCTTTCTTTTGGATGGAAAGAGAGAAAAAAAAAGAAAAGGTTTGTGAGACCAATTTGGACTTCATCCCTTGTCTCCCTTAAATAGAAGATCCTTCCTCAGTTTAAGCCCTTCTAGATTGGTCCATGGCTGACGTCCTGATAGGGTTTAATAGACGAACACCACCAACGGAGAGTTAAAAAGGAACGGTTTGGAGTGTGAGGGTGGCGTGGGAGGGGTGAGGGTGAGGCTGAGTTGACCACGAAGGAATCGATTGGACTTACAACTCCCTGGGACTTAAATCGTTCATTTAGATTGGGGTGGGTGGCCAAGATAAGCCTTATTCATTAAGTTGCAGCCACCACGGCAGTAAATACTCAATAAGCACACGAGAGGGCGTATATAGATATGTGTGTGTGTGTTTGTGTACTTTATTTTTTCCCTGCGCTCCTAGACAGTCGATTACTACACTAGCATTCTCGTCCTACCCCCGCCCCCTCAGCACCCCTTGTAACTAATTAAAAACACTTGGATGAGAGAAATCTGCATAATCTCAAGATTCTTAGTTAAGAACTTAAAAAGGCTCTCTCTTTTTGGATAAATGCCCACTTTCCCCCCCATATATAGATTTATTTATTGGTGTTTTTTTTTCTTTTTAAACCCCACTCGAAAAACCACTTCCCCCATTTTAACTTTTTTCTTTTCTTTTTTTTTAAATAGTTTTAAAGTTAAACTTATACTAGATATTTTCAATGACTCTTGTCTCAAGAATACAAGTGAGGCATCATCCAAACCCGAATCTTCTAATCCCATCGATTTTATTTTTCATAGTTTTTAATTTAAATTTTAATTCATATAATAAATATTTTTCTTTTTCTAATTTTCACAGTTTAAATAATTTTTAATTAATCAATGAAAAAAAGTTTTGTTTATTTATGTTATCTTTATCTTTACTTTTTTAATAGTATTTTTAGTAGTTTATATTTAATCTTCTCTGATAGACTAATAACAAAGTATATACACATTAGTTAATAAATAAGAGTAAATTCATAATATGAAGTTGATAATGAATCTAGAAATTTTTTTAAATTATAAAATTTTTGATCCAATTTTATAATAAAAAAATACCGTTTTTTCTACATTTTTAACAATTTCAATTTATATCACAATTTTGTTTTTTAAAGACAATGTTTAAAATATAATTCTATATTTTTCTTTTCATTTTTCGAAAATTAAAAATGAATTAACATAATCAATCAATCTCAATTATTTTACAATTATACAATTGAGCAAGAACCATAAATAATCCTCTCTTGATTTTAGAATATCTTTTTCTATTAATTATATCGTCTTATTAAAAATAATATTAAAATTAATCTATGAGATTCAAGTATATTATATAAAATCTATAATAAATTCTATGTCTTATAAAAACATTTATCAGAATATTAACAAAAATACTATTTTAATTTAATTAAAGATTTTTTTAAAAAAAAATACAATATTTTAATATTTCTTTTTATCGATTTATATTAGGCATGTAGGTAGTATACTATAATCATTATACATAATTATATAATTGGACATTTCGTAAATTTTTCATAAATTTAAATACTTAGATTCTGTAATCAGGAAGGATAATAATATTCGAGAATAATTTAAATCGAGGTTGCAATCGGGTAACTCCTGTTATCACGCAGTTAAGGGGCTTATCTCGTCAAAACTATGTATTATCAAAGTGAATCAAAATTAAAATATATAAAACAATTATTTTGCTGGTTTAATTATATGGGTGGGTGATATGGTCTATGACCCAGGGAAACCAGAGTAGATTTTAGAATATTTTAAAAAATGATTCTTTTTATGGAGCCAAGAAAGAGAAGAGACTGCATTAGGAGAAATTGCATGATCTCTATGTATATTTAGATATAATTAGGGTTATAAAATCAAGAAGATTGTGATTGGCAGGACTTTTGACAAGAATGGGGGAGATCTATTCTCAATCTCAATCTAATTGTGAGAAGACCAATTGGGAAGCGACCGGTAAAAAGACCAAGAAAATGCAATGGGTAGATAATGTAGGAAGGGAATTAAGAGAGATTGGAGAGAATAGAAGTATGTGTGTGTGTGTTGAATAGGCGCAGGATAGGGACATTTGGAGGTATGTGGTTGCTGCGGCCAAGAACTTTCGTGTTCCGTAGGCCCACAGAGATATAGATAAATTTTCATTAATTTAATTCAATTATATAGTAAAGTACATGAAAAGAATATATTTATATAGGATATAGTATTTTATTTGTATTTTTTAAAACTTTAATATATTTCTATCTTTTTACCATTCCCATTTTAGAATTATTCAAATACAAATAAATCATCTGATTTATTTTCTTAAACCTTATATAAATTCTTATTTGGAATTATCATATTTCTTTATGTTCATTCTTTTTTCTTTTTTCAACATCCCCCCTTCACCAAAAAAAAAAAATAAAAAAATATAATTAATAAATAAATTACCCACCAACTCTTAATCTCATATAACCCTCGCCCAGAAAAAAAAAATTGTGCAAAGAAAAAGCAAAGATATTCTCCCATCTACAACCATTTGTTAATTATTCTTGTAACCAAAAATGACGTTATATTTTTCTAACTAAAAAAAAAAAAAGTTAGATGATAAATTTATATTAAGGATTTTTAAGAATTAACATTTTCGTCTTTTATGGTTCTTTGTCTTTTTTATTTTATTTTTAAATATATATGATTTTTTTAAATATAAATTAAAAATAATGAGTGGTTAATTTTAAGAAAGAGAAAAAGAGGAAGAGAAGAGAGATTGAGGAGGTGGGGAAGGTGGTGATGGAACAGGAATGAAAGGGTAAAAATGTCACAAATCAAAAAAAAAAAAAAAAAAAGAAAGAAAGAAAAGGAAAACCAGGAGAGAAACTCTGTCTGCTTTATTTTGTTATCTTAATGTGTCTTTATTATCTTCATTAAGACCAGAGATGCACCGTTATATAATGAATAATTGGTGAAGGGAGGAGGGGGGAAGGTCGGAAAATAGGGAGGCAAGTGAAAGTCCAGAGGGATGTGGAATTGATAAAAAATTGGGTAATTAATAACAAACAAAAAAAAATTAATAATTTTGTTAATGAAAATAAATTTATTTCAGGTATTTCATCTGATGATTCATTTAAAGTAATAAATATCAATTAGTTATTTAATAAAACATTGAAAAAAGGTTTTTTTTCAAAAATATGGGGTTCAAACATATAATATAATAAGAATAATAATGATAAAACATAAAATTTTACTCTATTGTTTTGATATATTATTAAAAAAAAAAGAAGCAAAATTATTAATATAGTAGTGGGGATTGTAGTCTTGGGCACATGTCCGAAACTGAATAGAAATAAATGATTTGAAATTGAAAAAAAATATATTACGGATTATATGTTCATTTAATCAAATAAAGCCATAAAAATATATTTAACTTTTAATTAATTAATTAATTATGTAATTATAAAATAAACTACATAAGTAAATTACTAAATTAACAAACGATTGTTATAAAACAAATCTTTAGTTATTAATTTAAAATTTAAATAATTATTATAATAATTAATGAATAAAAGAAAAAAAATACCTGTCTTAAAAGACAGATCGAGTCCTACACTTTAAATGTCTTATATTATTATTGGTGGATATTCAGTATATTTTATTTTACGATATGTGGAATGGATATTTATTATTATTTTTAAGTTCCCCATGAAATCGTTTTCTACCGACTTACCGTAATTGTTAATATGTTTTTCTATTAAGAGATTTTTGTGATCTTTAGGAAATTTATTTAAACATTAGTATAGAGAGAGAGAGAGAGATATATAATATTTATTCAATTAAATTCTTGTTTAATTGAATGTTTTTCCATTTTTATTATTATTAAAATTATTTTTATAATTTTAAACATGGGAATATCTTGTATTAATTGTTAATTAATCAATTAAATTTTAGAATTAATTAGTATTGTCAGAAACTTTCGAAATTTGGAATGGGTTTAAAACAGGGCTTCGAACCGATATTTTTTTCGTTTCGGTTTTCGTTCCGGTTCAATAAAAAAAAAAAATATCAGTTCGGTTCCGGTTTTCGTTCCGGCAAAAATAACGGTTTTTTCGGTTTTCGGTTTTCGGTTCAGCTCCGATTAATTAATTTTAAAGACCTTTTATTTGTATTAGAAATTTAGGTCGGGGTATGCCGAGTCTGCCATAAATATATAAAAATATTTCTTGCTACCACCCTAAATCATACTACATGAATTGATACAATATAATATAAATAATAATAATTAATTAAAGATATAATAATTAGAAGTATATAATATAAGATGTTAATATAATTTATTAAACGAAACAAATAAGTATGAATATTTTTTTACATCCTTCTACTTTCAAACACTCAACAAACGAAACAAATTCGTATATTTAATGTTAAAGTATACAGGATTCTTGGATATATTTACTTATAATTATAACTATAATTATAAAAGTTGAAAATTATACCTCTAATTATTAAAATATCTTCTAGTATATTTTCATTTAAACTATTTCTATTGTCTCGTAAAATAAACTTTAAACCAGAGAAAGCTCTTTCAACACTAACTTGTGTTGCAGTATCTCCTAAAACCACCATTGCAATTTTGTTAAAATGAGGATATGTATTTTTATTTTCCTCCCAAAATTCTAAAATAAGTTTTTTACTGTCTAATCTTCGTACTTGGTCAAAGTTATTCAATATTTGTTTAAATTTATTTAATAATTTTCTTTATATTTATGAATCATTTTCTTTATATCAATACATAACCCTGTAACAAATGGAATAAATAATTTAAAAAATTAATACTATCATTAAATCAAAATATCAGTATTAAACAAACGATGAAAACATTAAATTCTGTATTGCGACTACGAGACGCTGCCAACACAACCGAAGGGAGAGTATGACTGAGTATGACTAGGACACTAATTTTTGAAACAAAGTTTTTAGCGACACCATGCAGTGCGAGGCATAACTAATTGAAATAATACTTTATATAAAAAAAAACTTTTTTAAAAAACCACGTTTTTAACGCACTAAAAAGAAGAAAATAATTTTTCTGAAACCCCATAGGTACTGACATTACAAACAAGAGATATGATTTGAAGAAAATTTTCTATAACGTAAAACGTGGGGCGCAAATAATAATAAATTTTTTAAATGCAATATAATTTCTTTGATTAATTTATTTCAATATCCATGGATTTATATTTTAAGTTTTATATTTTTTACCAGACTTTTTGTAAAAGGGAATATTATTAGTAATCCAACAGAATACTTTTATTAATGTAAATTTTTTTTGGAAAATTAATTCCTTAATATTAAATAAACATCTTCAATTTACACTTTAGAAATTTTATTAACATAAATATTAAATATTTGCTAGAAGTTTTGCAGTAGCAAAATTTAGTTTTAGATTTCTTCAAGTTAAATTTCTTATATTATTTACCAGAATATTGTTAGGATGTCATTTTTTATCAGAATTTTTAAAAGTGAATATTATTAGTAATCTAAAGGTAATCTTTTCATAAATTAAATTTACATCTTTTAAAAATTTCGATAAGTTATAAGCTTTACTTTTTGAAGCTAATTAAAATATGAATTCATTTATCCTATTAATTTGTACCTAATAACATTTATTTATAAATTTTTATACGATACAGAATATTTTAGCCATAGTTGCGCCCCACGTTTTACGTTATAGAAAATTTTCTTCAAATCATATCTCTTGTTTGTAATGTCAGTACCTATGGGGTTTCAGAAAAATTATTTTCTTCTTTTTAGTGCGTTAAAAACGTGGTTTTTTAAAAAAGTTTTTTTTTTATATAAAGTATTATTTTCTACTTTTTAGTCTTCATATATTGCAATCGATTTCACTTGACCTATACTACTTTTAAGTTTTTTGATTGACTTTAATAGTCATGAAATACTATTATCCTGAAAGTAATAAATTTAAATTGAATTATAAAGAGAAATTTTTAAATTTGTCATATTTTAATTCTTTATTGCCTAAAACTCATCATAAATTTAAATTTTGTTTTCTAAATTACAGTACAAAACATTAATATACCTTCTTTCAAATTTATTTACATTTTAAATATTATACATATTATATTATTTTTTTAACGGGTTTTTAACGGTTTTTTTCAAATTTAAATATTTACACTTTTTGTTTTGATTTTCCCATACAAAATTATATTCATTAATTATGCTCGGTAATGGTCCATCGTAACTAATCCCTCAACGGATCGAAAAAAAAAAAAATACCAGTGCGTACCTTAGATTATCCTGATTGATTTTTGATATGAAATAATTGGTGCTAATTTCGTGTTTACGGGAGAAAAATTAATATAATTTGCATATAAATTGGGGGTGGGGGGCCATGTTTTGATAGTTATAGTATGACTTATGATCAAAAGAGGGCGAGATCTTCACCTTGTCCAGTAGATAGCGCTATTAAATACAATTTGAATTTAAATATATATTAATTTCAACATTTGCCTAAACATTAATAAAAATAAATATACATATGAAATACGTTTAATATTAAAAATAAATAAATATACATATGAAATTTGTTTTTTTATATTAAAAAATATTTAATTTGAGATTAATTATATATAAAAAGATCAACTATCAAATAGATTCAAACTTTTATTTTCTTTGATTAGATTATAATTAAATATTATTTATATTATTTAAAAATTATTATTTTTCTATTTATTAAGGATGTCTTTTAAAAAATTGTAATTAACCCTATCATATGTCAAATATTATAGCTAAGTTTTTTTGAATTTTTTAAAATTAAAATAAATATTAATTAAATAAAAAACCTTTGTACTGTATAAATCTAAATTATATAACCTTATACTAATAATAATATCCTAAAGGATTTTTAGAAATATAATTATAATAATTAGAAATATAATATAATATAAGGTTATATAATTTAGAGATACAGTACAAAGGTTTTTTATTTAATTAATATTTATTTTAATTTTAAAAAATTCAAAAAAACTTAGCTATAATATTTGACATATGATAGGGTTAAAGCAAACACAATGGTGAAGGCCCCGCCATCTCTTGGCCTGTCTTGACCTAAAGCCAAGCGTGGTTGTTGGTTACGCCCTCTTAGGGACAATCATTTCTATCTCGGAGCCACGGATGTAAATAATTACCATTATGCTCTAATTAAACACTTGCAAGCTACGAATGTGTTATTTTATTGTATTGTCATCCAGAATACATTACTCTGAAAAGTTTCAGAGCGATTGGATGACTGGAAGTGGTCGAAATTTCGATTGCAAGATTTGACCCGAACAGATAAATAAACAAACAAGAAAGCAAGCTAAGAAAAACGTGGTAAAAAATTCGGGCTTGGGTGTTGCCAAAACACCTCTTGTGGCAACTCTGGATTGAACACGTAATGAACCGAAATAAACCGATATTATTTTTTTCGGTTCAGCTCCGGTTTTCGTTCCGACAAAAATACCGGTTTTTTCGGTTTTCGGTTTTCGGTTCAGTTCCGGTTCGAAGCCCTGGTTTAAAACAAAGAGACACACTTATCACCAATTTTATTTAATTTAGTAGTGGAATGAATGATTAAACAAATTGGAGAAAAATCAAACAGAATCCAATTAAACTAAAAATTCAAGTATTAGGTTAAGCAGACGATTTTAATATAACAGGAGATTCGGCAATTGTTAGCGTAGAAAAATTAATCGAAGAGGTTGTGTTGGAAATTAATAGTGCTGAGACAAAATATTTAATAGCAGAGAAGAATAATATTAACGAAGTCTTAACATACAAAATATAGAATTTGAAAATGTAGAAAAATTTAAATACCTCTAAATAGTTGTGTAATCACGAAAGATAATAATATTCGAGAAGAATTTAAATCGAGGTTGCAATGGGGTAACGTCTGTTATCATCCAGTAAAGGGGTTTTTATCTCTTCAAAACTATTATAAAAGGGAATCAAAATTAAAATATACAAAACAATTATTTTTCCAGTTGTATTATATGGGTGTGTTGAAGGCGCGCGCGCGCCATTGGGTGTGAGGGTAGCGAATCTGCCTCACATTCACATGGTCTCGGGTACAAGTCCCGGGCCTGGCAAGGGAATTTCCCTAGCTGGCGTCTATGGGACGGAGTCAATCCAGCCTCCTGGAACAACATTGGGGTAAAGCTACTTGATAGCGCCTCCGATCAAGAAAATTAAGGTAAAGGTTGAGAGGATCCGTTCTGCACCTCATTGATATAACCCGCTTGATAGGCGTTGTCCTTGCGTAGGAGGTACAAAAGTCAGAGGTTTTTTGTTTTTTTTATTATATGGGTGTGAGGCATGGTCTATGATCCTGAGAGACGAGAGTAGTTTTAGTGCATTTGAGAATAGGATTCTTCGTAATATTTATGGTCCAAAAAAAGATGAGGTAAACGGAGTATGGTGGAATCTGTATTACGAGGAATTGTATGACCTATATGCATCTCCAGGCATGGTTAGGGTTATAAAATCTAGAAGGGTGCGATTGGTAGGGCACGTGGCTAGAATGGGAGAGGAAAGAATGGCGAAAAATATATTGGTGGGGAGACCGATTGGGAGACGCCAGTTTGGAAGACTAAGGACGCGGTGGGTGGACAATGTAGGAAGAGGCGTGAGAGAGATGGGAGAGGGGTTGGATGATTGCGGCCCAGGATAGGGACACTTGGAGAAATGTGGTTGATGCGGCCAAGAACTTTCGAGTTCCGTAGAGCCACAGAGATAGAAAAATAAATAGATAGATAGATATGTGTATGTATAGGAGAGGAAGATTTTACTACCTTGAATTAGCAAATTAATCAAAATGCAAAACAATAAAAAACGTTATCATTTTAAAAATTTATATTATATTTTTATTCAAGTGTAATTTAAATAAAATCCAATCTTATTTATAATAATATTATTGTATGTGTATTAATATTAGATTCATTTCTAATTTATATTTAAATAAAATGAATTTTTCATTTTCCATTTCAATTCCTCTTAAAATGTTCTGTTGATTATATTTTTGTTTTTTTCAAATATATTTTCATACTTCATTTGAGTAATTCTTTAAAAGAAAAATTTAATCATTTATTTCCATTAAAATACAAATATGTATAAATGTTTTTATTTATAATAATAATATCTTAAAAGTCTTTGGGCCTCAATAAATTTTCATTTTTTTTTTTCTGTTTGTTTTCAGTGTTTTTGACATCTGTTAAGATAATTTCTTTCTTTCTCTCTCTTTCACTGTTTATTTCATTCTGTTAAGGGGTCCATGGATCGTTAGTTACGAAAATTGAATATTAACAAACATTTCGAAACCATTTCATTTTCGACATTTTTTTATTATTATTATTATTAAAAAATGATCCACTTAGATGCAAGATTATATATTCCATTTAAAAAAAAAATTGATAAAAATAAAATATATTCTATTTTTATATATCAATCTATCAAATTTTATTTTTAATAATAATGTTTCTATATATAAATTTTTACATATTTTCCAACTTCACATGGTTTTGATTTCATTTTTTTCAACATTTCCTCTTATCTTTCATATTTTAATTCCAACTATTAGGTGACACACTCTTCATATATTTATTTCTCTCATACAAATTTACAATCGTTAAAAAAAATTATTTTTTTTCATTCCCTCAAGAGAGTACAAATACTTTTTTTTAACTTCTAGTAGGTGAGAATTGATGTTTATACAATTTTTAAAATTTAATAAAATAATTACATTTAATTAGTCAATATTAGTTTTATAATGGGAAAAACAATTTCTCTCTTTTACTTATAAAATATTTAGCATGATAAAAATGTTTGTTGTAATGCCTACAGTTAATAGAACATCGACTAACAAACTTTTTATGTTTTAGGAATCGAATTGCATCCAAGCTTAAAATTTATTTTTTTTTTTTGTTTGATTTTCAAATAATCTTAAATACTTAAAAAATTTTTAACAGTTTTAAATGGGAATTGACTTTCTTTTTTTATATTGTTAATAAGTGCTTGCAATAGCAAGTTCTGCGACACCCAGCGTACTAACCAGACATAGCGCCTTCTAATTACCACTTGTTCAGATCGATGGAGCAGGGCTTAACTGGCACAAGGTTTCAAAATGCTGAAGAAGAAAGAAAATGGATCGATGATTGGATCTCTGCCATACCTACATCATTTTTTCGGCAGGATTTTATTTATATATATACTCGTATATTCTTCTGTATCTGAAAGAAAATAATCATGTTATTATATTTTTTTTATTATAGGTCTTGTATTGTATATAATGTTAATTTATTATTTTTACAAGTTTTAAATATAAGCAATCTGCACAATATTAAAGATTATAATACATTTATAAATAGCTTCTGTATTAGCTTGTTGCAAAATTAAAAATGTATTTAAATTGTTTTGACAAATATATATGCTATAATATATAGTAGGTATTTCCTCCTAGATAATATTTATAAAATTAAAACGTTAATATTAATTGCCCTTTGATCTTATAAATATCCTATAAATACATAAATATTTTAGTTAATCAGACCATTTTTTACCCCTCCACCCTATGCCTTGGTATTTTGTTGAAAGACTGTATTCAATAACTTTACATTTATTTTCTTTCAATTATTTCGTAACAAGGCACCCTCATTTGACTTTTCAACATTTAAATTTCCTATCATTTAAATATTTTTTGTTAATCAAACTTCAATACTTTTTATACATAATTAATAAATAATTTAATATCGTTTTTTAAGTGAGATGTGTGTAACATTCTTGATGGATGAATGCCATCTTGAGAAGCAAATACATATTTAATGTTGGTCGAAACCCATAATTCGTCGCGCGAACAAGGGACACCTTTCTTCTCTTTCACATTCAACTGCATTCTGTGTCTACACGCTTCCTTTTGAGGGGTCTCCATCACCAGACCAGGCATTTCAGGTCTCCCATTAGAGTGTCCCTCCTGGTCTCCATTTTTAGTAACTACTAGAAGACTAACTATAAACTATAGGATATTTCAAAACAGTGTTTCGGTTATAACGTTTCAAACATTACTTTAATTAATTTCATTTTTATATTAATTTCATTCGTTTAGATTTATTATCAAAAAATGGAACAAATATACAATGACGTTTGGTATTCTTTGCTATTTTTGTTATTCGATTCTCTCTAACTTTGCTTATTTGTTTAAAAACTAAAATTAAACTTGGTAAATTTGATTTTCATTTAAAAATAACAAATTTTATTGATCTTTTCATTGATTTAAAATTCAAACAATTAATTTCATATTGTTTTGACTTTCAAAATTTTGATTGATTAATATTCCATTAATTTTATTTTTTCAAATTTTATATTTCCCCACTTCAAATCAACATATTAAAAGATTTATCTTCTATTTAATTTTGATAATATGTAAAAAAATATGTAAATAAATTATAATATTAAATCCAACATTAATTAATGATTATGATCTTATTTTATCTATTTAATTTAGGAATATATGAAATCTTGTATATATATATAAATTTAAAATTCCCTCATTTTAAATTAATTGACTAGTTAACATTTGGTTATAATAATATTCATAAGTTGCAATCTTGACTCTAAAAGAATAACCTTAAAATATATTATAAAATTGCTGTAACTTAAATTATATTATAAAATTGTTTTAAATTAAAATATATTATAAAATTTCTGTAATTTAAAAAGAATCCGAATAAACAACTAATTATTCTATTCTAACCTTATTTTAGTAATTGTATGAAATTGTTTATTTGCTGAATTACATATATATATATATATATATAATATTTGGGACTTTTTTAAAATATTCAAGGAAAAAGGAAAAAATAAAAGATTTTTATTATTATTATTGGATAATTTTATGAATTAAAAAAAAAAAATTATAGGAAAAAAAGACCTCCCTGAAGTCAAGTTTATGTGTGTTCGTCTGGTTGGATGGATGTAAGGAGCCGAGAGATAAATATCGATCTATCGGAAGCAAACAGCAAAACACATGTCTTATAGTTTGTGTTCTGTTTTCTGTCTTGGTCAATAAGCAACCCATCTAAACAGCAACCCTCTTTTGCCCTCTAAAAGGGATCTTAGAGATAGAGAGATAGAAAAAAATATAAAAATAAGAAGAAGAAGAAGTAAAGTAAAGGCCCTTTTGCGCCCTTTAATGGTGGCTATAGATTATCGTGTTATCATAACATAGGCGAGTTATTAACAGACCTTCAAAAAGAGAGAGAAACTAATAAAGTATAATAAAATCAAAGAGAGAGAGAGAGAGAAGAAATCCTATCATTTAGTAATAATAGATAAAGAGGGAACTAATAAGTAAGAACAAAACTAAGAGAAATAAATATTAGAGGGTGTGGGAGGGGGGAAGGTCGGGTAGGAGGTAAGGGGGGAAAATATAGAAAGTTTTTTGATTTACGCGCGACACGTTAATCTTGGAATGAGAGCAAACAGTTCGGCCCTATTTTAGTTCAAAATATATTATGATTAATAGCACTTTTATCATAAATGACGTCATTTGGATTAAGAAAATGAAAGTAGAGGATATATCTCTATCACTCAATTCAAATGTAAATAAATACATAATATATTTAAAAAAAATAATAATAATAATAATTCGGAGATTGTTTTTATTATTTTATAATCATATAATATAAATAATTAATTTCAATAAATATTATTAAATTATTTTATAAAAATAATATTAATAAGATTTTATTAAAGATAAGTACCTGGTTCACCGAGCCGCCTTTTTATACTTTAAGAAGATTATTCCTTAATAATTTAAATTAAATAATCGACAAATATGAAATTTAAAAGAACATAAATTAAAAAAAATAGTCATAAAATATACAACCCTTAATTAATTAATGCACTGAAAGAAAGAAAAGTATGGCATGGGGATATAAAATAATATATATTTCTTAATTTATTTACAAAATATTCTTAAAATAAATTATTTTAATTTTATTTTATTTATAATATTTTGTATTTAAGGAAGCGTTGTCTGACCTAGTTGTTTTCGACATTTAAATTTCATATTTTAAATTAAGAAAAAACTAATAAAGATGATTCTTCCCGAGGCTGAAACCAATACAGATCGATTTTTCTTTATAAAAATTATCTATGAGTGGTTTAATATATCAAAAATACAAATATATATATATAATTTTTGCTAGTAAAATAAGATAAAATATATATATGTACAATATAATATTGTATAGCAAAATTTAAAAATACTTTCTTTAAACATTAACTATTTTAAAAATTTCTCAATATATATCTAACTTATAAATAATAATATTTATTTTCCAAAATGATGAGAGAAAGGGAGGGTGGGAATTGTGATATTAATTCATATTTAGGGGTTAGGGAATATCTCTCATACTCAAACTTAATTCAAATTTCTAGAGTAGGGTTGTTGTTAAACAGATGACGATGATAGAGTGGGAAAGGGACTTAATGTCGTCCTAACCACGTCTGACCACTCGCCACTCGCACATCTCTTCATTGCGAAGTATCAATAAGTACTCTAAGTGTTATCTATCCATAGGCACTATTCATGCCAGTGGCAATTGGGCGATGGGGAGGGGAGGGGGGGGGCTGGAGTTGTGAGGTAGGTATGGTGGAAATCCAACCACACACTTGCTTCGATTGCCTACAACCTAACACATTTCTATTATCTATTAGCCTCCTTTCTCCCCACCCCAAACCCCCCTAATTCCTTTAATACTTAATGACCCTCCCTCTAACATAACATTTTTATCTTAAAATATTGATTATTTATTTAACTAAAAAATAAAATAATAAATAAAAACATAAAATAATGAATCATTAATACATCTTACTTATATTTAAATTAAGATTTTCTTATCAAATTTTTTTGCTTTTATAGAATTTATTGAATTGAAATAAATAAATAAATAAACTAAATAAATAAACCAAAATGTAATTCAAATTAATTTTACTAAAACTAATTATTAAGGGAATTGTTATTAAAAGACCACATTGTTTGTATAAAATAATTTATTAAATTAAAATAACTGTACAACGTTTCCACCAATTTTTAATATCACCATGAAGTCAGCAGAAAATTGGGGCCAAAAATTGGCGCCAATATAAGAGCTGACGTGTCCCATCATGAGTCAGTCCGCTTGAATCGGAGCAAGCGTACAGTACTTGAAAACGACTGCAGAATAAGCAGTCGAAACGTTATACAGTTATTTTAATTTAATAAATAATTTTGTAAAAACAATGTGGTCTTTTAATAAAAAAAATTCCCTTAATAATTATCAAAATAACGACAAAAGCTTTAATAAATACACATTTACTAAAACTAAACAAATATGAAGAAAATCTAATCGAAACTTTTGAATAGTAAATTTATTCAAATGCCAATAAAAAAAAAAGAAAAATTGGGAAATAAGAAATGCTTTTTCATGCATATAAGTGGGAATATAAAATATTATTTATATGAAATTAAGTTATCATTTATGTAATTTATATTAAATCAGATATATATATATGATCTATAATTTCTTTTCTCACACTCTTCATAGCTATTAAGAATTTGGCAATTTGTGACCCCCATTTTCTAAGGGATTTTGGATAATAATCCTCGTGGAGGTGATTCATCGCTTATTTTTATGTCTTTTATGACTTCTTCAAGAAGCTATTAAGAGAAAGGCGGAATTTTATTGCCAACTCGACTTCAATTAGTTCTAGGTTATATTTTTTTTTTATCACTTCTTCCTAATATACCCCCAAATCATCCTACATCGTACTTAATAATATATATAGCGGTAAAGAGAGAAATAAGAATAAGAGATGCAAAAATAATATTATCTATTCTATGATTCTTCTTTAACTTATCGATAATTTTATGTTTTCAATACAACTAACGTAAAAGATTTGTAATTTGTAATTGAATAATCTATCCTATATTATATATGTACATAACTATATATGTAGAATAAATTTAGAAATGAAATCTAGAAAAATTTATATGGAATTTAATTTAACACATTTTTATTTTTTGAATTTAAAAGATTTAAGAACGTTATTTTATTGTTTTAATTGAATTTTTATTTTTTAATTATTGGTTTAAATTGATTTTACATGAATAAATTTTAAATAATATTAGAATTAAAATTGTATTCACTCATTATTTTTACTAACTCGCCAGAGATAGTATTGCGATCATGAAAATTTTCGATATCGAGATTTTGATGTTTTTATACGTTTTGAAGGTCCCTGAGTCATTTTCACTAAGGTTGAGGAAAATGTCTGTGTGTGTGTGTATGTATGTGGACAAGATTACGCAAACATGGTTTGAGCTAGAATAATGAAATTTGTTATACGGGCATTATTCAAAATTTGTAGTTTTCTATCAACTTTTGAGAAATGTAGCTCAATCGGACCGGAAGAGGGGTATTACCTACAACGTTTTGATATTTTTTCCTCTAAAGTGACCGTAAAAATAAAAATATATGTTTGATAGTTTTCACATGATTAAAAATTATATAAAACTGCTATATCTAGAATTCCAGCTTGATTGAATCGCTGAGAGTACCGGAATTAATTTTTTAACACTGCAAATCACGCGCCAGTACGTGGAGTGGTGCCATCAACAAAGAGCCAAACACGCGCTGGTTTAATAAATATTATTTATTAATTTTAATTTATAATTTATAATTAATTAAATTTAATTTAAATATAATATATTATGTTATTTAATCCAATTCAAATTGCGAGATAGTCGAGTAGAGACTCTTCAGCTTTTATTTAAAAAATCACAAGTCCTAGTACAAAAGACATTAACTTCTGTAATAAAACCAGAATAAGAGAAAGTTATTTGTTATATGTATGGTATAGTTAATAAGTGTAAATCAACAACATATTTTTAAAAAATCGGAAGTGTCTTCCCGTAGACTTCCCCGCATATAAATAGGTATAAAGAGTTGTGAATGAATATTTAGAATGTGTAAACTTGGTATTGATAAAGAGCCAGTTCGTGTTAGTTTATTGGTGTCAAATTTGATATTTGGTAACATTTATATATATATATATATATATATAGAATAAAGTGCTACTTCCGGTTAACTGATATTTTAAATGTAAAATATCTGGAAGTAAACTGTAAATACTAAAAGAGGTAAAACGCTACTTGTATAGGTAAAATGTCACTTCCAGTAGTCAGATCATGATGAAATTTGGTATCTGAATTTTTTTCATATTTTTAAATCTATATACAAAATATGAAGCAAATATCTCGAAGCAAACTGGTACTTTACTTGAAAGGTAAACGTAACCAGTGTAGGTAAAGGACCACTTCCGGTTAACCGATTTTGATGAAATTTTGATAGAAATCTACAAACTGTGAATAATATCGGTGTACCAAATTTCGATGTCCTAGCTTGATTAGTTTCCGAGTAAATTTGCTTACTGACAAACATTACATATATACATACATACATACACACAGGCATAATTCGAAAAATAGTATTTTCCGACTCAGGGAGGTCTAAAACGTCAAGATCTATTGAAATCTCGATTCCAATACTTCCCTTATACGAAGTATGCGGGAAAGTAAAAATGATCCATGTCATTTGAAGTCAAATATGAATACTATGCCTTGTAAAATACAGATTATATATATGATAGTCTTGGAAGAAAAAGAAGACAATTTTTTGACATTTACCAATATAAATTTATAAAAAAAATCCTTTGAGAATAGACTGCATATTAAAAAAAATAGGTTGCTTATTTCACCACATCAAATCACTGTTGATGAAATTTTTCAACTATTATTAATTATTCCTTTTTTTGGAAGAAAAAATTGATAATTGCCTCTTGTCATAATTGATACTTCGGTTTATTATTTTTAGAACAACTAATTAAGTTATTAACGGAATTGTTGGTAGATTCAAAATAGATTATCTAAAAAATACTTTAGAAAAATATTGAATTTTTATTTAGTCAAGAAAAAATTATCAAGCTTTTTCTATTAAAAACATTAATAATTTTTCAATAATATTTATTCTAGTATTTATAAGACCTTAGTTTTTCGACAATATCAAAAAAAAAAAAAAAAAAAAAAAATTAGGAGTAGCGGATGGACACTCTCTATGATCCTGATAGAGAAGTAGGTCCATTTCAGGGATGCAACCCTGCTCACGTAAGCCACGACTTTTCCTCGCCTTCCATTGAGCAAGTCGTGTCCCAAAATCCCAAATCCCATTAAATCAATATTAAAAACCCTTCCCAAATACTCCATCCACTCACCAATAAATCAAGTAGATTTCTAAAATTTATTATAATTTTTGTGAGACTGTTAAATTGTAATTGTAATATTAAAAAACAAATAACAAAATAAGCTCTTTGTTGAAGGTTCTCCTGCACAGTATTCAATGTTTCATCTCCCTTGATCAGATCCATCTATCCGCATCCCTTAAGGATGTCAAACACGCAAGACTTTGATCTTTTTTTTTTTATTTTATTTTTCTCCCCTCTTTTGTGAGATCCACCACTTCTCCACCTCCTCCAACAAGCATCTCTCCATTTGCGATTAATTGATAATACAGGAAATATACCATCATGGTTGGTGGGGTTTTGAAAGGTGATGAGGAAAGGGGGGATTCATCTCTCTCTCTCTTCTTTACCAAAAGAGGAGAAATTGAATTTTTAATAAAGACATCCGAACCAAGACCGAAAGATCCAATTTTTTTTTTTGTATTTATTCTTTCATCGAGGGGTGAAAAAGATCCATCTACAAGGGTTTCAATAAGTAATTATTTAAAATAGTTGAAAGCAATTATTGGTTGAATATGATGCGCAAGAACGTGCAATATATATAGAGGGGGGGGGAGGGGGGAGAGTGAGGGTGGAGGACGAGGGAAGGAAGTGTTATTGACAAAGAATTTGCAATATGAGAAAGGAAAAAAAAAACGAGATTATTACCCTCTGTGAAAAAATAGATATTAAATATTGATAATGTGTATAACAAGGGAGTGCTGAAATTATATACAATAATCCCATCGGCTTCGCGGTTAATATGTACATTTCCAAAAATAGCGCCAAAACCAAAATTTCACATTGTAAGCTCTAATTTGTAAGAAATTATGTGGGCCAGTTTGCATTTAACTAAAAAATTACAAACCAAACAAGAAAAAGACTTTAATTAATGATTCAAATTTAAAAGTGGACGAAACAGTTTTATTTGAACGACTTATATAATATTATACAGTAGAACCTCGATAAGTTAAAGTCCAAGGGAAACACAAAATATTTTAAATTATAGAGGTTTTAAGTTATTAAGGGTCTATGTTAGGGATAGGTTAATAACATTTTTTTAAAGGCTAAATCATGCCGTTTCTTAAAATTCTATAACCAGCCATTTCTGGCTTTAAAATTTTTGATTTTCATCGAATTACCGAACTCTTCAGCTATTTCTTTCAGTGTGGGTCCACTAACACTGATGTTTTTGTTTCGACACTGTTTGAACCACGTAAACAATCATTATTCTAAATTAGGGAATTCGGAAATTTTTCGACTTTTACACACATTCAAGACTGATTCTTGTTTCTTCAAGATTTCAGCTTCTGAGGGCCAATACAGAGATTACTTATTTAAGTTACCGCGGTTGCGTATTTTAAGTTATTGAGGTTTTGGACTCTGATGGGAAGGGAACATATTATTTTTTGAAGTTATAGAGGGTTTTAAGTTATCGAGGTTCTACTGTATTTATTAACAAAAAAAAAAAAAAAAATTTAATCATTTTTTAAAAAATTTTATGGATATAAACATTTTACAATATGATTCACAATTAAACAAGGCTTCCTAAATACCAAATACCTCAAATGTTACAATACCTTAAAATAACATTTACATTGAATGTGAAAAACAAAATAAAATTAAAAGAAAAAAACAAACACAAACAAAACAAACAAACAAAAAACACTCAACCATTAATAAATTATATTATAAAGAATAAAATTTTAATTATTAATTAGTTTTTGAAAATATTTTTTATTTATGTTTAATTTTTATCATATTTAATTCAATTCATTTTTTTTTTTATTTTCTAATATTATAAGAGAAATTAATAAATTTTTAATTTGTGATATTTTAATAAGATTTTTAATAAAATGTTTGTTTTTTTTTGTTTTTTTTTTATATTAATATTGAATTTCAATTTTTGTTTTCATTTACTCTCAGATATATTTATTAATTCTTTATTTATAAAATTCAATTTACATAAAAATATTTTTTCTATCTTGTTATAGTCATTTAAAGATAGAAATGATGAAAAGAAATAATAATTAACATGAATTCATTGATTCAATCTGTCTCATTTAAATTAAATAAAGATGTCTTGTATGTACCATATATATCTATGTCAGGATATAAATTCTAAAAATAATATTTCCTGTTTTTTTGTTTTTTTTTTATAAGTTCGTTTGCTTGTTTCTTATAGACACCCTTATTCTAAGGGTTAATTAAATTTATTTTGAGATTAATATTAAGGCGTTATCGGCGGGTTGCCCCATAGAAAAAAAAAACAAAAACAAAAAACATTCGGCGAAACCCTTGAAAGGAAACAAGAAGAAAAAAACCACCCGGGTCTTTTTGGCGCCAGTCTTTAAGGACAGACCAGGCCCTTCAATATCCGGCTAAATGAAAACCAGATGGGAATAGAGAGAAAAAGATAGAAGAAAAAATATCTTTCACTCTCTCTCTCTCTCTCTTTAGTATAAAGGTGGTGGGGGAAATAGTTTGTTTTCTCTCCACTTTCCTTCATTCTACAGAACCTTTTAATAGCTATTAGTTATCTTGAAGAAGGCATTTACAAGTTGTCCGATAAATAGGGATGAAACAGGTCCGCCAAAGGGCGGCTCTTATTGAAAAATATCTCCCACAACCTCTTCCCCTCCCCTCTCAATCATTGAGAAAAATATTCTCATCAATGTTTTATTATTATTGGCCGCTTTCCCCTTCAGTTTTAGATTTAATTAGAAGATACAATAAGATAAGCCAAAACAGACAAATTTGTTTTTTTTTTTTTTTTTTATTAAAGGGCACGAGACATAACGATAAAACCAGAACTTCATTTATTTTCTATAATTAGGAATTTTTAATTTAAACGATATACTATTTAATTTTATTTCCATATAAAAAATGACATTTCTGGGTGGTCCAAATAAATAAAAAACTATTAGTGATAATATGAAGAAATAACATATTATTATTTTTAATAGAAATTAATATAATATAATAAATTAAATAATAAATATTTTATAAGTTAAATAAAATATATATATTTTTTTTTTTTTGAAAATAACAATAAAATTTTAAAATATTTATTATAAAGGAAAAATAAAATTCACATTAATATTGATAATTTTTATTATAAAAAAAAAAATTCCGATAGATAATTTCCAAAAAGAAATGACAGGTTTTAGTCAATTTTATTCAAAATGATTGATTGTCACAAAAATTAACAATTTATTTTAAATTAAAATAAAATTTACCATTTTGATGACGAAAAATCCTCCTGCAATATTTTTTTTTTAAAAATTCAAAAAAAAAAAAAAAAAAAGAAATGTGTATAATGAATTTAACCCCAAGGAACAATAAAATGTCCCCTCCTGTTTAGGAAATAAAAAAATAAATAAATAAATAATAAATCACTTAATAAAATTGTGTATGAATTAATTACTCACTTAAGACAATAAATATTTATATTTTCATTCTAGATTAAAAAAAAATAAATATTTTTGGAAAATTAGAATAAATGGGATATTGTGAGGAGTGAGGTAGGAAAAAGGAAAGGGAATAAGGGGAGTGGATAGAAAAGGTGGCGACCATAGTTAAAATGGTGTGAGAGGTGAAATAAGGGAAGTGGAAATTAAGTCTTGTAATTTATCCGTCCCTGGACGACCTAACAAAGCATCCCTATGCGAGACCAAGGCCCTTAATAAAAGGGTTAGATACAAATCCGGTTTGAATTATAAATAATCATTAAAATGGATTATTTTAATTTTAAAGTTTAACTCTTTCTATTCTTTTATTATTATCATTATTATTATTATTATTATTATTTTAATTTTGTAAAATTCTCTTTTTTCTTTCTTTGTCTCTATCTCTCTCTCTCTCTATCGAAATTAATCATATATATATGTATATTGAATATAAGAAATAGTTTCAAAATAGGGATCCATCAGGTACTTTATGTACTTAAGTAATTAAAATTATGAAATGTAATAAATATGTAGAATCAGAGTCATTCTTAATGAATGAACTTATATTATTATAAAATATTCAAATGGTTCAACTGGTTAATATTATAATTATTTTATTTATTTGTTAAATACATTAATAGTTTTTCAATTTTTAATTGTAAATATAAATAACAAATTAAAATATTATTAAAACATGTGCCAATTATTTGTGTGATTTTATCTAATAGATATTCTAAAAGATTTATAAATTGAAAGTTTTTATGCAGTTTTCATTCAAATTTAATATAAATATTACATGATAGTTTATTATTTATGATAATTATAGTTTACTGAATAAAATAGATTGAATAATTTATATTACCAATTATGAGAGAAAATAACTATTACTGTATTATCAAAAAAAGATAAGATTACTGGGGATAGCGAAAACTGCACAATGCTACTCCAGACATAGTTCTATCTATCTATCTCTGTGGCTCTACGGAACTCGAAAGTTCTTGGCCGCAGCAACTACATTTCTCCATGTCTCCCTATCCTGAGCCACAACCCTCCAATCCTTACCCTCTCCCATCTCTCTCCAGACATAGTTAGGATTATAAAATCTAGAAGGCTGCGATGGACAAGCCACGTGGCTAGAATGGGAGAGGAAAGAATGGCAAAAATATATTGGTGGGGTGACTGGTTGGGAAACGTCCAGTTAGAAGACCAAAGTCACGGTGGGTGGAATATGTGGGAAGAGACGTGAGAGAGATTAGAGAGGGTACGAGTTGGATGGTTGTGGCTCAGTATAGGGACACTTGGAGTAAAGTGGTTGCTACGGCCAAGAACTTTCGAATTCCGAAGATCCACTGAGATTATTATATTATATTAACTGACAAACTAAAATAATACAATTTCATTTTTAAACACAAAACAACATAAATATAATTCTTTTTTTCTTTTTTTCTTTTTGTTAATTTTTGTAATTGATATTTTTCTTCTCTGTGAATTATTAAATTCTTTAAAAAATAATTTTAATTATTTTTTTCTTTTTACTAAAGTCTCAATTTAATTTAATTTATATTTCTAAAAAAAAAAAGAAATGTAAAATTAATTTTAAAATCATATTACTAATTAGAAAATATTTTAAGATAAAAAATAAGTTGACCTGTGGCCAGGTCCGAACCGACCGACGGTTTGAAGTAAATTAATTTCCAGCTACAGAAACAATTTCAAATAATTTTAATATATCTATTAATGTAATAAAAAACAGATATGGATATAACAAAAATATTTTTAATTATATTTTATTTATAATATATAGCTGAAGTAGCCGGCGTTACCCGAGGCTGTGACGTCATGAAGGGCTGGGTGACGTCATATAATTTTAAATTAAGAAAAACATAATAAGGATGATTTTTCCCGAGGATAAAGCCAATACATTCGTGGTGATATGTAAAAAAATCTCCTCATGTCAAATTTGGTGTGAAAATAACCCTTCCCTTCCTATCGTCGATCGCTAATACTACCACTTCCGGTTTCCGGATTTGTACCAAAAGTTTATCAATTCATCCCACTGATGCATTAAGTAAATATACCAAATTTCATTAAAATCGGTTGAGCCGTTCAGGCTGTACACATCTATACGGACAGACGGAAGGACGGACGGACGCACGGACAGACATCATGCTAAAAATACTTTTTTCTGTTAAGAAAATGCATGATTCGTGGAGATATGTAAAAATCTCCACATGTGAAATTTGGTGTGAAAACAATACCTCCCTTACTATCGTCGGTCGGTAAAAATAGACTAATTATTAATAAATAAATGTGAAACCTGAAATAATTTGATTGTGAATATAAAAATAAAAATTAATTAATAAATATAAAGAAACTTTATTTAAGAGGAATGACTAACACAAGAACTATTTTTTTTTCTTTAATTATAATGTTTCTTCTATTCTTAAAAGGGCATATAATGAACTCTACACTGTTTCGTAACTAAATATATCCCCCTCTACTAATAAAATATACCTCAAATTGAACAGAAAAAAAAGATATTTTATACAACTTTTAATCGAAATTCAACCCTCTAATAAATACGAGTTTAAAAAGTCGTAAAAATTCTTTCTAACCATCCAATTTTAGCCTTTTTTTCCTCTCTCTTTTTCTTACTTTCTCTCTCTCTCCTCCTTCTTACCCTTATCTAGTTAACGCAAAAAGGACATCTTTAGGGTTAGGGATGTAGTAGTAGATGAAGGAGGAAGGGGGTTGAGTTCCTTTTTTGTTTTTTTTTTTTTTGACTTTAACTAAAGAATAAAAGATCAGCTTCTCTGGTCTCGAAATGTAATTGAGATGCAATTGACTCCCTTTGTCTCTTAAGGGGTTGTTATACTTAAAAAAAAGTAAAAGCGGGGTGTGGGTGGTATAGCAGTCGGTATACAGATGGGAGAGATGGAGTGAGGGTATGATTTTACTCCCCATAAATTAGTCACGTGGAAAATTTCACCATAAAAAAGGAGGATTGAAATTCACAAATAATTTTATTAAAAAAAGATATATATATATCTATATTAAAAAAAAAATTAAGAACTCAGATTGAATACTGATTTTGATTTGTCGTCAAAAACAGATTTATTTTTATTTTATGTTTCAAAATAATCAATAAAGATATTAAAATAATAATATTTTCAAAATAACATTAAGTATATGAAAAATAATTAATTTATGTATAATTTTAAAAGATTAGAAAATTCTTAGATTTTTTTTTATTCTTATCTAAAAATATTTTGTCAATTTTTAATTATTTTTATTTGATTTGATTTTACAAACTGTTAGTTTTTGCGATTGGATCTCGTCTTCGTCCAATAATTCTTGCAATTCGGTGTGCTCAAGAACTTTTGGTTGATTTTCATTTTTTTTTATTGGTGACGTTAAAAATACCATCTTTGAATTTCCGAAACCACGCTCTGGATCGAATTTTTCCTCGAACATTGTCGACTTCCACAAATATTTTATGCGCTTCGACCGCAGATTTGTTCCAATTATAGAGCTGACTTTGTCTTTTGTTTACTATTGACTAATGTCAAAGCAATAAGAAAAAATGGCAGCCAAGGTTGGCTGATTTTAAGATGAATTGGTTGATAAAAAATAAATGGTAGGACAGAAGGACTATCTTTTAGGTGTGATGAAAGTATTTTAACAAAAACATTGAGGTACAAAAACTTGATTCTTTTCAAGCAAACGAAGAATCAAATTATAGCTTAGACGAAACAGACATTCTCCTAGAGCATTGATAAGAAAAAAATAAATCCAATGGTTTTGTTATTGATAGGCAATCCAATTACAATTACAATGAAAACAGTAGACGAGACGATTTTGCCTGTAACTGGGCCATCCAATCTTGTAGAAAATACTGATGAGCCTACCACACCTGTTTAAACTCTTTAATACATTTAAAAAAACAAGTTTACTATATTTTCCAGACAAGATACAATCAATCGGGAGTAAAAGAAAGCTAGTATTTGTGTCAGAAAAACTTTGCCAGGAGTACATTTTAACTACGAAGAAAAGAAAGAAGAATAAGAAATGCTAAAAAATTGAGCGAGGTATAGATAGGCAAAAGGAAAAAAAAATGAAAGAAAAAGTTGGAGGGCGAAAAAAAAAATAAATGGAAAGTCAGTTATGGAACGAGTTATGGGTTCTGAATATTCTGACTTCAGTTTTGAAATATCACACAGATGAATATAATTATCATAAAGTCAGTGATTCTTCTTCTTCTTCTTCTTAGCCTTATTTCCCACGGGGTGTGGGGTCGGCTCTCCTTGTTAATTGGCGCCAACTAATTTTGTTGTTGGCGTCATCTGTAGAGAGACCAGATGCCATTAGATCTCTCGTTATACGGCAGGACCAGCTGGTTTTAGGCCTCCCACGCGGTCTTTGGCCCACAACCACAAGGTTCGTTGCTTTCTTCGCCACTGAACCCTCATCCGCCCTGACGACATGCCCATATCATCTCAGGCGCGCCTCAAGCATCTTCTCTTCGATTGGCGCCACCCCCAGTATTTCTCTGACTCGCTCGTTCTTCACGCGGTCAAGTTTTGTGATGCCCAGGGCCCATCTTAACATTTTCATTTCCATAGAGCGGAGTTTTCTTTCGTGCACTTTTGTAGCAGGCCAGCACTCCGCTCCATACAACGCCACAGGTCTTATAATTGCCTTATATACTTTGGATTTAAGGGCGAGGGGGATTTTTTTATCACATACAACACCTGTTACCTGGCGCCATTTCATCCATGCTGCGTTTACACGAGTGGCGATATCTTCCATCAAATCTCCTTCGGATGTTAGATAGGAGCCTAGATATTTGAACTTTTTGGTCTTATTAAGCTCAACACCAGCGACCCTAATTGTGTCTGCAGATTGTTCACCACACTCCAGGTACTCGGTCTTTTTTAAGTTTAGCTTTAGCCCGTATTCCTCTAGACGGACTTTCCATTTTACGACCAGGTCTTCTAGATGCTCCCTACTCTCGCAGGACAACATTACATCGTCGGCGTAGAGTAATGTCCATGGGTGTGTTGTTTGCAGGTCCTGTATGATGGTATCGATGCACAAGATGAAAAGAAGTGGGGAGAGCGCCGATCCCTGATGAACCCCAACCTTGATAGGGATGTTATCCGTGCAGCCAATGGGAGTTTGTACTATGCTGGTGGTGTCAGTGTAGATGGATTTAATCCAACTGACATAGGTTTCAGGGACGAGGTGACTTCTCAGCGAGTACCATATAAGGTCATGGGGAATACGGTCAAAGGCCTTTTCAAGATCTAAAAAGGCCATGTGGATAGTTCTCTTCCGTTCCCGATGCCTTTCCGTCAGAAGTCGTGCCGCGTGCACCGCATCTGTTGTGCCGCAGTTCCTAACAAAGCCACATTGGTTGCTTGAGATGTTGATTATCTGTCGCAGACGGTCGTCCAGAATTCTTTCGAAGATCTTTAGGCTATGACATAGCAACCTAATGGGCCTGTAGTTTGTACATTCGCTAATGTCACCCTTTCCTTTCCATATAGGTATAGTTTTGCTTGTTTTCCAGATGTTTGGGAACATATTTTCCTCTATACATTTATTGAAGAAAGTTGTTAGCCAAGCAATACCTTCACCGCCATTCAGCTTCCAGAATTCGGCCGGAATGTCATCAGGGCCGTTTGATTTTTTATTTTTCATTTTATTGATCGCTTGGGCAGTCTCTTCAGTTGTTATCTCTGGGACTGGGCCATAAGTAGGTGCTAGGGTTGGGATAGGAGGATGTGGGAATTCTTCATTGCTGATCATTTCATAAAAGCCCCTCCATCTCTCAAGGATATCTTTGGGCAAGTAGAGAGTCCTACCATTCTCGTCTTTGATATTTTTAATATGCCCAAAATCGTTTCCCGAATGGTGGCGTGACTTTGCGAGACGGAAAATATCGTTTGCACCCTCAGGTTTGTCAAGGCGATGGTAAAGGTCTTGGTAGTATTCAGATTTTGCGATCGCTACTTGCTTTTTTGCGATCTTTTTAAGATCATGATATTTGGTATAATCCTCGGCGTTTCTAGACTTAAGCCATACCTTGTAGGCGATTTTCTTGTTTTTAATAGACAATTGAACGTCAGGATTCCACCACCATGTTTCTTTTTCAATATAGCGCTTTCCAGGCTGGGTAACTCCCAGGGAGATTGTTGCCTGATCTTTTACGGTGCAGGTTAGATAGTTCCAAGTATCGTTGACAGTTGACTCTGAGCTGTGTTTGACATTCTAAAGTCAGTGATTATGATTCAAAATTAAATGGTTGCGTGTTCAAAAAAAGGTAAAAGAATACGTTTTTTTATAACCATACCATTTACAAAAGAAGAAGATACGATTTCATCTATGGAGAAATCAGGAGGTGTATGAAAATCGTCCAATACTGTTGACATCCTTGATTACAATTGGAAGAGCCTAGTAGGGCATATAAATGCACCCCTAAAAATGTGAATGTGAATTATAATAGAAATATTATAAAATCGAGAAGCCTGCGGTGGGCAGGACACGTGGCTAGAATGGGAGAGGAAAGAATGACGAAAAATATATTGGTGAGGAGACTGATTGGGAAAAGTCCATTTGGAAGACCAAGGTCACGGTGGGTGGAATATGTGGGAAGGGACGTGAGAGAGATTAGAGAGGGTAGGATTTGGATGGTTGTGGCTCAGTATAGGGACATTTGGAGTAAAGTGGTTGCTACGGCCAAGAACTTTCGACTTCCGTAAATCCACAGAGATAGATAGATAGTTTACTAATTCCCGATCTGAACATGTAAATATAAAGAATAATTCAAATAAATTTGTAAGTAATTATATTAAAATATTAATAAAACCAATCCTTTATTTGCATTTTATTCTATTTATTAATTTATTTAAAGTTAATATTTAAAAACAAATTATTGATTTATAAGGCAATTTTTAAGCCTATTTGTACCTATAGCATATAATTATGGAGTTCTTATTATATTCAAATTTGTTTATTATTAAATTATATAAAATCAAATTAATTAATTAATTCAACAATTTTTCATATTTTAAATTTAAAAAAAAAAATAAATAAAAATTGTTAGTGAAACACCCAAAGTAACACAGTCAAAATTTCATTTGATGTAATTTTGTTCATATTTTAATTATTTTTATTTCAATTTTTTAAGTTTAATTTTTATTTTAATAATATAATATACCTAATGAATATTTTTTATATCTAAAATAAAGGAATAATATTTTAAATTCTATAAGTTTTCAAAAAAACAAGTTTATAAATATAACCTATAGTACTATTTTTACAATTAGGCGTTAACACTTTTAATAAAAATTTCCAATTTAAATATAATATTGTTAAAAAAATGAAAAAGTATAATAAAAAATAATTTTAATTTCAAGTTTTTTTTAAAAAAAAAAATCTTTAAAATTATACCTGAGCCATAATATAGATCTCTGGAGACATAAGTTGAATGATAAAAGAAATGAGAGAGATAATATCCATTCCCAATGAAGCTGTTATCCTTTAGGGGGTATACCCTAGTGTGTTTCTCTTATTCATTCCCTTTCTTCTTAGTTTCCATCTTCTATCCCTCCCCTCCTTGCCACCATATTCATCTATCTCTTTTCCCCTCCCCCTCTTTCTCTTGAACCCAATCTATCTAATCTATTCTGTCAATCTAACGATAGCGCGTCTAATTGAAAAAATCGTTACAATTTAAGATTAAACCCCCTGGAGGTGAGTGGGAGGGGAAAGTTGAAAGGTTTGGATATTGTTTGTAAGGGTTGTCTCCCACTTTTTTTTCCCTTCACTTTGTTTTTTGCAATGGATCTTGCATTTTTTCATTATTTTTCTATCAAAGGGATTGGAAAATTTTATTAAAAGAAATATACATATTCTTTCATTAATTAATAATTCAAAGAAAATAATAATAATAATAACAATATTAATACTCAAGACAAAAGGGGAAAATAAATAAAACAAAATATTGTTTTATTCAATGAAAATTATTTAAAAAGGAATAACTATGGAGAAACTTTTAAACTTGTTAGGTATATAATACTTAAATTGTATAGAAGTTTTAAAATATATAAATATTCTATAAATTATTATTTATTATTTATTATTAAAAACAAAAATTTTAAACTATAAAAATAATTGATAATAATAAGATATTAATATTTAAAAGTGATGTTATCGCTCAAAAAACGTATTTCATTTAATATAATTTTTAAATAATTTTAAATAGATAATTAAAATTAACAAAATAAAAAAGTGAATTGATTTAATTTTTTTTTTTTTTGTATATACAATTGAGATTTCCTTATGTGAGTTAATTTTTTTTTTTTTTTTTTGGTTTTCATTTTTCGAATTGTAACAATAAAAAAATCGCTCTAAAATTTGAATATTATATAAATTAATATATTAAATAGAAATCATTATCCGTTATTAAGTAAAGTAATGCAATTGACTGAAACACAAGTCGAATAGCCAATATTATTGGTATACAATATGATATGGTATTTTTGTTAGAAACGAACCCCTTGAAATTAGAAAACCCGCATTACATTAAACATAACCTATATTATAATGTTATAATATATAACCTACATTGGTAGGTTATATTCTTTAAATATATTAGTAATTCAAAAATTGGCATTAAATCCCACATATACTAGGTGTCTATTTTGTTTTAAATGAATTATTCTAATTATTTTTTATTTTATTAAACATTAAAGTATAAAATAATTTGGTTAGATTTTATATATTTTTCTTCTCTGATTTGATCTTTCATGTATTTGTCTTGAGGAAAAAAAAATCATAACTATATTATATATTTGTATATTTTTTTGTAGGTGTTGAAGTAGGAATGAATACATTTTTATAATTTAATTGAATTGAATTAATAAAAGATAAAATAATAAAAGGAAGAAAACTATTTATTTAATACTTTGTTCTACATTGTTAAATGCAAATAAATACTAATCTTCCAATTAGATATTTATATACATATATAAGCTTAAATCGTTAATATTATTTATAGTTGAAAACAATCAAAGGAGAAAGGATAGATTTGTTATCATTCGAGGGTGAAAAGCACATATCTTCTTCCCTTCGTTCTTTTTACTCCTTCAAACCACCCCCGCCCCCCACACACTCCTTTCTTTAGTCAGCGTGATATCACGATTTGTTTATTATTAATAGAAAATTTACCGGTGGTTGTCGGTAATAAAAAAACAACCCCTTATAGGTTTCTTCACTTTTCTCTGTAGCCCATCATCATCATCCCGGTGGGGCACATCATCGTAAAATATCCCTTCCTGTTCATTCTTACTTTGTTTGAGGGAAAAAACAATCCAACCTACTTCATGACCTTTAAATGGGCCGAATTTTATGATCCTTTCATTTCGCTCACCCCACCCCCCTCCTCCCTCTTCTTCCCCACCTCCATCTGCCCGTACACATCCTAATCACAAGGTATCTTAAAATATATATATATATATATATCAAGGTATAAAAGTAAAATCATATATAATAAATCTATCCATCAAACATCTGGGAAATGTATTAAGACATAAACATTTTCTATATTTTACTTAAATAAAAACAAAACAAAAATAAACGAGATAAATTTACTATCTTAATATATTAATGAAAAATATTTATTTTTTATTATTATTATTAATGTTATAGAAAAATAAAGAAAAAAAGTTATAAATATATATATATATATTAAAATTCGCAAGTAGAACCGTTTTGATGTTAGATAAATTAAGAATTTTAGTTAATAATAAAAAAATAATAATAATCTTTAAATATAAATCATACAAAAGAAATAAACGGTTAAATAAATTTTTATATAATATGAATATACATATTTTTAATCAAAATTGAAGAAGAGAATAACTATACTAAATATACAATTTTGACACTATTATCATTCATAAACATATATTATTTTTTTAGATATATATATATATAAAATATTTATTTTAAAATTATTTTTATATTGCATTACATATTTTAATTTATAATCAAATTAAAATTATTATTGTTTATCCTAAACTACATTTAAAGAAAATTTTTAATCAATGTTTGTCTATAATATTATTTTAATATAATATAAATTATTCTACATATGAGTAAGTAGATATATAATGATTGATTCCAATTTTTCATAAATAATAAAATAATAATTTAAATAGTATTTAAAATTGTGAAGGCGCCACTGGGTGAGAGGCTAGCGTCGCACTCTCACATTCAAGTGGTCCCTGACAAGGGAATTTCTCTCAACCCAGCCTTCGGGATCAACATTGGGAAGTTACTTGATAAAAAAGTAGCGCCTCCGATCAAGAAAATCAAGGTAAAGGTTGATAGGACTCGTTTAGTTTTAGTTTAGTTTAAAAAGTATGTTTATTAGCCAAAAAATATACAAATATAAGTTTTTTTTCCCCATAACATATAAAAGGGATTACATGACTTTTTCATACAGCTAATTGGTGACTCCAAGGTCGTAATTATCTATACAATGTTTCTTTTTTAATATTACGCTAATAACTATATTTAATATTACAATTTTAAAGTGTAAATTAATTATTATTATTTTTTCTTTGTCTAGGAAAAGGCTATATAAAATAAAAACCTAGACTATATTGATAGGACTCGTTCTACTGATCATAGGACACCTAATTGATATAATCGACGTACAAAAGTCAGAGGTTTTTTTTTTTATATTTAAAATTGTAAATTTGTGTGAGTTTTGAAATAGAATAAATAGAATGAATTATACTTTAAGATTTTACTTGGTTTTGGGTCGTTTTATAAAATCACCAAGAGGATAGATGGATGGCTATTTGTAGTAAAACTCAAAAGCTACCCCTAAACTTTGTACCAAGTATCGTCTTAAAAGTTTAATCACATTTTGGTAAAAAATTACCTATCCATGAAATGGACATCACCTTTACCATCAAAAACTCTTTAAAGATCGTATTTTTATATCATTATTATTTTTTTCTTAATTTTATTGTAAATTAGAATAGAATATAAAAATAATTTATATACTATTGGATTCAAATTTAATAAAGTATTACTTACTATTTCTTTTTTTTTCTCCATGCTCTTTTATTTCATTTATACAACCGTCAACTTTCATCCACCCACTCTACGTTTCTCTCCTACCCAAATACACTTTTTGAAGATCTTTCCAACTCTAAAGAATATCTCTTTTTATGTGTATATGTACATTTGGTCTGTGTGTGTGTGTGTGTGTGTATGATTTAATGGATTATTTTGCCGGAAGCAACAGAGGATCAACTCTCATTTCTCTTTATTCCTCTCCTCCTTAAGAATTGCTTACCCCCTCATCATCCCTTCTTAATATATATATATATATATATATATATATATATATATATATAAATAATAAAAAATAAAACAACTTTGTCACTAGAATTTTTCATTATCTTAAAAAAAAAAAGTATTTTTTTTTTCCTTGAACTAAAGATTATCTTTTGTATCGATCGTTTATAAAAAACAGCTGGAGTGTCTCCACTCGACTATCTCGCAAATTTGAATTGGATTAATTAACATATATTATATTTAAATTAAAATTAATAAATAATATTTATTATATCAACGCATGTATGGCTCTTTATTGGCGCCTGATATGCAGTGTTAAAAAATTAATTCTGGTACTTTCAGAGATTCAATCAAGCTGAAATTCTATATATAGAAGTTTTATACAATTTTTAATCATGTGAAAAACTATCAAACATATATCTTTATTTTTACGATCACTTTAGAGGAAAATAAATCAAACCCTCTTCCGGTTGAGCTACATTTTTCACAAGTTGATAGAAATTTTGAAGAATTGATTATTATTATTATTTGAGTTGTGCCACTTATATTATTATTATTATCATTATATAAAATTTTTTATTTATTTTAATTGTTTTCAAAAAGTTAAAAATATAAAAATCAAAATAATATTTATTAACATATGGATAGATGGTAGTGTGTTAATGTTACATATATTCCAATTGTGTTATTACCTATATATAATATGTGTATAAAATTTAAAATCAAAGAGAGAAAAAGGAATGAATGAAATGCTTCTAGAAAGAATTTGGAGGGAGAAATATTTTGGTTTACTTACTTAAATTGCTACTATAGTGAATACCAGAAGGAGAAGAATTGTGAGACTTTAAATAAATATTGTAGATTATGGCCTAACTAGTAAAATTCAATTTTTTAAAATATATATAATATATTGTAATTTTATTTTTTTATTCGTATTTTTGGTGTATGTGTCGTTGAATTAATTAAATTTCATTAAAATATAAAAATAAAAAAATATTAACATTATTATTGTTCCAATTTTTTCTTTTTTTTGTGGATTTATATATTGAAATTTTTATTAATAAAAATTTTCCATAATAAAAATAAAAATCATTAATATGCTTTAATAAAATCATCTAAAAAAATTATTTCATATATTTTTTTATTAAACTTTACAAAACAATTTGGCATTAGATATTGCTTATTCTAAAATTTTATTTACAAGTGTGCATGAATGCATGAATAAATACATAATAAATAGGATAATAAATATTATACGATATTTTAGATATTATTTAGATCATAGGTTCCCAAAGTGGTCTATTTAGACCCCCGGGGGTCTATTTTAACCTCCAGGGGGTCCACGGCAGCGAATAACAAATTTGTGGGTGCATGAAATGAAAATGGGGGTCTAAAAGGGTCCACGTGTTTTCCGAAATGGATTTTTTGAATATGTCTCTTAAAAAAAGGTAAATCGTTTTTCCGACATGACTTTTGACACATTTTTTGATTTTTTCCCATTTTTTTTTTTTGAATATGTCTCTTAAAAATCAAAATCAATTTAGGAGGTCTACATAAAACCAAAAAAAAAAAAAATGCCAAGGGGTCCTCGACAAAAAAAAGTTTGGTAACCTATGATTAAGAAGTTATTGTAATTAATATAATAAATTGGTATATAATCTTCAAAATATGATTCCTAAAGATTTTATATCAAAATTATTTAAAATAATTTTAATTTTTAAATCATAATTATTACTGTTAATTTTTTCTCTCGTGAATTATTATTATAAGGTGATGTTTCCATACCTCACTTCTTTTTTCTCTCCGTTATCGTTGTCCTTTACTATTCCTCTCCCCCCCCCCTCCTCAAACCACCCATTTTCACTCTCATACCCTCTTTCCCTATTTTAAACCAACGAACGACTCAACCACTCGAAATTTTCGCTCGAACGAGAGAGAGAGAGAGAGAGAGTAAGAGAGAGAGGAGATGTCACCAACACACAACTCAACCCCTCCCATCCTCACCCCCCCCCCCCCTTCCTTCACCTCCTCTCATTCTTCTCATTCCACTACACTTGTGAGCTCTTATCCCTTATCGGAAGGGCAACTAACCGAGAACATATACATACAGTGGTACATACAACTCGGTGCACATAAACAACTTAGACATCTCTTCCCCCACCTTCTCATTCAACAACGATGATCTCATACAACGTTTCTATTATCATTATACGGGCCGATGAACAAAAAAATTAAAAATTTCCCTAAGAGAATTCTATTTCTATTAAATTTACCATACATATACACCATCGACGAAAAAAAGTTAACATCATTTTTTATAAATTTTAATTAATTAAAATAATCTTGTTTTTTTTTCTGTTGTTATTTTTATTATCAATTTACGTTATCATATACTCAAATGTTGAATATAATATAGGAAATAAGAATTAAACGAAATTATAGTTAAAATTAATGATATAAGTAGGATAGTTATTCTCAACCTGGGCGATCGACAACTTAAAGGGGGCGATTATTTGACTATACGATTTTGGGGGTCGATAGTATTTTTGGGGGGCGAAAACATTTTAAACTCTAAAAAAAAGGTAAGAAGATTTTGCGAACAGGCTTTTAAACATTTCCGCTTTTTTCAATATGGTTCAAAAAAAAAGGTAAGATGATTTTGCGATTTTTCAATGTCTCTAAGTATCACCAAGTGTACCTAACTTATATTAGGGATTATGTTAAAATGTATAGGGGGGGGGGGGCAAATTATGAAGCCGGCCTTACCAAGTGGGCGTTTGGTTCAAAAAGGTTGAGAACCACTAATATTGGACCTCTCGATATAATAGTGAATTATAAATAAAATAAATTATATATATATATATATAAGTATAGTATATAATCACAACACATAAAAATGAATATAAAAAAAATATTTACTATCTCGTAAGTAATCTGTATTTATGTAACCAAGATTACGCCAAAACGGTTTGAGCTAGAATGATTTGGTATATGGACATTATTCAAAATTCATAGTTTTTTATCAACTTTTGAGAAATGTAGCTCAACCGAAAGAGGGTCATTACCTACAACGTTTTGATTTTTTTTTCTTCTAAAGTGACCGTAAAAATAAAGATATATGTTTGATAATTTTTCACATGATTAATAATTGTATAAAACTGCTATATATAGAATTTCAGCTTGATTGAATCGATGAAAGTATCAGAATTAATTTTTTAACACTGCAAATCTCAGGCGCCAACACGTGTCGTGGTGCCATCAACAAAGAGCCAAACATGCGCTGGTTTAATCAATTTTATTTATTAATTTTAATTTATAATTTAATTAATTTAATTTAATTTAATTTAAATTAATATATGTTATTTAATCCAATTCAAATTTGCGAGATAGTCGAGTGGAGACACTCCAGATTTTTTTCAATTATATTTATAATGTATATTTTAAGTTAAATTAAGGAATATACATATATGTGAGTTTCCATATATAAAAAATATTCAATACAAATAGAACCATTAAGTGTATTCAGTGGCGTACCTAGGGGGGTGCGGTGGGTGCGGGCCGCACCGGGCGGCACTTATCTGGGGGCGGCATTTTTTATATTTAGTTATAGTTGTAAAAAGCAACTTATTCATTTCATATTTATTTTTTTTCTTTCTTGAATAATAAATGATTATTATAAGTTAACTATTTATAGTTTATAATATTTTAATTTATTAAATCAAACTAAATATTATTTTTTATTTCAATATTTTTAATGTTAATACAATAATTTTTATTTTATAATCTATAAAATAATTTAATTATTTTAAAAAACGGCGGTCTTCTTTACAATTTTTTTTACTCTCACTGACTGTGAATCCCTCTGATCCCTCCTCATGCTTCTCATCTTGATAATAGTGTCGAATAGAAATAGATGATATTACTTGGAATAATTTTTAAGATAATTAATAATTTAATTTTATCAAATAAATATCTAATTATTTTCAGGTAATTTTATATATATTTTAATATTATTGTTATAGTTTTAATTTTTTTAAGTAATTTCTTTTTATTTTAATTTTTATATTTTAGCTAAATATTATTTAATATTTTTTAAATTTATTAATTTAATTAAATACATTTGTTTAAAATTGTTTTTCATATCAAATAATTTGAATTTCTATTTAAAACGTTTTATTTATTTAATTTAATTTTATTTATTTTTTGATCATTTTATTTGCATTTTTATATTAATAATTGTTTTTTTTTAGATAATTTAAAACATTTCAATTGCCTTTTTTACTTGATTAATTTTGAATTTTGATTTAATTATATTTTTATTTTTTCATAATTTATTTATTTACTCAAAAATTGCAACTGCACATTCGATCATATTCCAAATGGAAGGAATTAGAAATAAGACTTGGACGTGGCGAAACTATTGACAAACTACAACAACAGAATATTGATAAAGAAATAAAAAAATGGAAGGAAATTCTAACAAGAATACTTGATATAATTAGATTCTTAGCAAAACAAAATTTGGCGTTTCGAGGACATCGTGAGTGTTCATCAGGAAAACATCGATTCAATGGAAAATAGAGGAAATTTTCTTGAGCTTGTTGACTTATTGGCTAAGTACGACCCAGTATTACGAGAACACGTAGTAAAAATTAAGATGGGTAATAAATTTAGTATCTCTTATTTGTCGCCGAAGATTCAGAACGAATTCATAGAGCTATTGGGAGGCGCAGTCAGAAAAACAATTATGGATCAAATAAAGCAGGCTAAATACTTTTGTATTATATTTGACAGCACTCCTGACATTTCACACAAAGATCAAACCAGTCAAATTATTAGATATGTAGTTATTGATGGCAGCGAAGTTAAAGTTGTAGAATCATTTATTGACTTTGTAGAAACTAAAGGAAAAACTGCTGAGGAAATCACAGATATGATTTTAACGAAATTAAAAAATGACGGTTTAGATATAAAAAAAAGCAAAATGTGCAGCATCGTACACGTGGCGGAAGTGAAACTTCTTACAATCTAGAGAATAAGAGAAATTTTAGTTGAGAGTGTGAGTGAGAGAGAAATAGAGAAAAATAAAGGGATCATTTCGAAAGACATATAACAGTATAAAATTTTCGTAACAAATATTCGCTTTATTATTATTATTATCTACTCTATCATCATATCTACATTGCCTGTACTATTGTCGGTTGGTGCTTCAATTGGTAATACTGATATTAATGGCTTGTGATAACTAAAATAAGATATATATGTTCGTGATTCGATATTTTCTATATAACGTGTAAAAACAGCATCTATTGTAGTTCCAGATTTTGTTGTTGATTCCTTGGGATCGTTATTTATAAGCAGACCAAATGTTTCTCGAAGAAAGTTGATCAACGGCAACGAATCATCAGATTCAAAATTTACATTAAAATCTCCCCCGAGAATTAGAGGGATTTTATCTTCGCCTCGTTCAAGTGCATTAGCACCTGTGTGGCTATAAACCAGTAGTGAAATAAATAATATCGTCTAAATTTTGGTCGTTATTTTTTTTCGGCATAGTGAAATCTGTGGAGTAGAGAAAAGCAGTTTTAAATGCAATAATAATTTTAAATTGATTTAGTAGTGTTAAAGTAATGTTGAGATTCGGATAAATAACGTGAATGGTCATCGACGCACATAACTGTATGTGTTGGCGTGTGAATCGCCGACCATGTTCACACACACAATTACATGCGTCGGTATGCGTGCACGCTGTATATTTGACTTGAGAATTTTAATTATTTCACGATATATATCTTATCTTATTATGCTAGCTAAAATTGTATATATCTATCTATTTATCTATCTATATATATTGGTTCTCAAAAACCGCTCTAACGATTTTTTTCAAATTCACACTAGATATAGTATTTATAAAGAAAAATTGAGTTTTATTGATTACATCTCTTGAAACTTACAGCTTCATTATTAATTTCTTAATTGAAAATTATATATGGGTGACGTAAATGGCATCCATTTTGAAATTTTACTCCCGCCTTTTTTTAATTTTGTATTAATATTTTTTTTATATTTAAAATATTTTAAAATTTATAATTTAATTTCGAAATAAAATTAAAAATATTTATTTTTAATAAAATATATATATATATTTATTAATCCCGCTTTTTTTTTAAATGATATTGTATTAACATTTTTTTATATTTAAAATATTTTAAAATTCATTATTTAATTTCGAAATTTTATATTTAAAATATTTTAAAATTTATTATTTAATTTCGAAATAAAATTAAAAATATTTATTTTTAATAAAATATATATATATATTTATTAATCCCGCTTTTTTTTTAAATGATATTGTATTAACATTTTTTTATATTTAAAATATTTTAAAATTCATTATTTAATTTCGAAATAAAATTAAAAATATTTATTTTTAATAAAATATATATATATTTATTAATCTCTCTCAAAAAAAAACAACAAAACAAATAAATGTCTTTGAAAGATGGTAAAAATATCTTTGTAATTATCAAAATATCATAGACCAGCAGTAAGAACAATTGTTTTTACTCCCCGAGTTCGAAGGATCGAAACTCGCCGCGTGCATTTTTTTTTTATCTATTTTCGTGATTTATTTATTCATTGTTCTTTTATTAATTAAGTTTTAGATAGTTTTATAATTTTTAATATTTTTTCAATAAAATATTATTTAATACATTTAATAATTGTAATAAATAATTAAAGAATTGTATATCAATATTTTTTAAAGGGTAGAGCGAGCTCGGTGTCTCAGGTATTAATATTACCAGCCAAATCCAATAATAATGAATCATTTTTTACTATCTCGCCAGAGATAGTATTGCGATCACGAAAATTTTCGATGTTGAGATTTTGATGTTTTTATACTTTTTGAAGGTTCCTGAATCATTTTCACTAAGGTTGAGAAAAATGTCTGTGTGTGTGTGTCTGTGTGTGTGTGTGTGTGTGTGTATGTAGGCAAGATTACGCAAAAACGGTTTGATTTTATATATGTTTATTTATTCACAAAAAATTATTAAATTGTAATTTAAATTCTTATAGTTTTATTAAATAAATCATTTTTAGTTATAATTTTATATAAGCATTTTTTAATTGAACCTATTCAATCTTGTCATTCCCTAATCAGCATACGCGGTTTCAATAACCCTTTTAATTATTCTAAATTCAATCTTTAATTAAATCTAATTTAACACACAACAATTCCGTCTCATTATTGTAATACAAAGTTAGAAATATTAAGTTAATATAATTAATATTATTTATTTATTAATACCAATTAATAATATTAATTACTTATAAATAATTCATAATAATAATAAATTGTGATACCAACTTATAGGAATATTAAAATAATATAATTATTATTTTACATATATATGAATATAATATAAATATTTTTAATTTTATTTTAAGAATAGATATATATCTAAAAGGCGGTAACTGTGAGGTCACATACTAATTTTTATTCTTTCACCCAGCAGAGGCTAAGAAATATTATTCCGCGTCAACGTACTAGTGCGCATGCGCGCCGTGGACTTTCAACCTAGCGACAGGGTATTAGAACGAAAGACAGCATAAAACGAAGACGCAGATAGCCTCTTTCTCAAAGACGAAAGACCGGACAAAAGAAAGACCCAGATAGCCTCTCTCTCAAAAACGAAACACCGCACAAAAGAGAGACAGAGATAGAGGCTATCTCATTCTCACTCGTTATATCTATATCTTTTTTCTCTCTTGCGTTTCGTAACGCGTTACGAAATTTCAATTTTTCAATTCACTCTCCATTCTCAACCAAATGTCAGGACGCCGCTAAAGAAGTTTCACTTCAAAAATTGCAGAGGACAGGCTTACGATAATGCTCCCGTCATGGCAGGAAAGCACAGTGGTGTTCAAACTCGTATTAAAGAAATAAATCCAAATACAGAATTTGTAGCATGTACAAATCATTCTTTAAACTTGGCATGTTTACACGCAGCTTCTACAGCTATCAATTCCATCACATTTTTTGGAACTATCGAACAGTTGTTTTCGTTGTTTTCTTCTTCCACTCATAGATGGAATGTTTTACTTTCTGTCACTGGTCAAGGTGTTAAACGCAGTGTAGAAACTCGCTGGAGCGCTAGAGCTGCAGCGGTAACTATAGTAAAAAAACATTTTTTTTACATTTTAAGCGCTTTGGAAAAATTGACATCTGAAGAAGAAAATAGTAAAACGAGATCAGATGCTGGAATATTACTCAATTCTATGCAATCTTTTTCTTTTCTTTGTTACCTTCATTTATGGGAACCCGTCCTTTTGGAAATTAATGACGCTCAAAAATACCTGCAAATAAAAGGGTTAAATGTCCACCAATGCCATATAAAACTAAATTCTTTGCAAACACATTTCATGGAACAAAGAGATACGCTAGTACAAAACGCTGTTATAGCAGCCAAAATAATTTGTGAAGAGTTGGAGATATCGACTGAGCGTCGAGTTAGAAGGAGAAAAAATATGAGTGGGGAAAATTCGCGAGACGTGGTGCTATCCTTAGAAGAAGAAGTACGAAGAGAAATGTTTATAAAGGAAATAAAGGAAATAAAAGAACGCTTCGATCAGGTGCATGGCCTTGCAAGAAAATATGCGTGTATAATACCGTGTAACCTACTAAATGAAGAATTTGAATGTCAAATAAATGACTTGATTGACATTGATAAAGAACAGTTCCATATTGAAAGAAAAAGGATCCAGGTTTTTATGGCTGTACCTACACTAAAAAAAGAGGCAAAACATTGGAAAAACGGGGAGAAGGGCCCTCTTGATCTGCTAAAATTTATTCAGCAGTATAGGTTGGAAAATTCTGTTCCCAACATTGTCATTTTATTAAGAATTTTTTTAACAATTTCAATCAGTGTCGCTAGTTGCGAAAGAAGATTCTCAAAATTGAAGTTGATAAAAAATTATCTTCGTTCTACAATGAGTCAAATAAGACTACAAAATCTTGCAATATTATCAATAGAAAAAGAAATTACAAATAAAATAAATTTTGAGAGCATTATACACGATTTTTCTAGTATGAAAGCTAGAAAATTAAATATTATATATATATGTGTAAAAAAATTTACTCTGTGAATTAATTAATATTGATTAAATAACTTAATAATTTATTTATGTGTATTAATTTATAAAAACCACTATTTGATTGACTTATAATAGAAAGGGCGGCAAACTGGAGACCGCACCGGGCGGCAAAAGTTCTAGGTACGCCACTGAGTGTATTCTATTATAAATTAAAAAAAAATATATAATATATCACAACAAGAAATTAAATTTTTTTAAATAATTTTAACGCATTTTATTAATTTTTTATTATTTTTCATAATTATGTATTTATTTTTTAAAAAATATTCAATTTTTTTTATAAGATAGAAATATATATTCAATGTTTTTTTTTAGTTTGTAAGTGAAAGAAACAGAATGAATGTCGTTATCCACTCCCCCTTCCTCTTCCCTCACTGTACCTCTCCCCCCTGAAGGCATTTTAATTTCTCAAACTCTGGCTACAATGTTTCGTCTTTGCCAATGGGATATCTTTCGAGTAAGAAATTCTCATCAAACAGCCCTCTTTCCTCCACCCACACTTCGCCCCTGTCTAATCATCCCTCAAACATCCCTTCGGCAATTTTAATATACACTATATATATATATATATATATATATATATATATATTTGAAAAGGAGTGGGGTGAATGGAGGTTTGGATTAAAATATTTTATTGATTTCGGAATGAGAGAAAGAGATGAGATAATCCAACACCTTTCAAGATTATATATATATATATATAGAATTATTATCAAAAGGTTTTACTTGTGGAAAAGAATTTAAAACATTCATTTATATATTAATAATTAATTTATCGTTGAGGATAAATCAATTTTTTTTTTTAATAATTCATTTTTATTTTTATTTTTTTTTTTCTACTTTTTTACAATTATTACTTAAATAAAAGTTTCATTTTTAAAATTATAATATTTAGTAATTAATTTAATAAATTATACATTCAAATTTAAGATATATTTAATTTCTTATATAATTTGATATTCAATTGATTATTTATTTTTTTTTGTCAAATTCTTTCACTGAGGTAATATTTTATTATAAAAATATATGATATCATATTTGTTTTTATTTATAGATAAGTCAAACATCACTTTTATTTTTTTTTTTTATTTTTAAATTGATTTTATTCTCCTTAGATTAATCCTGATCAAAATTATGAATCATAAACAATTTTATAAAGATTCATTCAATAAGTGACTAAAACTTTTAAACAAATTATTACATAAAAATATTCAATTTCAAACATGATTTATAGAAAATTCCAAAGAAATATATATAAAGTATATAATACATATCAAATTTTAAAAAATAACAACCATACTTTCATCTTTTATTCAAAAATTAATTCTAAATGTTAATTACCCTTTTAAAACGTGTTTTTCGTTCAAATATTAATAATATTTATATATATATCAATTATCTGATGTCTTAGAGAGTGCTGCCATCTTTTAAAAAGATTTTATCTATTTTTTTCTTTCTTATTTTTTTAAATACTATTATTTTTATACGCAAGAGTACCCTTATATAAATATATTACAATATTTTTTTTTAAACTACATCCTGTTATTATGTAGATTATTATTAATATGAATAATTTATTTTTGAATATAAAGATTCAATTTCTCACTCATTTATTAGAAGCTTGCCTACAATTCATTTAGACAAGTAAATAATAAATATTTTGAGATACTAAAGAACAAAATAAATCATTAAAACATTTAAAAGTATTAAACTAAATTAGTCAGAAATCAATATATTATATATATATATAATCATTTAAGAATAAAATTAAATAGATATAAACGAAAAGAAAAGATAAGATGAAAAAATTGAAATGGTTACTTTTCTTATTTCTTCAATTAATTTAAAAAAAATCATTGATAATATTTGTTATTATCATAGTTTTAAAATATTTTTTTTTTAAAATTTTGTTTTTAAATTATTTTTTTAATGTTAATTCAATAATATATATATATGTATTAGTAGAGTCTGTAGACTCAAAAATTTAAATTTTACTTTATTTCATTCTTTTAAAATTAACTTTCATTTCAAATTTATATTTTTTTAAAACTTTTTTTTTATTATCTCCAGTGATGTATTGGTAAAATAAGAAGTAAGGGAACGCATAGTGGGAGCAAAAAAGTTCTATTTTCAGTAAACTATTTTTTTCCAGATAGGTTTTTTTTTTATTCTTACTATACAAAATATTAACGAACACAAAAAAAGAAATTCTAACAGTAGATTTAAGTGGGATATGAAAAAGTACTGAACGCGTTCAGGTTCTCAAAAAAGGTAAGGGAACGTCGTTCCCCTCCCAATTCACCACTGATTATCTCTTATTGATCGTTTAATTTAGAAATTTTTAGTACTTTACAAAATATTCATTTGGATTTTTTAACTTCTTTTCTGTTCTTGTAAATAAAAATTAAAAATAAAATTATTTGCATTTGGTAGTTTTTTTTTTTAACATTATTATTATTCGTATTAATGGAAATCTTTGCTACCTTTTTTTTGTATTATTCGATGAATTAAGAACTAATTTAGCATATGAATTTAATTAATTACGTTAAAAGATTAAAATAATTGAAAATTTTACATTTGAATGATGTTGATTTGTGTTGGTTTGAATGTTCTTATCTCTCTCTAATCATGACCTCCAATGGTGCTGCTGCTTCTCGTTGAAGAGATCAAAGCTCAATGAAGTCGCTCTCCACCTACACAGACACCCCACTACACCTGACTTATCCTTCCACCCTTCCCCCCTTCCTCTCCTCTGAATCCCCTTCAACACAACACCACCCAACTCTCTATCCCTTTCTCTTTACCAGTATCTAGCATTTAAACTAATGAATATAGAGGAATAGAAGAAAAAAGAGAGAGAGAGAGAGAAGAGAAAGAAAGAGATAAACGAAGGGGGGCAAAGAAGACATCAAATAACACACATATATTTTTTTTAATTAATAGATTTTGTTGTTGTCATTTTATTTTTTATTTTATTTATTTATTTTTTTTTTTAATTTTTTTGATAGACAATTTAAGCAACGTGAAAAAAAATAAAGGAAGTGATTTTTTGAAAGACACGACTCGTTAATGATGACAACTTCTATAGTATGAAAAGCAAACAAAAAGAGTGGTTATGGTGATTGTGTGTCTATATATCGTGGATAGGGGAGAGAGAAAAGCGGGGTCGTCTACAAAACACAAAACAGGTGAGTGAAAAAAAAAAAAATTAAATACAAAAAATTACTTCAAGGGTAATCAGTTTTCATTCAATTAGAAAATCATATAAGTAATTTTTTCCCCAATAAAAAGTATATACATATAATATTATTTATTTACATAAAGATAATTAACATAAATAAATAAATAAATAAAAAATAAAACATTTTAGTTAATCGATATCTTATTATTAATTTAAATCTCATTTTAAATATTTATTTCAATTAATATTCTACTTATACAAATTTAATTAATAAGTAAATTGAATAATAAATAATATAAATATAAAATTTTTTTATAAAATAACGTTTTTCCAATGGACTAAAAATAATAAAATAATTTTTTTATAAGCCTGACAAAGTTTATGGATGAATTGCTTCATATTCAACGAAAAACTTTGGGCGCATTTAGTTATTTATTTATATGAACATTCAAGTCAAATTTTTGTAATAATAAAATTAATCGGAGCAATACAAAGGGAGTTACTTACTAAAAGTAATTAGTCGCTAATTAATTACAATTAATTAATTATAATTCAATTATATTTCTTCTATACCTTCTAGGGATCCATTGAAATATCTATAAAAATTTTCAAAAGTCTATCACATTATTAAGATGATGAAAGATCGATTTCAATTTGTCAAACGAGCGAACAGACAGACAGACAGAGAGACAGACGCCAAGTGAAGTTGAGAAAAACGTTATAAAAAAAGCTAAAAAAATATTTAGTGATATTTTCGATCTTCTAATTTTAATAATACCACGACATCTAAAAATAATTAAACTATAAAATATATTATGTAATAAAAATATATTGATAAACAAGCAAAACGACATGAAAATATAAAATAAATAAAAAATTTCTTTAAATATTTAATTCTTCTAATTAATTATTTAAAGTAGATTTTCTAATTATTATTTTTTTTATGTGAGATTTAATAATTATTATTTTTTTTAAATAATTGGATTTTGTTTTATATAAAATATGTAAGTATATTTATTAAAAATGATTACTACACATAAGTATATTTATTTAATCTACTACTCGCACTATAATTTTCTATAAGTGAATGACATTAAATAACAAACACTAAGTGAAATAATTTTTCTTATTAATTTATTTTATATTTGAACATTTCGACACATAAAATATTGAAGAATGTTTGTAAGTGTAAGTGTATAATTGTACAATATATTATACATATTAGTTAAATAAATAATAATAATAATAATTAACTATGAAAAATTTGGAAATTGATAAAAAAAGTTTTAGAAATGAAGAGGACCTTACAAAAATAGGAGATTGAGGGGTGTAGATGAAAAGGGGCGGAAAAAGGGTAGGGGGTGAGGGAGAGAAAAAGCTTTTGCAGTAATAATAACCGAAGAAAGCAACAACGTGAGTTGTCAGCGATAATTAGGAAGGCTCACGCAAGAGGGCGATCGCGGCCTTCCTAATCCCCCTCACCTCTCTTCTATCAAACCCCCCTAACAACCCTCCTACGAAACACTGATTCCATATCTGAAGTTCACCCTGAAAAGCGAACCAATCAATCATACCCACCCCCTATTGCCCTTCCCCCCTCTACACCATCTATCCAATAGTGGGCTCGAGTGTAGATTCTCATTTTCCAAACACGCAACCAGAACTCGATATATTAAAGAAAAAATAATAATAATAATAATATAAAAGAAGAAAATAATAAATAAAAAAAAAAATAATAAAAACGTTTCATTTTTATCAATAATCGAGATAATAAGCGAATCGATGACGTCAACCTGAGAAATATATGTACAACAACAAACAAAGACTGATTAAAAATAGAATAAATAAATAGATAAAAAATAATAATAAAATTTTATTTTATTAATCATACAATTAGATTTGGATGTTTGCTCTATAGATCTTTTAAATTTGGTATAATAATTCCTAAAAGATCAATTCAATTAATTTTATCATATTATACTAGCAAAAATTGTATTTATATATTTGTATATTTTTGAGATATTAAACACAAAATGTATCTGTATTGATTACAGTCTCGATAAAAATCAACTTTATTAGTATTTTCTTAATTTAAAATAGTAAATTTAAATGATGTCACAAATTACGACATTCATATTGAAATTTGCCTTCCGCCATTCTTTTTTAATTGATATTGTGTTAATATTTTTTTATATTTAAAATATTTTAAAATTTTTTATTTAATTTCGAAATAAAATTAAAAATATTTATTTTGAGAATTGTATTTTAAGATCAAATATTTTTTTTCAAATAAATTTGAATATATTTTTCATCTTGAAATTTTAGGAAACACATTTTTGATGGGTCATTTTTAGAAAACACATTGAACAATTGTAATAAATAATTAAAAAATTGTAAAATTTTTAAAGTTTATAATAATAAATTGTATAAATTTGTTAAAGGGTCGAGCGATAGCTCGGTGTGTTCCAGGTACTATAGTACAGCGGTCGCCAAACTTTTTGACCTCACGGACCAGTTAATTCTTAATTTAAATCCCGCGGACCACTAATAGGATTTTTTGAGTGTTAAATATATTTATAAATAAAAATTGTGATCAAAGAACACATAAACATTGAGTTTTTATAATTTATCAGGTATTGTTATGAATTGAATCATGTTTTAATGCATCTTAAAACATAACTTAACATGATGAGTAAGGATATTCCACATTTTTCTGCGGACCAGCGAAATTTTCTCGCGGACACCAATTTGGCAACCGCTGCTTTAGTATATAGTTAATATTTTCAATTTTTTTGATTTCTCTACAGATTTTACAAAAAATATTTTAATTATTTCGTTTATCTGTGATTTTTTTTTATTGAATTTGTATTAGAAATTATTACATAGAATAAATTAAATTATGATATTGTCACACTCTATTACTATACTATATTATATTAATATATTTTCTTTATAAACTGTGGATTAATTAATTAATTTATTATTGTTGTTGATGTTATTGATTTCGCTTCGATAAGGCGGAAATGAAGAGAGTAGTATATATATATATATATATATGTATATATCTTTGAGTGGGTTGGGATAGAATTTATCCAAACGAAAGGGATGCAAAAGGGTTGCCTTGAGGGTGCACGGGGTGAGTAAAGAGAGCCACATGCTAGTGACTTTTGGCGACAGAAGCCCTTTTATGAAAAGGGGTAAGGGAGCGAAAAGCAACCAACCAACCAACGAACCAACCAACCCACCTCCACCCTCCCCTCACACGTATATATATAAACACAGGGAGAGAGAGAGAGAGAGAGAACGACAGACAGACACATTGAACCTCCACCGACTCACCCCCGCGCGCGCGTTTCCCTTAAACTTGACTCGTATTTCCCAGAGTCGAAGGAATGGGTTGTAATTTTCCAGTTGCGCGATCTTCAATTAAGGAAAGTTGCACATACACACACACCATCAACACACAGATACTTCTACAGAGATAGAAGTCCACCCATCCACCTCTTTACCACCTCCACCCACCCCTATCCACCGGTAAGGGATGGAGGACACGTCGCTAGATGTCCTCATGGTTGTCGTCGTTACTAGGAATATTAGTAAAAGGGGTTGGATCATGTCAGAAAGGGTTGTGTATGTGTGTTTTTAGATGAGAACCAAGTGATGGAGGGGATAGGGGGTGGGAGCTGGTATGTCAAATAAATATGTTTGCTAGTTGAAAGCAAACCACCCTCACCCTCTGTCATACCAGCCCTTCAATTCTTTAATCAATTGATCAATTTCTATATTCAAACGACTTCAAATCAATTAGAAATTATTATTATTCACAATAATATTCGTTATAGAAAAACTAATCTTAATTTAAATTTAAACCTGCAATTAGAAATTTATAAATTTTATAAACTAAAAATTAATAATTACAAAAAAACAATACCTCCCTTACTATCGTCGGTCGGTAATAATTATTTAAATTTAAATTTAAACAAAACAAAACAAAAATATTTCATGATTAATAATTAAATCATTAACCAATTAAATTATTTTTATTTAATTTGTTTATAATTTAATTATTAATCATGAAATATTTTTGTTTTGTTTTGTTTTCATTAACCAATTAAATTATTTTTATTTAATTAGTTTATAAATTAATTATTAATCACGAAATATTTTTTTTTGTTTTAATAAAGTATTAAGTAATTGTTAAGTTACCTTGTAAGTACATACCAAGGTACGTGGATTGAATTTTTTATTGGAGTTCACAATGCCACACAATATTTAAAATTACTATTAGCTATAATCCAATACTAATTATAAATTTTTGTTTTTATATATAAATATATCTCTTCTAATGTATAATATTAATTATTAATGTACTGTAAACTATTCAATTAGAAATGTGATATTATAAATATGGGTAACATAAGGTAAACATAAAAAATAATTTTTAATTTATAAACAATTCAATTAATTTTATTTAAAATTAATCTTATTATAGAAAATTCAATTCCAGTAATTGGATAAATTAAATAAATTATAATAATATATTTTATTTTAAATTTTTTTAAAATATTAGTACGTATTAAAATGAAAGAAAATTAGTCAGTGTTATTATGTAAGTGTATTGTAAAGTAGTATAGAAAAGTGTATATAAATAAAATTCTTTATATTTTTTTTTCAAGTTAAAAAAAGAATAAACATAATGTCGGGAATGTTATTATAAATTCGATAATTATAATTTAAATTTAAATTTTATCTATATATATATATATATATATAATGATGGACAAAAGAAGAATAAAGAGATAATATTATTGTAAAAAGCTGGTTAACATAATGTATAAAAAAAAAGTCCTGTCTTCCATCTCTCTCTCTTCTCTCTTTCTTTTGCCTCCCCTTTACCTCCTCCTATTATGTTGTTTTGACTTTATTTTAGAAAATGACTTTCAAATTTTTGTTTTATTATTTTTTTAAAACCCTTGGTGGCTGCGTTTTTTTTAAGATGAACGTCGTCGTCGTCGTCGTCTATGATTTTTTTTAATTGAGAATGACCAGAGAAAATAGAAAGAGAGTGTGTGTGGGTGAGAGAGAGAGAGAGAACGAGAGAGGCAGAAAGTGTGAGAGGACGAGAGACAAGTCAAAATAATATAAGAGACATGATTTTTTTTTTTTTTAAATAAAAATTCATTTAAAGCAACATCTGGCAGGTAACAACAAAAAAAAACACAGATGAATAAATTATATCATTTTAAATTTATTTAAAATAATCAAATCATTTATTTTTACATAGAAAATTTTAAATTTAAAAATTAAAACAAAACATCTTATGTAAAAGATAGTCAAAAACAAAGAAATTATCATTTTATAGATAGAACTCTATAATAATCCTAAAAATTCTCAAAAAAATGATTATTATTGAAATTGGGTAGAAGGAATTAATTATTAATATGAAAATGAATATGTATGTCATATTACAATATATGCAGTATGTGACCTACACAGGTGTTACTTATTATGTAGTTAATTATATATATAGCTATAGGTATATCTTAAAGGTCTGTACGCGACTATAATCCAAATAGAATCAATTATTTAAAACTACGTTTCTATTTGTAATTAATTATTCTTTTTAAATATTTTAAAATATTTTTATATTATTTTAAACTATTATATTATATATTGTTTAACATATAATTTTAACAAATACATAATAAATCAAAATTATATATAAAAATTAATTAAGAAAAATCTGGAGTGTCTCCACTCGACTATCTCGCAAATTTGAAATGGATTAAATAACATATATTAATTTAAATTAAATTAAATTAATTAAATTATAAATTAAAATTAATAAATAATATTTATTGGCTCTTTTTGATGGCTCCCGTCACGTATTGGCGCGTGAGATTTGAAGTGTTAAAAAATTATTTTGGTATTTTCTTGCTGAAATTATATATATAGCAGTTATATACAATTTTTAATCATGGGAAAAATTATCAAACATATATCTTTATTTTTACGGTCACTTTAGAAGAAAAAAAAATCAAAACGTTGTAGGTAATGACCCTCTTCCGGTTGAGCTACATTTCTCAAAAGTTGATAGAAAACTATGAATTTTGAATAATGCCCATGTACCAAATTTCATCATTATAGCTCAAACCGTTTTTGAGTAATCTTGGTTACATACATACACACACACAAACATTTTTCTCAACCTTAGTGAAAATGATCCAGGAACCTTCAAAACGTATAAAAACATCAAAATCTCAACATCGAAAATTTTCGTGATCTCAATAATATCTCTGGCGAGATAGTAAAAAGGCACTAAAATATTATTTTATTAAAAAATCATTAATTATTTAATTTATTTATTTATAGATATTTATTCATTATAATTTTCAAATTTTCTCTGTAAAATTTTGTTTTTTTCTATACCTTCTTACAAATAGTTATTATAGAACCAATAAAAAGGATTAAGATTTAAAATCACTATGTTTGAAAACTTTAGCTTTAGAAAAATCACATTTGGTGATATAATTATATATCTATATGTAGGGTAAGAGAGAGAGAGAGAGAGAAAATCAAAACATTTGATTATTTTTTAATAATAATAATAAAAATTAGAGGAAATACGATTTTTTTTTTATTATTTATTATCAATATATTTGATCAAAAATAAATATATGTAAAATTTTCATATATTATTTTTTTTTCTTTTAATATAATTTTTAATTTGTCAACGTAATTTTAATATCCTTTGTCCTTGTGTGCCTATCGATGTGTAAGGGTATATGTAAGTATATTAATTGCTTGCGCATGCGTGAGAGTAAACACACCTTACACGCACATCCTGTGATATACATATATGTATTTATATTTATTAAATAATAAATAAATAAAATTTTAATCAAGATCTTTGATTATTATAAGAGAAAATAAATTTTTTTATATATATAAAAAAAAATGAATAAAAAATAAAAATAATATTTATTTCAACTAAATACTATACTTATATATGATTTCATAATTAATTAATAATTAATAATTAAAATTTGTATAATTGAAAATTAATTAATTTTATTTTATATTAAAGTTCTGTTTTTGATCTTGAACTACTTTCATCTATCTACATAATTCTTATAATCACAAAATTCTCTGAAAAATTATCTGTCTTTATTTTGACTACCATCTATCTCAATGGATCTCAACCTTTTTTTTTACCGCGGCACACTTTTAACGGTTTAAAAATTTGGCGGCACACAAAGAAAAAGATAAGTGTAAAAGTTTACCATATTGAAAAAAATGGTCCCAAAAACGGTAAACTTTTTCTTTTTTTTTAGAACCAAATTGAAAAAATTTAGAAAAAAAAGTCGGAATCTCACTGGTTGAGAATCACTGATCTATCTATTCTACTCTTGATCTTTTCACACATAAAAAAAAACCTCTTACTTTTGTACGTCCTACGCAAGGACAACGCCTATCAAGTCAGTTATATCAATGAGGTGTCCTATGATCAGTAGAACGGGTCCTCTCAACCTTTACCTTGATTTTCTTGATCGGAGGCGCTACTTTTTATCAAGTAGCTATTCCCCAATGTTGATCCCGGAGGCTGGGTTGACCCCGTCCCATAGACCCCAGCTAGAGATATTCCCTTGCCAGGCCCGGGACTTGAACCCGCGACCATGTGAATGTGAGACAGCGAGGCTAGCCTCTCACCCAATGGCGTCTTCTTTTCACACATAATTGTATCATTATTAGTTTTTCCTTGTATAATAATTATTATTAAATTTATATGTAAAGGCATCGGAGAGAGTGATGAGGAGGGTGAGCATGACTTTTCATAGTAATACGATGATTTTGAAGAAGGGAGTTGTCTCTTAGATTGCATGTAGTATCAACGGTTCTCTTTCTCTATGTGGTCAGTAGTCTTTGTATTTTATGTCACGTGGCGCTATGCAAATTTTAAAAGAATTTCCTGTCGGTTGTTTTGACTAAAGTTGAGGGTACTCTCCACTCGACTATCAATTGACCTATGCAGTTTAGAGAGTATTTCTCTTGTATCAGGCAAGCCTGGGGCCTAGATATAGATTGGACAGTGGGAATTAGACTTAATCCAAAAGGAACTGGTTAGGGTACTTGAATACTAGTACTATTACCAAAGGGACATACACCTATTATTATCTTATTGACAACATCGACGTATTGACTTTAGACAGAGAGTTGAGATTGTTCTTGTAGGTATCTTTGAACAAACTAAAAGTCCTTCGCCAAAAGAGGAGAACAATAAGACTGCAACTTTCTAGATAAATGCCTCGAAATATAAGGTCATCTTCAGGACTGAGTTCACAATTTGTGATCTCGCTGTTCCAGAAACATTTATTCACTGTTGCTGGACTGCCTGATTTATTGAGGAGTGAGATTAACAGAAATGATAGATAATTTTATTTTTTCAAAGAAATACTAAAATTGAAATAATCCATACTGGATAATGATTAATGATATACGAAATTTTATTTTTATTTTTTAATTCTAGAATATGTTATACTCTCTTGGAAATGTTTACAGTGTTAATGCTTATATTTTTGTTCAATGTTGTATGACAGGGATGGCGAACCTATGTCACGTTTGAAAATTTTGATGGCACGCACAAAGACAAGATTATTTTTTTTTTCCATTTCTGAAATTTATGAATATAAAAACAAGAAGGATTTCTTTTAAAAATGTCGAAATGTGAATTTGCCTAAGATTCAGTTAAATATTGGAAATAATATAATGAGTTCACACTACTCTAATCTAAAATCAATTAAAGAATTTGCATACAATAAAAATAAAAAAATAATAAATAATTTTTAGGAAAGATATACTTTTCCACAAATAAATTCCAAATTAAATAATAATAATTTTATTTTTTTGGTATAAAATTTAATATTTAAAATTATAACACTTTTATACAGGATAGTTAGAAGTTATACAAAAATATTCGATTATATATTAACACTAAAAGGGGTACTACTAGTGGAGAAAACAATCATGACAATTTTATGGTATATTAGTTACTTCAAATAGATTTTTTATAATTTTGTAGTACGGACATCCAAAAAACGTTCGCCTTCTCTACTGTATTGTATACACCAGTGATTCCCAAACTGCGAGCCGCGAAAAAAAATTCCTAATACTTGAAATTTTTTGGTTCTAAAAAAAAGATGATTTTGTGGGGAAACTTTTGAACATTTTCGATTATTTTCAAAATTTTTTCAATTTGCTTCTAAAAAAAAGGTAAACCGTTTGTCCCGGTTTGATGTTTTCGAAATATGGTTCCCCTAATTAAGGGAGCCGCGGAAAAAGTTTGGGAACCTCTGGTATACATATATAGATAAGGTATATAGTGTAAGTAATAGTATTAAATAGTCAAATACAACTATTTAACTTGTTGATTTGTGAACTGTATATTATTTTAATGTATTAGTGGAAAAATGAGTCTGTTCGTGGTAATGTATGTATATTGCGATTGAAAGATTTTAAGGAGTTTAGTGAATATTTTGTAAAATTTAGAAAAAAATAGCCTATACTTTATTTATTTAAATGGAAAATAACGATTGTGTACAATTAATTATATTATAATATTTAATACTATTTTGGATAAGTTCATTCATTAATAAATAAATAAATGATAATTATTAAATTTATTACAAATAAAGAATGAAACAGTATGTAGCTTTAAAAGAGGATAACAGTTGTGTTTTTTTTACTTTCTAGAAAGGTGTTCATTGATTGATTATCTAAATTGAAATATTTTAATAGTCAACTATATAATTGTGTTTTTGTCATTTTAAAATTTTATATAAATATTTGTTCAATATATATATAAATAGAAATGATTATAAATGTAATAGATAATATTAAATTAAATAAATTAAATTGCTTGGCAAAATGAATATATATATATATATATATAAACAAAAACTAAACAAATATATTTATATATATACATTACAAGATATATAGTCGAAGATACTTGTTCTACGACTTGTATACTGCTCCCATCTAGCGGCAGTTTAATTTATTAACTAAAATGTTGGCTGCCAAGTTAGTATTTATAGAGATATCTATGTCTATATCATATTTATATCTATAAAATATATATAGAAACAATAAATAAGATGAATAAATGAATTTATTGATTATAAAACTTGAAATTAATATAAATAATAATTATCTATAAATAAAGAAAAAAAAAACAATCTATCATTTATTAATAAAATAAAATTACTAAAATATAAAAACAAATAGAATAATTATTATATAAATTAATTTAAGAAGGTAATATATATTATTGAACTGAGAAAGAGACAGAAACAATTTCCCATTATTAAAATTATTCAACAAATAAAAACAATCATTGTTAAAAAAATTTAAATTTTATGCGATTTTTCCCAGATGATAAAATCTGATGTGTTGTGAGTTTGACGCCCCAAATTAAGACCTTTAGAGTTAATTAACTAATAAACAAATAAATAAATTACTTGTTTAAATACTTAGTAAACATATATACATACATATATATATATATATTGTTGTTTAAATGTATTTATTTAGTAATACATAAAATAAATTCATAATCAATAACGATTATATTGTTTTAAATTGTTGTAACTTAAATTAAATTTTGTATTGAAATCTTTATTAAAAATTATATTTCATTTTTAAGATTTAATTTATTATTTAATTTATTATTATAATCTAATACTTATATTATATATATTATAATTTTTTTTTTAAAATATACTTATATATATATATATATTTTCAATAAGGATTCTGTATACGAATACGTACATAAACATATTATTGGATATCTTATAATTCAAAAAAAATTATTATTAATATATAGAAAGACAAGTTTATTTAAATATAAAAAAAAAATCAAATTTTAAAAAAATATTTGATAAATTAAATTCATTTTTTTTATTTTAAATCTTATTATTGAATTTAATTTAATAAGAATAGTTAATCATTAATATTGAAGCTTTAAAATTATTTTAAATTATGTTTTATTGATTATAAATAATACATATAAATAAATTTTACAGAAATGTACTCAGAATAAGTTAGATATTTCAGGTTTTAACTTATTTATACACTTATATGTAGGGTGACCAAACGTCCCGTTTTTCCGGGATTGTCCTGTTTTTAGGTGCTCTGTCCCAGCGTCCAGAAAAATGTCATCGGGACAGCCTATTGTCCCATTTATTTTAAATAAAAACGCTTTCGGGACTAGGATCTTAAACATTTCTGACTTTTTTTTTCAACATATAAGAACACATAAGAATATAAAACATGGAATTCTTTTATTATTAAAATATTTTTCAATTATATTTATATTGTATATTTTCAGTTAAATTAAGAAATATATATGAGTTTCCTTATATATAAAAAATATTCAAATAAAATAGAACCATTATGTGTATTCTAATAAGAGTAAATTAAAAAAATATATAATATAACACAAGAAATTATATTTCTTTTCATTTTATTGATTTTTTTATTATTTTTCATAATTATGTATTTATTTTTTAAAAAATAATGTATAATAGAACAGAAATTGAAAAAAAAACAAATATATATTATTAATAGTATTTTCATTATATACTTTGGTGAAATGGCCCAGTTAAATATTTTTACGCTTGGTTTTAACAAATTTCTGAAAGCTCCTCTATGTAATCAAATTCAAAATTTTTAGACTTTTCAAACTCAATATAAAAATTGTACACTTTTCAGCCATTGCTGTAGTATACTTGTTGTATTTGGGTATAAGACTGGTAAAATTATGTTAAGAAAGTCACTCAATTTTTATGGTAGTGATATTATGTGAATAACGTTTAAATTCATCGATGAAAAGTATAACTCATTTTCTGATACCACGCATTTCCTATAAATTAATAAAATCATTATTCAGCCATTTATTAAATTTCGTATGGAGTGTTCACTCCAAGGGTACATAAAAAATACTTACCCTCCCAATAAATTTTTACCTCCATAAAAAAAAATGTCCATTTAAGTAAATAGTATAACTATGATATTAAATGCTCATGGAGATATACACAGATTATATTAATAAAATTTATACATACAACAAAATTATATTTGTTGTGTACTATTATATGTGGTACTATTTTTACTATCTAGCCAGAGATAGTATTGCGATCATTAAAATTTTCGATGTTTTTATACGTTTTGAAGGTTCCTGAATCATTTTCACTAAGGTTGAGAAAAATGTATGTGTGTATGTGTGTATGTGTCTATGTAGACAAGATTACGCAAAAATGGTTTGAGCTAGAATCATGAAATTAGGTACATGGGCATTATTCAAAATTCGTAGTTTTGTTTCAACTTTTGAGAAATGTAGCTCAACCGGAAGAGGGTTATTACCTACAACGTTTTGATTTTTTTTCCTCTTAAGTGACCTTAAAAATAAAGATAGATGGTTGATAATTCTACACATGATTAAAAATTGTATAAAACTGCTATATATAGAATTTCAGCTTGATTGATTCGCTGAAAGTACCAGAATTAATTTTTTAACACTGCAAATCTCACGCACCAACACGTGACGTGCTGCCATCAACAAAAAGCTAAACATGCGCCGGTTTAATAAATATTATTTATTAATTTTAATTTATAATTAATTAAATTTAATTTTAATATAATATATTATGTTATTTAATCCAATTCAAATTGCGAGATTGTCGAGTGGAGACACTCCAGCTAATTTTTGTTTAAATACTACACAAAAATATTCTCTTTGTCACCAATTCTCGCCACCAACTGTGTCAACCCACTGACTTATTAATTTGAAACCCCATTAGATGGAAATTCAATAAATGGTAGTACGATACCCGAGGACGAGAAACAAAACAATACAATGATGTTAGAATCAGCCGGGACTTTGTTTACCTCGTCTTTCACCTTTGCATACCATTTGGGCATTCAAACTGAATCTCGTTGCGTTATAATTAAACATTTTATTGGGGTCTAATGATGCATTTTTTACTATCTCGCCAGAGATAGTATTGCGATCACGAAAATTGTCGATGTCGAGATTTTAATGTTTTTTGAAGGCCCCTGAATCATTTTCACTAAGGTTGAGAAAAATGTATGTCTGTCTGTCTCTCTCTCTCTCTGTGTGTGTGTGTACGCAAAAACGGTTTGAGGTAGAATAATGAAATTAGGTACACAGGCATTATTCAAAATTCGGAGTTTTCTATCAACTTTTGAGAAATGTAGCTCTTTCGGAAAAGGATCATTACCTATCACGTTTTCATTTTTACCGACCGACGATAGTAAGGGAGGTATTGTTTTTCCTCTAAACTGACCGTAAAAATAAAGATATAAGTTTGATAGTTTTTCACATGATTAAAAATTGTATAAAACTAGTATATAGAATTTCAGCTTGATTGAATAGCTGAAAGTAGTACTAAATTATTTTTTTAAATTTTTAAATTTTGACTTAAAAAGGAAAAAAGATAAAGGCTTTAAATTTAAATATAATATATGTTAATTAATTAATTTAATTGAATAAGATAATGTAAATTTAATTTTTTTTAATTAATTAATCCAATATATACTTAATTTATAATTTATATATTTTAATTAAATTTAATTTAAATATAATATTTGTTAATTAATCCAATTCAAATTTGCGAGATAGTCGAGTGGAGACACTCCAGATTTTTTAGAATCGCTGATGTTTTTTATTGGTATTTCTACATGCTTGATTTCTACAAAAGGATTGTGCTGCTAGAACTTGTCAATCAATAATTTAACGTTTTACTTAAAGTCTTTAACTCTACGGGGTTGATATTTTTCACTCAGCTAAGTAATTTTCTTCTTCTTCTGTAATTAGAGGCCATGGACCGATAAATGACTTTTTGAATTTACTGGAAAGTCTAAACTCAATGGTTGTTTTTGGCAGACATTAAAAATTTTTGTTACACATTTATTGTTCATGTCTTTTCCAACAGTCATAGAAGTATTTTGTAACAATTTTTTCATTAAATTCTATATTTAAATATTCACAATTATATATATAGGAGCAAATAACTGTAAGGTATCTTTGATTGAAATTAAAATTTTGGCCATTCCAAAGAGAAAATAGCATTAGAAAAAATAGTTAACTACAGTATATCTACAGTGATCCCAAATATTTGCTTAGTGGTTCAGCATGGAACTTAAATTCAAATTAATTTTATATTACCGCCCTCTGACTATGTTTATATATTAAATTAAGTAATTGTAAATGTTAGTGTTAAGTAATTATGGAATTTGTATCGAGGTTTTTAAGTTAATTTCATTTATAATTTTAAATATTTATTTTTATTGTAATAAATTAATAAGTTTGACCACCTCCCTCGCTTACCACCCCTAATGAGTGACATTCCCCACCCTTACATATCTTCATAAAAAAGCGGACCGAGCGCTCTGAAGAGCCTTCTTGTTGTTCTGCCTGTCTTGTTGTCTTTGCCTGCCCGCCGACGCCTTACTCGGCCAGTTCGCTCGCATATTTGGCCCGTTCAAATTTACAACTTGAACGCGGTGCAATTTGGGATCGTCGACGCTGCTACAGAGACTTCAGCTGCCGGCCCTGAGCTCCAGAGTTTGTTCCGAGAGGGCAAACCCATTGGTTGCTGAGGGGGACCATTTCTGCCACGTTCGAGCCGTTGGGGTCCAGTTAATCCGTTGGAAACTCGAAGGGTTTCCAAAGCCAATTGTTATCTGGATCTATTGGCAATCAATCTGCAGCAGGGCGATCATCCAAGTCACGCGAGACGGCGAATTCCCTTTCCCAATCCTCGTGGTCACTTATTCTCCCCTTTGAATTATATTAAATTTTAGATTTAAGTTGTTATATATATTTAGGTGGTCCTAAATATAATTAATCTTTTATTATTATGCTAAATTGATTTAAAATATTGTAAAATTCAATTACAGTTTTATTTAGCGATCTTTTATCTATCCCGAATCTTCAATATCTTAAAGAAGACCTTTTTATACAGTCCACCCAATTTTCAAAGTGCGATAGAAGTGAAGAGGTATCTATCGTATTTTTATTAATCCCTCTTTTTAGCCCTTCGAGCAAAATTAATAGATATTAAAGATTCATCCCATTCCATTTCATCCCACTTTCGATTTTTCAGGAACAAAAATTTTCTTTATTTATTTAGGTCTTACAAGCCGTTGTTAGATGTATCAAGCAGATACACTTAGGTAATAACGTTTTGAAAATTATCAAGACCAAACCACAAAATCTCTTAACCTATATCATATTTATGTGTTCTTCAATTACTAACAGTAAAATAATTCCTCATAAAATTAAATCTATATATTGTCAAAGTATTCTTATCATTTTATATATTTTTTCCAGTAGAATAAATATATATATATATATATATAATAAAAGGTGTGATGATTCATTAGATATTTTCTTATTTGACAGGTGTGAGCTCGATTCGATGCCAAGTTGTTTAACAAGTTATATATATATATACAATATAATATAGTTTATGATGAAATAAAAAGAAAAACGATCAAGGTAAACGGTTTTTGTTAATTAAAAAAGATCATGGAATTCTTCTCCCAAGGAATTAATAAATAATTTAAAAAAAAAAAAAAAAAATTTATTTATTTTTGAATTGGGAATAAAGAATTTTGTACGTATTTTATAGAGAATATTATAAGAATGTCGGAAAAATGTCACTTTCTCTCTTTCTTTCTCTTTTTCTAATAACTTGTACATTCTTCCTCTCTGTTCATACTTCCGCAATCTAATGTATCAACTGAATTAATATTTATAATACTAACTCTTTAATTATACATGGAAAAATTTATTGTTTATTTCGCCCCTCTTCATGAATCCCTCTAATTGATATTATTTTATTGTTTTTGAAATTAAAAGATATCTACCTGAATATATATTCATAAATAATTTTTTCTTTTTGTTCATATAATATAATAATTAATCATCATTTTTAACATTTAATAGAAAACTAAAATAAATTAAATTATCATTTTAAAGAAAATTTAATAAAAAGTTATTAAATATCAATTCATATATTATTTTACATATAATTCATCAGTTATTAAATTGAAATATATATATATTTAAAATTGATTATAAAACTTAAGCAATTTCATTTACATTTACAGAACATATTTTGACAATATTCCAACTAATATTACTTGTAGCGAAAATAATTCCGAAGCGCCCCGCTAATAGGCTCTCCGGAGCGCTAGTGGTCTCGCTCGCCCCTCCACTGTCTCGCGCGCCCGATCAGCTCCGCCCAGCTGCGCGCGCCCGGTCCGCTCCGCCAAGCTGCGCGCGCACCTCGCCTCACCACCTGGCCGGCGCCCCTCCACAAACTACCTCTATATAAGGGCTCGCCCGAAACACACAAAGAGAGAGCGACAGGAGACCTAGAAGGTATCACCAGCCTCTCCTGCCCACCCAGGTTACTGCATCCATCCCATTGGAACTAACCTGGATTATCCCTCGCAGGTTACTGCATCCATCGATTGGAACTAACCTGTGCCCCCTTCCCCCTAAACTAGTCCATCCTTTGTATTACTTGGATAGAAATAAAGATTTTTTTCACTCGAGAACCCCGATCTTTCATTTATAACCTAAAATCCCCGTTATAAATTGGCGCCCAACGTGGGGCTAGGTTACTGCATCCATCAATTGGAACTAACCTAGTCTAGTGCCCGTTACAATTGGCGCCCAACTAGAGGCTCGAGTGAAAAAATTTTTTTTTTTCTTCTTCCGTTTCCCCCGAAGATTTCCGGTCTCGTTTCCCCGAAGATTTCCGGTCTCGTTTCCCCGAAGATTTCCGGTCTCGTTTCCCCCCGAAGATTTCCGGTGAGTGCGTGTTCGAAAAGAAGAACCCGTCACAATTCTACCTAGAAGAAGCCCAAGGTTAAAACCCAAGATAACGCGTACGGACCATCGCCACACCGAGCCCCCACAGATGAGCACCTCGATTTCCTGTGGCGTGACGCTGGGTATGCCGTCGACGCCCCCTTCTCGCCAGAATACACGCCTGGACTGTTCCAGCCCCTCAGGAAAGTCCAGCTTGCCGCACTCGAGATCAGGGACCTGCATCGCCACGGCTGCCTCCGGTCCTGCATCGCCACGGCTGCCTCCGGTCCTGCATCGCTACGGCTGCCGCCGAGGTCGTCGCCGTCATCGCAGTCGCCTCGGACATAATCGCCATCATACGGGTCGTCAACACCACCTAGGCCGTACATGTTGGCCATCACTGCCGTCATTTCCATCCGCGCCATCGTCTCCTGCGCGACAACACGTGCTGCGGCCGCCGCCACTGTCCTGGATGTCATCATCGCCACGACCACGAGCACCCGGTGTCACCGCATCGACAACGTACCGATGCTAGTGCCTACGCTCTAGGTGCAGCTCTCCTCCAGGGGGAGGGAGCAGAAGAACGGTGCATCGAGTACGCCAGCCGTCTATTACTTCCCACCGAACCAATAGGGGGTCTACCACTCATCGCAGCAGAGACCCTTCCAGTCAACAACGCCCGCTGAGGAAGCGCCGGTCCAACCCCTTCGACGACGAGGACGCCCTAGGAAACAGACAGTCACCCATACATGATCATGATCGGGACGATTTCATGATCCTGAGGGGGAGATTGTAGCGAAAATAATTCCGAAGCGCCCCGCTAATAGGCTCTCCGGAGCGCTAGTGGTCTCGCTCGCCCCTCCACTGTCTCGCGCGCCCGATCAGCTCCGCCCAGCTGCGCGCGCCCGGTCCGCTCCGCCAAGCTGCGCGCGCACCTCGCCTCACCACCTGGCCGGCGCCCCTCCACAAACTACCTCTATATAAGGGCTCGCCCGAAACACACAAAGAGAGAGCGACAGGAGACCTAGAAGGTATCACCAGCCTCTCCTGCCCACCCAGGTTACTGCATCCATCCCATTGGAACTAACCTGGATTATCCCTCGCAGGTTACTGCATCCATCGATTGGAACTAACCTGTGCCCCCTTCCCCCTAAACTAGTCCATCCTTTGTATTACTTGGATAGAAATAAAGATTTTTTTCACTCGAGAACCCCGATCTTTCATTTATAACCTAAAATCCCCGTTATATACTTAAAAAAAAATAATTGAAATAAAATTAAATCCATAATCTAAATTATATAAAATAAAATATTTTAATGGAATTTTTACTTTTTTTATAAATATTTTAAAGAATTTGAAAAATGTTTAATAGAAAATTAAAAAAAATTAAAAATGAAAAAAAATTCAGAAGAAGAGTAAAATAATTGAAGCAATAATCATTTTAAAAAATAATAAAAAAATAAATAAATAAGATAAATATTTAGATATGAGATGAGGTTAAGAAGGGTCAATAAGGCTATATGTATAATAATAAAAGGAATTAGGTACTTTATATTTATTAATATTTGTTCATTATTATTTAAACGTATAATTAATTCAAAAAATATAATTTATATTAAAAATTAATTATAAAACAATAAATAAATTTACATTTATATTACAACTAATTATGTAGAGATTATTTTTTCTTTTGAATTTAATTTAAAATTAATTATTATTATTATTATTATTATTATATTAAATAGTGTTAATAAGAACCAAAGTGAGACAGTATTGTATCAGTTATTTAAAAATCCATTTAAGTACAATTTAAACATTTACAATTTACAATTTAAATAAATATACAAATAATAATAAATAAATAAATGTATTGTATTATAGAGAATGCAAATTGGTTAAATTGAAACAATATAAATATTAAATCTAGGAGTAACGGTAAGAACATTGGAAATCAACAAAGTTAAATACAAACCCCAAATTATTACTACTAAAACTAATAGAATGGCTTTCAAAGGCGAACTCTCAATTAAAACTAAGATTAATAAGTTATTAATATTAATAAATAAAAAATAATTTTATATTTAAATTGTAAATATTTTCTATTCAAATTAAAAATTTCATTACATTATATTGAATCATTCATCTCTCTCTTTTCTTAAATTCTTCCTATCATTTTTTCATCTTTTGATATTTTAACGTTTTTATAAAATTTTGAACATCTTCATCAGGGTTCATTGAAAAAATCAATAAAATTTACACTTGGCCTTTTTTTGTTTACTTCTTTATCTCAGTCAGCTATGTAAATTCATTCACAAGAATAAAAAAATTTTTGTTGCAAAGTCTTAATTATGAGCAATTAAAATGTTTATTGTAGAATGATAAGATGTGAATATAAATTGTGACAGTTATTATAATTATTTTATTTATTATAATTTTCTCTATGAATTGTATTACTTTCAATTTTTCTTTTAATTCTGCTCTGATTAATTGTTTATTAATTAATTCTTCTCTTAAAATTTATTTGAAAATTTAATATGATTTTTTTTTATTAACATTTTTCATTTTGTAAATGTAATAACTGAAAATGAATAATAAATAAAATAATAAACAATTTAGGTTAAATTTCCAAATTGATATAATGTTTCAACAAGAGCTGTCAGTCCAATCTATAAATCTAATTAATATTTATTAATAAATTATATATATAATATATATATATATATATAAAAACAGTTTTCGATCCATCTATCTATTCTTTCTATAACTATCTATAAAATATTCAGATTATATGAAATTATAATTGATAAATTAATTGATATAATCACATATAAGATCTCCTGTTCTGTTTTTCTTATTTCTTTTTTTTTTGTTTTGTTTTGAATTGTTTGTGTTAAATTTCAATAAATTTATTATTATTCATAAAAATTAGTCTTAATTAAAATTGAAGAATAAGATTAAATAAATTTTAACATTTTTTTACCGACCGACGATATTAAGGGAGATATTGTTTTTACACTAAATTCCACATGTGGAGATTTTTACATATCTTCACGAATCATGCATTTTCTTAACAGAAAAAAAAAGTATTTTTAGCATGTACACGTCCGTATAGATGTGTACAGATTGAATGGCTTGAAGGATTTTGATAAAATTTAGTATATTTACTCAATGCATCAGTATGATGAATTGTTAAACTTTTGGTATACATCCGGAAACCGAAAGTGGTAGTATTACTGATCGACGTTAGGATGGGAAGGGTTATTTTCACACTAAATTTCACATGAGGAGATTTTTTTACATATCACCACGAATCATGCATTGGTTTTATCATCGGGAAAAATCATCTTCATTAGTTTTTTCTTAATTTAAATTATATAACGTCACCCAGCCCTTCATGACATGACAGCCAGCGCCTCCTTATATATTATAAATAAAATAAAACTAAAAATATTTAGGTTAAATCCATATCTGTTTTTTATTAGATTAATAGATATATTAAAATTATTTGAAATTGTTTCTGTAGCTGGAAATTAATTTATTTCTAACCGTCGGTCGGTTCTGTGCCTGGCCACAGGTCACCTTATTTATTATTATTTTCAATTAATTTATCCGATTTCATTTGTATTTTTTTTTATCTTAACATTCAAATAATATAAAAAATATAGGTATCTTCGAAATTTTTTTTAAGGGATTATAGAATTCAATTTTATATTTTTTATTAATTAATTAAAATGTTTTTATATAATATATATATTATTTTATTATATTTTTTCTATTCTTTCTGTTTCATGTATTTATTGTCATCGTATAATGGAATTTAAACTGTTTGATTTATCTATCTATCTATCTATCTTAAGTATGAAATTCAAAGAAGCGCAACGAACTCGAAGACGAAGAACGTAGCAAACGTAACGTCATGTATAATTATTGTCTGTTTTTTAAGTGTTATTAAAATTCTAATCCAAGCACAGAGAGCAACGATTGGTTGGCTACCCAGGCACGCCAATGAAATTACGACAAATTATTCAGTATTAGGGACCAAAAGGTTCTCACAGCTCAACTCCTTTGCTTCCCTCCCCCTCCTCCTCCTCCTCCTCTACTTGCACCACTATTCCTCCAAGACCCCCCGTCCCCATCCCCATCACAAAGCGGCAATTTTTTCACTAATCAACACTCTCATTTACAATTACAAATAGATCTAAATACAATCCATTTCAGACCTAACTTGTTTTTTTTTTATATAATTATTATATAGAAATATTTTATTTCACAAGAATTATTCTAATTAGTTTTTAAACTACATATTAATATGAATATGTATTGGCTGGGAAACACGGTAGTAATTTTAGAAGAAAAAAAACGTTATTCAATATTTTTAAGAATTCTATTTAATTTTATGTAAAGATTAAATTCAAATTTAAAAAAAAATTATTTAAAATACTATTGTCAATATTAATATTGATCAGTAATAAACTATAAGATAAAAGTATAGATATATTATTCAAAATAATATAAAGAAATAATTAAATTAATTTTTTTTCTAAATTTTAATTTTTTTTTTATTTATCATTTTAATTATTAAATTTAAATTTATATGAATTTTCTTGTTTATGATTTTACAAACATATAAATATTAAATAAATTTATTTATTTATATAATTTTTATCTTTCTTCCAGATATTTATAATAACATTTATTTGCATTTATAAAAGTTTAGATTTTTTTCTAAATTATTTTTTTTATTTAAATTAATTATTTTTAATTTTATCCTTAAGTTTATAGATATGTTGAGATTGAATATAATTTTATATACAATTATGATTATAATTATCTTGATAAATGGTAAGTATACCAAATCAAATCAAATTGTTTTATATGTAGGGTGACCATATTTATATTTCGAAAACACCAAACCGGGACAAACGGTTTACCTTTTTTTTGTTTTTTTTTTCAGAACCAATATTTAAAAAACGGGACAATAGCCTGTCCCGAAGACTTTTTTCGGGATGCCGGGACAGATCACCTAAAAACGGAACGTTTGGTCACCCTATTTAGATGTATTATTGGTTCATACATTTGCCAATACTTGAAATGCATCTAAATAAAAAATAATCTTTGCGCTAACTTTTAACTCTTATAGCGATGCACTTTTATTTAATCTATGCTTGTAAACTTCTGCTCAATAAGAATTATTTTATTTTTTAGAAATATAACATAACATTCGGAACCATATCTGGTGAAAATGGAGAATGATCAATAATGTTATTTTTGACCGAAGATTAATTACAAAGCTTAGCCTTTTTATTTCCACTACTAAAATATTTTTAATCAAATTTTATTATACCAAATACGGCTTTATTGCGTTTATTTTTTGTAAATGTATTAAAAAACTATAATTTATTATAATGAAATCCTTTAAAAATTATAATCTGAAAAAAAAAATATTATCAAAGGATTACTTTTTTCTTATATCTACTCGTATATAATAGAATAAAAATAATAATGAATTATTATTTTGTTATTATGTTATCTTTATAATAAAGTATGTAAATTTTTTTTTATTTCTAATGTTTCAATATATAAGAAAACTGGCTGATAATTGGAAAAGTACTTGATTGTATAAAAAGATGCCTATCAATTTGAATGGATTATTTGAGTAGACATCTGCTTTTCCCATTAGTTCTCCATTTCCCTCCACTCCTCGTCTCCTCTTCTTCAGCTCCCACCCTTTTCTTCACCATACATACATCACGGTAATTCTTCATGGCTACTTTATTCAAAGTTCAAATCATTTGATTCGTTAATGAGATATTTTTCGATAGTTAAGTAACTACACTCATATACCGCCGCCACCTTTCTTCCCTTCTATTTCCGTTTTTTTTTTTTTTTTAGTTTTTTTTCCATCTCCGGAAATATCTGCACGAGAATAAAGAGATTCTATTCTGTCCCAAGTCAGGTATTTCGTTCCATACAATTAGCTTTTTATAAAAGATGTCAATTATTATTATTTATTATTATATATAAATCTGAAAAGATTTTAAAGTGATTTTTTTTTCTATTTCACTTGATATATCTCTATTAAAAATATAATAATAATAATAATAATAAAAATAGTCTATTACAATTAAATATTCTTCTAATATCATTTATTTAAAAAAAAAAAAACATTAATATTACATAATAAAGATTTTATAAACAAATTTAATAAAAAATTATGATTAAATTAAAATTTAATATTTATTTGTTTATTTGTTTTTTCTTTAATTAATTTTATTTTAATCAGATTTGAATTATTTAATATCTTTACAATATTTATATTATTTCTATATAATCAAATTTTTCCAGGACAAATATAACCGCAATAAATTAATTGCTCAGTATTTTAATACATTTTTACTTAGTAAAAAATTCCAAATGACCAGAATTTTATTGTTTTTTGTTCGGTTAAATTGCTCAGTAATTCATGCTCAGTAAAATAAATAAAATCGTTCAGTATTTGATGCTCAGTATAAATATCACTGATTGCACAGTAAAAATCACTGAATTTTCAGTAAATATTATTGACTGCGCAGTAAAATGCTCAGTAAATTTTGTGTATTATAATATTGAAGAATTCCTCCATTGTATTTAATTATTTAAATATATTATTTTAATTTACATTTTTTTTAAAAATTATTTAAATATAAAAATTAAATATATTTATTTCTGGTATTATATCGCTCAATAAAATATAATGAATTTGTTATTATTTACTTTTTTATGTAAATTTATAATTGATTTAATTTTGAAATATTGATACAATAAAATATTTCGGCTCACAGAAATTTTCAATGGTTCTAAAACAAAAAATGTGAAATTAGGATAGGATTTTTACCGGTATGTACAAGGCAATATGTATTGCAGGCATCAGGAGTTTAGGCCGAGCAATGGAATACAATGTTCCAATTTTAGTAGAGCGGTATCCACATTTACTTATTGTCATCTACTCTGCGTTAAAATTATGTCCCGCTCGAAATTACCTCACCCTTTCCCACACCACATTTATTTTTACAGAACGGTTTCCGATTTTACTGGGCTTTGATAATTATTACTTAGCAAAAAGTGTTTTTTACTGGGCATTTAGAATTTTTACTTTGCATTTTGTTTTTTTACTAAGTGTTTAGTTTCTTTAATCGGCATTTTACTGAGCATTTGGATTTTTTACTGAGTATTTAGTTTTATACTCTGCAATTTTTTTTCGACTGAGCATTTAAATAATATATTGGGAAAGTCTACTGTGCATATTATTATAATACTGCGCAATTTATTGATACCCAAATATATCTATATAGATACAATAAATGACGATCTAAACCAGTATTTCCCAATTTGATTGTAAAGGGGGGCAATTCGAAAATGGACTCTACACGAGTTTAACCCTTTTTAATATTAAAAATTATATACATATATATATTACATAGGGGGGCAAAAGAAATTTAAATGGGCTTAGGTGGGCCATTGCACAAAAAGGTTGTGAAACACTGATCTAAACCATCCTAAACTTAATCTAGTATCCAAAATATTTAAAAATTTCTTAACAATCTTGTTTTTCATTACTTTTGATTGTTTAAAGTTAATGTAGTGTGTCACAGGTAAATTAAAACGCCGGTCAAATTGAACAAATTACGTTTAGAATTGTGGTTGACCATTCACAACAGTTTAATCCATATGTGTGACCTTCAGGTATATCTGGGTGTTTTTATAAACCTTAAAAAACCTTTAGGAAAAGAGCTTTGACTCAAATTAAGAATTGATTTTAAAAGTCAAGACAAAGCTCCTTCTACAAAAAAGATATAAAAAAAATGTAGAGGACGATGGACTGAATGTTAGATGAACTGACTGGATTATAGATTAAAGTTTGAATTTTGACTAAAAATTGTTGTTTTAATAGTGTATAGCCCTGGAATTTAATGCTATATTAAGTGAATACAAAAACATCTTTAAATTTTAATAATTTAAATAATTTTTATATAATTTTTATAAATAATAAATAATGAGTACAAGAGAATTAATTTTTGAATTTATTGATAAAATTATAATAATATCTATCAGTTGTAAAAGACACAATACAGTCTTAAAATATTAAAATAATTGTATGCAATTACATCCTCGATTAGAAGAATTATCTTATTTAGAATTGTTGGAGAAGGCCAGAATAGTATCAATATTCAATGATATCTCTCTAATACAGTGATTCTCAACCTCTGTGCCGCGGGATTTTCAAAATGTGCCGCCAAATTTTACAAATGTAAAGTTCAAATTAAGAAAAAGTACTTATTTATTTTATATGTAGGTAAAAAAAAAAGGTAAAATGTTTTTGCGATCAGGCTCTTAATCATTTTCAATTTTCCAATATGGCTCTAAGTATCACCAAGTGTGCCCACCCCTGTTATTTTATTTTAGAAATGTGCCCGACTATTGAAAAAGGTTGCCGCGACCCCTGATTATTATCATAAACTATATTACAGTCTATTGTAGGTAAGTAAATAACTTTTACTTTTTTGTGTGCAGCCAAATTTTTAAATCGTTAAAAGTGTGCCGCGGTAAAAAAAAAGGTTGAGAATCATTGGTCTAATATAATAGAAATTCTGATAAAAAATAAATTAGAAGCAGAGTTTCTTTCTTACCTTATCAATAAAGACTTGTTATTATATAAAAATAATGAAAGTTACTTGTTTATTATTTAATAAGTATTATATATATTTATAATTATTATAGTAAATTCTACTCGTGTTTATTGTTGATAATATAACATATAAAGAGTGAGAAACATTTATAAATGACTTAAAAAGGCACAACTAAGAAGATAGCGATATTAATAAAATTACTTATCAGGTTGAAATCTTATACACAAAAGCGCATCGAGTTATTTAAATTTTAACATATGTCATTTGAATCAACATCATTCATAATTAAAAAAAATGTCAGAAATTATTAATAAACAAAATAAATAATAAATAACTAACACGACGTTTCTGACCAAAGAATTATTATAATAATTATATTTTTATATTGAATTTTTAGTTAAATTTATACTTGAAATATCAAATATAATCATCCATCCGAATGATAAATTACAAATTTAATAGGCCAATTGTAATTTCTATTTTGTAAGAAATTATGAGGTTATGGATATTTCAAAAAAATTACATATTTAATTTAATAAGATTAATAAGAACTCAGATTAATTGATAAATATTATTATAGAAATAGGAACTTTTATAATTAATACTTATATAATATTAATCACTACACTGTCTGATATTTTGGGAAATTATAAATAAAAATAAATATTACTAAAATCTTATTCAAGAACTCAAATATTTAAATAAATTAATTTAAAAAAATTTAAAAACAAAAAAATGTATTTTTGGATTGTAAGTTTTTTTTCTTTCATCAATTTTCACAGTTGATAAATTTTATAGTTAAAAGTTTTCCGTATAGTAATAGAAACTGTACAAATAATATCAATCAAAATAGAAAGGATTATTACTATATTTAGATTTCAAAATTAATTAATTGTATTTATATAATTTTCAAAAAGCAAATATAGATGTAAGATTTTAACATTAAATTTAAAATTTGTATTTTTATATACAGGGTGTCCCAAAATGAAAGAGCAGATGTCAATTTTGTATTACAGCCAAACTATGAAAGATAGAAACACATTGCGCATGTTATTGAATAGAGAAAGGTTCAAAGTTTTGACACTATATCATATACTACATCATACACTCAGCATCAGTGTATGATGTAGTATGCTCGAGTAACATCGAAACGATAGTCCATTTCATTCCATACACGCATCAACTGGTCCCTATTTATTGAATTGACAGCTTCAATAATTCGATTTCGCAGACCTGTGAGAGTAGCTGGCATAGGTAGGACAAACATGTACCCCTAAAAATCACATGGAGTAAGATCTGGGGACCTGGGAGGCCAGAAACAATGAACAAGGTCTTCCTGTGGTGTAGTCGCCATGTTGCTATAAACAAACAACAGCGCTGCTGTGTAAAAACTTTGAACCTTCCTCTATCCAATGACATGCGCAATGTGTTTCTATCTTTCATAGTTTTTCTGTAATACAAAATTGAAATCTGCTCTTTCATTTTGGGACACCCTCTATATGTACATAAATAAAAATAAAATTTAAAAAAAAATTAATCAAATTTTCTATTTAAAATTTATATATTTTATAATATTGTTTTAATATTTGTTGATTTTTTTTGATTTTTGTTGGACTTATAATACTTATAATAATATTTTTTATTAGTATTAATTAATAAATAATATAAATATTTTAGTTTCTCATTTTTTCCCTAATTTTTATAAAGAAATATCAATATAATTTAATAAATTAATAGAAAATCAATATTGTTTTCTTTGTTGTTTATTGTTATTGTATTTGAGATTAGATATATTTCATTGTGAGTGTGTATTAAAAATATTCTTCTGCACATGACATGGTTTTTATACCATGAAAAAGTATTTTTTTTTTTTTATTCTGAGAGAACAATACATATACAAAGAAAGTAAAACAATGTTAATATTTTTTTTTATATAATATATTTTAGATATGATTTTTATTTTATATTCGAAGAAATATCTATATTTCGCGGTTGAAATGGTTTTACTTAACTTTTGTTTTTGTTTTTTTATTTTTTGTTTTTTAATACTTAAATAAAATACACACGAAAGAGGTATGGATAATATATATATGGAGAGAGAGAAAGAGATAGAGAGAGTAAAGAGTGAGATGGGAGGAGTAATTAAAATACAATATAAATAAAAATCAAGTGAATGTGTTTTAATTATTATTATTGTTTGCCTCGACTTCCGGTTTCTTCTACTTCAGAATTGTTCCGCTTCGATGACGAGGATAGATAACATTGGCCCTGGACAGGCCCAAGTTTCTTCTTCAACCTCTCCTCTAAGAAAAAAGAAGGGAAAGAGAAATGGAGGGCGTAATTAATTTTATTTTGTCGTCGTCGCCGATGACCGCCCCTCTTGAGAAACTGAAAATAATACTAACTAATTATACACCTGCTGAAACTTATTAAATTCCAACACACGGTATATAATGTTATATATAGTCTATATATACATATTTTAAAATAATATTTTAATAAATAAAAACAAAAAACCGAGAAAATCCATTAGTCAAGATATTAAATTTAAAATTAAATTACATAAATTTCTATTATAATATAAATAAATATTAATATAAATATATTTACATTTATTCATTAATATCCCTGAATGTAAATTCTGCAAATTGAATTTTCCTAAATAAAAAAAAAACTATTTATTTTATAAATAAACTTATAATAAATTACAAATAAAAAAATAATTGAAATTATCTAAATTAACCAATAAATCCAAATTATATTAACTATTTAAGTTAAAGTTTATAATAATAATAATTTCAATATTTATTTTTTATTTCACAAAAAAAAAAAGAAAAAAATTTTAACCCAAAAAAAAAACTTTAAGTTGGAAACAACTATTAATATTATAATTATGTGCTTATATTACTTAAACGTCTCAGTTAATAATACTTATTTTTATGCTGGATCTTCTGATTTGATTCACATTCAAACTTTTTTTTTGTCATTTTGTTATTATTACATAATGTCATTGATTTAAGAATTTTTAAGACTTGCTATTTAATAATAATTTTAATTGTTTTTTTTTTAATTATCAATTATTGATATATGCTTTTAAGGACTTAATTTTAATATAAATAGCAAAAATGTTAATTTTATTTTGTATTTTGTTATAGATAAGGCGCCACAGAGTGAGAGGCTAGCGTCGCTGACTCACATTCTCGTGGTTCCGGGTTCAAGTCCCGGGCCTGGCAAGAGAATTTCTCTAGCTGGGGTCTATGGGACGGAGTCAACCCAGCCTCCGGGATCAACATTGGAGAATAGCTACTTGATAAAAAGTAGCGCCTCCGATCAAGAAAATCAAGGTAAAGGTTGATAGGAACCGTTTTACTGATCATAGGACAACTAGTTGATATAACCGACTTGATAGGCGCTGTCCTTGCGTACGACGTACAAAAGTCAGAGGTTTGTTTGTTTTTTTTGTTTTATTATATCCAAAAAGTCAAGAACAATCTGTTAAAAAGTTAATTGATTTGTAAGTGTTGAGATTCTAAAATAAAACCTATAAAATTGGTTTAATAAATTTCATTGTAGGCATTTTCACTCAAATATGAATTTGGATATGGGGATGAGCACATTTTAATTCGAAAATTGAAATAAACCAAATGAAGATTATTACTTATGTCAATATGACGAGGAATCAAATGTAATGTCTATTTTGAGATATTTCTTAGACACCAAACATTTAATTGTAATTTAACAAAAAAAAAAAAATAGCCACAGTTTGTGAATTTTAAAGGAATCATATTCCATCCACTATGACGTTAAAGCATACATCAAGCATGGATCATTCGCCAAAAAAATGAGTAGCACTTGTTTAGGAAATGTTGTCACATCAACCGTGAGTTCTCAATTTACCATTTGTTGAAAAACTTATTAAATTGATTTAATGGTTGAACGTTATAACGATGTGAAATTGCACATAGTTCGATTTTTTTACATATAAATCCAAAAGTTGAATGAATACTACAGGATAATCAAGTTGTCTAAAAGGTGACAAAATGTCATTGATCAAATTAGAAAATAAAGTTTAATAATTATGTCAAAATGTCATTGTTTTGTTATCAAGACAATAAATATATAATCTTTTATCAAATACATACATGAATAATGAAAAATTATAAAGGATTCATAAGAAAAAAATTATTCAAATTTTAATGATTTTTACATTAGTCATATCTAGATATTTAATTTTATATAGGATTCATTTGGAAACTTGATTTAGGCTTAAATCATAACAGGTGATTAAACTCAATGGTCTAGTGGAGTCATTTTACCGACATAAATAAAAAAAAGTGATTCATTATTAAATGAAAATATTATTATTATTATTGAATTTTATAAAGTACATTTACAGGTACAAGCTCAATCATCATTTATCATAAATTGTCTTTAATCAATTTTTTTTTCATCAGATCACATAAATTAGAATAGGGTCGTTTTAGCCGGGGCACAGCCAGACAAATAGTAACATGCACATTGTACCAGGCTGGATAGAAAAAAATCTAAATATTATGAATTATACTAAAAGAAATAAGTTATGATGAATAATAAATTAAAATATAAATAATAACTTAAATTATATTTATATTATATATACATAAATAAATAATTTGAATAAATAATATTTATCTAAATTTAATAAAGTATAAATTATAAAAAAAAAAAAAAAACTGATCAAAATTCTAAATAAGTTTATTTGCGATTTCGCAAATAGTCTCTTTGCTTAAGCTTATAACAAGAACATAATTCACAAATTGCAACATGGAGAGTCAAGTCATCTTTTCATATTAAGTAACCATGGAAGAAGAAAAAAAAACAGTGACCTGCCTATTCGCCTGTTTTGTCTTGAACAATCTGTTCAATCGAATGTTTTTCTCCATCTTCTCTTAATATATATTTTGGAATTGTTTTTATTTTTATGATTAATAATAATAATTCTTTAATGTGAATTTAGTGCCTGGAATTTTGTTAAAAAATCTATGTCTTTTGGAACAAATATGATTGGAAAAAATATGATGATCTTTCACCCAACTATAAAGAATCTGTATATTTTGAGTAAGTGAGGAGTGGATGATAATAATTAAATTTTTTTATGGTTAGTAAGAAATTTTTATTATTAAATGTCGTTATTCTTATAATAAAAGTGATTAATTAGCAAAATTAATTGATTATATATAAACATGAATATAGAAATAGAATTAACTTAAATTTAAGTAATTATTATACAAATAAATAAGTTGACCTGTGGCCAGGTCCGAACCGACCGACGGTTTGAAGTAAATTAATTTCCAGGTACAGAAACAATTTCAAATAATTTTAATATATCTATTAATGTATTAAAAAACAGATATGGATAGAACATATAAATATTTTTAATTTTATTTTATTTATAATATATATGTAAGACCAGGCTGTGACGTCATGAATGGCTGGATGACGTCATATAATTTTAAATTAAGAAAAAAACTAATAAAGATGATTTTTCTCGAGTATAAAACCAATGCAAAGTGCATGATTCGTGATATGTAAAAAATCTCCTCATGTGAAATTTGGTGTGAAAACAATACCTCCCTTACTATCGTCGGTCGGTAAAAACATCCAAACCAACAAAAAAAATTTTGTAGGATCGATATGAAATTATTTCTTATTTTAGTTGGTTTAGTCATCCTTTATTCTTTCATTTTTGTTTTTAGTACTATTAATAAATATAAAATTTCTATTATTAAGAAAAATATAGAAATAAACAGTAATTTTGGTATGTATAAGTATATATAAATATATATTAATCTTAATATTGACATAAATAATTAATTTATAAATAAAAATTAAATAATTCAAATATATTTCCTTGATAAGAAGTCATCATAAATATTTTCAGATTCAAAATGGAATATAAATCGATTAAGTATACTATGCATATTAATTAAATAAATTTTATTAAAATATATTTTTAAATTATAAAAATTTAATTAAAGTAATATGTATTTCCAATGATAATAAAATTTTGAATTGTTTTTAAATTTGTTCTCTTTTAATTCAATCATGAATTAAATTAGAAAAATTATTGTTCTGATTTTCACACAAGTAGCTTAAATAATGAATTTTAAGAAGAAATCTCGAGAGTAATATTAAACAAACATAATAGGAGTAATAATTTTCAGGTAATCAAGTACAAAATAAATTCAATTAAGATTCTTTTATATTATTTCAATTAACATAACTATTTTAAATTTAGTGATGTCCTTTCACAAAGGGTTCAAAGAGGTTCCAATTTTTTTTTTTATTAGCTTTACTCGCGAATATTCCCGAACTGTTATGTCCAACCGATTTATTTTTTAAGCAACAAATCATTTTTAATTTCATATTCAGGTAAATATGAAGATGAAAAATGTAAAAAAAATAAATATTCAGTTTTTCCTAAATTAAAAAACACATGTCTTTTATATTATATAAGTTTTTTAACTGCCTCGTCATTTTGTATTTTTTATGAATTTTTCTTATTACCGCTATATTGTAAATATGGGATAAATTAATTATAATAAAATTGTCTTACACCCTTGAACAATCGAATATGTAGCATGAATGCCTCTTTGGGAAATACTGAATTCTTTGTTAGATATTTATAAAACTCAATTGAATGTTAAATTAGAAAATAGAATATTAATATATTATTATATATAATACATTGAACATAAAAATTTATTATGCATATAGATTAGTTGAACATAATAATAGCCTTTATCATGCATCGTTAATTTTTTTTTTTTTTTTAATAATCTTAAATTAAAATCTACTTAAAATTTCTTAAAAAATAATTTACTATTTAATATTACTAAGTTACAATATTTTTAAAATTTAACTAAAATAATCGTTCACCAGAATCATTAGAGGATTCATAAAAAAATAACAAGATTTCTAAAAATTCTCTTTAGTTTCTATTGTTTACCCAAATTATTTTATAAATTTATAAGAGACTTTAATGCAAGGCAAAGTTACGAGAATTCTATTTAAATTCTATTCTATATTTTTTCATTTGTGGTCGAATTTTATTCAAACGTATATAATTCAATGATTAAAAATAAATTATTTTAGTGTTTATCATTTAAAAAACGTAAGATTGAAGATTACGATATGATAATCTCCATAGCGATGCGGTTTGCTCTAAAAGTGTAACTTTATCATAAAAAAAGACAAAAATAGAAGGAAATACATTTTCTCTCCCTCTCTCTCTCTCTCAATATATATAAAAGAAAAATTAATAAATATTTTTGAGATTTATAATGTGTAATATTAATTATTTTTATTTTTTCAATTTAATATCATTTTTTTTAATTCATTTTAAATAAAATTTTTGTTTCTATTCCATGATATGAGATTATTTTATTATCTAATTTAATTTAAATTTCATTTAAATACCTAAATATTTATCTAACTCTTAATTTGATTTAATTAAATTTTCTATCAAATGTAATTTTTTTTTTATTATATATCCAATTTATAATATATTCATATTTATTATTATCTATATTAATTCATTTTCATATTATGGAAAATTGAAGAAATTTTTTTGAATCTTTATTATTATTATAAATAATATTTTTAATTTATAATTGAAAAATAATATAAATTATTTTTATATTTATTATTATAATTCTTGAAAAAATTAAATTATTCTTGTAATATTATTAACTTTCGTATTTAGTTAATAATAAATAATCTAAGTTTGCTCCCCTTTGTAGATATGCATTACCCGAAACTGTTCCTAGCACAAAACGAAACAAAAACATTGAGCAAGTGAACGGGTAGGATGTAGAGGACACAATACAATTATCGAAAAGTATAGAATTGGGTATTAGAAAAGACAGTGCACACACTATCCCGTTTTTAGGTGCTCTGTCACGGCGTCCTCAAAAATGTCTTCGGGACAGCCTATTGTCCCGTTTTTTATATATTTAGGACATTTCGTACTTTTTTTTCAAAAATTTTTCAATTTGGTTCTAAAAAAAAAGATAAAACGTTTTCTGGACTAAGCTCTTAAACATTTCTGACTTTTTCGAAATATGGTCATCCTAACCATCCTCCATTTTTTTAGACAATTTGGGAAAAACACAAGATTTTGTTTTCATATTCTGACAAGGATTAATACATAATTTCATCGAATGAAAGGATCAGGGTTTACAAACATCATGGATATTCATCCTATATCTATTTGGTCGAAATTATTTTTAAGAAAAATAAAAAAAGTATATACCATATGCATTTAGTTTTTATATTTTAAAATTTTTTATTAAAAATTACAATAATTATGTAAATGCTAAACTCATTCCACCGTCTCTCATCATCCTAATTAATATAATACATATTAAATAAACAAAAAAAAAAAAAAAGTTTGTACAATATATAGAATTTAGTCAAATAGAAAGTAATCAATCTTAATTTTTATTTGATTCTTTAGATATATATTTTTTTTTTTTATAAATTACCACTGTTTTTATTCTTCATGTAATTTTTATGTTTTTTTTTTTATTTCTTAATTTCTAATTGAGTGCACACACGAAAATTCAAACTGTCTTTTGAGTGGAATGGGGGTGAGGTGTGGGTGAAGAGAGTGGAGGGGATAGTCATCATCATCTTCAACAACCAAAGCCTATATATACATCGAGGCTAAAAGATAATCATCAAAACAGGTGAAAATCAGTGGCGCAGAAATATCTGTCTGTCTTGTTAGAAATTATAATTATTTATTCACATTTTAAGGCTTGCATTAACATTCTCCATCCCCTCTCGCCCTCCTATCTCCCTCCTATCTAGCCAATTCCACCTATCGTGATAGAAAGAAAACCAAGCAAATGTATGGTGTGTGTGTGTGTGTGTGTGTGTATGTGTGTGTGTGGGAGACAGAGAGAGAGAGAGAGAGAGAGAGACAGAGAGAGAATTTTTATTCGATTTTTTTCGAAGACGAATAAGAAGAATAATGAATAGAAAACGAAATCAGCCAAGTTCATCGCCTTTTTCTAAAAGTCGACTCGACTTGCCTATTCAGTGGTTACCAATTACTTTATTCAATTTAACACCCAATCTTAAAAGAGATATTGGAATGAATGAGAGAAAGAGAAAGAGAGAGAAAGGATGTGGAAATAGATCAAGTGAGAGATTAGATTGAATAAAAATGAGGCAATTATACTAAAATCAGCCCATTTTAGTTTGAATTCATAAGATAATTATTGTACAATCGCGTTAGAAAAGAATTTCCTTTTTTAATAAAGATTAGTATATATTAAAAGAAAAATTGTAATGAATCAAATTAAAAAAAAAAAAAATAAAATAGATAATAAAATAAAATTGTTAATTTATAAGAAATATTAATGAGAATAAATTAAGAGAATTATTTATTAAAAATATTCCAATATTTTAAATATTGCCAGAAAAACCAAAAGAGAGAGAAAGAGAGAGAAGAGAGAAAACAACAAAAACAAAAACAAAATCAAAAAGTGTAGTTTTTAAGGTAAAAATCAACCACAATAATGTTAAAATTGAAAAAGGTCAGAAAACAAATGAAAATAGCAAATTGGAATGCATTAATATTTGGAACTTGGGAAAAAGTTTTTTTTTTATTGTAAATTGGGCAGAGACAAAAATAAAGGGGAAAATATAAAATAATGAAACTGCTTTGATATAATTTTTTTTTTAATTTTTCATTTAAAGTTCATTATATAACTGAATAATTTATATTAATAATACATTTACTTTTATTTAAAAAATTGTATTTTGAGTAGTTATAATGAAAAGTCGAATTGGAAGGTTTTTATTTTACCGACCGTCGATAGGAAGGGAAGGTATTGATTGTTTTCACACCAAATTTCACATGTGATGATTTTTACATATCTCCAAGAATCATGCATTTTGTTAACAGAAAAATGTATTTTTAGCATGATGTCTGTCCTTCTGTCCGTCCGTCTGTACATTGTGTGTCCGTATAGACGTGTACAGCTTGAACAGCTAAACGGATTATGATAATATTTGATATATTTACTTAATGCATCAGTAGCATGAATTCATCAACTTTTGGTGTATATACGGAAACACGAAGTGTTAGCTTACTTAGTAATTAATTAATTTTATATTCATTGTCGGAAAAATAAATTCACTTAAAATATAGTAGTAATTATTAATTGAGTAATTAAACTAAAAAAATAAAAACCAAGATGGTAATATAATTTAGCCATTTTAATTCAAGTTTTTTGATACTTTATATTATATATATTGTTATAATGTTGTTTGGAAAATCGGTGGTTGTGTGCCTAGACTCAATAATAAAAAATAATTTATAAATTTTATAAATTAATGTTTAAGAAAATAAATATTTAATTCATTAAAGTCAATTGATTACACATGCTATTGTGTTATTTTGAAAATTCCATTTGTCAGTTTATATTATTAATCTATCAAAATTTTGTAATTTTCACCCTTTGTTGATTAAAATTCCTTTCACAAATTTAGATATACAGTCGAGGGTGTAGAAGAGAAAAGTGAAGAAGATATATATATATATAATCGCAATGAGTAGAGAACAAAACGTTCCTTAACGCTTATTTGTGCTGCAAAGACGTTATCAAGCTTGATGTCGTAAATTTTCATGGGGACCAACCCCCCGACGACGATTGCCTTGAGCACTTGTCCCTCAGTGTTGGTGTATTTATTTGCGTGTGTGTCTGTAAAGAGAGAGAGACAATATATCAGGGTGACCAACCCACAAACAGTGAATTCCATTTCTACGGCTGGCTGAACTGCTTATAAGATTTACATCCGGTATTTCAAACGCCACCACCGTCCTGCGCGACCCACCCTCGCAATCCACCCGCAACTCTCTCAACCTCCCTCCTGCCACCCATTCACACACTAAAAGAGACCACTAAACGACGACACTGTTGACATTTTCGCTTACAACTAAATATATATGCACTCGAGTTTACAATATTATTATTATTATTATTATTATTTTATAATAACATCAGAGACAGAGAGTAGAGAAATCTCATTAAGGAGGAGAGGCTGTTTCGTCTTCTCTAAACCTTAAAAACTCTTCCTTTACAGTGTAATTGCATTTTATGCTAAATAAATCAGTTTCCTATTCAGTCCCCCACTTCAAACCACTAACCAAAATCCCCCCCCCCACCCCTCTCCTATGTCTTTGTTTTTGTTACATTCATAATTAATAAAAAATAAATAAATAATTAAATTATATAAATATTAATTAAGAATAAAAAAGAAAAGATTATATTTTAAATCAATTTCTAAAATATATATAGAATTGTTGGTTAAAACAAAAATATAATAATATCAAAAGTAAAACTTCACTTAAAACATATCGTTTTCCATATTATTTAATATTTATTTTCATATGAATTTTCGATTTGATTTAATCTTTTGATGACTTTACTTTACTTTTCTATTTTAATTAAAATATTTTTTATCACTATTTGAAAAGTTACACTTTGAATTATAATACAGTTTAATCAATAATATATATCAATAAATATCAATTTTTTTATAATAAAATTGTAAAATCAACTTAAATATTATAAACAATATTTTCTTTGGATTCACACTAATATTTTTATTGAAATCATAAAATAAAAGATTTTTACAGACATATCTACAAGATGTACAATCATCGTGGATAATTTTTGCAAACTTTTCTAAAATAGGATGATTATTAGTATATACTTAATTAGTAAAAATAAATTGAAAAAAAATGTGTCCAGATTCAACATTTCAATTCATTCATGTTTACTCAAAGTGAAAGTCAAAAAAACTTTATTGTCAAATAAAATAAAGGAATCAACAAAACGAAAAGTAGTAAAAGTAAATATTATTAAAGTAGTAAGAAATTATATTAATATATATTAGAAAATAATTAGAAAATAAACCAATAACCATAATAACATATTTCAGAGAGATACAAACTAGAAAAAAATAACTATGTAGTATATAGTATAATATATATATATATATTTTCACCATTTAATATCAGAAGTATTATGAACAAAATAATATTATACAAATAAATATATTTGTCATTATTCTTAAATAATAGAATAATATTATTTATTATTTATTTATTATAAATAAACAAATGTTGAAAAATTTGTAGGATTATTTAAAAGATAAAATTTAATTTAAATTTTCCTTGAGTAATTTAAAGAGTAGAATGAAAATCTTCTGATTTTTTATACTGATAGAATCTTGCTTAATAATTATTAATAATTTTCATAATGTAATTTTAATAATATACTTATTGTTTCAAAGGTAATTTCAAAATAAATGAATTAATGAATAGATAATTATATTTTTAAACATAAACCTATAACTTTCAAATAACTTGTATAATACATATTAATAGACAATTATTTATTTTTATTTATTTAATATATATATATATATAATAAATAAATTAATTGATAGTTTAAAAAAGAATTAATTTATAAATTTGATAATTAACTTCCGATAATTAAATTAGAATTAAATTAAAGTTTTTTGAATGATTATTTTTGATAAATGATATGAAAAGGAAGTCTTTTTTTATCCATATGTACTATCTGCCCCTCCCCTTCTCTCTCTCTCTCGATAATAAATATAATAAATATATAAATAGTATTGATATCCTTCTCTTGAACTCTTATAATTTATTACGAACTTGTATATTATATATAAATAGGGCTGTAATTAAAATTTTAATGTGATAACGTCTTAAACAACTGACTTTTGAAACAAGTTTTTCTGCATCTTAACGAAGGAAGTAGATCCGTTTTATATTCAATATTAAATATATATATATATATATTTACTTAATTATTAATTCAATTCAATTGATGGATTATTATTTTTCGTTTTTTTTTTTTTATTTAATAAGTGTGCGTGTTGAATTCGTTGATAAATGCACATATTACTCTTCATCGTCTCTTCTTTACTTATTTCTTCTTTGCCTCTGCCCGCCAAAAAGACCGGAAGTGAGGTACTTGGAACACTGAAGGCGTTGATTGTATTATATTCTTTCTTAAGCGCGCGTGTGTGTGTGTGTGCAGGTGGTTGGCATTTGAGTGAGAACAATAATAATCATCAAGTGGGAGGTGAACTAGAACATTTCACACAAACACATACACACACACACACACACACACATATATATATATATATATATATATATATATATATATATACCTATACATATATATAGGGAGAGAGAGAGAGAAACACATACACATTTAAAAAAATAACTTTATGTAGATTTAAAGACAAATAAATTGATTAAACCTGTCTTTATTTTATTTTCTTTTTTTTTTCTTTTATTTATCTCCTTCTCTTCTTATCATAATATAGTACATATATAATATATCAAAGATGATGTTTTAAATAATAAAATAATATTATTAAATATTTTTAAGAATAATTTAATTCATTAATCTCAATCAGTTAATTTTAATAAAATAAGAAAACTACTACTAAAACATCTCTCTATATTTATATGAGTAAGAGAACAAATAATAATTGCTTTGAATGAATTAAGTAAGACTAATAACTAGTATGAGTATGTGTGTGTGTGTGTGTGTGTATTTAATATGAGTGTATGACTAAAAATGTTAATATATTGATCCAATTGAGGCCAATATTAATACTTAATATATTAATATATTAATTACATATCTTATGTTTTGATTATTATATTTTAATTTGAAAATTAAACTAAAAGAAAACAATAGATATTTATCAAATTGATTGATTTTATCAATATGTTTGATTTGTGGTCTTTTTGGGTTTTAACCTATCACTAGAAGAAACACCTTAATATATGAATAGAAATTTATAATATATACGAGGTATGTTCAAAAGAAAAGGTTAATTTTGAATTTTCGCGGACTGTGTAAATTCCATTATCTAAATTCTCTTTTAATTATGTTTGTACACATATATTTCTCATATGTTGACATTATCAGCCATTTTGGATTAGTAGTTTATTTTTGACAACTGAAAATGAAATGTTAGTCACGTTTTTGTGTTTTCTTCGATTTTTTACTTAAAAAAATTGATCAAAGTATCTGTAAAATCTAATAAAGTGCTCCAACGCACTTAAAATGTTGAAAAGATTTTGCTCATTGATTTCTTCGATCGCAATGGCGTGGTGCATCATGAGTTCTACCCAACAGGTCGTACTGTTAATAAGGAATACTACAAGGAAGTTATGCAACGTTTGCGTGAAGCAATACGGTTCAAATGATCGGAATTGTAGAAAAACAAATGCACCAGCTCACACATCATTGCTTGTTGGTGATTTTTTTTTGCCAAAAAACACCGTATTCACCAGATTTGGACCCTTGCGACCTTTTCCTTTTCCCAAAACCGAAGAGACCAATGAAAGAGAAGTATCTTGCCACAATTGATGAGATAAAGTGGGAATCAAAGAACGAGCTGATGACTATACCGAAAAACGCATTTCAGAAGTGCGAGAGGAATTACTTTGAAGGGAACAAAATGGATATTGATGAATAAATAAATCCTTTTCGAAATGATTCAAAATTCACCTTTTCTTTTGAACAATCCTCGTGTATATATATATATATATATATATATATATAATTAAATGTAAAATAAAGAAATTAAAAGAAATATCTAAATAATTTCATTTTATTATTAATAATAAACCAAGATTATTTCCAGCAATTATTATAAATTTTAATTATATTTTAATAATTTATAACATATAAAAATTGATTTATAATTATGTAATTATTTTTTTTTTTTTTATTTATAATTTAATTATTTCCTTGTATGTATTTATTTATTCATTTTAAATTAACAAATGAGTTGAAAGAATAATAAAAGTTATAGTAATTTGTATTTTAGTTGATAGTGAATTGGTTTATATATATGTGTGCATGTGTGTGTGTGTGTATGTGTTTGTTAGAATGGGAATTTGTGACTCGTAATTAGATCTTGTAGTATCGTGTGAACGCAGTGGCCTGACTGAGCTTGTTTCTTGTTTTAGACAATGCTTTGCCCTTTTAGCTAATAGATATAAATATTTTTTGATGATATCCAACTACAATTCGAACAAAAAAAAAACGACAGATTGAAATTTTTCACACAAAAATAAAAACTTTAATATTCAACTATAAATCAATTCTATAAAACTAAATAAGAGTAAATAAAAATATTTTTAAATAATTGTGAATATACTTATATATATATACTTATATATATATATTTTATATATAATTTTTTATATATAAAATTTTTTACAGATGTAATATCTTGTAATTTGTTTTTCTATTCATGCCTTGTTATAATGATATTAATACTAATATTAATTATTTTTCTTCATTATTAATAAATGCAAGGGAGAGTGGCTCACTTTGGGACAGAGTTAGCCTCGAGGCAGCTTTATTTTTTACCCCAAATTTTTGAATTAACATTAACATTATGTAGATCTTATAAATATAGAGAAAGGGCATCCCAATCAAATTATGTTATCATATTATATTATGAGTTTTTAAATAATTTAAAAACTAGATTCGAATTTATTAAGATATTTATTTTTAGAAAATCTGTACCTAGAAGATTTTATATAAAATTTCGCTAAGTAGTAAAGTAAATGTTTAATTGAAAATATTTTCAAATAATAAGTACTATAATGAAATCTAAAATATTTTCTTTAAAACAAATGAATAATAATTGTTCTGGTGTTAAGTCTAACAGCCTGGCATTCTAAAGTTTCAAAATTTGGTACACCTTGGGACACAAGATTTGCCATGCTAACTTGGATTTTTCAAAAATATATTGTTTTTAAAATATTTTTTTTTTTTTATTTAATTTATGTTACCTCAGTTCGATTTAAACAAAATTAGTAAATATTAATTTCTAATAAGTTTTATTAATTTACTTCTAATCATTTATCAATTTAAATAATTTTCTTCTCGAAAAAACAATTTCAAATAAATTGTAATTCGTTAGTCATTTACATTTACTTTACATTATACCCAAGCAGACTAGGTAGTACATATTGGGATTAGATACAAGTCTATTAAATATTTTGTTTTTAATTTTTCTATAATGTAGATTGGAGATAATGGAGATTGAAAGTTATTTAATAATAGATGGAGATAATAATAGATGCATTTATAGTCAAATTGTAAGTAAAATTTATTAGAAAAAAAAAATATTATTGATTTATTTATATAAATCTATTGTATTTAATTTAATCCATCTAATGCATAAATAAAGATTTTTCAACAAAAATAACAAGATTTAATAATTAAATATTACCTAAAAAATACTTTTTTTCTAATTTAAAAAAATTTAATACATAAAAAATGAAGCAGGGTTAGTAGAATGGAAGAGAAGAAGAGTAAATAGAAAACATATCTTTGACATACCAATTTGAAATCAGTAAGTAATGGATCAAGAAATGTTAAGGTTAGCATCAAGAAATTAGTGGAGAAGAGGAATAGATTGGGAAAGAGTTAGGATAAGGATGGTTGGAGGAATGAATGCTCTACAAGAGATTTTTCGGATTTAATTAGCATTGAAAAAGATTGAATAGAAATAAAAATAAATAATAAAATTAAACAACGAAAGACTTTTAAATAGAATTTCGACTTTAATCTTTTAACCGAATTTAATTTCAAAGGGTGATTGTGTAGATACATAGAAGGTCCCTAAATACCAGCCCTAAAAAAATCGTTTCAAGTTCTAAGTATTTGTTTAGTCGATGAGGCATCCAAAGAAGCACTAAATCTGGGTAAGGGGAGGTGTGTGGTGGATTTAACTTTTTTATCTCTCATTCCCCAATTTCATTCCCCCCTCCCACTCTCAATTTTCCCTTTTTCTGTTAATGTAAATCTATGGGGGAGATAAATCTTTCATTTAGCCCGGCCTAATTTATAATATAAGATTTTATTTTACAAAATCAAACCTCAATGAGAAGTAAACATTAATAGAATTGTTTTTTTTTTTTATTATTTTATATAATATTTAAAATGTAAAAGAATATTTTAATTAAAATCAAAAATAGTAAAAAAAGAGACATTAGATTTCAGAAATATATTTTTTATAAATTTTTTAAAAATTAACAAATAATAACAAATTATTTTTGAATTAATAAAACTTTTTATTAATAACTTTTAAATAAATAATGTATAAATATTATTCCTTATAATAATAATTATTATTAGTATATATTTATATATCTATTTATATATCTATATATCAAAGGAAATTGATTAAACTATCAATTTGAAAATTGTCATCAACAATATTCCTCCATCCTAATTTATTACTTATTCCAATTTCGTTTATTCCATCATCTAACCCAGTGGTTTCCAACCTTTCTGTACCGGCGCCCCTCTTTTTTAAAAAAATTCTTGCGCCCCCTTAATTTTTATAATAATCTAATTTCCTTTTTCAATAGTCAGTTCAAGCATCGCAAAATCATCTGACCTTTTTTTTAGAATCATATTTAAAAATGTTCAAAAGCTTGCGGGCGCTTGAAATTGATTCTAATATCTTCTCGCCCCCTTACAACAGTCTCGCGCCCCCTAGGGGGAGGGCGCCCCACAGGTTGGAAACGCTGATCTAACCAATCATTTCCCAATTGTTTTCTCATTAAATAATTAAATTGAAGTCTTACAATTAAGGAATGTATAGTTGAATGCAACCTTAAAGATATGAAGAATTTTATTTTTTTATTTTGGTTTCTATACTATCCAATTTAGTTCAAATTTTGTGTAAAAAAATTTATAAATTTCTTGAAATGAATGATTTCAAGTTTTTTTTTTTTTTTTAAATATAAAAATTCTTGATTAATTTTGTTTTTGCAATGTGCATATAAATATGATTATATATATACAATATTTTTTCTTTTTTTTTCTTTCTTTTTAAACAAATGATTATAATTAATAGAGGTATAAATTACATGAAGACATATCAAACAGAAATCTTTCTTATTTCTCTCTCTCTCTCTCTCTCTTTCTCTATGTTTAAAGAAATATCTAATCTATATAAATAGCCTTTGAGAGTGGGAAAGCTGAAGTGATGTTACTTTTCTTTCTCTCTCTTTCTTTGGTTCTTTCTAAATCCAAAAAATCTAAATAAATTGTCAAAGATTACCAATTGACAGTTTCAAGGGGAGGTTTTTTTTTTGTTTCCCCTCTCCTACATGGTTCCTCTCTTTTTTTTTCCTTCATCGCATGCATTCGAATTTTTATTTTTCTATTCGATGTTGATTGAAGACTGTGAAGATAAAAAAAATACAGATACAAATACATTTTTCAAGATTTACATAATTTAAAAATGAAGTGAAGCTGCTCACTCTATTTCACTTTATCCACAAATCATGTGATTTATGAGAGTATTAATGTGTTTTTTTTAAATATCTAATTCTCATATATTTTTGTAACTTATATATATATTACTCTTTTGCTGATATTTTTTTTAAAAAGATTTATCAGAATTTGTTTGCAAATACGATGAAATGATCAAATCAATCATCTATTATACTTATATAATGAAAAATTAATTTTTGTAAATGTGTGTTTTGAAGAACATAAACAAATTTCCCAACTCATTTAACATTATGTAAGAGTATTTTTTTTAGTAATTAAATGAAAAAAATAGAATTAATAACTCGGATTATTATTTACATGCATATTTTATAGAATTGGCGTTTCTTTAATGGAAAATTAAATTATTTTTAATTCATAAATTCATTAAAATATAAAAAAAACACAATAGTTTTTTTTAAGAACATTTACTTTTTACATTTAGATTTTACAAATGCTTGAAATTAAGTCGATTAAACTCCTGATCGATATGAAAAATTTAATTATACATATTTCTTATTATATTCCTTATTTCCTATTACTACAATAGGATTCCCTACTTTTAAATGTGTAGTTTATTAAAAAATCTATTTTATTTAATATAAAAATCGATTATAAACATATATAATTACATACAATTTTAATTATTATAAACATTCAAATAAAATATATATACAGGGGCGGATTTAGGCCTAGGTAGAATAGGCAACTGCCTAGGGCCCGTAATTTCAGGGGCCCCGTAAAACGGTTCAAAATATCGTGAAATTTTTCACTTTTGCGATCAGATTTTTAAATATTTTCGACTTTTTTTTAAATCAAAACTTAAAATGTTTAAGTATCACCAAGTGTGTCCACCCCTGCTATATTATTTCAAAAAAAGTACTCTTCAATAATAATTTGAATTCCTAATTTGAAAAATAAAATAATCAATAGATTTTATGTTATTTTATGGATGGGGCCCAGAATTCTGTTCTTGTTTAGGGCACTGTATATATATATATATATAAATACAACATAAGATTTTATTTATTATTATTTGTTATTTATTAAAATCATTTGTATAAATATTACTTTAAATACAAATACAATAGGCAGAAAAATATAATAAAGTATTTTTATCCATTAATTTAAAATAATTACTAAAATAATTCTAATTCTAATTATTTTACAAGTATATGATATTTATTTTTAAAATGAGTAATAATGGATTCATTTAATAGGTATATAGGAGAAATTTTCAATTTTTATAACTAATAATCTAACTATAATCAATATTAATTCATTCTAAAAAAAATAAAACTATTCCGATGGTAGCATAATATTTTCAGATAAGCACATTATTTCTCATGACTTTATGTTTTTATATAAAAATTAAAATAAATCTTAATTATTATTTATTTAATTATTTTTTTTTTCTACAACAAAATTAATGTTAACATCTCCTCCCTGTTATGTAAAATTGTAAACCATTGACAAAATTTTACAAGCATACATTAATAGATAAAAAACTTTTTTTTATTAAAAAAAATCGAGTTTTATGTTATTAATAATAATTTTGTCAGATTGCATGAATCTATTTTGAAATATCATGATGGAATTTTTTTTTTAATTTATTTATATTTTTCATTATCATTAAAATCAAACATCGAGCCAACAAGAGAGAAAGAAAGTGTGATAGAGAAGGGTGGGGAATTAGTGGTGATGGGTGAGGTTAAATAAGGGTTGCAAGAAGAAAAGAATGAAAAAAAAAACTATGTAATTTGTTTAATTAAAATGATATAACTATATTAATAATACTATTACTAATCTTAATATGTTTTAATAACTTTCAACTAATTTTCTGTCAAGATTTATGTCTTACGTAGCCTTTTGCATGACAGCAAGTTATATTCCCCCTTCCCCTCCCCCGCCACCCCTCCTATCCCCATTCATTGGTTCACCTTCATAGATAGCATGACACTTTTACTTCATCAACTTGGGGTTAATTTTTTTATTATTTTTTTTTTTATTTTATATAAATTTCTTAGTATATCATCATTTTCCATCATTTATTATAAAATAAATGTAAGACTATTCTAAATTAATTAAAAATTAATTTTGAATAAATAATAATAAAATTATTTATTTAATTATTTCTTTTTTTTATAAATAAATTTAAAGTTAAATTTTAAATAAATTTATATCTCTTAATAATAAAACGAAGAGAAATTATTTTTAATTCATATGTGTAAAGTTCTTGAAGTTAATTAAATTAATAAATTTAATTAATTAAAAATTTTAAAAAATTTTCAATTTGATAAAAATATTATTCACTTAATATTTTTAATTTTTAATAATAATTTTATCATTATAATTTCAATTTAATATTTAAAAGTGTGATTTTTATGGTAATATTTAAAAATTCTAATCCTATGATGATTACACTATAATATTTAATATTATAGACATATTATTGTATATTTTGGTATTCGATAGTGTTAGCTTGTTTCATGGGTTGGTTTTTTAGGGGGGGCAGCCAAGCAAGCAGATCGACTCGTCATCAATGAACTTGAATGAGCAGAAACATACTAAAATATAAATGATGCACATCTCCAAGCTTTGCCAACAAAATAAACGGTCTCCTATCTGTGCATTCATCTCTCTTTTGTTTTTTACACACACACACACACATATATATATATATATCACATACACTAATAGTTGAGTGGGTGGGAAGGTAGGGGAGGGGGGGAGTAGAGGCTTTAATTACATTCCCTCCCTTTCTCTTTGTGAGAATTTAGTCGGCGATTATAGACATTTAGATTAACATTAACGTTACTCTGCTTTGACCTTTTTAGGGTTTAGGGAAAAGGAAGGGGGTTCAAGAGAGAAATGAAAGAGAGGGGTAGGGATGGAGGTCAATACCGTTGCAAGGAAGCGACTTAATTGGAATATTAATATTCAAAGATGTCCAAAACGAAAAGGCGCCCACTACAAATAGAATAAATTCATGTGGAAAATTTCAATGAATTATTATTAACTGTATAAATCTGTTTTAAGATGACGGAAATCCATCTATTTAAAATTAATATTATTTAATTATATATTTATTTTTTTTTTAAAAAAAAAAAGATAAATAAGTAATTAAATTTCAATAAATTGAATAAAAAAAACAACTTACTCTTCGTAAATCAAATAGGAAAAAAAAATTTTATAAATAAAAATAAAAAAATTTAACATGGAAAATTTACTAAAAAATTATTATATACGTACATCACAAAATAAAAATAATGTGTGTGACAGGTTTTGATCACTCCTCCCTTCTCTCCTTCCAATCATTAAAATTTGATGTAATTTTTAAAATTAAAAATCAAAAATCATCTTAAATTTATAATAATTTATATTTACAAAATTTTAATATTTAGATTTCGTGCATTTTTTATGTTAGGGGTTTAAATTTTTTTTTAATTTTTATGTTTTAGTTTTATTATTATTAATATTAATAATATTACTATAACTATTAATGTTGTGTACAATTTGTTATTTTTCTTATTTTAATTGGATTTCAAATACCTCGTTTCTTTCGTTGATTGTTCAATTTATTATCGATTGGTCTCGAGAGTCGTTAGATTGGTTTGGTGCAGTATAAAAAAAAAAATCGAATTTGAAAGTGCACCCCCCGCTGATCAGCACCTAATTGGACCAAATATCTATCCGTCTATCGGTAACTAATAAATAAAATAAAAGTTAAAATGAAAATAGAACCAATAATAATAATAATAATAATAATAATATGGAGAGAAGAAGAAAAATAAAAAAAAGAAAAGAGAATATGAAGGAGAAGAATTGAGTGGTGGGGGTAAAGCGAAGACATTTTCTCCAAGTCGCGATAAATCTCGTTTGACAGAGGCTATTTGTCTGTGAAGAGGCCATAGAGGCAGGAGGCTGGACCACCTGAAGGGAGCCACCAGCAAGACCTAAACCTAATTAATTATATTATAAATGCACTTCATTTCGATGGAGAGAGAGAGAGAGAGAATGAGAAAAGGAAGGAGAAAAATTTTTCAAATATTAACCTACTCCTATTAAATATTAAATATTTCCAAAAAAAAAGAATATTTTATTATTATTATAATTAATTCTATTATATTATAATTCTTTAACATATTATATTAGTTAAGTTGTTGTTTTTACTATAAATTAATTAATTAATTAAATATTATTAATAATATATTTATATTTATATATGAGGGGTACATAATATTTTCTATTTTATAGTTTGTATTATTAAACTTTAAAAATTAGAAATTTATAATTGTAAATTTATGTGAGTTTGTTTTTATTATATATTATTTACCCATATTATATATTATTTCTATAATTATATTATAAAATCAAATTGATGCAACATTAATAAATATAAAATTCAAATAGATTTTTCAATATTCATTTAAATAATGATTAATTAAAATCAATAATTCAATATTTTATTTTTTTACTTCTCAATATATTGCAGTATACGTACATATGTCCCAAAATTTTTCTTTATTGTTTTTTGATTTAATTCTTTTTTGTTTTTTTTATTTTTTGTTTTTTTTTTGTTTTTTGTTTTTTGTTATTTATCTCCAAGTGGTTTTTTTCAATGATATATATCTTTGTTTTGTGGAGAGATAGATATATTATCTATCTATAGCAGAAGGTATGTATGCTTCTTCGCAGCTCTTAAACCATACAGACACGCAGAGAGTGCAACAGAGAGATGGAAAAAGAGAGGGAGGGAGGGAGAGAGAAAGAGATCTTAAAGCTTCTTTACCAAGTCGTAAATTTTAGACGACGATACATAAGTCACAGAAGAGAGATCCCCTCTCATCCCTTCAATTCACCTCCTCCTTATGCCATCCCCTTGATGCCCTTCAGATACTCCCTACCACCCCCATCCCTTCTCTCTTATATGCCGATAAAGCAGCAGCAGCAGGCAACACACATGCCTTACCTACAAATCTAATCACCTCCCACCATCTTAACTACTGGAGTTTATTCATAAATTCAAATAATTTCAATAGGAAAAGAAAAAAGCTATAAAGAGATCACGAAACGCAAGGATCAATCAATTTATTATAAAATTAATTAATCAGTCGATCACCACGAAATTGCATTCAATTCAATCAATAATCAATCAAAGAGTAAATGATTTATTTTTTTTTTAAATTCTTTTTATACATGTAATAATTATTATTGGATTTTTAAATTTATTTATTATAATAATATTAATATTTTTATAATGTCCTTATTTCTTATCATTTGCTTCTCTAATATATTTTGAATCTAAACTTGCCCATAATAATCAAATTTAATTATTAAAACGATAGAATGGTATTTTGAAAAATAAACCATTTTGATTTATTAACCAAATTTTTTAAAATTATTTATATACTTAATGTACTAGGTAGGATATAGACATATATAGTCATCGAATATATAGAACAGTGATTCTCAACCACTGTGCCGCGGCATTTTTGTGTGCCGCGAGAATATCAAAATGTACTGCCAAATGTAAAGAGGCTCTTAAACATTTCCGACTTTTTTTCTAAATTTTTTCAATTTGGTTCTAAAATAAAAAGGTAAACCGTTTTTGAGACCACTTTTTTACAATATGGTAAACTTTTACACTTATTTTTTCCTTTGTTTGCCGCCAAAATTTTAAGTGTGCCGCGGTAAAAAAAGTTTGAGAATCACTGATATAGAACATCAATATGGAATGAAATTGTTTTTATTATTTGTTAATTTAATCGAATAAAAAAAAATAATTATCTAAAATTTTTCATTTACACGTTTAACAATTATATCTAAAATTTTCTGTTTACTAAAAAGTTTTTTTAAAATTTACGAAAGAAAAAATAAAATAAATTAAATACAAATATTTTTTTAGTGTAGTTGGTAATTTTTAATGTTTTCTATATATATATTGTGAGATCTCATTTCATATTAAATTTATTAATGATATTTGAAAAAAAAAAATAATCCTAAGATAATTCAACGGATAATTTTTTTTTTTTACAAATTTAAATAAATTTTTTCATATTTGTAAACAGATAACTATTATAAAAGTCAATTAATCCCAGTAAACTGGACCTAACTTTTAAATTAAAAATTTAAATTAAATTTTGCACATTACATATAAGTAATATATCCCCTAGATATTTTTCGTTGGTTGCATAGTTCAATATTTTATGTGAGCAAAAATGTGCAAATGGAAAAGTGAAGATGAGATCCTGTCTCTGTCTGGGAAGTAAAAATATTGTTCTAATAGGCTTACTAGAAAATCACTTTTAGAAATATTTAAATAAGTTTTTTTTTTAAAAAAAATAAATGAAAAAAATGATCGCGTGCAGATTACCAAAACAGTTTCGTAATTTTTAGTGTGAACTTCTTAGAACAAATTATTTATATTGTAATTTGTGTATTTTATTGTTAATTAGAGTGAAACAAAGTCCTAAAGTGAATTTTTGATTTAATTTCCTTTAAAAATAGTGACAAATATTGATAGAAATAAAATTTCTGAGATTTTTGGATTAAATAATTTATCTAAAATTTACTCTAGTATATTTAAAATAATTTATAGTATTTGAATTTACAAAAGAAAAATTGAAAAAAACACATATTTTATTGGTAATTGAAATTTATTATTATATATACTAGTGCATAAGTTAAAGTTAAAGTTAATTATTTATGTTTGAATTATACATATTAGTAGTTAAAATTATATTTTATATTTATAGGTAATCAATTCCTAAAGACAATTTTTTATTTTTAGGGCTATCATATACTCAAATATAGATAAAATACTTATTATATATAATATCACTATTGAAAATAAAAATTAGGAATAAAAAAAATATGTTCTATAAGTTCCAATACTTACAATAAATATTTAACATTAAAATGACTTTGAAGTGATGAAATAGTGGACTTTAAGTGATGAATTTGATCTGGTAAAACGTTTTATTTACGATTAAATTTTGATGTTGATGTTATATTTTCTATTTATCTATCTCTGTGGCTCTACGGACTCAAAAGTTCTTGGCCACAGCAACCACACCCCTCCAACTATTCCTATTCTGAGGCACAACCTTCCAGTCCCTATCTCTCTCCCATCCTTTCCCACATTATCCACCCATCGTGTCCTTGGTCTTCCAAGTGGACGTTTCCCACTTGGTCTCCCTACCAATATATTTTCCACCATTCTATCTTCTCCCTTTCTAGTCAGGTGTCCTGCCCACCGCAACCTTCTCGATTTTATAATTCTAACTATATCTGGAGATGCATAGAGATCATGCAATTCCTCATTATACAATCTCCGCCATTCCCCGGTGACCTCATCTTTCTTTGCCTCATAAATGCTTCGCAGAATCCTATTCTCAAATACTGTAAATCTACTCTCGTCACCTAAGGTCATAGACCATGCCTCACACCCATATAATACAATCGGTAAAATAATTGTTTTATATATTTTAATGTTATATTTTATCGATCATTTTTTTTAATGATATTTAATTTAATAATATATATATAGCATATATTATATAAATGAAAGTAAAAATATTAAAAAAAAAATTAACTAGAAAAAAATAAAATAAAATATATATACCTAAAGAAAATTAATTTTTGAAATGGACTTTTTCTATTATTTAAATTCTTTATTACTGACAATTCATGATAGAAGAATCGAATCCAAAACAGAGGGCAAATGAAAGAGAACCCCATGATTTTTCTATAAATTTTTATTAAAAAAAATAAAGTAACGGTTGATTAAAAAATATTAAAAATATCAGACACACACACACAACATTCAAATTTTATTTTTTTTTAATAAATCTTTTTTTATCTTCTTTCATTTGGTCTTTTGATAAAAGACTTCCTTTTATTATTATTTTTTTTTTTACTATCATCTCCTCTCATTTTCAATAGGACAAACCCATAAATTTCTACATCAAATGACATTTCAATGTGGGGGTGGGTTTGGTCCTTTTTATGAATACAATTCCACCCTTAATTAGATCTAGGTGTGTCCTTACTTGACTAAATATTTTATAACGATTTTTCACAAGGGGTGTGGCAAATATTATATTTTCAAATTAAATAAATACACTTATTAACAGTACACCGGGATAACTATTCTATGAGTTATCTATAAGTAGGGTGACCAAACGTCCCAGTTTTCCGGGATTGTTCCGTTTTTAGGTGCTCTGCCCCGGCGTCACAGTCTATTGTACCGGTTTTAAACATTTAGGAATTTAGGACATTTCCGACTTTTTTTCTAAATTTTTTCAATTTGGTTCTAAAAAAAAGGTAAAACGTTTTCGAGACTAGGCTCTTAAACATTTCCGACTTTTTTTCTAATTTATTTTCAATTTCGATTTCTGTTCGTCCCGGTTTGATGTTTTCGAAATATGGTCACCCTATCTATAAGTAGAGTGAAACATTATTATTATAATTATTATTTTGATTTTAAATCTTCGAAAAAGAGGAAATATAATTTTTCACAAAAACACTTGATAGCTGAAATTATAATACAATTTTTTAATGTTGTATATGAAATATAAATTTATAGCTATATAAACTTTTTATGAATTATTTCTTATTTTTCTTGCCCTTTAAAATAATATTTAAATATATATATTTATCAACATTTATCTCATTAATTATTATTATAGAATTATTTTTTTTTTACATTTTTAAGTTTCAAGACATTTATAAATGATATTTTTTATGAAAATGTGCGAGTAGTTCAAATATCATTCAATCATACCTAATATTACTACTAATAATAATTTTCATTTTATTAATAATAAAAAAAAAATTCAATTAAATAAGGAGAGAGGGAGAAGGAATATTTTTTTTTTTAAAAACATATGATAATAACAATCATATTAATATTAATATTAATATTAAAGAAACAGGTAATCAGTAATAAATTTCATTTCCATTCAATACAAAAATTATTTATTTATTATTTTTTTTTAATTCGATGATTTATTGTAGAATTTATTAAATATTCTCCTTCTTCCTATCATATACAGCCGCATGACTGTATCGGATTTCAAGCTTATAGGATAAAATATGGACGACCAATTTTTTTTTATTTTTTTATCAATAGCATTCATCCTCCTTCGGTTGAACCTGTTGCATAAAAGGGCCTTCTATATAGATCTCTTTCACTCTCTGTCTCTCTCTTTTTCTGAATATATATATATATATATATAATTTAAAGATCTATTGTCTGTCTATTCGAAAGAAATTTCGTGATCATAGGGGAGAGAGAAATAGGAAGGATATATATATATATATATATATATATATATATATATATGGTATAGATAGATAGATAGATATAAATAAATAAAATGTCATTTTCAAAAGAATTTTCGATTTTTATTGAATATATAGGTTTCAAGGGTGACATTTTTAGAGGGGATAGAAAATTTAGTAGGAAAAATGCATAGTCAGTCCTTATTTTTTATACTCACTTCGAGAAACACGATACTATATAATTTATACAATTTTAATTTTTCAATCAATATATGTTCAACCAATAAAAAATACTAATCAATTATTGTAGTAAATAAATATAATATATCAAATGTATTAGAATTTGAAAATGTAGAAAAAATTAAATACATAGCTTCTGTGATAACGAAAGATAATAATATTCGAGATGAGATTAAAGCGAGGTTGCAATCGGGAAACGCCTGTTATCATTCAGTAAAGGGCTTATCGCGTCAAAATTATTATCAAAGGGGTTAAAAATTAAAATATATAAAACAATTATTTTAACGGTTGTATTATATGGGTGTGAGGCATGGTCTATGACCTTAGGTGACGAGAGTAGATTTCAAATATTTGAGAATAGGATTCTGCCAAGCATTTATTGGTCAAAGAAAGATGAGGTCACCGGGGAAGGGCGGAGATTGCATAACGAGGAATTGCATGACCTCTATGCATCTCCAGATATAATTATAATTATAAAATTGAGAAGTCTGCGGTGGGCAGGACACGTGACTAGAATGGGAGAAGATAGAATGGGGAAAAATATATTGGTAGGGAAACCAAGTGGGAAACGTCCGCTTGGAAGACCAAGGACGCGGTGGGTAGAATAGGAATACTTGGAGGGGTGTGGTTGCTGCGTCCAAGAACTTTCGAGTTCCGTAGAGAGCCACAGAGATAGATAGATAGATATAGATATCAAATATATACAATATAATAAATAAATTTAAAGAAATTTTATTATTATTAATCTTATTTAAGTGGTTTTAATATAATATTTCTCTATATTAAAATTAAAATTATAATTGACTAATGAATGAAGTAGAAGTAGAAAAGGGAGGTTTTAAAAATTAAGTATTATTTTTCCTATTAAAATTTATTATCATTCACCCCTACATAAATATAATAAATCATTTAAATATATGGAATATTTTACTAAATCTAAAATTAATAAAAAGAAAATTAATTAATTAATTAATTACAAAAGTAAACTAAATTTTGGTATGTTTTTAAAAGAATTTCGATTTTTTTTTTTAATTGGTTGTTTTTTATTTCCATTTATTTATTATTTATAATTTTTAAGAAAATTTGGTGAGAAAAAAATGGCAGAACCTTTATTAAATATATATTCACTTGGAATTTTTTTTTTTTTTTTTAATCTTAATGTCGTTCTTCATTCTCCAACTATGTTTTATGTTTTAGAAAATCTTTCAATGTGTATTCTATATACAGACATAGATAGGTTTTATGTTTGTGTATGTGAACAAGTTATTGGGCATCCAACCGCGCGAGAAACATGACTGGTCCCAATTTATCAAGGCAATTTTTCAATTTATTAAAAAAATTTAATTTATTAAATATTTATAGTGAATATATATATATATATATATATATATATATATATTAAGAACTGGAGAGAAGGGATGTATAGTAGCCACGTAGAATAGTGGACCTCCCGGAAAGTGTTATTTGATCAACATTAATATCTTAAAAAAAATGCAAGAAACATGTCTTCTACTAAAATCAAAAAAGAAATAAATACATTTACAAAAATGATCTCTCTCTCTCTTGTCTATACTATATATATATATAATTAACAGGAATATTAAAATTATAAACAATTTTCAAATTTATTTGTTTATTAAAAAAAATCAATAAATTTCATGTCAAAAAAAAAAAATAATTCCGATTTATGCAAAAAAAATGATGAAATAAATTAAAAAAAAAACAACTCAAAGGTATTAACTAAAAATATATTTCTAAATGAATGGATGAAATGGATGAAAGTGATTTATGTGATTTTAATTAATTTCTAATTTTAAATCTATTTATTAAAATCTCGTATTCATTAAAATATTTAAATTATAGATTATAATTTTAAAGGAACATTAAAAGTCAAATGTATAAAAAAATTAAATTGTTTTAGAGCTGGTTGGAAAAACTTTTTTGTAGAATATATTTATAAAATATATTTTGAGAGTTTATTGTATTGTATGTTTATCATAAAAAAAATATATATATATTTTTAAATTTTAAAGTTCTTTTTAAATTAAAATGATTAAAATGATTATAATTTGTATTTATTTTGTTACTTTCAAAATTTTCACTTTGTTTTTTTTTCCTTTGTGTGTATAATCATATTAAATGATTATGGTGAATATGCTCGCATGATAGGTGAACGTTGATTTCAATATTACAAAAATTAACACGGTACATATTCAAAATTAGAATTGTTCATTTAGAATTGTAAATATTATTGGCTAAAGGCGATTGAGACTTCCAAAAACGACTTGCAATGGAATTGAACAATAGTCAATAAATAAACTGTTTCGAATCGACTAGGAGAGATAGAAAAAAAAATCATCAGCAGATGGGCACCCCATCATTTTCCTCCATGACAACGCTCTATCACAATCGACGAAACCGGTTCATGAAGCACTCAACTGGGAAGTGCTACCCCAAGCGGCTTACTCATCAACTTGGATTCTTCTGATTACCACAAGTTTTCATTGATGGGTCACGCACGCATTTGCTGAGTAGCAATGTGAAAAAAAAATGATCGATTAAAGAAATACTGAAAACGTTTAAGATTTTTACTGCCTTATATCCACAAATTTACTCGAAAGATGAAACAAATCGAGCATATTCTGAATTAACCACTTTTTATTATTCTTTCCAATTTAAAGGCTTTTTTTTAGAAAAAAAAATCCCCATTTCATACCTAAACCTAAAATTATTCCTCCTTATCGGGTTTATCTGGTAATATTAATACCTTGTTCACCGAACCGTCGTTCAAATAATTTAAAAGAACATAATTTAAAAAAATTAGTCATAAGACATACACCCCTTAAACGTACGTATTAATGCACTGAAAGACATAAAAGTATCGTCTGTTTCGTAATTTTATTTTATTTATAATATTTTGTATTTAAGGAAGAGCTCGATCTGACGTAGTTGCTGACATCATATAAATTTCGTATTTTAAATTAATCAAAAACTAATAAAAATGTTTTTTCCCGAGGCTGAGACCAATAAAGATCATTTTTTTTCTTTTTAAAAATTATCTATTATGTGAATTTCAAAAGCTGTATAATATTTCAAAAATACAAATATATAAACATATATATATATATAATTTTTGCTAGTAAGTATAATAATATAATATATATATATATATATATATATATATATATAGAGAGAGAGAGAGAAAGAGAGAACTAGAAAGGGAAGAAGAGAAAAGAAAGAAAGAAAAGGATAATGAAGAATAATATTTCTTTTAGTAATTATTCTGATTAAAATCTCTCTCAATGAATCAATGGATTAATTTTCAAAGGTATAAATCTTGAATTTTTTTTTTTTTTGAATCCTCATCTTCACTCTTCTTCTGTTCTTCTTGTGAGCATTGTAAATCATGATGTGATATATTTAATTTTTTTTAAAAGTGACAAGGAGAGAATCTGTCCGTCCCTCTTTCCACCTCAGACCGCTTATATAGAGAGGGTGTATGAACAGGAGGAGCAGGAGTAGCACACTCTAAATCAATCCTATTGGAGGTAATGAATGGATAGTCAACTGTAGGTGTGTGTGTGTGAGAGAGAGAGACGGGAGCAAAGTAAAAGATTCACAAAAAAAACAAACCCACCCTAATCTACTCACCCACAATATATATGGTGTAGGTATTTTTTTAAAAAAAATTATGAAACACGATAGAATAATATATAATTAAAAAAAGTATATAATATGAACAAATTAATATAGAGTTGTAATTAATTTATGAAACAAATAAGATTTTTAAAAATAAATTTCAATTAATAACTATAATAAATAAATTAATTAAATAATTAATATTAATATTTATTTCTTAATTAATTTTTTTATATATTTTATAGGGTATTACTTAATAAAATAAATACTTAACAAACAAAATTAACAATCTTAATCGTAAATAAACATAAACATAAATCGTCCGTTACATTCGTCTGCATACATAGAGTGGACCAGAGCATAAAACAACCACAGGTCGCAAGTATTGTAGCATAGAGGTCGCTTACATAGCCTTCACACAGCGCCCTCAGTTAACTTCATCTTTAAATGAAATAATTTAAATTATTTCCTACAATTTAATTTAGTTTAATTTTTATTTTTATAATTTAATAATATTGATATTATATTAATTTTTTACATTGATTATACCTTTCTTTAAAGGTTGAATTTTTGCTAATCTTCATGATATGAATTGAGTATATAACTGCAAAAAATAAAAATAAAATTATAAGTTATAATCTCCCCTAACCATTTTTTACATAAATGCTTATATTTTTTTTTATGTTTTTATGAACTTCGCTTAAAACTTTTTGCTTTATGCTAGTGGTTTCATATTCTAACATATACGATCCACAGGTTACCTTGTTAACTCAAATTTAAAAATAATAAAACAATTAGCCTTAAATGTATATTATAACATATAAAAAAAAAACTAAATAAATTTTTTATTTTTTAAAATTTGAAAAAATTTCCAATATAAGAGAAAAAATGTTTCTCATTGAAACTATTAGTTATTTTTTAAATTAATTTCAATGAAAATTAATGTTTATAATTATTATTAATTATTTTCAATTTTGTTTTATTTTTCAAGTAGGTAGTTTGATAATGGAATTTAACTAAAATATTAGTATTATCAGAACATCTTTACTAAAATATAAAGTAAAGTTTATAATTTGATTACGATTATATTCACCATTTTCCATAAATTTTATTTTGTAAACTTTATTATTTTACAGAAAAATCATTATGTATTGGTTGTTTTAATGAAAATATAGAGATCTTATAATAACAACTCTATTATGATATTATAATTAATTTATTTAATTTATTTAATTTTAATTTAGAACACAATATAAAATAATATAATAAATAAATATAAAATAATATTATATTCAATCAACTCATTTATATGGGAATTGATTTATATTAATAAGTATTGTACCTTAAATTTATTTTAATTATTTATTAAATAGATTAATTCATAAGCTGATATAATAAATAAGTTTTTGTTTATGTTTATTTATCTAAGATACAATTTCATTTTATAATAATATAATAATATATTTTGGTTATATCATTTCATTCAGCAAATTAAATTTGGTTGCTCATTCTCCCCTCCCTCCCTCCCACCCACCCGCAAAACTCACTTCCCTTAAATTTCTCTAAACGGAGAGTGCAAAAGCGAGTGCACTCTATATCATTAAGAGAATAGTGAGAGGAGAGAGGGAATTTTGGAAGGGTGGAGAGGATTGGAGAACAAGTTTTGTGTCCTTTTAGTGGAAATGCATCCATTTAATACTTATCAACACTGTTTATTACAAAAATCATTGAATCAATAATTATAATTAGATAATAAAGAATAAAATTCAAAAGTGTTAATTATAATAAAATATTAATTATGACTATTAATAATAAAGAAAGAATTTTAATTAATTAATTAATTAATTAGGTAATGAAAAAAGTTATTTTTATTTATTCAAATTATAAATCTATATTCTAAATAAAATTAAAAATATTTTGATCTTCCAAGAAAATTTAATACATATAAAATTATGGAATGTATTGTATTTCTTACTTATCTTTATAAATTTAAATTATAATAAATAATAATTCATTATTATAATATAGGAGTATATCATATGATATTAAAATTTATTAATTAAATTAAAATAATTTAAAAAGGGAATAAAAATACTAATATTAATATTTTTCTAAAGATATTTTTGATTTTATTTTTGATTTATTTCTTTTATATATACTTTTGTGTGATTCATTCATTTAATTAGTTTTTTTTTTAAATTATTTATATACATATTCATTGATTTATAAAATTGAATAGATAAATAAAGGACACCTGTCATTGAGAGGAATGGTTGAGTGGTGTTTTTACAGTAAAAGAAGTAGGGATTGAGGGAAGAGAAGGGCAGGAGAGTAATGAAGGGTGGTCACCATTGGGTTTTGTATTGTATGTGCAATTCCGATGCGAAAATGTTCTAAAGCACTTACAGACCTCGAGAGTTTCAAGCTTTCGTTTCAAAATGGGAATCGAATGAAACAAAAATTTATGAATCCCTCACTCTCTATTATATATATATAACTCCCCCTCCCCCCTCCCAACCCCCCTTTTCTCCCCATATAAATATATAATATGTGTATATACAAATATACTTCCAGTTTATTGATTGACAAAATTAGCCTAAAGTGCACAGAGAAACGAGTGCATTAAAGCTGTGTGCACCCTCCTCTTTCCACTTCCACCCCCTTTCAATCAACCTTTCATATTTCTGCCCATAATGGAAATGCATCTGTTTTATATTTTATCAAAAATTTATATTCAATCATTACAGTTTTATCAATTAACTAAACAAAAAATATATTAAAATATATAATATATAAATATATCGTTTTAAAAAAATAAATGAATGTTTATTATTATTATTATTATATTTATTTATTTTATTTATTATGATTTATATTTTTTTAATAAATATGTTCAATATGAATTCAAATAAATAAGTTTCTAATAAGAATTAATGTTGTTTGATTGAATTAAAAATATATTAAATAAATTTATAAAATTTATTGTTTCATTTTTAAGTACGATACATTAAAAATAATTTAATTATTCTCTTAGTTTGTTTGTTTTTTTTTTTTTTAAAAAAAAGTAAAACAAGGACACACATATTAAATATTTGACTGGCAAAGAGATTCAAAAAACTTTTAAATATTTAGACATTTACCTTTTGAAAGTATATTTAAAAATCAATTTATTTACATTTGTATATGTATGCAAAATATAAATACTTTTTTAATAATAATGTATTTTTAAAAAAAAAAAAAATTTTTTTTACATTTTTTTTTTTTTTTTTTTTTTATCTTTTTCTTCTTCAGAGGGATGTATAAAGGAACGTGGTGGAGGGGGGGGGTTGGTTGGCTATCAATACATTCAAAGAAGATATTTCCTTTTAAAAATCAGACTGTGAATTCATTCAGCAACTCTTAAACCACAAAAAAATAAAAAATAAAAAATAAAATAAAAAGAAATTTACTATCGTTTCCATTTCAAGCAATTATTTTTAAAATCATGTGATGGTAGTCTTCAGAAAAACAAATATATATATATATATATATATATATATATATAACAGAGAAGAGAAAGAGTTCTTTGAAACTGTCTCTTTTAGAGTGGGGGAGGTGAATAAGAGAAAAAGACTAAAAAAATAAAAAAAATTCCGTGAAAAGATCGGATAACTGATTAATAGCTTAATCGCCTTAAAGAAGCGGGCTTTGAAAGGAGCCCTATCATCCCCTTGAATCTCTTGATTTTTTTTTTTAGTTTCGGGGCAGTATGAAGGTGGAGAAGGGTGTATGTAAGAGGGGAGAGGAGTGGATAGGGAAAAGCGAGCCAATCTGTCTCTGGCATACACAGACGCAATATCTGATTTCGAATATCATTGATTATATAATATAGAAACGAAAGTTGCAAAGACAGATGAAATCGTTAAGACTTCCATATAGGGTGAATGAATGAGAGGGGTTGGGTCTTCATGGCGGCGAAGTAGATTAATCGTCTGAAAATATTAAGTATTGATAGAAAATATACAAACCCTTTATTCATTAAAAAAAAAAAAAAAATTAAAAAAAAACAAATCGAGGTTGCAATCAGGTAACGCCTGTTATCATCCAGTAAAGGGGCTTATCTCTTCAAAATTATTATCAAAAATACCTAAATATATATTATAATTACTCTATTACTTATACTATCAAATACATTTAGAATATCAAAATTCTTAAATTAAAGAAGTATACATAAAAAACAATAACAAATTATTGTTTAATAATAATTATACTCAAATAATAACACAGTAGAACCTCAATAACTTAAGCCTCGGTAACTTAAAAACTTCTATAACTTCAAAAAATAATATGCTCCCTTCCCATCAGAGCCCAAAACCTCGATAACTTAAATAAGTAATCTCTGTATTGGCTCTCAGAAGCTGTAATCTTGAAGAAACAAGAATCAGGAGAAAGTCTTCATTGTAAATTTTCGAATTTCCTAATTTAGAACAAACATGTTTGTTTACGTGGTTCAAACAGTGTCGAAACAAAAACATCAGTGTTAGTGGACCCATACTGAAAGAAAAAGCTGGAGAGTTCGCTAATTCGCTGAAAATCAAAAATTTTAAAGACAGCAATGGCTGGTTAGAGAATTTTAAGAAACGACATGATTTAGCCTTTGAAAATGTTATTAACCTATACGCCTATCCCTAACATAGACCCTTGATAACTTGAAACCTCTATAACATAAAATATTTTGTTTCTCTTGGACTTTAACTTATCGAGGCTCTACTGTATAACGATTCATAATGAAAATTTTTTATTTAATTTTAAATTTTAGGTAAAATTTTTTAATAAGATTTTTTTATCATTATACATCTTAAATCCTATAATATCCGATATATTGTGGATTGTCCGTAAAGTAATTTCGTTTTTTATTTTTTTTTTTTATTTTTTTTTTGTATATGTCAAGTTTTGAATTTTAAAGTGTTAATATACTGAGACAAATTCGATAAATTTAATTTTTCAACGATCCCATCAGTTGCTATTCGGCGATATATATGTAGGAACAATAATAAATTTTTTTATCAACTTGAACTGGCCTCCCAGAACGTGGTAGAAAATTCCCCGAATAGAATTTTGTAAACCTGTTTTGGCACTAATATTTTATCAATACATCTTCTCTTTACACATTAGATAACTTTTACCTTATTAATAATAGTAATAATAATAATAAAGTGCCAAAAGTTCTGTTTTCGACTTCTAAATAAGAGAGTAATAGAAAAATTTAATAAACAAAAATAATCATATAATTTTTTTTCATATCAAACCTTATTATAATCGAAAAATAAAATCTATTTTTCGATATATTAGTATAGAAGTTATAATTTGACAAAAGAAATTCAAAGAAAAATTAATAAAAAATTGACACACATTTATACAATTCCAATTTTTGTGAATTTCTTTAATAGTAAAATATAGGAGTAGCGGGTAGCGATGAGGATGATCCCGATAGAGAAGTTGGTCCACTTCGAGGAAACAACCCTGCTAACGCAAAACACGACATTCTCTCGCCTTTAATTGAGAAAGTCGTGTCAAAATCCTAAAGAATCCTTTCTATTCAATATTGAAATCCTTTCCATATACTCCATCTATCCTCGCTAATCCGTCTAGTCAATGTGGAGTTTCATGGCTAACAACCCCCTAATCATTTATTCAATGACCAAACCTAAAAATAAAAAGAATAAAGAAAGCTGGCTATTGTTAGAGGGAGGCCTACATCCGAAAATGAATAAGAAAATAGCTAGGTTTAAAAAAAAATAAAAAAAAATATAGGACAGAGTCCACCGATGGTTTGAAATAAATTAATTTCCAGCTACAGAAACAATTTCAAATAATTTTAATATATCTATTAATACAATAAAAAACAGATATTTATGTTATATCCATATTTTTAATTTTATTTTATTTATAAGATATAAGGAGGCGCTAGATGTGACGTCATGAAGGGCTGGGTGACGTCATATAATTTTAAATTAAGAAAAAACTAATGAAGATGATTTTTCCCGAGGATAAAACCAATGCAAAGTGCATGAATATGTAAAAAAATATCCTCATGTGAAATGTGGTGTGAAAATAAACCTTCCCTTCCTATCGTCGATCGGTAATACTACAACTTCCGGTTTCAAGATATACACCAAAAGTTGATCAATTCATCATACTGATGCATTAAGTAAATATACCAAATTTTATCAAAATCCGTTGAACTGTTCAAGCTGTACATATCTATACAGACGGGCGGACGGACGGATAGACATCATGCTAAAAATACATTTTTCTGTTCGTGGAGATATGTAAAAATCTCCACATATATGAAATTTGATGTGAAAACAATACCTCCCTTACTATCGTCGGTCGGTAAAAAAAAATAGTAAAATTTAAAACAATTTGGAATTTTTATTCGTTGTAAACAAAATTTTATAAAAAAAACTTTTCATATTAATTAACTAAACTAGTATTATATTTCACTAATAATTATTTATTATTTGAATTCATATAATTTAAAAGTAAAAAAAAAAAAAAATTTAATAAAGTTATATTATTACAATATTGTATGTATAATTTTTTTCTATATGCATATATGAATAAAATGTTTGTGAAATGTAATTAATATATAAATAAATATATGGTGTACAAAATAAATAACGCGTATACTTATATATTTATATATATATTAGTAACAGACAGAATCATTTATTATATTTTGAAAGAAAGAAAACATAATTTCCAAATGTGAAGGAAGGGGATGAAATTTGATATGTAATTCATTTAATCCTGGTCATTTTCCAGTCTTTTTCCAAAGGGTCTAAAATTTCCGTTAAATATCATAAATTTCCTAAAGACTTGCAAGAGATGAGACGTCATCTGGAGGGCCTCATACATACTAATCCGTGCATATGTCAGCCTCCGGGATACTCTTTAGGGAGGAGAGGTGGGTGTGTGGGTGGTGTATGTATGAGAGAGAGAGAGAGAGGGAGGGGGGAGGGTCATTTATTAATGAAATCGTCGGTGGGGGATGTTAATAAACGCAAAACGAACCTCCTTCTGGCCATTTTCACCGCCGAGAGTGGAGAGGGCATCTCTAAATTTCATGAAAGCTTCATTTCCTGACCCGTCCCTTAAGAGAGGAAATATTCTAATTAATCATTGAACGAGAGACGCGGACCAAAAGGGCCTTAAAGCAGCCCCTTTTGCCCACCTGCCGCCCCCTTTTATATCCAAGCCGGGGCACCCAGCATAGTCAATGAATTTCGAAAATTTACTATTTATGAATTGGAAAACGGATGCTCAAGCTGCCTGGCTGCCTGCCTGCCTGCCACCCTCAAGCGCTCTGATTATAACTACATACTCAAAAGAGATGGATTAATATACATTCACTATGTGTTCAACCTTACATTTAATCCAATGGTCAATGTTTTTTGAATTAATAATAATTATAATTCACCCTACTCATTTTCTAAATACAATAATAAAATATGTTAACTCTTGCAGGATGGAAGTGAGATAATAGGGGATGGGGAATTGAGAATTGTGGGGATGGATATCAAGGTAACGAACTAATTAACTGATTAACCTGACACTTTCACTTATTTCAAAAAAAAAAATAAATAAATAAAATAAACAATTTATACCAGAAGATACAAATATTTATCTTAAATCATTCTTTTATTTATCTTTTTTCTTCAATTATCAAAATATTAACAAAAATTGTAGATTTATCTAATATGTGAAGAACTAGAAAGGTCATCATTCATTATATTGATTGAAATCTATAAAATCATAATATTACTTATTATAATTATAATATTATTATATCACATTTATTTCTAAAATTTAAAAAAAATCCTTCAAATAATTTTTATTTAGTTTTATTTTTTCTACAAGAATTTAATTTAAATTGAAAGTTTACCAAACACTGATAATATTGTATTATAAATATTATAATATAGTAGATTCTCAACTTCTTAACGGGGGCGAAAAGTTATTTTTGGGGGGCGAAATCATTTTCAACTCTTACAAAAAAAGGTTTTTTCAATATGGTTCTAAAAAAAAGGTAAGATGATTTTGAATTTTTATCTGTTAAAATTTATAAGGGGCGAATTATGAGCCGGCCTTACGTAGTGAGTGTTTGGTCCAAAAAGGTTGAGAACCACTATAATATAGTATATTTGCAGATTTAAATTTATAATATAAATAATAAAAATATGAATAGTTTTAGTAATAGATCCAAAAATGTCAATTTTTCTGAATTTTTTTTCTTTTCATATCATAATGATATTCTAGTTATTATTTTTAGTCAATTCAAACATTAATGTATAAATTAAATATAAAATTTGTAGAATATAATATTTGCAACATGTTACGTTTAACAATTATAATATTAATTATAAGAGACACGATCAAATCAGGAAGGAAAAAATAAATTTCGTAAAAATGATAATGATAACTTAATATATATATATAATACAGAATCATATAAATTTTGTAAGCTTTTATCTTTATACGTATATTATTCTTTTAATAAACTAATAATATAACAAGACAATATCAATATCTTTCAAATATACCAAAGAATAAATAAATTGTGATATTGTAGTTATTTTCATAAAAGAAATTAAAATTTTGTTTTTAATTAAAAAACCACTGATTTGACTTGAATCTTTTTTATATGTATAATCAAATATCTAATTTTTAATATATCTTTTGATATTCTCTTATTCTAATTAAATATAATTTTTTTAATCAAATCAATTCTCTTTGTATTTAAAATGTCTAAAAGAGAGTGATACGGAAATACTCTGCACTCAAATAAAAATTAAAAAAAAACTTAAAAAATAAATTAAATAATTTCCAATAAAATAGTAGATTAATTATAATATAGTTTTTCTACATATTTTGATAACTTTTCTGGCATTTTGTGGATACGTTCGTCTTTTGAAACAAACCAACCAGACACCCAATTTTCGACTTCCTCGTAGATATCAAAATGCTGCTGAGCCATCGATGAAAACAAACGGTAATCTGGTGAAGTCTGGTGAATAAAGCGGGAAGGGTAAGTTTTGCTTTTGTGTCCAGTCGCATTGTCGTGTAATAAAAAAAATTACATTGCTGTGTCTTCTGGTTCATTCTGGTCCTTTATCGATCAATGCATTGTTCAAATTGATCATTTGTTGTTTGTAGTGATCAGTGTTAACAGTTTCATCAGGTTTTAGTGGAAGCTCATGATACACCACACTGTACTGGTTCCATCAAACGAATCGATCTAGTTTTGGAGTTAACGTTGAAGTTTGTCTCAGATTAAACCATGATTATTTATGTTTAAGATTCTTAAAATAAATCCATTTTTCATGACCATTAAGAATTTGATCCAAAACTGATTTTCTTTTTTGCCTTTGATGCAAAATTTCACAAGTTTTGTTTTTCGATTTTCCATCTGTCTATTGTTCAATTCATCTGGCACCAATTTTTCAAACTTTTTGATTTTTTCCATTGTTTGTTGTACAACATTTAACATTGATACCATTTGATTTCAAGTCAAAGTATCATCTTCATCCAATATTGCGTGCAATTCAGGGTCTTCAAAATTTGTTCGAGGTCTTTCACGCGTTCTCTAGTTCTAACATCAAAATCAGTATCCGAATCGTTGAAACCATCTTAAACATGTTGCTTGTGATAGAGCTAGATGACTATATGCCTCGAAAATAATCTGATTCGACTCCGCAGCACTTTACTTCAAATGAAAACAAAAATTTAATGCTTTCCGCAAATTATCACTTTCTGGTACAAAATCCCAAATATTTAACACGATGAAAAAATATTTTGTTGGGTATTCAATGACTTGATGTATGTTAATTATGTTTGATAGATGTCATACCAACCAAACAAAAAAAAACTAAGGCTATTTCAAAATAAATGGTCCCTATCGACATATTTCATACTGATAGACCTAGTAAGCAAGAAACTTGGATAGAAAAGGTAATTACCTACATAAATGTGGTGATTTCCAGGATGTTATTTAATAAAGAATGAAACTATAAATTATGTACTTTATTTAAAAGTTTTAAAATTTCTTATAATAATACCGAGAGATCAATTACACACAAATTATTTGATTCTTATGAAATGTGAACCCCATTCTCTTTCTTTCTCTTTCTTTCTATCAAGTTGTAAAATTCACCTTTCTATTTTGTATTCTGTCGAACTTTATCAACTATTCTTTTCTCTTTCTATATCGGTATTTATTTTGTTTGTTTTTTTTTTGTATGATTTTTCCTACCGCCATACAAAAAGAGACAAAGATCAGATATCTGATTAATAGCTTAATCGTTCGTTTGGGTCGCTAACGTAGTTGTCGGACTTTCTACAAAGGATTATTTTTTTTTTTTAATAAATCACTAATAATTACACTAAATTTTTATTATACCACTCCCCTCCTAATTCACCCCCCACTCCAATATATTACTTATTATAATATTCTTAAGAAAAAAGTTGTATTTTTTATTTTTATTTTGCAAAAAAAAAAAAAAAAAAAAAAAAAATAACAAAACGTTTAAATGGAATTTAACAAGAAAGATTACTGGAGATGAAATAAGAAATCTTTTTTCTTTCTCTAAAAAAATAAAAAAAATATTTTTAAAAAAATCGACATCTGTGCTTGATGATGATCATCATCATCATTCCAAAGTTTAAAAGAAAAATTCTTGAAAGCCTTTTTCATCATCAAATCGATAAATTCAATTAAAATCAAAAAAAAAAAAAAAAAGAAAAAAAAGGAAAAAGAAAGAAAACTATTTTTTCAAGATAAATTCTTTAAATATTTACAAATACATGTATATGAAACGTATAATATTAGTTTAGTATAAATAGTATATATATATATATATTAAATGATAAATTTTAAAAGAGAGTTGTGCCATTAGTAATAGAATGCAGTCGATTGGCACCCAAAAGAAAAAAAAAGAAAGAAAGAAAGAGAGAGAAAGGTGGATGAAGGTCAGTCAGTCAGCCTGAGAGATACCTCTCCAGCCAATAATTCCAGTCTAATTAGGGCCATATCTCACGGATATAAATTCGATCCAGGCAGTTATAATTGCAGCATATCTTTATGATTATTTCATTAACATTAAGATTTTTTTTTCGTACTTCTTCTCATTCACGTTATTAAAAGTGTAATTAATTTTTATTATATACCTATGTTAAAATAAAACAGCAAAAAAATATTATTATTATTATTATTATTATAACCCTCTTGAAGAAGTTAGAATGGAAATAATAATTACCGAAACACTCTTAATTTTGTTATTATTATTATTATTAATCAAAAAATGTAAAATTTCATTAAAATTAATAAATTTTACAAAAAAGATATATTAAAATATATTATAGATTAAAGAAGATCATATGGTCATTGTTTTGTGTGTGCTTGAGATCCTGTCTCATTCTTCCTGATTAAAGAAAATAATAAATATTTTATTGAAAATATTTTATCAATAAAAAATTAATTAATTAAAATTGTGTTATTGTAGTGGCATATGCATCAATAAGAGGTGATAATCTTCAATCTCCAGGTTTTGCTAGCCTTTCCTGGTGAGATGACAATCACAACCCTGATTATATGTATATTAAACTTAAAATATGCTTAAGTAAAAAAAAAGAAAACAAATGTAAATAAAATCTAATATAATGAAGTAAAATTGTAATAGCGTATCAATAAATGATCGCAAAAGAAACAATTTAATCTTGTAAATATTGTAACTTTCATCTTTTGAATGTTCTGATAATCTCAACTATTGTAAAAATTTTGGCTAATAAACATACTCTTTAAATTGAAAAAAAATTGAGGTGATAATCAATTACAAATGACCAAAAAAGAGTAAAATTTAACTCGATAACATTGCGTTTATTTTTATTAGCTGGATTTTTCTCAATCACTTGTAGCTTATCCGAATTGGAAGACAATTATTCAGAAATTAGATTTTGTAAAATTTCATCTGCTCTAGCTATTTTTTTTTTCTTCTAGATTCCCTAATGAATTTGGATGGACTTTAATCAATTCCATTATGATCTAATAAATGAAAACGGATAAAATATATGCTTTGCTCTATGACAATTAGAAAGTCTGTACCAATAGAAAATAATATGTGATTATTTTTTTCAACAACATTTTGGGGGATTTATTTGTAATAAGGTGGATCCAACACATATTAAAGAGTAACTTTTGTCTTATAATTTGTCTTACAGAAAACAGTTTTTTTAAATTTTATTTATAAGAATGTCATCATGATGTTTTAAGAGTGGCTAAAAATAAATTTGAATGTAAATGTCAGAAAATCGTCAAAAATCTTCTTGTAGTTCTACTATCTAGATATTCTAGATTATTGAGATTTGTGTTTCTCCATTTTAATGCAATGTAAAAAAATTTTATTTAATATATATTATATATACATATATAGTTAAAATGTTAAATTTTTATGATAATTTGAACTTTAATAATATAAATACTTTTACTGACCAACGATAGGAAGGGAAGGTATTGTTTTTACACTAAATTTCACATGTGGAAATTTTTACATATCTCTACAGAAAAAAAATATTTTTAGCATGATGTCCGTCCGTCTGTCCATTGTGTGTCCGTATATACGAGTACAGCTCAAACGGCTCAAGGGATTTTGATAAAATTTGGTATATTTACTTAATGCATCAGTAGCATAAATTCATCACTTATGGTATATACCCGAAAACTGGAAGTGGTAGTTTACAAAATATTAATTTTATATTCATTGAAAACCAAGATAATATAATTTAATAATCGTCGGTTGATTCAGTGCCTGGCCACAGCTCATTTTTTCCTGATGCAATTCATGAAATTGTTTTATTCAATTATCTATTACTTTATTTTGAAAAATTTTAAAGTATCTATGAGTTTATTTAACATTCGAGATGTTCTATTCTTTGTGGAGTTGTTATTACTTCTTAATTTAGATCATAATAGAACAATTATTGAAATCAAATGAAATATCTTCATAGTAGAAATGAATGAATGGTGATTTTTGATATTTTGAGACTCTAGTTTGAAGTCATAAATCAAAATAAGTGATATAAGTAATAACTTAGCCTTATCTCCATCTTGTCTATTGATTCTATATCAATATATATCAACTAAAACTGAGAATAAAACCTGAAATAAATACGTTTATTAATTAACCCATTTAATTTTAACTTTGCTCTTTTGTTAGAAAAAACAATATATTTTAACTAAATAAAATAAATATATATATAAAAAGATTTTATTTTAGAAAAATAATAATAAAAAAAAGTATAATTGAAATTATATATATATATATATATATATATTAAATGTTATGAGTATGCGTGTGAGAAAGAGAGGGTAAATTTATGTTGCAATATGTAATATAAATTTTCTTATTTTATAAAATTGTTCCTGATTAAAACTCAAACTATATAACTATATAAAAAGATATTATATATATATATATATATTAATAAAGTTTTATAGTATAAAACAAATACTTTGCATGATACTTCATTAATCTGAATGTTTTATCTTTGTATGAATGTTTGTACTTAATATGTATAATATTCTTTTTATTTGGATATATATATATATATAAATCTACATCACCTCCTTCCTCTCACCAGCCCGTTCATTCATCTAGTCCATTTGTTATTTTAAAATTTTATGAAAAATAAAATTTTTTTTATAGGTTGTCGTAGAGTTTTCACAAAGAAAGAGGTCGAATGGGTAAAGGAATCTTGTTTTATATGAATATATATATTTATATTATAAAAAAAAATGAATGTAGAATTGTAAGGATAAAGTATAAATAAGAAGAGGAAAAATAAACAAAAATAAAAAAATTGTTAAGATATTTTTTTATTTTCTTGAAAATAATTGGCAAAATTATTCCTTCCCATTACCATCATTCACAATGTACCAAAAGTCCTTATTTATACCAATATTATATCAATATCATTTACACATTCAACAATAATCATTCAAATTTAATCCTTTACAAGCAGATGAACTTACAAAAATTGTTATTATTTATCTAATTTGGGTTAATAGATGTTAATTTTAATTAAAAATGTATATCGTTCATTAATTATTTTGCAAATTAAATATTAAACTTGTATTAAAAATATGTTAATGAAAAAATAAAAAAATTTTAAATAAAATAAAAAGAATTATTAAATTAACTTTGCATAATTTTTGATAATTTAAATTTATATTTTTGAATTTATTTTCATGTGTTTGGATCATTATTTTGGATGTTTGACTTTTAATTTCAATTTATTTAAAATTTAATTTAAAAATTTATAGTAGTTTTAAATTTAGATTTTTTTTCAAAATTTTTTTAAAATCTTTTTTGATGAATTCAATTTAAATTTTTATGAATCTATCGGCAATTAATATAATTTTTTAATTTTATTCATTTGGATGCGTTTACCTAACTTCAAACTTTTTAAAATATAATAATAATTAAAATTCTATTAAATGTACTTTTTGAATTATTAAAAATATTGTATGTTTAACTTGATTCACAGTAATTTTGATAATTATAACTGTTTTCAAAATACTACTTTGTATTTCCTATTAAAAGATATTCTTATGGTTATAGAATAGTTCAGTGATTCCCAAAGTCATTAGGGTGCGCGAAATATTAAATTAAATTTTCTAAAACTTGAAATTTTTGGTTTTAAAAAAAAAATGGTAAGATGATTTTGTGGGCAATTTGAACATTTTCGATTATTTTTCAATTTTTTTTTTTTCAATATGTTTCTAAAAAACAGGTCAGATGATTTTACGATGCTCTGAAACATTTCCGATGTGGAGGGAAGAAAAGTTTTCCAATTTTTCAAGAAAGTAAAAAATTTATATAAAAATCGGATGTATTAAGGGAGCCTCGGAAAAAATCCGATTATTTAGGGAAAGATTGGGATCCTCTTATATAGTTGATTATTGTTTATTTCAATTTTTCCAGAATTTTGTTTAAAAGTTTGTAAAAAAATCATTTTTTATTTTTTCTAGACTTTGCTTGTTGAAAATTTATTAATTAAAATATATTAGAATTGATTTGTGTACGAAATCAATGTGCTATCTTACATTTTATTAAAATTAATATTATTTTTCATTTATCATCGTTATGAAATAAAACTTTACATTTTTTTTTTAATAAAAATAATAACACCTATTAAACGCGGTAGAAGATTATTATATAATTGATGATTAAAAAAATATATTTTATTTTATATATTTAATTGATTTGAGTTCGATATTAATTTACGTTTAAAAAGAAATCGTTTTTACTTGGACTGTGTCTTGTCTTTCATTTGCGGGGGGTCCAACACGGATGCCCCCCTGTTGGGCCCCCCTACCGAACTCACTAACACATTGTAAACTATACGTCGTCGAGTACAGTGAAGTGAGTGTGTGAGAGAAAGAGAGAGGGAAAGACATAAAGAAAGAGAGGGAAACAAAAAATAATATTCAAAATAGACAAAAACATTAAAGAAGAGGAAAAAACAGGTAGGTGAAGAAGGAGGGGGAGGGGGTAGAGTTAAGAGAGAAGGGCAGACACTATATTTATATTCATTTTTCTGAAATAAATAATTTGTTGAAGATTTTTCTTTTTTTTTTTTGATTCTAGTCGCTTGGATCGATGATTTATTCGACAATTAAGATCGAATATATTCTGTTGAATAAAGAAGAAGTTAGAAAAATATATTCTACTGAAGAAAACTGTTTTTCTATTTTATTACATTTTACATTTTAATCCATATATAATTATATAATTATATATGGATGGTACATATATAAAGTAAATATTTGAAAAGGCTCATCAACAAATTGTTGGTCATTGTTTCAAATAATAACAATAGTAAATACTATTTGATAATAATTTATATGTTGATTGTTATGCCATCATTGTTAGTTATATAACAATACATTCCCAATTTTTCATTTTATTGTATTTTATTATTACCAATATTTTGAATTTTCTTCATTGATTATTAATAAAAATTTAATATTATCTTGGTATTGAAACCAGAATTATGTTAAAATGATGATAAATTGAAAATATTTAAATATTATTATTAATAAAAGTATCCACCAATTCACTTAGCGTCGAGGTAACGTTCCAAAAAAAAATTAGCTGGAGTGTCTCCACTCGACTATCTCGCAATTTGAATTGGATTAAATAACATAATATATTATTTTTAAATTAAATTTAATTAATTATAAATTATAAATAATAAATATTAAACCAGCGCATGTTTGGCTTTTTATTGATGGCATCATGGCACATATTGGCGCGTGAAATTTGCAGTGTTAAAAAATTAATTCTGGTACTTTTAGCAATTCAATCAAGCTGAAATTCTATATATAGCAGTTTTATACAATTATTAATCATGTGAAAAATTATCAAAGATATATTTTTATTTTTACGGTCACTTTAGAGGAAAAAAAATCAAAACGTTGTAGATAATGACCCTCTTCCGGTTGACCTACATTTCTCAAAAGTTGATAGAAAACTATGAATTTTGAATAATGTCCATGTACCAAATTTCATCATTCTAGCTCAAACCGTTTTTGCGTAATCTTGCCTACATACATACACACAAAAACACACACACAGACATTTTTCTCAACCTTAGTGAAAATGATTCAGGAACCTTCAAAACGTATAAAAACATCAAAATCTCAACATCGAAAATTTTCGTGATCGCAATACTATCTCTGGCGAGATAGTAAAAAAACAACACGATGCAAATTGAAACGACGCCAAGCGAATAATACTTTTTAAAAAGAAAATTAAACAAAGTAAACATTTAAAAAACAAAAATAATTCAAAATTTTATTACAAAAAAAAAAAACTAAAAAAAACTTATTCAATTAAAAGAAAATAAACTATTCAATTAATTTATGAAAAACAAAATTAATCACTGTCTGATAGTGGCTGTTGTCGTAAGTCGGATTTCTTTAAAAAAAAAATGGTCCAATGTTTGCTGAACAGTTTTCTTTTTTTTCAACGTAAATTAAATTTCCTTACAATTGATATAAAAGCACAACACACTTCATAATTGAAACTGAACTCTAAAAGTGAAATTAAAACTGTATTAACATTGCGTTGATTTTCAGTTAGAAAGGGAATCCCCGAGTTTTGATCGCATGGCGCAATTAGAAATAAAAGTAGTGCCATCTTTTAGACAAAAAATGAAAATTTCAAAAAAATAATTAAAGATTCGAACCCAAAACAACGCAACCTCAAAATCTATCAACGCACAGTGAAAAATAGTACTAAATAGGCAGCGATGCAACTTCAAAAAACGCAAAACAAAACGACGCAAGGCGAGTTATTTGTGTAGTCTATTTTTAAATATCATACGTTATGACACTTGTCTTACTATTATTATTAATTAATTCAAATTAATTCAAATAGGTAGTTATCTAGTTGGTTATTATCTTTTTTATAAAATGTGTTTTTCACCACAAATAGAATTTCTAAATAAAGTTAATATCTTTATGAAGAAAAGACGATAGTCGACACTACTAAAATCAAGAAAGATAGTTTGTTGACAACCTTGGAAAAATAATTGGAAAGTGATTGATCGAATAATCAAAAACAGTGGGAACAGATAAAATTTTGTAAATATACAAGATTTAGAAAGATTTAAGAGAATAATGAAATTGGTTGGAGATGACTCTTGATAGGAACTTTTTCATTTTCAGTTCCAGCAGAGAAATACATAAATAATTATTTTATTATTTAGAAAAAGAAAGTATACTATAAAATTAAATCTAATTTTTACCGACCGACGATAGTAAGGGAGGTATTGTTTTAAGGAAAATTAAATACCTTTGAATTTTGTTTTGATTGAAGAAGTCTTGAATTTTCCTTTATTTTTTATTTTTTATTTTTTTTTTTAGGAAAAGGCGTCAGGAAGGCAGACTCTCTTAATAAGTATGAAATGAGTTAAGGCACTTGAAAATAAATATGCAAAACTAAAATCCATATGCAAATGATCGTCTTGTGGATATATATATAAATCTTGAATGATTAAATTTTATCCAAACAAATCACCATTAACAAAATAAAAAAAAAACACACTAATAGATATAAAACCAACAAGCAAATCAAAACAACAATTTACACTTTTCAATTTTATAAGTTTATGCATAAAATTAAAAATAGTTAAAATTTTCATATTTTCCATTTAACTAGATAATTAATTATTATTAGTTTATACATTTATTCAAATACTATTAATAAAAAGATAATAAAAAAATTATTAAAATAAATATATTCTCATATTATATATATATATATATATAATATATAGAGGCCAAACATTAAAATTTAAAATTAAAATAAAAAAAAATAAAATAAAATAAATTAAATTTATTAAGTTATTATTATTATTATTTCTTTTAGTATTATTTTTTTAGAAGAATTTTTTTTAATTTAAATTCATAAAATTAAATGAACTTTATCAGTTCTAAAATGCTATAATCTTATAAATTATTACTTTTAAAATTTTTCTTTCTATTTATTAAAATTAGCTGGAGTGTCTCCACTCGACTATCTCGCAATTTGAATTGGATTAAATAACATAATATATTATATTTAAATTAAATTTAATTAATTATAAATTATAAATAATAAATATTAAACCAGCGCATGTTTGGCTTTTTGTTGATGGCACCACGTCACATGTTGGCGCGTGAGAATTGCAGTGTTAAAAAATTAATTCTGGTAATTTCAGCGAATCAATCAAGCTGAAATTCTATATATAGCAGTTTTATACAATTATTAATCATGTGAAAAATTATCAAACATATATCTTTATTTTTACGGTCACTAATAATATAAAGAATTGATTTAATATTGAATAAAAATAACATAAAAATTATAATTATTAGCTTTTATTATATCAGACACATATTTATATAATCTTTATATAAATGTGAATATTTGTGAGGGTGTCTGAGCATCTTTCACGCAAAAACTACTGAATGGATTTTAATGAAACTTTACAATTTATACCTTATATATCAGAGTTACACATTTGCTAATAATTATTTAAAATATTAATTATAAATTAATCAAAATATATCAATTTCAATTTTTAATAAATTTAAATGACGTCAGGATTATGCCAGTGACAGTGTTTCCTTAATTCGACACGTCACGTCGACAGCTTTTTCATATTGACAGTTGATAGAAAATATTTTAAAATCTTTAGTTGGTTTTTAATTTAATTTGAAAATAAAATTAACAATAAATTTAATGTATGTATATAATTCCATAGGTTTTAATGCATTTTTTTTATTTGTGTTCCTTAAAAATATTTGAAATTTTTACCGACCGACGATAGTAAGGGAGGTATTGTTTTCACACCAAATTTCACATGTGGAGATTTTTACATATCTCCACGAATCATGCATTTTCTAAACAGAAAAAAGTATTTTTAGCATGATGTCTGTCCGTCCGTCTGTCCGTCCGTCTGTCCGTCCGTCTGTCCGTCCGTCTGTCCGTCCGTATAGATGTGTACAGCCTGAACGGCTGAACGGATTTTGATGAAATTTGGTATATTTACTTAATGCATCAGTGGGATAAATTGATCAACTTTTGGTGCAAATCCGGAAACCGGAAGTGGTAGTATTAGCGATCGACGATAGGAAGGGAAGGGTTATTTTCACACCAAATTTCACATGAGGAGATTTTTTATATATCACCACGAATCATACACTTTGTATTGGTTTTATCCTCGGGAAAATCATATTTATTAGTTTTTTCTTGATTTAAAATTATATGACGTCATCCAGCCATTCATGACGTCATAGTCTGGTCTTACATATATATTATAAATAAAATAAAATTAAAAATATTTATGTTATATGCCTATTTGTTTTTTATTACATTAATAGATATATTAAAATTATTTGAAATTGTTTCTGTAGCTGGAAATTAATTTACTTCAAACCGTCGGTCGGTTCGGACCTGGCCACAGGTCAACTTATTTCATAAATGTTCCTTTAAAACTTTTTAATTATTTTTTTTTTCTCTAAAAAATTAATAATATTTTATAATTTAAATATTAAGAGAAATTGAATTTCAATAAATTTAATGTATACATATATGTATATAATTCCATAGTTTAAAATTGTATTTTTAGTTGACATGGTTGTCATGGTTACAATATAACATTGTAATATATAATTTTTTGTTAATAAAATTGTATATAAAGGCACTAATTTGATTAATTATTTATTAATATCTAAGTAATTATTAGTTTATATGTTATTCTAATGTATAAGCTATATTATTGTATAATTTCATTAAAATCTATTCACTATATTTTTATTTTAAGAGTAACAAACATCCTCACAAACATCCACATTTATAATATATTATTATATCTATATATATAAAAAAAGGTTTTTGTCTGCACATTGCTCAGAATTTAAAAATTTTTGCATATCTTCGCGTTTCATGACCTCTAGAATCCAAAAGTGACTTTAGAATTTTTCATGTCTGTCTGTCTGTCTGTCTGTCTGTCTGTCTGTCTGTCTGTCTGTCTGTCCGGAAAATTACTATTTTATAGACTCTGAATTGGCTGAACCGATTTCTATGAAATTACATCACAATATTCTTATATACCCCTAGAGTAACATAGGCTATAAATTTTATTTATATGTCAACAATAACCGCAGAAATTAATTTTTTAAAGTTTATATAATTCTCCGTGTTGTTCATTCAAGAGCAGCTCGCGGCTCACTGTCGGCCTAGCGGAATCATTTCAAACAATGAATTATCATAGCTATTCCCAATCAAAGAATTATTATAATATTTCCCTTTTTATTTTAAATTCTAATATTCAAATATCAATTCAATTAGATAATTTATTCTAAAAGTTCCCATTTTAATTAATTTAATAAAATATTTAGATCATATTTATATTAACTTAATTTTTATTTATTCTTTCTATATATTTGAATAAGTATATTTCTTCTTTTCTATTTGAAAGTGAAAGGTTAAAAAATCTCGCTAAGAACATTCAATATTTCTATACACAAATTATTCAAAGTATTGGCAAAGCGTATCACTCACAATCAGTTTAATTTGAAATTTTTATAAATTAACAAAGTGAAAATTTTTATTTGTTTAAATTTTATTACAATGAATCAAAAAAAATTAAATATATAGATCACATGATTAAGCAAAGCAAGAAACTTGAGGGAAATAACTGTTGGACGGAGGTCGGACATGACAGAAACTGTAAGCGAAATCTTCATATTGCGACTAATAATTTTCAAATCCCCTAGCACCACAGAATTAGATAAGTTTCTTTTAAGGGAGGAAAATAACTATGATCTAAAAAAATTAATAAATGAACTTAATAATAAAAAAACAAATAAATCAATTAATTTAAATTAATACTATTAATGAATGTATATATTGGTAATTTATCTATAGTTTTATACCGTTAATTTTTATAAATTGTCTCAAGTGCATTTTCTCAAGTTTCATTATAATTAAAAATATTCAATAATAATCTAGCAATGAAAATAAAATATCAAAATGTAATGATCAAGAAATATTATACTCTATTTCACTATTATAACATATACAATACTTAAGAACCATAGGCGGAGGAAATATTAGGAGATATCATTGCGGGTTCAGGCCAAATCGACCAACATTAATTAAGATATTATCATTATGACTGATAAAAGGAAAAAAACCGCGAATTCAATATTTCTGTTCACTAATTATTTGTAGACTTTAGTAAAACATACGCATGACTCAATATAGATCAGCATAAACTTTTTCAAATTTTGATCTTCAAATTTGTCTTGAAGGTAGTAAAGAAAAAATAAGATACGGAAATCAATTGTAAAATATTAGGTTACCCAGACGACTTAAATATAATAGGAGATTCGGCAATTGCAATTACAGATAGCGAGGAAATATTAATGGAGGTTTGAAATTAATAGTGATAAGAAAAAATATTTAGTAACAAAGAGGAAGAGTATTAACATACAAAATCTTAAGATACAAAATGTAGAATTTGAATATGTTGAAAAATTGAATGTAATCACAAAGGATAATAATATTTGAGAAGAATTTAAATCGGGGTTGCAATCGGGAAACGCCTGTTATCTTGCAATAAAGAGGTTTATCTCATCAAAATTATATCAAAGGGAATATATAAAAAAATTATTTTGCCTGTAGGATAGGATTATTCCCTGCATTTATTGGCCAAAGAAAGATGAGGTCACCGGGGAATGGGGGAGACTGCATAACAAGAAATTGCATGGCCTCTCTGCATCTTCAGAAATAGTTAGGATTATAAAAGGGAAAAAGCTGCGATAGGCAGGGCACGTGGCTAGAATGGGAGAGGAAAAAGATATTGGTGGGGAGACCGATTGGAAAACGTCCGCTTGGAAAACCAATGACGCGTAGGAAGGGACGTAAGAGAGATGGGACAAGGGCTCAGGATAGGGACACTTGGAGAAATGTGGTTGTTGCGGCCAAGAACTTTCGAGTATCTTTGAGCCACATACATATATATACCATATACAATAATAAAATATATAATTAATTTACTGATTAAATAAAAATATATTTTAAATAAGAACACAAAAAGAAATGAATGTTTTATGAAATATATTGATTGAAACAAAATGGATGAAAACCTTTTACTACTTTCAACCAAATACTATGTACCACTCGGGGGTACAGGGGGCGGAGCCCCCGTCTAGGTGTGAAGAGCGCCGAAGGCGCTCTGAGCAGCTAGTAAGATATAACTTAGATGTTTTTATTTATTTAAAAATTAATTAAGTTAAATAATAAATAAGAAAGGGAAAAATATAGTTTATACATTGATATTAAAATTAGTTGATTATTTGTATATCTTAATTATATGCTTTTTTATGGGCGTAGCAACGCACGCTGGGTACTGCTATTATATTATATAATCTTTGTTTATTATTTTTAAAAATGTATTACTTAAAAAAAATAAAATAAAATTGAATTTTAGTAATTTAATATTTTTTATTTATAATTTTATATATTTAAGATCAATTTTTAGTCACAACAATATTTGATAATTTTAAATCTAAAATTTAAAAAATTTAAATTACGATTATTTTTAATGAAACATGAAGGCGTCATTGGGTGTGTGGGTAGCGAACCTGCCTCACATTCACATGGTCCCGGGTTCAAGTCCCGAGCCTGGCAAGGGAATTTCCCTAGCTGGGGTCTATAGGACGGAGTCAACCCAGCCTCCGGGAACAACATTGGGGAAAAGCTACTTGATAGCGCCTCCGATCAAGAAAATCAAGGTAAAAGTTGAGAGGACCCGTTCTACTGATCATAGGACACCTCATTGATATAACCGGCTTGATAGGCATTGTCCTTGCGTAGGACGTACAAAGTCAGAGGGTTTTTTTTTAATGAAACATTATAAAAATTTACCATTTTGAAAATAGGTTGTTTAATTCAAAAATATTTTGGTAACTATTGCTGAATATTAGAGTAAATTATTTTTTCAATACTATATATACTGTTCAATAGTACTGTTTTATTGAAGTTAAATATCTCCCCAACCCTCTGAATCCCTCCATGGTTAAAGGTATATATAGGGTTTTACTAGAGATCTTTGATGACTTTGTGGTCTCTAATACAAGGAAAGGATGGTTAGTTATCCTTACACCTTAACTCCCTTTAGTCGCCTTTTACTACAAATAATAGTGGGTACTTAAATTGACTGGAAAGGAGTGGGTAGATGAGAGAAGGGGCAGCACGATTAATACATTATTTGATATTATCATATTAGTAAGTAAAATTACACATATATTTATTTATTGGTTCATTTGAATTATAAAGAGCAAAAATGTAATAAAAATAATGCCTTTTTTGATTGGTTAGTGAAATCTATTGGGCCTATATAGATAGGCAATGGGAGAGAGAGAGATTGAGTGTTTGTCGAAGGAGGTCGATCAAAGGCGCCGACAGCCGCCTTCATTCGGGAGGCTGCCGCCAAAGTCGCCGCCGCCTCCGATCGTCTTCTGACGCCAAACCAATGTCTTCTACCATCACCAAACCCTCTCCCCCTACTACTTCCCCTTCTCACAGTCCCTTTTACAAATATCCCAAACATTTGGAAAAATGAACTCAATTCATTTTAATGAGAGATAAAAAAAAAAAAAACTATCTTTAAGAGAGGGGCGGGAAATTAAAAGATGATCCTTATAAAGAGGCGCCCTTGTTTTAATTAACTCAATAGCCTTAAAAAAAAATTTCAAAAGAAATGATTGGGTTTAATTGCAAAAGTGTCAAAAATATAAATAAATTGTTCTAGTTTTTTTTTTTTTTTTTTTTTTTTTAAATGAACCTCTTATTTTCAATAGTAATACAATCATTAACTATTGTAAACTACAAAATAAAAAAAACTTTGATTTTATTATTAGATTTTATCGTGGAAATGATTCAATCAATTAATATTTCAATTTATTAAGCTTTAGAATAGGAAACAATATTTTATAATAATTTCAAATGATTTAAATAATTTTGACTTATCAAATGATTATTATTATTTTCAAAATATCAATTAAAATAAAATTTATTTTAATTATAATATAATTATTAAAATTTGAAAGAGTAAAGATAAAAGGTCAATTCTAATTAATATATTTTAATGATTTTAATTTCATATTCTTTTATATTCATTGACACCTGTTGATAAATTAACTTGATTAATAAAATATTAATTAAAATAAATTTTTCCAAATATGAAAACAAAAAACATCTAAAATTTGAATTTAATGAAAAACTTTAAAAATTATTTTCATTCAAATTATTTTAATTTTAATCATAAAATAGCTAAATAAAATAATTGTTATCTTTCATGTATTTAAAAAAGTAAGGTAAATATATAAACAGGTCATCCAGTCATGGATTTTAATAAAACTTTACAAGTGGGTTCCTTTTTTAATTTCAAATAAACTTAAATTATTAACGTTCGCATATAAATCCATTGCTATTCTATTTAGCTACTATGTTTTACTAATTTGACCATCAGAGGGCTCCACTAATGTTTTGGTTTGTTACCGACCGACGATAGTAAGGGAGGTATTGTTTTCACACCAAATTTCACATGTGGAGATTTTTACATATCTCCACGAATCATGCATTTTCTAAACAGAAAAAAGTATTTTTAGCATGATGTCTGTCTGTCCGTCCGTCTGTCCGTCCGTATAGATGTGTACAGCCTGAACGGCTCAACCGATTTTGATGAAATTTGGTATATTTACTTAATGCATCAGTGGGATAAATTGATCAACTTTTGGTGCAAATCCGGAAACCGGAAGTGGTAGTATTAGCGATCGACGATAGGAAGGAAAGGGTTATTTTCACACCAAAGGAGATTTTTTTATATATCACCACGAATCATACACTTTGTATTGGTTTTATCCTCGGGAAAATCATATTTATTAGTTTTTTCTTGATTTAAAATTATATGACGTCATCCAGCCATTCATGACGTCACAGCCTGGTCTTACATATATATTATAAATAAAATAAAATTAAAAATGTTTATATTTATTATTTATGTATTCATATCTGTTTTTTATTACATTAATAGATATATTAAAATTATTTGAAATTGTTTCTGTAGCTAGAAATTAATTTACTTCAAACCGTCGGTCGGTTCGGACCTGGCCACAGGTCAACTTATTTTTTTATCGGTTCAGATTAGATCATTGATGTATTGGTAAAATAATAAGTAAGGGAACGCATAGTGAGAGCATAAAAAAGTTCTATTTTCAGCAAACTATTTTTTTCCATATAAGTTTTTATTTTTTCTTATTCTTACTATTCAAAATATTAACGAACACAAAAAAATAAATTCTAACAGTAGATTTAAAGTGGGAGTTGTCGGGACATGAAAAAGTACTGGAACGCGTTCCGGTTCTGAAAAAAGGTAAGGGAACGTCGTTCCCTCGCGTTCCCCTCCGAATATAGAAAAATTAAAAAATTAACTAATAAAATAATTTCCCTATATACAAACCGAACCGAAAAAACAGAAAATTAGGAATAACTGAATAATTAGTGAATTAGTCAATAAAACATTACTTAATGATTATCTGGAAAACTTTAATAATTTTATTAATTAAATTGCATAAGAAAACATTTGGAATTCAAATATGAACCCACTGGTAAAGTTTTATCCAAATCCATATGACTGGATGACCAATTTATATAATTACTAAAAGTAAAATAAAAAAATTAAATCTATCGAATTTATATTAAAGTTAATTTAAAAATAAATCAATGAGGTCTTTTATATATCGATAGTTATTTATTATTATTATTATTACACGTATTATTTTTTATTTTTTTAATTTTAGAATTGAAAAGGTTAACTGTCTGGTTTACCTGTTGTTGCTCGGTCCCTGTGGTCCATGGGGCATGCATGTGTGTTCGACATGGTCACTTATCACCTCCAAGAGAGGGAGACCAAGGTCTCAACGGGCCATAAGTCTCAAGATTGACACCGGCGATTTGTTAATGTTCAAGAAAACCCGGTTGGCAACTCTCTCTCTCTCTCTCTCTCTCTCTTATCCCAGATGAGAAAGGAGTGAGAGAGAGAGAATGAGAGGTGAGGGGAAGAGGACCATCGAGTCTGAAGCTGTGTCGGTTGGGCGGAGCTATTAATCCACAAAGTCAGAGACCTCCCATAGTGGGATAAACCACAAACAGATTGGAAATCATGTTTTGGGAGGTCTAATTAAAATAAATATATTCATATCTTTCTCTCTCTCTGTGTTTCTCTATTCTCCTTTCACCCCTCTTCTTATTCCCTCTCCCACTATACATTTTGTAATCTACAACTACAGACTTAAATCAAAGGAAGATTACAATTTGTTTATTAATCAAAGTAATTTTTAATTTTAATATTTAATGTCATATCAAAATTAATTTAGAGAGTTATTCAATTTATTTTATAATAAATTAATAATAAACAAATTTAAATCTGTGAAATAATTGTCGAAAAAAAATAATTTTTCAAATATTTTTCTTATAAATTTGTGTTATATTTATTATTTGTGATGAAAAGAAAACAATTTTAATTTAATTGTATAAGTATCTGGTTCACTGAGCCGTCGCTGGGTCATTAAAAAAAATTATTCCTTATTATCAGGTTTGGATGGTAATATTAATACCTGGTTCACCGAGCCGCTGTTCAAATAATTTAAAAGGACATAAATTTAAAAAAAGTCATAAAACATGCACCCCTTAAATGTACGTATTAATGCACTGAAAGACAGAAACTGTGTATATAATATAAAATATATTTTGTAATTTGATTTGATTTATAATTATAATATTTTGTATTTAAGGAAGCGCTGTTTGACGTAAATGTTGACGTCATTTAAATTTCCTATTTTAAATTAAGAAAAAACTAAGAAAGATCGTTTCCGGAGGCTGAAATCAATACAGATCGATTTTTCTTTATAAAAATTATTTATGGGGTGAATTTCAAAAAACTCCTTCGAGCAGTATAATATTTCAAAAATACAAATATATATATATATATATATATAATTTTTGCTAGTATAATAAGATAAGATATAATAATAATATTTGGACTGTTAAAGAAAAAAAATAAAATCACAATGTTAAGAAGAGAAGTAATATAAAATACTAATTAGTTGTAATGAATAAATAAACGTATATAATATATATATTTTTCAATGTGATATATCATAATGAGATAGTACATAGTACCATATTATATATATGCGTGTGTTTATGATATTTTTCTTGAAATGATTATATATGTGCATGATATAAATTAAAAATCATTTAAATATCTATATCTACAAAAATAACAAACTTAAAGAATAAAATAATTTTTATTTTAACTTTCCAAATGATATTTATTTAATACATAAAAGAAATTAATCTAACATAATTATTTAGTAATGTATGAGAAGTGTAAAATGATTTAATTTCCAATTTATTAACGTCTAAATAAATTGGTTGTCCACTATGTAATTCATCTGATTATCACTTAATTTTCCTCGAGGTTTATTTTAGAAGATTAATCAGTTAATAGATGTAAATATTTATAATATTACCTACAATACTAAATGTAATCTGATTAGAGATAGAATGAATGTATCCAAAGATCATGCGGGTTATATAAAATTATTATTATTAATTACAAATTGGAATTACAATTGATAGTAGGTATAAACCAGGACTAACTAACTAAATAACTAAAATACCCCTAGAAGGAAAAGGGAGGATAAAGTACATCATCATAAATATACTATTATCTACTTTCAGGTATACAAAGATAAGAATGGTACGATATTAAGGTGAAAAAATTGGTATATAATTAAATTAATTATGGTTATTTGCATAGATATAAATGATAATTGGAATAAATAGAATATACCAGGTTTAATTTCTAAAACATATATTTTTTAAAAAAATAATTTAAAATTTAAATCTCTAAAATGACCCTAACTTAATCATTTTTCAACTGTTCATATATAAATTCCAAAGTATGTAATACAAAATTCCAGACAAAATGGATATCTGGATATCAGATTATTATATTACCAAATTTAAAACTTCATCTTGGATTAGCGTTAAGATAGTCTAAAGTTATATATATATATATATATATATATATATATGACAAAATTAATAATAACACTTTATATATATATCAACTTTTAAGTCAAATTAAATTAATTAATATTTTAAATATATATATATATATATATATATATATATATATATATATATTTGTTAATTTGTTGAGTACTACGTTTATTCATCTACAATTTAGTACATACGAGGGCAATTCACAAAGTTGGTTACGTTTTGGAATTAAGACAAAACTAGTACAGGAAAATGTTTTTTATTATATACATTTGAAAGAGCAACTAAAGTACTATTTTTCTACATAATCGCCAAAAAAAGTTGAGACATTTATCGTAGCGATAAACGAGTTTCGAAATTCCTTCCTCATAGAAATCCGCCGCCTGAGTGTGGTACCCACCTGGCACAAAACTTATGGTAGCCTAACTTTTGAGAAACAATTTCGTACAATAAAGTGCATGAAATTTGTGGAAAACTCAAGGAAAGTTCAGTTATGGTGAAATGTCGGTGAAAAGATCAATGAAAAAATTAGCGATAACCGTCGTTTAACCATAACCGAACTTTCCCGAAGTTTTCCGCAAATTTCAAAACGTAACCTACTTTGTGAATTGCCCTCGAATATTGAAATATTAATTATTCTTATTGATATTAAGATAAAAATAAATAATGTTGATTACACTCAAATTTTTATTTATATAAAATAAATATAAATATGTACTATAATTAAACATGAAGAAATCTAAATGCCTATATTATCCTTAAATACATAACGATAGATTTGAATCTTATTTTTTTTTTTAATTTTAAATTTTTAAAAGAAATTCTTCTTAATGATAATAATTTGATCTCAAGTTTTTGAAATAATTCTTGGAATTTAAATATGTGTAGGTAGTAATAAATTTTTAAATTTTTCTATCATAATAATTTATCTGTGTGCATTCATATTTTATTGTGTCTAAAAAATGTCAAAGAAAAATATTTAACAGATTTATTGTAAATATTTATTGTGATTTTAGAAAGAAATTGATAAAATGATAAAATAATAATTAATTATAATTGTTTATTGAATATATAATATAAATGCAAAATAGAATTCGTTCTTCTTTTAAATAATAAAAATAAAATGATTAATTGTTCTATTCTACATTAGTATCTTAATAAAGAGACATAACACTATATTGTGCAATATTTTGTCATATATTGTGCGATATAAAAAAGGTTAGAAAATTACAACTCTTGCATGCCTAAACATTACATATTCATTCGAAAAAAACAAATTTATAGACAAAGGTAATATAGAATTTCATTTTTTTTTATTTTATTTTAATATTTTATTTTTTTAATATAATAATAATTTAATCTTAAATAAATTGATATGAAAAAAATAAAATATAATTATTATTTATTTATATTTAATTTATATTTGTTTTATTAATAAATGAAGAATATGAATATGTGTTTGAATATGAATATATTAATTCTTCTATTCATGACATATCCATCCCTTCCTCTTATTCCTTTATATTCCACTTCCTTCTTCTTTCATCTAATCTAATCAAAAACTCATATTTTAAAACTTTAAAACTTTAATGGCAGTTCAATAACTATTAAAGACATTTATTTTATTTTTATTTTTTTTTTTTTTTTATTTATTTTTATTTTTTGTAATCTTCATTTTGGAATTTTTCCCACAGCAAGACACACATACATTGATACACGAATAGATGGAATCACACTCAAAAAGACCAATACAAATAGGGACATCCAGTGAGAGAAGTAGCGAAAGAGAAGAGTGAAGAGGGAGAGAAAGAGAGAAAGAATTTAAAGGTCGTTTCGTAAAAATATTTCTATCTCCCACTCTTTTGAATGTATTTTTATACTCTTCTATCTATTCTCCCTTCATTGCAGATGAGAGGCAACTGGTTATTGGGTCCGAAACAGGTGGCTGTGTGCTGCTGCTGTTGTTGTTGAAGTTTTTACTAAATACTCAAAACATACACACGAATAAACATATATATATTAAAATTCTGGATTTTTAATAATTTATCTATTATAAATATTTTTTTAATAATTCAAATTTTTCTTTTATTTATTCATAAATTATTTTTTTTCTTATTTTATTAATTTATAAATATAGTTTATATTTGATTATGTGATTTTGTTTTGTAGTATGTATTATTAAAATGTATAATTTATATTAAATAATCTAAAATCTATATATAATAAAACATTATTTTACTTTTACATTTACTCCATTTTTACCGACCGACGATAGTAAGGGAGGTATTAGTTTCACACCAAATTTCACATGTGGAGATTTTTTACATATCACCACGAATCATGCACTTTATATTGGTTTTATCCTCGGGAAAAATCTTCTTCATTAGTTTTTTCTTAATTTAAAATTATATGACGTTACCCAGCCCTTCATGGCACCACAGCGCCTCCTTATATATTATAAATAAAATAAAATTAAAAATATTTATTTTATATTCATATCTGACTTTTATTCCATTAATAGATACATTTAAATCAATATCTCTGATTACTTCATTTGAGATAAAAATTCAATGTAGCTAAATGTAGCTGGAAATTAATTTATTTCAAACCATCGGTCAGTTCTGTGCCAGCTCAACTTATTAATTAATTATTTAATTTTTATCTAAATATTGATAAAGATGATTTACTTTCTTATCCACCTCTTTTAATATTTTATATAAATTATATTAAATTTCATAATTTAAAAAAAAAATATATTCTATTAAGTACATATTTCCTAATCATCAAAAAACGATTCATTAATTTTTATATTTTTTTTTTATAAAATATGATTCATCTAGGTATACTACTATAAATAAAAAAAGTGGTTGATGGAATTAAAACATCGTTAATGTTCATAGATTTATTTATTTTAATGGTTTTTATTTTATAACTAAGAAAAATTTCGGAAATGTTCCAAAAAATTTTAAAAGAATTTATATATATATAGATAGCTTTACGAAATTGTAAATATCTATTTTCTCATGAGATTAAATGAGCTTTTCAGCAATCAGAGTGGCAATTCATTTTCCTTTTTTTTTCTTTTTCACTTTCCTCCTCTCTACCCTCATTCCTATTCCTACTCCTTCTTTATCCTCTACACTCGTACGATACCCTCGTTCTCACTCTCTCTCTCTTTCTCTACTGACTACTGGAATTCCCAAATACATTTTTTTTACCCTACATATTATCATATTTTTCGGAAATATCTGTTTTACTTCATTTATTCTTTAATAATTTTTCATAATTAATTTCTTTCTTTAAAATTTATCGTATTATTTTTGAAAAAAAAAAAATCATTTTACAAACCATAACCCATGATATACAAATATTTTGATAATATAACCTATTGATTAATTAAATTAATTATAAAATATATGTCTAGAGCAGTGATTCTCAACCACTGTGACGCGAGATCTTGAGGCTCTTAAACATTTCCGACTTTTTTTCTAAATTTTTTCAATTTGGTTTGGGACCACTTTTTTCAATATGGTAAACTTTTACACTTATCTTTTTCTTTGTGAGCCGCCAAATTTTTAAACAGTTAAAAGTGTGCCGCGGTAAAAAAAAGGTTGAGAATCACTGGTCTAGAGTAAAAATTAATTTTCAGCTCTAATTTTACTTAATATTTGAATTTAAATTAATACATACTCACACACTTATTATATTTCGTTTAATAAGATTTGATAATATAGATAATTGATATGAAGAAATATATATATATATATATATATATATTAAATTATGGGTTATTTTCAAACATATTTTCTTTTCAATCATCTGTCATACAAAAATTTCCAGATAATTTTTCACAATTTCAAAATTTACATATTCTCTTATAACTATAATTTTAGTATAAAAATTATCATTAATTCTAAATATTATATAATCAATTCTAAAATTGTTAAATAAATTTAATTTTAAATTTAATACAATTTAAACTTCGTAAATCAATAATTAATCAATTTCTTTTAATTAAGCAATTTTGGTATAAATATTGACCACTAAATGTGTTTTTTCATACATTAATTTTAATAACTCTAAAAGAAAAAAACCCCAAATTTTAATTATTTCTATCTTTCTGACCTTTGCTGCCCCTTCTTCTTTTTTAAACCTCACGTCACTCTCTTTTTCTAATTTAAGCGAGTTCTGCTTTAACATTTTTACTTTTTTTTTTCTTCTTCTTCTTCTATTCGACCTCTATCAATATATTGATATATTTATGAATATCTCCTTTGGAAACGGTTTCAGACACTTTCGTTCAGGTTGTCATTATAGAATATAGACTCAGACAAAAGGAAAAATGACTTGTTCTGAGTTTCCCCCCTTCTCTCTGTCTCACTCTTTCTCATTCGTTATCTTATTGGTTGTAGGGTTGAAACAAATGCATTCACTATCTCTCCATTTGAAAAATACTTGGAAAAAAAAGACAGACTAATAAGTTCATTCGTTATTAATAATAATAAGAAGAAGAAGAAAGAAATGGATTATAAAAAGAAATAGTTGAAACATCTGCAGCAGATGTAGATATTTTTTAACTTTACATTATGATCTTTATCTATCAAAAAAGTAAAAAATAAAAATAAAAATAAAAAATGATAAAACATTTTTAGGTAATTTTTTAATTATTTTTTATTATTTTTAATTGGTAAATAAAAAAAAAGCAACAACAAATATCTATATATATAAGGAATTTGTTGTCAATTATATACATTAAAAACAAAAATATAATTGAGAAACTATTTACTTATAAAATATTAATTAATAACTAAAATATTAAAAAAAAATAAATAAATAAATATTGTTTCCTCGAATAAGAATTTCTGTTTCATAAATTATAGAATGGTGAAATTTTATAGAGAATTGTAAAATATATGAGAATATTATGAATTTTTGTAGAATTAATTAATTTAAATAATTTAAACAATTTTTATTGAAATAAAAAATTTAACAAACTATTCACTTTTAATAATAAAATAAATTATTTTTAATTAAGAAAAAGAACGATAAAAGTGCAATAATTAAGTGGAATTTCTTTTTCTCCTTTTTTTATTTTTTGACAACCCACATCTGACAAAATTCAATGGAATATTATTTTATTAAAATATACGACCAAATATATATAACAGTAAATATTAGGAAACTATTCTTTCAAAATTTAGGTAAAATTTGGCTCAAATTAAACTAATCAAAAATCTATTCTATTTATCAGACTTTAGCAAAGCATGATTGAATATCTCCGGAAAAATCTTTTTCAAATTTTAATTTTAATATCGATTTGAAAAAATAAAAAATTATTTCTGTGGATTTATTTGGAAGATGTTATACTTGAAATTAATAATTCGATAATAAAAATATTTAATTTAGAGAGGAATAGAATCAATACTCAAAATCTGAGAATGACTTCAATAGCAACAAAGTAGAAATATGAAAATAACATTCATCGTAGCATTTAAGGGTCGAAAAAAGATGAAAACACTGGGGAATGGCAGAGACAGTGTTACGATTTAATTTTAATTATTAATTATTATTATTATTATTATGTATATTTATAAACTCCGAAATATACCATGCAACAATCTTATGAAAGACTACAAGCTGATCAGCAAGTTTGTCTAGCAAATTCCTGGACTTAGATTCAGTCCTCAGAAAATTTTCTTCTTTCTGGTAAAAAGTCATACAGTCTAGGTCAGTGATTCTCAACCACTGTGCCGCGGCACTTAAACTTTTTTTTCTAAATTTTTTTCAATTTGGTTCTAAAAACGAAACAAACTTTTTTCAATATGGGAAACGTTTACACTTATCTTTTTCTTTGTGTGGCGCCAAATTTTTAAACCGTTAAAAGTGTGCCGCGGTAAAAAAAGGTTGAGAATCACTGGCCTTAGTGATTAAAATTGAGAAGCTACTTGAAGTCTTAAGTAATCCGACCAAGAAAATCAAGATCAAGGTGGAGTTGATCAGTTGCACTGATCATACAACAAAAAAAAAAAAAAAAACACCCTTAAACAAAAACAAATTTGATAAGCGCTTCGCTCTGATAGGATGTTTAAAAGCCAGAGAGGTTATGATCTCTAAGCAAATAGAGAGTTATAAAATTGGTGGAATATTCTAATTATCAATTATAAAATTCGTAAATTCCAAACAAAACAAAAAACAAGTCTTATTTAAATTCTGACAAATTTTTTCATAAGATATGAAATATGTAATATTTAATTATCTATAAATTGTTTCAAATAAGTGTTTTCATATTTGTGTTATTTTAGCAAATATGGCCATTTTACTTTATTTTTAATATGCATTTATTTATTTATGAATGGATTCAAGCGAAAATGTTGTCAAGTCGTCAGAAGTTTAATTATAAAATTTGGTAAAGATCGACTTTAGAGTTTGACCCGAATTTTGTTCACAAGATTTATGCCACACACTTACACACGCACACACACACATTAACGGGAAAATCACTTTTTGAAATTATAATGACTTGAAATGTAGAGAGATCTGTCAAAAACCACAATTCGGAAGTCAATCGGGATTTACTCTCAAAAAACCCGGAAATTTTTTTTTTTTTCAATTCATATAAGTAATTAATAAATAATAACTTTATTAGAAACAGTACAACTCAATGATACAATAAAAATCAATAAATATAATGTTTACTATTTATTTAGAATTTAGGTAAAAATTTGATAATATTAAGGTAATTTTAGGAATTGAATGAAGGTGTGCTGACTTCATCCCTCTGATTATCAATTTAATAGAATTATGTGCTACTAAAGTATTGTCCTTTGATAACACGGAAGTACTAATCTGAACAAATTAAAAGGAAAATAAATGAAATGTTGGATAATTGCTTTGTTTCTATGTGGCGGGTCCTTATCCTCCTCTACTTTTGTTTGTTCATTCGCCGCCATCAAGTGAAAATAGTGTAGCCGATATTCTTTTTACATAAGAGCAAAAGAGAGAGGGACACATCCACACACATATAAAGGGGTAGAGACGCTTGTCGTAAAATAACCGAAAAACCGATCTTAAAAATTTTTATTGGGGCTCTTCCCCTCACTCTTTTCTCCCCACCTTCTCATTTTCGGCTCGTTTGATCTCTACACTATTTATCTCTTTTGCTCTTTTGATTTTTCAACTTTTTTTTTTTTTTTGATAGCTCATTTTACTCTTTTGATTTTTGTTTCTTTTTTTATTTATTCTTAATTCACCAGATAGATATAGATAAAGATAAAAATTTGAGTGTTATTCCTTCTCTCTGTGTGTTCGTATGTATATGTTATGTGAATTTGAAAAAGAAAACAACTTAAACAAATATTTATAATTATATATATAAAATTTCAAAATCAAACATTTTTTTTTAAATTTTGATTAAATAACATACGAATTGAATTATCGAATCTTATTATTCAATAAATATAATATAAAGTTGTGATTCTCAACGTGGACGATATCGCCCCCTGGGGGGCGATCGACATCTTCAAGGGGGTGATTATTTGACTATATGCTTTTGGAGGGCGATAGTTATTATTTTTGGGAGGCGAAATCATTTTCAACTCTAAAAAAAAGGTAAGATGATTTTGCGATCAGGCTTTCCGCTTTTTTTCAATATGGTTTAAAAAAAGGTGAGATTTTACGATCAGGTTCTGAAACTCGATTTTTCAATATGGGTCTAAGTATTACCAAGGGTACCTACCTTAAATTAGGGATTATCATGCAATTTTTATCTGTGGAAGGGGGAGGCGAATTATGAAGTCGAGCTTACGAAATGGGCGTTTGGTCCAAAAAGGTTGAGAAACGCTAATATAAAGGAAATAATTTGTTAAAATACATAATTAAGAAGTAATTTGTTTTTTCAAAATAATTTTAATTAATTAAAAAGAAAACTTTCATGTTATATAGAGAAATTTATTTAACATTTTGAATTAGCAAATACTCATATTTTTATAATTACTAGGTTGTTCAATAAGTTCGCGGAATGATAAGATTTGGTATTGGAATAACGTCGATTGACTGAAATAGATTTAACAAAGGCTTTAGGCATTTCATTGGGCAGAGTGAGCAATATTTGGAGTGTTAATGTTTAGGTTTCAAAGAACTATGTGCAAAATGGGTTGGTTTCTTCATTTCATTTCATTTCAGTTCCGCGAACTTGTTGGACAACCTATTATACTTGTAAAGTATCGTTTCTCAAGCTTTTTGGACCAAACGCCCACTTCGTAAGGTCGGCTTCATAATTCGCCCCCCTATAAATTTTAACAGATAAAAATTGCATGATAATCTCTAATATAAGGTAGGCACACTTGGTGATACTTAGAGTAATGTTTTTTTTTAGAACCATATTGAAAAAAAAGCGGAAATGTTTAAAAGCCTGATCGCAAAATCATCTTATCTTTTTTTAGTGTTGAAAATGATTTCTCCCCAAAAAATAACTATCGCCCCCTTTAAGATGTCGATCGCCCCCCATCGTCCAGGTTGACAATCACTATTGTAAAGGGTAGAACGGAAATTTTATTGAATATTAAATGATATAATCAATTATAATAACGAAGAGAGTCACTGATACAAAAATACCCTTATTAGTTATTTTTTTAATCAATACGATTATATTTTAAATAGGAAGAATCTTTGTTTGAGGTGAGTGTGGGAGGTATAGAGGATTTTAATGTAGGGGTGAGTGAAGCGGGGATAAAATAGAGGGCGCTCTATTATGTTAGGGGTTTGATAGTAAATGACTTGGCAAGCAAGTAGTGTGTTTAATTTGGAAGGGTGGCCAGGGGATGAATGAGCCACCTCCTCGAACATCTTTGAAACCGCATCCTGTGTCTTAGTCGCCACAAAGACTTAAGACAATCGATCTGCACCGCAAGAGAAAGGATGGACCGTGTGCACATCTCGTACTAAAACCAACTTTCTTAACTCGTTTCATGTCCCAATCATTACTCTTTTAAAACAAAACAAACAAAAAAATACAAAACAAGAAAGAATAATAAAGTGGTCGCACCAACTTATTATGTTAACTAAAAGATTTGTATTCTATATAATCAGATTCTCTTTTATTTGGTAGAATAATTAGACTCTAAATGGAAAAACAAACAAACAATTGTGGAATTTTAATAACGACAAATTCTAATTTATATATAATTACATTTGATGAAATATAGAAAAATCTAAAAAAAAATTTTTTTCGAATTTTAATTTTTACTATCTCGCTAGTATTGTGATCACGAAAATTTTCGATGTCGAGATTTTGATGTTTTTATACGTTTTGAAGGTCCCTGAGTCATTTTCACTAATGTTGAGAAAAAAGTCTTTGTGTAGACAAGACACGGGCATTATTCAAAATTCGTAGTTTTTTTATCCATTTTAGAGAAATGTAGCTCATTCGGATGAGGACCATTAACTACCACGTTTTTATTTTTTTCCCTCTAAAGTGGCCGTAAAAATAAAGATATAAATAGATAAATAAAAATTTGATAGTTTTTCACATGATTGATTATATAAAACTGCTATATATAGAATTTCAGCTTGATTGAATCGCTGAAAGTACCGGAATTAATTTTTCAAAATTTTTAACACGTTGACTGGCAATCACGCGCCATCACGGGACGTGGTGTCATCAAGAAAGAGCCAAACACGCGAATTAATTTTTTACAATTTTAAATTTTGACTTAAAAATGAAGGTAAAGGTTTTAAATTTAAATTTAATTTATGTTAATTAATTAATTTAATCGAATAAAAATACTAAACTGTATTTTTTTAAAATTAATTAATCCAATTTAATTATATTTAATCTATATAATTTAATTTTAATTAAATTTAATTTATATATAATGTATGTTAATTAATCCAATTCAAATTTGCGAGATAGTTGAATGGAGACACTCCAGATTTGTTTATTATTATTTTCGTAATTTTTATTTGTTAATTAATAATAAATTAATAAAATCAACATCAATACTAACAAATATATAAATATTTTTTTAATTATTATTAATAAATAAAAATAATCATTCATAACAAATTTCAAAATTGAAACAAATATAAGAATACAATTTATTTCTTTAAACATATATAATATAGAAACAAATAAATAAATAGTTAGATTATTAATCATAAAAATATCTTTTAAAATAGATAAATAGGATTAAATTAAAAAAAAAAAAAAAAAGAAAAAAAAAAGAAAAAATAAATTAATGTTGTGAGTTGAAATGACGTTGACGGGATTTTCAATTCCAGTAGCTGCTTGTCGAATATCTGATGATGTCTGATGCTTGATGATTGGGTAGGTGAATGCGCGAGGGGGGAGGTAGGCTTTGTTGTTCGTTGTTTGGTTGTGTTGCCCATGACCCACAGGAGCAGAAAGGTCATCGCAGAAGAAGACAGGTAGCCATGATGATGATGATGATGATGATTCAAATCGTATTGGCTGCTGCCTATTGTACTGCTGCCCATTTCAAAAAAAAGGATCGCTTTGCTGCTCAAACATCATTAATCATTTTCTTTCCTCCCCCCCCCCCTCTTCCTCCTACCTTCAGCCACCATTACCTCACCCATACAGGCGACGTACTACTTAGTCTCATGTTTGCATACTTCACCCTCGCATTCGGTGACTTACACCTTGTAATAATAACAAGTCATCAAATCAGATTTAGAACTTGGTGATAAGGGTGGTTTTCTCCTTTTTTTTTATTTATTATTCTTTTTTCCATTTTCCATTATCAATACTTTTCTTGTAACTCTGAATTTATTTATTTTTTTATCATTCTTACTCGTGTACCAATAAATATCTTGAAATTATATATTACATTTTTTTTTTACATTTTACAATTATATATAAAAATGTATGAAATTCTAATTCAAATATTATTTATTATCACGTCTTGAAGGTGATATTTTATATTATGATATATTAAGCTTTGATCCTCATACAAGCAGCAAGCAAAAGACACCGATTCAAGAAAAAAAAATAAAAGAGTGAGAGAGAGAAGAGGGAAAAATTATCTTAAAAAGATTTATATTCGTTGATAAATAGAAAATAAATTAAAAAAAAAAACAAACGAGCAAAGTTTAGGAAAAAAAATTAAAGATCTTATTTCAAGACATTTTTCATCTCAGGATAGATCACTTAAACATTTATTTATTTTTACTTTAATATAATATATTTATAAAAAGACATATAAGAAAGAGAGATTTGCATTTAAAAGATTATATTTTAATAAATTGATTCTGTATAATAACTCCTATTCATTCTTTCTTCATATTTACTCAAAATTTAAAAATATAATTTGTATTAATTTATTTAATGTTTATTAAATATATAATTATTTTTTTTATATATACTTATGATATACTGTCAGTTAAAAAAAGTTAAAGTAAGTTACAGTAAGTTTAAATAAGTTAAAGTAAGTTAAAGTAAGTTAAAGTAAGTTAAAATAAGTTAAAGTAAGTTAAATAAATATAAATAAAATATAAATTCAATATTTTTTTTTAATAATTAAAAATTTAATTTAGTTGTTAAATTTTAAATTTGTATAAATTTATAATATCTTTATCTGTATATTTACATTTTTTTCAATTTCAATTTTTTCTTTATTTTATTAAAAAAGATTTTTGTTTTATTTATACAACATATAACTTCTTTTAAATTATATTGTTATTGCAAAAGATAACAAATATATCGACTATACATATGATTAACTAACATATAAAGATTTTATTGTTATATAAATATAAAAAAAGATATTCGAATTTTGTTGTTGTTTCATTTATATAAAACTAAAGATATCTTTCTTCCCTATTATATATATAAACAAAAGAGGGTGAATTTTATTACTATAATTCTAATAAATCATTTAATAAATATAATTTATAGTGTTTTTTCGATAAACATTATAAATTTACAATTATTGAGAAAAATAAAAGTGTTTTTGTTTATTCATTTTCAATTTAAATAAGAGTTATAGAATACAATATTGATTAAGTATATATGTATATACTAATTTCAAATTACAAAAAAAAAAAAATCAAGATTCAGGTTAGAAAACAATTCAAACACTAATATTACCCATGGATACTATATTCTGGTGGTTAATTAAATAATTATTAATTTCATTTATCAACAAAAATAATAATTATTCTTTGTTTCTATAATTTATTAAGTATTAAATAATTACTTGTTCCTATATTAATGAAATATAATATTTATATTATTATTAATCAGTGCTATTGTTCTTTGAATAGAATTGAATTCTCTCAGACGAGTTTTATCTCATTTCAATCGACAGTTGAATATCAAATTAAGGATGAATTGTATTTAGATTTAAACAGAGAAAAAGAGAAAGGGATATAATATATATATATATGGGTATTGGTGTATAATAGTCTTTTGATAATCAAAGTTTTAGTAAGGAAATTTCTTTAATTTAATTTAAATTTAAGTGTGAATAATTTAAAAATAAAATTCTTAATTTTTACTTTCCTGCATACTTCGTATAAGGGAAGTATTGGAATCGTCAAAAATTTCGACTTCGAGATTTCGATAGATCTTGACGTTTTAGACCTCCCTCAGTCGGAAAATACCATTTTTCGAATTATGTCTGTGTGTGTGTATGTATGTATGTATGTATGTATGTATGTATGTATGTATGTATGTATGTATGTAATGTCTGTAAGCAAATGTACTCAAAAACTAATCAAGCTAGGACTTCGAAATTTGGTACACCGATATTATTCACAGTTTGTAGATTTCTATCAAAATTTCGTCAAAATCGGTTAACCGGAAGTGGTACTTTACCTACACTGGTTGCGTTTACCTTTCAAGTAAAGTACCAGTTTGCTTCGAGATATTTGCTTCCTATTTTGTATATAGATTTAAAAATATGAAAAAAATTCAGATACCAAATTTCATCATGATCTGACTACCGGAAGTGACATTTTACCTATACAAGTAGCGTTTCTTTTTTACCGACCGACGATAGTAAGGGAGGTATTGTTTTCACACCAAATTTCACCTATGGATATTTTTAGGTACATATCTCCACGAATCATGCATTTTCTTAACAGAAAAAAGTATTTTTAGCATGATGTCTGTCCGTCCGTCCGTCCGTCCGTATAGATGTGTACAGCCTGAACGGCTCAACGGATTTTGATGAAATTTGGTATATTTACTTAATACATCATTAGGATGAATTGATCAACTTTTGGTGCAAATCCGGAAACCGGATGTGCTAGTATTGCCGATCGAAGAGAGGAAGTGAAGGGTTATTTTCATATCAAATTTCACGTGAGGACATATCTCCACGTGTTATGCACTTTGTATTGGTTTTATCCTCGAGAAAAATCATCTTCATTAGTTTTTTCTTAATTTAAAATTATATGACGTCACCCAGCACTTCATGACGTCACAGCCAGCCCTTATATATTATAAATAAAATAAAATTAGAAATATTTATATTATATCCATATCTGTTTTTTTTACATTTAAAATATCAGTTAACCGGAAGTAGCACTTTATTCTATATATATATATATATATATATATATAAATGTTACCAAATATCAAATTTGACACCAATAAACTAATACGAACTGGCTCTTTATCAATACCAAGTTTACACATTCTAAATATTCATTCACAACTCTTTATACCTATTTATATGCGGGAAAGTCTAGGGGAGGACACTCCCGCTTATTTTTTTACTATTTAATTGAATTAAAATAATTTTAATCAAATGAAATAAACTATTTATATATAGCCGAATATTATAAATATTTATACGAGGTCTGTTCAAAAGAAAAGGTGATTTTTGAATTATTTCGAAAAGTATTTATTTATTCATCAATATCCCCTTCATTGTAATTCTCCTCAATTATACTACTCATGTTAGCACTTCTGAAATGCACTTTTCGGTATGACCATCAGCCCGTTTTTCGATTCCGATCTCATCAATTGTGGGAAAATGCTTTCCTTTGATTGGTCTCTTCAGTTTTTGGATTCGGGAAAAGTCGCAGGGAGCCAGATCTGGTGAATTCAGTGGTTGAGGCATGATTACGGTGTTGTTTTTGGCCATAAAATCACGAACAAGCAATGATCCATGATTTGTTTTTCCACAATTCTGATCGATTAAGCCCTATTGCCGTTGCATAACTTCCTAGTAGTATACCTTATTTTTTTTAAGTAAAAAATCGAAGAACACACAAAAACACTACTAACTTTTTCAGTTGTCAAAAACAAACTACTAATCAAAATGGCTGATAATGTCAACAAATGAGAAACGTATGTGTACCAACATAACAAATAAAATATCCATAATCGAACAGCCCGAAAATATCAAAAATCACCTTTTCTTTTGAACTCACCTCGTATATTTTATTAAGTAATAAACATGATTAGATATAAAGTTAGAATCCTAAAAAATAGAAATATAAAACTGGATTTAGGTATTTAGATTCGAATGGAGGCAGAAATATTAGTGAAAAGTGTATTTATAGTATAAAAATCAATTGAAAAACGATTAGTGGGGATCAAAAATATGAAAGGCAATAGAAAATGGCTTAGAATAAGTTGATTTGGAGGGATGTTGTTTCGAATCAAAAACTTTCGAATATTATAGTTATCTAAATAGTAGTTGTAAAAATGAAATGTTTTAAGTGAAATATAAAATTAAAAATTTTAAAATTTAATACGATACGTTTCAATTTATTTATACATATATATTGTATATTATTACAATAAAATAAATGAAATTTTTTATAATTAAATTAATTTATCTTCTTACATTTATTATTTTCAAAATATATATACATAAATTAATATATTTTATATATTTTACAAAGTATAAATAATATTTTTAAACTAAAATATATAATGGTGAATATATACTCGGTGTATATGTTATGATACTTAATGGTTTAAAGGAGCGATTCTCAACCTGTGGGGCGCGAGCATATCCAAGAGAAATTCCCGACTTTTTTCATTATAGTATAGTTCTAAAAAAAAAAAAAGTAAGATGATTTTGTAGACAAACTTTTGAACATTTTCGATTATTTCTCAAATTTTTCAATATAGTTCTCAAAAAAACAAAAACGTCAGATGATTTTGCGATGCTCTGAAACATTTCCGATGGGGGAGGGGGGCGCGATGAAAATTATCATTGAAAATTGCGTCGTGAGTATTTAGTTGAGAAACACTGGTTTAAAGTTTAAAGGTTACAAAGATTATAATCTTTTTTTTTTATTTTTTATTTATTTATTTATTTTTTTAAATTTTTTTTATATAAATTCAATATTCAAGCACATTTGTTACCTGATTTTAGATCAACATGTCAATTTTTTATTGACAAATAAATTTCAAAAAAAGAAGGAAAGAAATTCTTTCACTCATATTTCTATCAAGACGATTTTTTATTTTATTTTATTTTATGGTGATTTTCTTTGAATTCTGTATAAATCTGACCCATGGTTGACTATAAATTGAACATTTAATTTGAATGTCAATCGGTGACCCTCGTTTTTGTTGTTGTTATTGTTGTTGTTGATTTGTTCGTTTCTATCTATATCTTAAGAAAAATATTTATGCATATTTTATCGTTTGTTTGTCTTTTTTTTTTTTAAGATATGGATATATATATTTTGTATTTAGAGATATTGATCTCTCTCTCTCTCACACCCCTCCTCCCCCTCACCACTCTTTTAAAATTCCCTCCATCGTTTTCAAATAATTTTTCCATATTTTTGTAATAACTACAAATCTACTCGATGTTTTGTCTACCTTTTTTTTCGGTGTCGATGATAAAGACATAAATTTTCCTCCCTGTGATGTGTAAGAAGAGAAGAGGGAGGAGGGAAGAGAGTCGATGTCATTTCAAGATAGACAAGAAAGAGACGGTCCAGGGATGAAGGATGCTTGCTCCTGGACTGGATATCTTATGTATTTACTATTCACTAGGAATCCTTCTTCTCTTTCTCCTTCCCTCATTCCACCACCCCCACTTCTTTCCTCTCCATTTAAATGACTGATTTCTTAGAATTTTTTTTTCCAAAACGCACATCAAAATACATATCATTTTATTTATGATTATTATTAACAATAAGATATTATGTTTACTAGATCTTTGATAGATTAAAATTTGAATTGATATGTGGTTATAATTTTATTTTTATTTTATTCTCTTTTTCTTTCAAAACTAAAAATAATATGTTGATTTATTATTATTATTTAATTATTTATATAAATTGAAAAATGAGAGTCAACGAGTGACTTATGGGCAGTTGGACACTACGCAGCCAGGTTGCAGCAGCCAATCTGATAAGAGATAGCAATGAGATGCCTCTTCTTAAAAAGTCAAGAAATCATAGCAGCTAAAATGTTATGTGACATCTGATCCATGCAGGTTAGTAAGCCCTTATGATTGAAATTGATATATACAGTAGAAGAAAGGGCGGCTCCTAAAATGGACTTTCTTTATTTCTCCCGAAATGTAGACATTTCGCTTATTCTAATGGTCAATAAGTGTACACCGTTGTGTCAAAAAATAGCCATTTCAGTTTTGATTTGTTCCACAAATTGTTAGAAAGAAATTGTATGCTTGAAAAGAAAATTTTAACTTATTTCATCTAATTTACTAATTAATGAATGAAATATTTCAGCAAGATGTTAAGATGGCAATATTTTAAAGCCAATAATAATTGTCAATATTTTATCATATACATTATATAAATTTGCTTTTGATAATAAATACCGTGCCAGTTACCTAAAATGAACTACTGTATCTGCGTGCCTTTTCATAACTACTGAGTTGCTTAGCAAACAAATATAAAAGAAGAAACAATTGAATAATAATAACCATCTGAAATAAATAAATTCAAATTGTAACGACAAGGTTAGGCATTCAGTTTTCATTTGTCCTTTGAAATGAGGGAGGGGAACTGTCTGCCCTAATCGATCCTCAAATAATAATAATAATAATTATATTATCCATGGCTTATATAACAGATTTTTGTGGACTAAATTATTAATTTATTTGTTGATCAAAAAAAATTTAGAAATCTATTTAACTAACGTACTTTTGAAACTTAACACTTGATTTTTGGATTCAAATTAATTGATTTTTCTTTTTTGTTTGTTATAAATTATTTTTTGTTAAATTATTATCTGGGGTCTATTGAGAGGTTGTTGAGATTGTTTTTTATATTAGATGATGTTAACTTCAGTGATTATATTAGCCATTTAAATTATTCTAAAATCTTTGCTTTATATAAAAAAAAAATTATCAAAAAACATAAATAGGCGTTTTTTTTTTTGAGGTACAGCCAGTTAAGCAAATTCACTGATTCTCTTATATCAAGATGACAAATAGTTCCATAATTTCTTCTACAATAAATAATTTTATATTATCATCTATTATTTTAAATGTGATCAAACCATTTATAAATAAATATAAGAGAAAAATGAAATCAAAACAATTAATTTCAAAAGAATTGTAATATATAATCATTGTAATATTCCCAATATAAGACAATTAAGAATAGAAAGTATTATATATTAAAGGATAAATAGTTTTGGTTTTAAATTAATATAATAATTAGAAATGAGTATTAAATTCTATATAATATTCAATAATTCAATATCTATAAATTTTGCAAATTATTAAAATAAAATAAATTTTTTTTTTTTAATATTTCTTTAGTGTCACTATTATTTAAAAATATGTAAAGTAGAAAGTAGTGTGATGCTATTGAACCAGTTTTTTTTTTAGAAAGGTGGCAGTAAAAAAGAACAAAACTATTTTTATGAATATTGAATAATATTCTTTCTACCTGAGCTTTTTTTTCTTACTACTACCCCTATATTCTTTATCAATCGTTGATGGACCACCCAACATGGAAAAAATATAAATTTTTTTTTATTATATTCTATTTTATCACCAACCCTTCGAAAAGCGTGTGTGTATGTGTGTGTTTTTATTTATTATTTAGGCCCAATTAGCGAGGGTTTATGAAAATTTCAAAGGAATTCTATTGAATTATATGTGTTTATATCTACTGTTAGTGATTCGTAAAGTTTGAATGGTAATATAGAAACAGATAATTGAATGATGTACTTTTAATTATTCATATCTATGTTATGGGGCTTAATTAAAAGTATATAATCTAAAGATAGTAATATATATAATGTAGCTATATGCATAGAGATGTGAAAGTTAATTATTATATTCAACACTGTATATATTAAAATTTTATTCAATAGTCAAAATTCAGAAAGAAAAAAAATTAATTATAATATACATATATGACTAACAAATTTTTTTTTCACTATGTCCGCGAATATCTTGCTTATTTAATTTAAATATAATTGTATTATTAATAATAGGTATAAATTAATAAATATAAAAAATAAGTTGACCTGTGGCCAGGTCCGAACCGACCGAAGGTTTGAAGTAAATTAATTTCCAGTTACAGAAACAATTTCAAATAATTTTAATATATCTATTAATGTAATAAAAACAGATATGAATATAACATAAATATTTTTAATTTTATTTTATTTATAATATATATGTAAGACCAGGCTGTGACGTCATGAATGGCTGGATGACGTCATATAATTTTAAATCAAGAAACAACTAATAAAGATGATTTTTCTCGAGGATAAAACCAATACAAAGTGCATGATTCGTGGTGATATATAAAAAAATCTCCTCATGTGAAATTTGGTGTGAAAATAACCCTTCCCTTCCTATCATCGATCGCTAATACTACCACTTCCGGTTTACGGATTTGCACCAAAAGTTTATCAATTCATCCCACTGAGGCATTAAGTAAATATACCAAATTTCATTTCATTCATCATTTGTACACATCTATACGGACAGACGGACGGACGGACGGACAGACATGCTAAAAATACTTTTTTCTGTTAAGAAAATGCATGATTCGTGGAGATATGTAAAAATCTCCACATGTGAAATTTGGTGTGAAAACAATACCTCCCTTACTATCGTCGGTCGGTAAAAAGATGTGTAGTTTTATTTGAAAGTAGTAATATTTTTAGGATGGAAATATGAAATGGATATTACAAAGATTTTATGAGATTTCTATACAATTAATTTTATTTATTTATTTATTTGATTAATTATAATTAAATTTAAGTAATTAATTTATTTTATTAATTATAATTAAATTTAAGTAATTAATTTATTTTATTAATTATAATTAAATTCAAGTAATTAATTTATTTTATTAATTATAATTAAATTTAATTAATTAATTAGATTAATTTTAATAAAATATCATTAATGTGTTTATTTGATTGATTTTAATTTAATTTAATTTTAATTGTATTTTTAATGTTGAGATTTTAATACACGAAGTATTTGAAATATTAATAATTGTTTTTTATTTTTGTTTTGTTTTTAAATTACAAATTCCATAATAACCAGGATAGTATCTTAGCGGTTATGTGACGATACTCGTATGTTAAAATTGAAAAATTGATTCAAAATATAAAAATATAATTTATATTAAAAATAAATATGTCTAGTAGGGTTTAGATTTCAAAAATTTAAAAAATTAAAGTATCCGTAATCGTAACCATGGCTATAAAGTTTATATTATGTATATACAAATATTGAAATAAATATTCAGTTAATTAATGGACGAAAATTGTAGATGAAATAAAATTCATTTTATTTTATCTTGTAATATAAATAATATATATATATATATATATATATATATATATTTATTCATAATGATAATATCAAAGTATACTATCAATTTATAACTATATAAATTATTAATTATAATGAGATTTATTGATTAAAATAATAATAATCTCTATTAATTTATTATATCCTCAATTAATAAATAATTAATAATATATATATAAGTATATATATTGAATACTCTATATTTAAAATGTATTTACTATATTTTGATATGTAAGCATGCTTGCACGGTAGTCATTTGTAAAAGATATAAAATTACCATTTCTGGTTCGATGCATTCAAATTAGTTATTTTTTAATTCTTTGTAATCCGTTTACACAATTTCTAATACTAATATATATATTATATAAAATATACGACATAAAAGTGTGATTGTTATATATATTTTTTACAATAAACATATCCATTCATAATCAAACTTTTAGAAACTTGGGATTATATTATTTGGTGATATTATATTAAATGAAAAAAAATATTATATTAAATTTAAAGAGAAAGAAAAAGAAAATTAATTAATGCAAGGTAAGAACAATCGTACCGTTTTAAATACTCAACTTCTAAATTAATTATGAATAAGCAAGATATTCTTAATAATACATTAATAAATTTAAAAAATAAAACTATTTTTATTATCTAATAGCATATTATCATATATTGAACATAAAATGTGTGACTTTAAAAATTATTTCGAATCATTTCAACTTTTTGATGTTATATATTGAAATATAAAAATAATTTATATTAATTTTTCTAAAAAATTTTGTTCTATAAATTATAAACCAATATTTTATGTTAATATTACCTCTTTTTTGAACTTTAATTCTTATTTAAAGATTTTTATTAACACTATTCTAAGAGTTTCCTTATTTTCATTCTCTAATCATTCTTAATTTAATCAATTATTTGATAATATATATATATATATATATATATATATGATAATAAGTATGTATTATTATATAATATGTAAATTATATTATATATTAAATAATTATGAAAATAGAAAATATTTTATCTAACACATTACAGTATAATAGTGCTCCAGTGGCGTACCTAGAACTTTTGCCGCCCGGGGCGATCTCCAGTTTGCCGCCCTTTTTATTATAAGTCAATCAAATAGTGCTTTTTATAAATTAATGCACATAAATAAATTATTAAGTTATTTAATCAATATTAATTAATACACAGAGTAAATTTTTTTACACATATTTGTATGCACTCGTAAACATATTAATATAATATTTACTCTTCTAGCTTTCAACTAGAAAAATCGTGTATAATGCTCTCAAAATTTACATTTATATTTTTTCCGCCGGCCCTGCTTTTCAAAAGAAAAATCGATGATTTAAAAAAATATTGGTATATCACTTCAAAGTAATCATATAAATTTTTCAAAAGAAATGACATATATAAACTGATATCAAAAAATTTTAGTTAGGAAAAATTGCTGAACAAAATCGTAAAGATGCGTTTACGAATTCAACGAATTTTAATGAATACAATAAAATAAAATTATTATCCTGTTCTTGGAATTAGAATTCAAAATTTACACTAAAATGCATTTATATACACCGAGGAATAATATTCGAAATCAAATAGTTAATCATAATTTATATAAATCAAATAGTAAACTTATAATAATTATAATAAATATTTATTATTCAAGAAAGAAAAAAAATAAATATGAAATGAATAAGTTGCTTTTTACAACTATAACTAAATATATAAAATGCCGCCCGAAGATAAGTGCCGCCCGGTGCGGACCGCACCCACCGCACCCTCCTAGGTACGCCACTGTAGTGCTCTATGATTATTGATTCTTTCTGTAAAAATTCTAGAATTGTTATTCTTTTCTAGGTTCAAAAAATCGTGGGCATAAATTTTTCTGTCTCACTATTTAGAAAAATCCAACGTTTTCTTCTCTAGCATATAAAAATACAGATTTAGCAATCAGATTGAAAAAAATGTCTAAAATAATAACAAACAATTGATAATATAAAAAGTATCGTCGGATTTTTTGTCTATATTGCCAGACATCGAGCTTCTTTTCAAAAATTCTAAACTGTCATGTGACTTCAATATCTACTGAAAGCTCGCGTGCCGGTCTTTATTCACTAGATTCAAAATCAAAAAGAGGTAACGGAACGAAATCGAGGAGTCGCGCTTCTGAATGCCATCCTTCGTTCACTCACAGTGTACTTCAATTTCACAGGTATTTCTCTTATTTTCATATCAATAAAACTTGTTATATGAGTAAAGTATTAACAAACATTTTTAGAAAATATATAAGCTGAAATGTTAACACTTTTTTAAGAACATATTCAATTGAATTCAATTTGTTCAACAATTTTCCGATCTCGAAAACTAAGAACTACATACTATAGATGGTAAGAAACTATTTTTTCAGAATGTGAATGTTTATTTGATTTTAGAAAAAAAAAATAAAAAAAAAATAATAATTTCAAATAAAAATATTGAATTCTATATTTTCCGAAGATTATTTATCATAATAAATAAATAAATCATTACATTGTTTTAGATTAATATCTATTATTATAAGAAATTATTTAATTAATTAAATAAATAAATAATATATAAACAAATAATAAATAAATAAATAAATAATAAATAAATAAATAAATAATAAATAAACAAACAAATAATAAATAAATAAATAAATAATAAACAAATAATAAATAAATAAATAAAAAACAAATAATAAATAAAAAATAAATAAACAAATAATAAATAAATAAATAAATAAATCTTGTTCATCTGAAAACATAAAAAAATGACTGTAAATTCACTTATTTCATCTTTAATGTTAATGAAAACATTAAATTATTCATTTTTATTTAATGAAGCAATTAATAAACATTTCAATGAAGAACCAATATGTATTATATATAGTGAGTATTTATATATGAATGAGTTATTATTACAATTGCCAAATCAATTAATATTATTAAATGATTGTATTGAAGATAAAAATGTTATTAATATTTTAATTGTAAATTATACTTATGAAAAAATGTATTATTTAGACATACATCATAAAAATTTAATTATTTATTATGACTTACGTAGTTATAATGGTATGAATTTATGCGAAACTTTTCTAAAAAATCAATTAAAAATGATTAATATTTTAAAATTGATTTATAGAACATTGATTGTATGTGAATATTCTACGATGAACAATGATATCATTTCACAATTATGGACCTATCAATTATGGGAAAAAAATAATCATATTAAACTATTACAAAAATATTCTAATGCATATTATAATTATAAATCATTAATATATGGTGTAAAATTTAGAGGGAAAAAATCATACGAAAAACAATGTATCGATATTACATTAAAAATTAGTGAAAAATTTTTTTATAATAAGCATTTGGCTGCTAATATCAACAATGATGATGATGATGATTATTTTATGTTTTCTTTTGGTATGTTTACCAATCCTACTTTATTTACGGACAGTGGTGATTATCTTTGGATAAAACCATACTGTGTTGTTGTGCAAAAAGGAGAATTGCATCCAGATTGGCAAGCATTATTCTGGTGTTTTCAATGGACATGTTGGTTAGCTTTAATTACATCTTGGTTCATAGCTGGGTTTATTTGGCATTCCTTACGCCGTAATCCAAATCTATTCCAATCCCTTATTGATATTATACAAATACTTATTACAGTATCGGTAACATGGTTTAATTCAAGGATAATAAACAATTCAAGAATATTAACAGGAATATTATCAATTATTTCTGTAATTATCATTTCTAGTTTACTTCAATCACAATTGTATAGTAATTTACGTTCACCAGGAAGATTTCCATCCATTGAAACTTTACATGAATTAACACATCCAGTTTTATGTCAACGTTGGGATGCATGTTCATATTTCAGAAACAAATCAAAATTATTAGAATTCGATAGGGGAATAAAGGCTATAAACACATTGAATTCAATATTCTATAATCCCTCACAACCATTAGTTTATAGTTGTGAGGAGGCTGAAACAATAATACATAAAATTAAACATTATCATGATAATTTACATATTATAAAAGAACGTTTAGGTGCTTACCCCTTGCCTATTCATGTGGTTGGTACAAAAGATTATGAAAATTTTGTTTATAAAACATTATATTTGTATTATGAAGGTGGGATTATACAATGGTTAGATCATTTGCAAAATTGGAATGAAATTATAAAAGAAATGTTTCAGGAAAAGCGTGAATCCAATAATAAACCATTTGGTATGAAAAATTTACAAATTGCATTTATAATACTTTTTTTTGGTAATATTATAGCTATACTTGTATTTTTAATTGAAATTATTCTATTTTTTAATATAAAAATATATCCAAAAAAGAAAAAGTTTAAATTAAAAATCAAATATATGAATTAAAATTAAAAACATAATATTAATCTGGGATTAAATGTATTTTTATGTAATAATATTTTAAAATTGTTTAAAAAACAACATTCTATCTTTAAATATTAATATTTATTCTGTTTATATTTTAATTTAAAAATAGAAAATAAATATGTTATATTTGTTTCAAAAAATAATATGTACGTGGTTTATTCAAAAGAAAAGATGAATTATTAATTGTTTCTAAAAGTATTCATTTATTCATCAATATTCAGTTTGTTCCCTTCAAAGTAATTCTCCTCAGATATAATGCACTTATTCCAGCGCTTCTTACAATCGTCGAAGCATTTCTGAATTGCGCTTTTCGATATGGCCATCAGAGCTCGTTCTTCAGTTCCGACTTATCTCATCAATTGTGGCAAAACGCTTTCCTATCATTGGTCTCTTCAGTTTTGGGAATCGGGAAAAGTCGCAAGGAGCAAAATCTGGTGAATACAGTGGTTGAGGCATAATTACTGTTATTTTTGGCCAAAAAGTCACGAACAAGCAATGATCCATGATTTATTTTTCCATAATTCCAATCTTTTGAGCCTTATTGCTTCACGCAAACGTTGCATCACTTTCTTGTAGTATTCTTAATTAACATTACGACCTGTTGGCAAGAACTCATGATGTACCACGCCATTTTAATAGAAGAAAACAGTGAGCAAACCCCTCGCATCTGTAAAGCGCTTGTATCACTTATAAACATTTTTTTGGGACAAAGTAGACTCGCCGAATGCCACAGTCAATATTTTAAGTACGTTGGAGCACTTTATTCCATTTTTAATTCAAAATTTAATACAGATTCTTTGATCCATTTTTTTTCAGATAAAAAATCGAAGAACACAGAAACGTGACGAACTTTTTCAATTGTCAAAAACAAACTACTAATCCAAAATAGCTGATAATGTCTACTAAAATAACATATGTGTACCAACATAACAAAAAAAAAAAATTCGATAATCGAATGTACACAGCCCGCGAAAATTTAAAATTCACCTTTTCTTTTAAATAAACCTCGTATGTCGGACAATCAACCGGTTTAGAGAAGCCCATTGCCATTGTTCACCAAAATGCCTACCTAATCATAATATTTAAATAATTGAATATATATTTTAATCAAAAATAATTTTTTTTTTGTATTTAAATTTCTAAATATTTAATATTTAATTTAAATCTATAAATAAATAATAATTAATAAAAAAAAGCTTGATAATATTTATATTAATAGAATTAAAATCTCATATATGTAATATATATATAAAAGATTGATATTAAATCAAATTTAACTACTAGTTATAAATGAATTTTTAATATGTATATATTTACAACTCTCTAGATACTATTTACCTATAGACATAACTACTAGTTTCAAATGAATTTTTAATATGTAAATATATTCACCACTCTCTAGACACTATTTACCTATAGACAATAAATAAATAAACTAAAAACGCCCACTGACTTGTTACAATTAGACTTAACGCTTGGATGATTTCAATTTTCCAAAAGAGCTAATAAATAGCATAAACATTAATTCAACCAGGTGTTTGTTTGCAATGGATAGTTTTATTGAATGTCAATAGCTGGAAGGGAAATTTTCCGAAAAGTTATTGGCACATACTAATATGTACAATACCTTCTCTTTCTCTCTCTCTCTCTCTCTCTCTATATATATATATATATATATATATCACTCTACATATTATTATAATGAATTTTCACTCTTCCTCTCATAGAGTAAATTGGGGAAAGTGGGATCGTTTTCTCTAATGTTGATTCAATAAACAATTCATTGAACTGATTTGAATCTAAAATCATTGCTGATAATTAGTTTCATTAAATGCTTGATTTAATTCAATCCAAACAACACGAGTATTATATTATATTATATTGAAATTTAATTAGCAATCTCTATAGAAAATATGTAGATGTATATACATAAATATATTAAAATATTTTATTTTTGTGGTTTTTTATTATGTTGATATTCTTAAAAAAAAATTATTTAAATTAAAAAATTAAATTAAGATTTCTGTTTTAAATTAATCCATATGAAAAAATTTGGAGTGTCTCCATTCAACTATCTCGCAAATTTGAATTGGATTAAATAACATAATATATATTATATTAAATTTAATTAATTATAAATTATAAATTAATAAATAATATTTATTAAACCAGTGCATGTTTGGCTCTGTTGGCACCATGTGACGTGTTGGCGCGTGAGATTTGCAGTGTTAAAAAATTAATTATGGTACTTTCAGCGATTCTGAAATTCTATATATAGCAGTTTGATACAATTATTAATCATGTGAAAAATTATCAAACATATATCTTTATTTTTACGGTCACTTTAGAAGAAAAAAAAAATCAAAACGTTGTGGGTAATGACCCTTTTCCGGTTGAGCTACATTTCTCAAAAGTTGATAGAAAACTATGAATCTTGAATAATGCTCATGTACCAAATTTCATCATTCTAGCTCAAACCGTTTTTGCGTAATCTTGTCTACATACATACACACACACACACAGACATTTTTCTCAACCTTAGTGAAAATGATTCAGGAACCTTCAAAACGTATAAAAACATCAAAATCTCAACATCGAAAATTTTCGTGATCGCAATACTATCTCTGGCGACATAGTAAAAACCTTATTAATTTAAATAAATAAATAAATATATTTCTTTTTTTAATATATGTGTATTTTTGTAATATAAAATTCCCTAAACAATAAAAATTTAATTAATCTTAAAATATTTTTTTTATTATTAATGTTAGTTACTAAAATGTTAAAAATCAAGGGGAATGCATATTATTTGTTATTAATTGAATTTACATTTTTATTTAAATGAAAACTACATAATAGTATGTGTAAATAAATAAAAATTGAAAACATTAAAATAATTGAAATGTTTGTGATTAATGTGTAATTTTAATTTTTAAATTATCTTTCTTTCCACAAAGGATGAAATAATGACTCAACATGACAGACAGGTGCCGGAATTAACTGACTGTTTTTTTTAAAAAAAAATTCAAACGCAACCTATTTAACTTTTATTAATTTAAAAAAAAATTATCAAAATATTATCTAGTTGATTAAAAAGAAAATAGAAATTTGATAAATTCACTGTTACCCCTTTTGGTTACCCGCGATCGTTTTATTAAATAATAATAATAATAATTATAGGTAGGTGTATATATTTCATATATAAAAGCTTTAAAATTTATGATAAAAAATAAAAATAATTTAAATTAAATTTTAAATTACTATATATTGCATATCGGTAATTATTTGCAAATTTAATGCAAAATTTGATAGATTTGTTACGTGTTCAATCCCTAGTATATATTTTCAGAAAAAAAACATAAAACTTGCAATGAGAAGTCCTTTATATATATATATTATATTTATTATTTATTTCTTAAATAAAAGAGTATATATATATATAAATTGACAAATTTATTTACTCAAACACTCAAAGAACACTTTAAACTTTAACATCAAAATTCCATTTCATTAGAACTTAGAACCCAAAATATCTTCTTAAGTAAATAAGAAACAACTTCATTAAGAAAAAAAAAAACAAGTTACAGACCATCTATCTAAATTTTAAATAAACTCTTTGGCTTTTACTTATAACACCAACCTATCAACTAAATTTTACCTTGATAAAAAATATATTATTATTATATTTTATTTATTATGTTTTAAATAAATACTATATTTATAAAATAAAATAATATCTGGTTATATGTACCTTAAAGGAAGTTGAAAGGTGAGTCAGAGGGAAATATTGTAGGAGAAAATAGATGATGGGGGTGAGGGAAATATATATGGCGATAGAATAAAACGAAAGTCAGGTTTAGCGAGGCTTCTAACTTGTTTAATATAATAGATATTGTCTAAAGTCAAGAGAAGGAAGAAGTTGAATTTGATGTTGATGTGTTCTGTAGATGAAGAAGAAGAAGAAGGTAAAGGTGGAAAGAAGATAACAAGGGTGAATGTTAGAGGGATGAAGGGGTGAGGTGATGTGGTACGTTGGGGGTGTAAGGGTGCTTGTCATCAACGGCGACGATGTATTAAGCTCTTGGCCCCCATGGATACAAGTGATTAACAAAGTTTTACTTGACTGCATAGTTTGAGGTTTTAGATACATCAGAAAACATATCTTGCATTCGAAAAGTAGCTTTCTTGATTAATGTTTATTAAAAAAAAAACAAAAAAAAAAACAATAACAAACAAACAACAACATTCCCTTATTAATAAATAAGTTTATAGTCAAAAATTCCAAAAAATACTAAACTTAATAATATTTTTATATTATTGTTATTAATTATTTATAACAACAAAAGAATAATATTATAATTTATAATTATAAAAGAAGTATAGAACAAGATTTCTAATAGAAATTAAGAAGAAATTATTTTCTTTAATTTCAAGAATGTTCTATTTAAAAAATTCATGTTTAACTTATTTATTTGGTTATATTTTATTTAATTTTAATTATTATTTTATTTTGGGAAGGGGTAAGAAACTACCCAAAGATCCCTATTGAGAAGCATCGTAAGGATAAAGAGAAGAGGTCATATATTTATATATTGCTACTAGCAAAAATTGTATATATATATATTTGTATTTTTGAAATAATAAACCGCTCGAAGGATTTTTTTGAAATTCAAACCATAGATAATATTTATAAAGAAAAATCGATCTGAATTGTTTTCAGCCTCGGGAAAAATCATATTTATTAGTTTTTCTCAATTTAAAATAGGAAATTTAAATGACGTCAGCAACTTAAGTACAAAATAATATAAATATATATAAATAAAATAAAATTACGAAATATATATTATGGTATATCCACAGGCCATACTTTTCTGTCTTTCAGTGCATTAATACGTACATTTAAGGGGTGTATGTTATATGACTATTTTTTTTAATTTATGTTCTTTTAAATTATTTGAATGGTGAACGGTGAATCAGGTATTAATATTACCAGCCAAACCCGATAATAATGAGTAATTTTTTTTAATGACCAAGCGGCGGCTCGCTGAACCAAGTACTATGGATAAAATTGACCAAAAGACGCATATGACCAAGATTAATTTTCTAATTAAAAATATGAAATGGAGATGGCTAGAACAAAAGACGAAAGATGGACCAAGACAATTACAGAATGGCACCCACTAGATAAAAAGATAAAAATAGAAAGACAACGGACAATATGGAAAAACGACATTACAGAGATTACAGAGGTTTGCAAAAAATTGCCAAACAAAGAAGAGTTTAGAGGCATATGGTAGAGGCCTATGTCCACAAGGGCCTGTTTCCACTATATATAAAAAAAAATATTTTTAAACTTAACTATTATTTAAATTGTTTGATTAATTAATATTTTGTTAATAAAAAGAAAAAATATTCAAATGTAAATAACGTAATTGTGAGAATAATAAGAAATAAGAAGAAAGGCTATATAAATATAAAAATAAATATAATTATTATTTAATATTTAAATAATTTATAAATTTTCTTAAAAGATCCCACAAAAAAAAAAGAAAAAATTGTTAATATCATTTCTTTAAATATAATTTACCTTCACAATTTATTGGATCAGATTGGAAAGATTTATTTAAAAAATATTCCAGTTGGTAGGTACCACGTTGACACAAAATAAAATTTTGAATTGTACGATTGATAGATTGATGTTGGAATGGGAATGTGTCACCTTAAGGGCGTAGTCCTTTCATTTCAGTATCGGGCCTTCAATTATTCATTCGTACAGGTTTCAAATCTCATTGATGATAGAGGAGTCAGACTAAATGGGAGGAGTAGATCACGCTAACGCTCTACACTCGATTCTTGGGGACATTCTCTAGTCCATCATCATGATTATTGGTCGTTTTTTTTTATTATTATTTTTCTTATACAAATTCATATCGATCGGGTTCCAAACAATTCTAACCAGATTGAATATTTCTTGAGTGAGGAGAGAGAGACATTTTATAAACACTTTCTTACCATTCCCTAGAAATATTTACAATTTAATCATAACGTCCATCCATTATAACATTATAAATCTTTAATTTAAAATCAATAAAGAAATTATCTAATTTATTTATAAATGTTGTAATATTTTATATTATAATTGTACAATTTCAATTAATTAAATTAATTGTTATTTTATAAAAATATTAATTTATTTAAATACAAAAAAAAAATATAAAAAAATATTTTTAAAAACACGCTTTTATTTAAATATACTAAAAAGGAGAAAATAATTTCTCCACACACTCCACGATTTCCTTACTATTAATCATATCATAACAAATAAAGCATGGGCGCCAAACATGCAGAGAAAGGAAAAGAATACGAAGGAGATTTCATTGCATATGCACAAAACTTTCTATTTTTTTTCCTTTTCCACTATACTTGATAATTATGTCTATTTGAAGTAAAATTTTCGTTTTTCCCTGCATGTTCGACGCCCACGCTTTTATTTTTTTTTATGAATAATTATAAGAAAATCGTGGTGTGTGTGGAGAAATTATTTTCTCCTTTTTAGTACATATAAATAAAAGCGTGTTTTTAAAAAGTTTTTTTTATATTTTTTTAATTCTTAATTTTTAGTCTTGACAGAAATTTCACCCGGTTTATGATTTCAGGTTATAGTGTTATGAATTAATTAATTTATCAATAATTAATAATATTAATATTAATTAATTAATAATACCACCGAGGTCACCTATGACCTGGGATGAACCTGAATATTGCATTGTCATCGGAGGAACATATGTATGCAAAATTTCAGCTCATTCGAACATTGGGGAGTGGGTCAAATTCACGAATTTGACGACAGAACACGATGTGAAACTAAATAAAAGCGTGTAAAGTTTAAAGTCTCGAAGTCGAAAGTTGACGGTATCAGCAACCACATTCCATCAGACATTCCCATCCAATTATCTACATTCATCTAACGATTATCATTTCTCGATTGGAGTCTCACTTAATTATTTTTTTCCGAAAATTTCGTCGATTTTGTTGTATCTACCTATGATGATTGAAGATACATAGGTACAATCGGAAATTAAATCCCAATTCATGTGCATTGTGATCACACATCTTTTTTCAATCGTTCCAAATGTCATGAAAAATTTAATTTTCCATTTCCCTAATTACTCGTCCCATAAACGAATGTTTCTATAAAATCTATGATTTAATTTTTTGATTTTTCTTATAAATAACTTTATATTCGATTTGCAAAAATAATTATATAAATTTATTTATTTTAAATTTAAATAATTTAATTATTTTATTTTTTTAAGTAGAACAATTATCATTATTTATTTTAACTTACCGTATATTTAGTTTGTGAGAAATTCTAGTTAAAAAATGAATATAAATTAATTCAATTAACAGGTTATTTTTTTGAATTATATAATTTTTAATATTTTAATAAATAATACAATATATATAGGGTATATATATATAAAGATAGTTAGATAGATAGAGAGAGACTAGAAAATTTTCATCATCACGGGTTTTGATTTTTTTTTTTTTTTTGTACAATCAATTGATTGAAAAGAAATAAAAGCTAATGGAAAGAATTTCTGATTCAAGGCTAATTATAGATTATAGATCGAAAAAGAAGTAAAAGGGAGGGAGAAGTGGAAGGAGAGGAGGAGGAAGGAATCATTTGTAAAAAGGCAATCATTAAACGAAAATGACGGCAAGCAATCAAAGAATATAGCAATGATTGGTCTTCCCCTCTTTCTCTTTTTCTTTTTTTGTATTGGGAGAGGGGAAGCCCTTCTATAGATTGTTCACTCATCGGCGCCTATTCTTTTCTCTTGAGTATAGTCTAGCTTTTTTTTATACCAATACATGCTATGAATTTATAAATTGCTTAAAATTTTATAAATTTATAGATTTAAAAATTATATAAATATGCGAATTCCAAATATATAAATGAAATGATTAAAAAAATGTGGGATTTTACATAGGAAAGGTGATGAAAATTTAATTTGAAAAATTTATGAATTAAATATGAGTGATATGGTTGTTTGAGAGTTGAAAAATATATGAAAATATTTTACAATCGGCAATCCAATGTAATCTAAAGAATGGTTTTCCATTTTTTTAATTACCAAAATAATTTAAAACCAAAAATATATTTGGACCACTCAGAAGCCAATGCGATTAACTCCATATATAAACAAACTGAGAAAATGAAGTTCAAAGTTTAGAGCTTATAGAAAATTCAGGGTTATTGATTACAGAAAAATGTTTAATGCATTGCAATATAAAATTATTAAGTTCCTTATTCACTTCATATGTTGCAGATTACATTACATTACATTACTAGCAAAATTTTTACCGACCAACGATAGTAAAGCCCAATTTACACGGGCTTAGTACTTGTCATTAGTTCAGGGGTGGGCAAATACTTTTAAGTGCGGGCCAAAATAAAATTTTGAAAATGTCTTCCGGGCCGGAGGAACATATTTCGAAAACACTAATAAAAAAAATTTATCTTTTTTTTTAGAGACTTATTGAACGAAAAATCAAAATAAGACAACGGACCGGCGGGCGTTCAAAAAGCCCACGCTTAAAAGTATTTGCCCACCCCTGAACTAATGACAAGTACTAAGCCCATGTAAATTGGGCTTAAGAGAGCTATTGTATTCAGACCAAATTTCACATGTGGAGATTTTTACACATCTCCACGAATCATGCATTTTGTTAACAGAAAAATGTATTTTAGCATGATGCCTCTCCGTCCGTCCGTTCGTCTGTCCGTCTGTGTGTCCGTATAGATGTGTACTGCTTGAACGGCTCAACAGATTTTCATAAAATTTGGTATATTTACTTAATGAATGAGTACCATTAATTCATCAACTTTTGGTGTATATACGGAAACACGAAGTGTTAGCTTACATAGTAATTAATTAATTTTATATTCATTGTCGGAAAATATTTCCCTTAAAATATAGTAGTGATAAATAAAATTGATTAATTAAACTAAAAATAAAAACTAAGATCATATAATTTAGTCATTTTAATTCAAGTTCTAAAAATATTTTTTAATTCTATATATATACGTATTTCAAATCGTCGGTCAATCCTGTGCCTGGCCACAGATCAACTTATTAAAATTTGTGTGAGTCGCACATTTAATTAATTAATTTATAATTTATGTGTTTTTTTATTTAAAAAAAAAATTTTTGTTGAATATATATATATATATATATATATAGGTTTATTAATAATATAAATGCATATTAATTTTCAAATCATTAATAAAATAAATTAATATAAATTTTATTTTTAACAAAACTAAGAGTTTTAATTACTCTAAATTTCTCAATTTTTTGTAAATATATAAAGAATTAAAATTTGATTTCAAAATAAAAGTAGTAATAAAATACTAGTAAAATAAAGAAAATAATTACATTTATTTTCCAGTAAATATATTTATAAATATAAGGTAATTGTTTTATATCTAATATTATTATCTTTTTATTTATTTATTTACTATTTATTTTTTTATATATTTTTATACTTATGTATAGTTTTAAGCCTTATCAATTGTACATGGTCTTATACTCAAAACAATACACACTAGATTCTGTTTTTAGAGAATTTCATTAAATGAATTATCCTTTAAATAATAGTAAATGGTGACGTCACTACTATTTTTTTTATGCTTTTATGAATGAATTTTGTTGGTGTGTAACAAAACATGAATGAATGAATGAATGAATAAATGTGAGTGCAAAGGGCAGAGAGTGAAAAAAAAAACAAAAAAGGAAAGTAGAGTAGGGCACATGTTACCGTAGGCTTAAATAGAGGGGGTGTGTAAGCGTGGGTGGAGTGAGGCCGCCATGTGCATTAGAACTCCCAAGGGGTGTTCACCCCGGTTGCAGCTTTTCCACCCCCTAGCCTCTCTCGCTTTCACTCCCACCACCACCAAAAATGCCACTATACTCTATCCACTTTAATTCCCCCTCCTGCAGAGGCCAAAGCACAAAACATACAGACCTACATTTTTTTCAAGGTCAGCGAATGAACTCTGTGTGAGTAATAAAGGGGTTTAAGGGGAAAGAAAAGTAGGAGAGGGAGACACCATCTTATATCTTCTACTACTATTTTAATATAAATTATTTTAATTTATCTCTTTATATCTCTATATTTATCATCTATTTTATTTTATTTAATGTCTATTATTTTATAATTATGTATTGATAAAAAAATAGCTATGCAATTTAAAAAAAAAATAAATAAAAATAAATTATATTCAGTGAATTATTTGATTTCTTTGATTATTATTAATTTATAAAAATATATTTAATAACATTCCAATTAATTATTTATTTTTTTATCATTTACAATAAGAAAAAAATCATCGAATTTTGTATAAATATATTTAATACAAACAATATTAAAAAAAAATTGAAATAATTTAATTTTAATAAAATAATAAAATATATAAAATAATTTATATAAGGTAAAGTATACAGACGTTGGCCCCGAGGCAGTCATTGGCCCCCTATTACTAAAACACAAATAATAAGAGATTTTTATTTTAAAAATTGTGCTATTAACTATTTTTATGTAATCGTTTGTTTTTTGGTTGTATAATCAGTATAGAATACCTAGGCCAATAACTATAACAGGGGGCCAATAACTGTATTTTTTAGGATTTTTTTTTAAAAAGTGCATATTGAAAATGCCATGAGAAAATGTTTTTTTTCTTTGTTCATCAAAATGCTCATAGTATCTATGTTCTGCAAACCTAATTTGACATATATATATATATATATATAGGGTAAAGAATACAGTCGTTGGCCCCCTTAAGCAATTCCTAGCAGTCTCTAATGCATATCTGGGCAAATCGCGGTACAATCTGTGTCAAATTAGGTTTGCAGAACATAGATACTATGAGCATTTTGATGAATAAAGAAAAAAAATCATTTTCTCATGACATTTTCAATAAGCAGTTTTAAAAAAAACCTAAAAAATCCAGTTATTGGCCCCCTATTATAGTTATTGGCATAGGTATTCTATAGTGATTATACAACCATACAACAAACTATTAAATAACCATAGTTAATAGAGCAATTTTTAAAATAAAAATCCTTTATTATTTGTGTTTTAATGATAGGGGGCCAATGATTGCCTCGGTGCCTACGACTGTATACTTTACCCTTTATATAAATCTATTATTGAAATATAAATTTATTTATTTATTTTAAATTTTTTAGTTATTATTTTAAAAGTTCATCAATTTCATTATATATAAAAAAAAAATTAATGTATATTATTATTTAGAATATATGTCAAATGCATTGTTATATATTATTAATAACAATACTGTAATTGTATTATTATTCGATCTAAAATTGAAATTATATACAAAATAGATATTCACAATGATAAAATATTACAATATGAATAATTTATTAGTTATATGTGAGCCTAAAGAAAAAAAAAGATATTTGTCTTTCTTGAAGGACCTGATAGAAGATATAAATATATTCATAAATAGTTTACTACTCTCGTATATAAATTATATAGGTATATCATAATCTTTATAAATATTTAAAATATTTTCTATAATACATATTGAAATAAAATAATTTATCAACTTTTTGAAAAGAGATATTTTGTTTTGCTGATTATAATTATTATTATCATCATTATTAAATGTTTTGATAATAATAATTCTTTACATCCTTTGACTAAATTGAATCTGGTCAATGAGAATGAGCGAGTGTGTTTGAGAGAGATCTGGTACTCTTGATAATTGCATTTTCTCATTTTAACAAATTTTAATAATTAAAGATTAATCTACGAATAATGGTGAATTAAAAGCATGGAATAAGAGAGTGTGGGTGAACAATTCAATCGGGTATGTAAGGGTTGAAGGGGAAAGGAGTTGGGGGGAAAAATATGTGAATGTGTGTGTGTGTGAGTATGGATGGTATAAAAGAAGGGGGTGTATTTTCACTAAAATACAATTTCTTTTCTCTTATGAAGTCATCTATTTAATATCAAAATCTTGACAAGGAAATTATAAATTGATTTTTATACGTAATTGTTTTTAAATAAAGATATATATATATATATATATATATATAACAATCAACCCCCCCCCCATCTGAACCCGGCTGTTAATTTTTTTAATAATGTTTTTGTATAAGCTTAGTAAGAATAGAGAGTAACGGCGGATGGGGTTGATTTAAGAGAGGAAAGGGGGAAGAGGGGGGTTTAATCAAACCCTTTCTCATGAACGACGCCAACGACGACGTGGAGAAGTCAGGAGAGGCTTAAAGCTTTAGCAAGCTATAAAAGCTAATAATACTTGTCTTCTATATATCTATAGAGACAGAGACAGAGACAGAGTCAGAGAGAGAGAGAGAGAGAAATTAAACGAGAGCAGCAGAGAGTGGGCTGGGGGCATGTGTAAAGTTTTGTTAACTTGTCTAGCCACATGACTGATTTGTAATTAATAGGCAACAACGAGAGATGAGATGAGAAGGGATGTTGCAGCCCTTCGCTTTTAAATAGACACAATCACACCCACACATTCAATATAAATACATTGCCATACATACACACACACACACACACATATATATATATATATATATATATATATAAGTATACATATATATTTATATTCAGAGACAAAGGCAACAAACTTTGCTTATAGGACAACTATTCCAATGGCGGCTAAAAATCTTATTTTGCTCAATTTGCAATTAATCAACAAGTTTATAAAAGCATATTGTTTAGACTGACCTAAAATATTAGAAATTTTATATTTAAAAAAATAAAATAATATACCTACCTTTAGTTAATTAAACTTTTTATTTTAGTAAACAAAAAGAGAAATACAAAAATATATATGCTTATATACTTATTATGATAGTGCTAAAAGAAATAATAAAATTTATTATAGAATTGTTATAGAATTCTAGTATACATGGATTAGTGATTCTCAACCTGGGCGATCGACATCTTAAAGGAGGCGATTATTTGACTACATGCTTTTGGGGGCGATAAGTTATTTTTGGGGGTCGATAGTTTTTTTTTTTTTTAAAAAAAGGTAATATGATTTTGCGATCAGGCTTTTAAACATTTCCGTTTTTTTTTTCAATATGGTTCTAAAAAAAAGTAAGATGATTTTGCGATCAGGCTTTTAAATATTTCCGCTTTTTTTCAAAATGGTTCTTAAAAAAAAGGTAAGATGATTTTGCGATCAGGTTCTGAAACTCGATTTTTTAATATGGCTCCAAGTATCACCAAGTGTACCTTCCTTATATTAGGGATTATCATGCAATTTTTATCTGTTAAAATTTATAGAGGGGCGAATTATGAAGCCGACCTTACGAAGTGGGCGTTTGGTCCAAAAAGGTTGAACGCTAACATGGATGATTTATATATCAATCTATATTTACATTCTTTTACATTCTTCATATATATATATATATATATATATATATATATATATATTTGTATATTAATAAATAAATAAATATATTTATATTTTTTCAAATTAAATTGTATGGTATTTTATTATTTGTAATATTTTACATAAATTAATTAAATAAAATATAATTAATGATTATAAAGTTAAATCTTTTTATTTACATTCTTTTATATATATACTTACTAGTTATATATTTAAAAACTAGTAAAATAGACCACTTAATATTTATAAAAATTATATTATTTTTTGTTTTATCAATTACCATAAATGAAAGTAGTATGATTCTTTCGCATCATCACATCAGTTTATCTATTTATTTATTTATTATCAATTATTATTTTTATTTACCATCCTATTATTTTAATCTTAAACAGACAACACCGTTTAACCACCACCCTCATTCTTGCCACCTTCTCTTCCCCCCCCTCTCTAATTCTTCCCAATTTCATCATCTGCTTCACTTGATTATTTGAATACTTGGAAAACTTTCTCATCTATGTCAAAAAAGTTTCAAAATGAAAATAATAATAATAATAATAATAATAATAATAATAAAAAATTAATTGGAATATGATGAGTAAAGGATGAAATATGAAATCTGTATCAAGTTAAAGAGTTGAAGTCAAAAGCAGATATAAAAGATCGTGTAACATCAGATGGATGGATGCTTTACAAATTATTATTTTCAAGTATAAAAATTCAGTAACTTTAATTTAATATATCAAATTTTCAAATCGAATATATTAAAATAATTAAAAAATATATTTAATATATATATACTTAAATAACAAAAGAAATTAAAACTATTAATAAGATTGATTGACCAGGCACAGAACCATCCGATGATTTGAAATAAATTAATTTCCAAGCAACATTATATATTATTTACCTATTTATATTAAGTATAAAAAAAATATTTTTAAACTTGAATTAAAATGACTTAATTATATCTTGGTTTTTATTTTTATTTTAAAATTACTCAATTATTATTATTAATTACTACTATATTTTAAGTGAAAAAATTCCGACAATGAATATAAAATTAATTTGTAAACTACCACTTCCGGTTTCCGGATATACACCAAAAGTTGATGAATTCATGTTACTGATGCATTAAGTCAATATACCAAATTTTATTATATGTAAAAATGTGAAAACAATACCTTCCCTTCCTACTGTCGGTCGGTAAAAATAACATCAGTTTTGTATACCATAAATTCATATAATTGATATATGGTAATTATATATTCACTTTTTCTATCGTGAAATTACAAACAATTGAACATATTAAAATAATGAAATTGTGAATCTTTGACTTGAAAAGAGCGAAATAGTTTCAGGTGAGAAGTTTCTTTTGCCGAAGAATTTAATTAAGAAACCGAATGGGGAAGCAATGATAATTAATTATAATATATGTAAATAAGAAAATTTTAGTTGGATGGGGTTAGCTAAGAATTGTTGGAATCCATTTGTGGGTAAAATTATCTTTTGATTTTTATTAATTAATAAAATTATAAAATCAATGCTCTTTACTTAAAATATTCCATTTCCATTACTAATTTAATCAATTATAATTAATTTAATTAATTAATTTTTAATTTGTTTTTTTTAAGTTTTAACTATGTAAGTATATAAATATAAAAATAAATAAATAAATAAATATTTGTAATAGATTGTAGACAATTGATGACTTGCAACCGGATTTATTCTTCCATTATTCCTGTATATTATTAATTTTTTTCTTATTTGAAATGTTTATTAAATGAACATGATGACAATTTTTGCTTTAATGATTCGATTGGATGGGAAGATACATTTTGAAGGCACTCTATCGTAAATTACCTTTGATTGGGTAATTAGAAATCACTCAAGTGTTTATATATATATATATATATATATTGTATTCTCTCCTTCTTTTTCATCTCTCTCATCCTCTTCTCATACTTCTTCTCCTATTGAATTATTTTTCTCTAGTGGTTTGGTAGCCTTTTAAGTTAATAACTATGTAGGTGTGTGTGTGTGTATGAGTGTGGGAGTGAGTGAGAGAATGTCACCTCGAGACCGAAATGCTGGCCACTCAAATTCAATGACGTTGTCAAAATAAAAAAAAAAAAAAAAAACAAGAAAAATTGATAAAAATGATTTTAATGATCGACGTCTGTAGGAATAAAAGTGAGGAGGGGGATAAGAGAGAGAGAGAAGGATGAGAAGAGAGAGAAAGAGAGGAAAATCAGAATAAATGCACATTGGCTTCCAATGGACATGCAAGAGAGAGAAAGAGAGAGAATAGGAAAAAAAAAACCCTTGGGTGGCCATTAACATCCTGGGAGGAGCTCTTTACAAATTTCATATATAGTCTATTACTAGTCATTTATTAGATACTCTTTTGTTCGAGTTGATTATTTTAGATGAATTGGCCAGAATTAGTTTGGAAAAAATCCATGGACGTAAATTAAGTGCTGATTTCATGTCATATATATATATAAAAGAGTGAGAAAAAGATTAAGTATAAAAACGGAAATAAATGAGGAAAATTTAACTATAAAATTACTAAAATAATAATACTCACACAATTTTGTTAATTTCTGATTTAAGATAAAATATTAATATTTTATATATTAAAGTTGAAACAAATAAAAATTTTATGATAAAATATTTATATATATATTCAGTAGAACCTCGATAAGTTAGTCCAAGGGAAACACAAAATTTTTTAAGTTATAGAGGTTTTAAGTTATCAAGGGTCTATGTTAGGGATAGGCGGATAGGTTAATAACATTTTTTTAAAAAATAATATGTTCCCTTCCCATCAGAGCCCAAAACCTCAATAAATTAAAATACACAACCTCGATAACTTAAATAAGTAATCTCTGTATTGGCCCTCAAGGTTGCAATCAGGTAACGCCTGTTATCATTCAGTAAAGGGGTTTATCTCTTCAAACTTATTATCAAAAATACCCAAATATATATTATAATTACTCTATTACTTATAATATCAAATACGCGTTTAGAATATCAAAATACTTAACTTAAACAAGTATACATAAAAAACAATAACAAATTATTGTTAATAATAATTATGCTCGAATAATAATACAGTAGAACCTCGATAACTCAAACCTCGGTAACTTAAAAACCTCTATAACATCAAAAAATAATATTTTCCCTTCTCATCAGAGCCCAAAACCTCAATAACTTAAAATACACAACCTCGATAACTTAAATAAGTAATCTCTGTATTGGCCCTTGAAGAAACAAGAATCAGGAGAAAATATTCAATGTAAAAGGCGAAAAATTGTCGAATTCCCTAATTTAGAACAATGTTTGTCTACGTGATTCAAACAGTGTCGAAATAAAACACCAGTGTTAGTGGACCCATACTGAAAGAAAAAGCTGAAGAGTTCGTCGACATGATTTAGCCTTTAAAAAATGTTATTAACCTATCCACCTATCCCTAACATAGACCCTTGATAACTTAAAACCTCTATAACTTAAAATATATTGTGTTTCCCTTGGACTTTAACTTAACGAGGTTCTACTGTATATACATTGAAAAAATCAATCAATCACAATTTTAAAATATTGTAATATAATAATTAATTAATTAATTTTGATCACATATATATTTTATTTATAATGAAAGTATTTTATTATTATTTTAATTTTTTTTATTTATTTACGCCTATTGTGCTGTATAGTATTTTGTTGAAAATCTATCTAATGAAGTTATTTTCTCTCATACATTTCATGTTTTTAAAAATAATCTCTAAAAATAAAAACTATTGTAGAAAATGAACCAAAGGACACGTTAGTCACAATGGGAGGTAGCACTACGAGGTTACGAAGCATGTGATTGTCTGGTATTTACCAAATTTGGTGTCTATCCAAATTGAAACGTATAGTGAATAAATAAATAAACATACGTACAAACAGACTTTATATAAATTTATAGATTATATTATTTACATTTTTATTGACTTTATTGTATCACAATTTGAAATCAAAGTTAAGAATCAATCAATTTATTTAAATGCTACTTTTTGTAGCGATAAAAAAAAAATTAGAAGATTTAATTACAAATACACACATCGACATTTATCAAATATTAAAATTCAAAAATCATTTTGAAAATATAAATATCAAAACAATTATTAAATGGATGAAAAAATTTCAAGAATAATAAAAAATAAAATACTTATATATTTTTATTATGTAGTTGTATTTCATTATCGGACAGGATCTAACTTTCACATATTATTATAAAATTTTAAATTGTAGATTTAAATTAACGATCTCAAGTCCACAAACAAATTTAATGTTGTTTCTTTAAAAAAAAATGAAAACTGGCCATGAAAAGTGGCAACATAAACGGAATATTCACAATTACCCTACCTCTTGAATTTTTCCCATGGTATCTAAACATTTCTTAAAACAGTTACTTTAGTTTAATTTTCAGAAAATCTGCAAGTCATTTAACCAATTGAACTTAACTAAAAATACATAAATAGTATCAATTCATTTTTTTTTCAAATTCCTTCTTTATCCTTTCTTATAAACTGTAAATCAATATTAGAAGATAATCTTAACTAGCTTCACAAAGCGCTTTGGACGCTTTTCGCACCTAGATTTGTACCCCCGATGTAATACATAGTAATTTGTTGGAAGTCTGTATGTGCGAAAGGTTTTAATTCATTTTAATTCAATCAGTATATTAAAATATATAAATATTCAAATCCATTACGGGATTGAGTGTATATAACTCCTTTGTTGAGATCACTTTTGAGTAACATATCTTCTTTTTACGACTTTTAAATTGTTTAACTTCTACCATATTAATAATGACAACACATTCTTTTATTGTATGAAAATTTCTGTATAGATGTCCTCAGAAAAATTAACATGGTTTAATAAACCAATGTTTAATTTATATCATCATAGGACATCTTTGCTAAAAGAAATATGTAATAAAAATAAATAAAATGGGCTACATCTTATAAATTTTTACTACTACTTTTTAGTGTTATTTAAAACAAATACAAAATATGTCAAGAAATAAATAATTCTATATTCTAATATCATCAACAAAAATACAGACTTGTTTTACTTTTTTTCCGAGATAACCATCGTGCCCTTCTTTCTTTAGCCACAATTGACGTTTTCTCTCATGTTGATATAAATTTAAATATAAAAAATATTACTTTGTTTTAGAAAATATTAATCAATTAGGAATAATATTCAATTTAATTTAATTTAATTTGACTTTTAATATTATAGAATATTAGAACTTAAAATAAAAATTTAAAAATTATAAACATTCTTTGTATGGAAATTTCTAGAATTATTAATTTTATATTGAGTGTCAACTTCTTAACTGAGCCACCAGAGGCACCACATGAAGCGTTGTTTATTTAGAACGGATCAACTTTTTTGATTTTAATAAGTGTTATATTTTTATAAATTAAAAATTCGACATTGAATTGGTTCAATTGTTTATTTTGACAAAACTACTGAATTCAATTGTAGTTTATTTCTATAATATATAATCACTAAACTTATGATTAAATAAAAGATACACTATTATAATAGTAATAGTATATAATAGTAATAATATAATAGTAGAATTTATTTAAATTTGCACCCCATGAAATTGTCATTCAAAATTCAAATGGTCCTGATTTAAATCCTTTGTGACATTGTTTTTACATTACGCTTTGGCTATCTGAATTTATATGTATACTCCTACCTATATAGGCAAGCTATAGAAATCAAATAAGTCCTTTATATATAATCTATTTAAATTAAATTGAAGTGTGTATAGGTAATATAAATTTCAAATCCTATTTTTTGTTCACTTTTTCATCTCACTCTAATTTAGTATAAAATCCCTTATTTTCCACCCAAAAAGAGACCAAACAACAAACCAGGAGATTTAATAGTGGTTAGTAAAAAGAGATTATAAACAAAAAAAAAAAAAAGAAAGGGGCAGGGAAATCTTCTTTGCTAAAATAGGACCATATTTAATATGATTGTAAAAAGATTAAGTTATATATATATATATATATATAGAAAGAGAGAATGGAAATTCTCTTTCATTTCAAGTTCCGCCTTTAACAGATTTTACTGTCTCGGAAACTTTTTAGCTTTACCCTGATAACGAATACAGAGAGAGAGAGATTAATACATTCATATATATTTGTATATATATGTAATATATTTGAAGTAATGTATTTAATAAGATTCTTGTATGCCTATTTTAATTCACTTCAATGTGTCATTCATCCTATAAACAAATACATAAATTGAGAGAGAAAATTTAATAAATAAAAATCATAATGTTAATGAAATTACACACTTTAATAATGATAATAATAATAATAATAATAACATATATAATAATATTTTAATAAAACATTAAAGCAGTGGTTCTCAACCTTTTTTTGTTACCACGGCACACTTTTAATGGTTTAAAAATTTGGAGGCACACAAAGAAAAAGATAAGTGTAAAAGTTTACTATATTGAAAAAAAGTGGTCTCAAAAACGGTTTTTTACCGACCGACGATAGTAAGGGAGGTATTGTTTTCACACCAAATTTCACATGTGGAGATTTTTACATATCTCCACGAATCATGCATTTTCTAAACAGAAAAAAGTATTTTTAGCATGATGTCTGTCCGTCCGTCTGTCCGTCCGTCCGTATAGATGTGTACAGCCTGAACGGCTGAACGGATTTTGATGAAATTTGGTATATTTACTTAATGCATCAGTGGGATGAATTGATCAACTTTTGGTGCAATTCCGGAAACCGGAAGTGGTAGTATTAGCGATCGACGATAGGAAGGAAAGGGTTATTTTCACACCAAAGGAGATTTTTTTATATATCACCACGAATCATGCATTTTGTATTGGTTTTATCCTCGAAAAAAATCATATTTATTAGTTTTTTCTTGATTTAAAATTATATGACGTCATCCAGCCATGCATGACGTCACAGCCTGGTCTTGCATATATATTATAAATAAAATAAAATTAAAAATGTTTATATTTATTATTTATGTATCCATATCTGTTTTTTATTACATTAATAGATATATGAAAATTATTTGAAATTGTTTCTGTAGCTGGAAATTAATTTATTTCAAACCGTCGGTCGGTTCGGACCTGGCCACAGGTCAACTTATTTTATTTTTAGAACCATATTGAAAAAATTTAGAAAAAAGTCGGAAATGTTTAAGAGCCTCATAATCTCGCGGCACAGTGGTTGAGATTCACTGCATTAAAGCATTCAATCTCATTTTTAACAAATCCTCTGATAATTCTAAGAAATAATACAAAGAAATATTGTCATTTAAATGTAAGTTTACCTAAAAACAATAAAAAACAATTCTATAGTAAAACTATACTGTAAAAATATTAATCCGAACATTTTAGATAAATAAAGGAGAATGGAGAGGAAAATATTTCAAAATGAAAAGTCGAAAAAGAAAATCGTTTGAAATAAAAAAATCAAATTTTATTATAACAATCTTGTCTGCAATTTTTCTTTTGTTTTAAAATTTTTAAATATTTAAAATAAAGAATAATGACGTTAACGTTTAATGTCAATACTTTTAAAATAATGATAATTTTAAAAATATATACAATAAATAAAAATTTACTAATCTAAATGAAATGTTAGAAATATTAATGGTAATTAGCGTTAAAAATATGGGGAAAAGATTACCTAATGATGTGATGTAAACATAGAAAAATACTAATTCCAAATGGTAAAGATCAAATAATTATTGTGTATATATTGCATTGATGAAAAAGATGATAATTAATAAAAACAAAATTATTTACTAACAGTAAATGTTTTGAATGGATTTGGTTCTAACCAATTGATAATTTATTTAATTTTACAAAAATTAACCTTAAAAATAATTGGGTAAACAATTAATAAATTCAAGTTGGGTTTAAAAATGTAAAAAATTACAAAATTAAAATTTAAAGTTAAATTATAATTATAATGAAATTAGAAAAATGTCTTATGGCTCTCATTATTCATTGTTTCGTTGAACAACAATACAATTCAAATGATCAAAAAATAAGTTAACCTGTGGCCAGGCACAGAACCGACCGACTGTTTGAAATAAATTAATTTCCAGCTACAGAAACCATTTCAAATAATTTAAATGTATCTATTAATGCAATAAAAAACAGATATGGATATAACATAAATATTTTTAATTTTATTTTATTTATAATATATAAGGAGGCGCTGGCTGTGACGTCATGAGGGCTGGGTGACGTCATATAATTTTTAATTAAGAAAAAACTAATGAAGTTGATTTTTCTCGAAGATAAAACCAGTAAAAAGTGCATGATTCGTGGAGATATGTAAAAAATCTCTCATACTGATGCATTAAATATACCAAATTTTATAAAATTTGTTGAGCCGTTCGTGCTGTATACGTCTATACCGGTACACAATGAACAGACGGACACACATCATGCTAAAAATACTTTTTTCTGTTAACAAAATGCTTGATTCGTGGAGATATGTAAAAATCCTCTCATGTGAAATTTGGTGTGAAAACAATACCATCCCTTCCTATCGTCGATCGGTAAAAATTAACTATATAAACATTAAAAGAATAAATAATTAATTAAATCAATATTTTATAATAATTAAAAAAAAAAGAATATTTAAAATAATAATTTTAATAAATTCTATGTCAATTTCAAATTCAATCATTAATTTTATTATGACCTTCTGACATTCTCTTAAATGATTTTCAAATCCATTTTCAATACATTCTAATTAAGATTCATATGATTAGAATATATTAATAAAACATTTTCCTGGTCGAATATATAGAACGTGTTTGGATTGATGTTTCTACGGGGTGAGGGAAATTTCAAAATATATAAGATATACATATATATTACCAATTGGTTCCAGTCACCTCAAGGTAATAAATAAAAAAAAAAATCTTCCGAAAAGATCACAATCAATCGATTTTAATAAAATAAGTCGTTTAAACAGCTTTGGGCAGTCGATATGTATATATATATATATATACAATACATTACTTAGGCATTGGGCTTCACCACTCCTGTATTACTAGAAAATAGTAAATTCATAATAAAATTTAAATTTTATAGATTCAGTCTTAAATAAAAAAATATGTTCAATTATTATATGAAAAATATTTTTTAATTCATATTAAAAAAAAATATTTAATAAGGACCTTCTAATAAATCTATACATTTTTTTCACACCACACGTAGAGATTTTTACATATCTCCACGAATCATGCATTTTGTTAAATGAAAATTGTATTTTTAGCATGATGGGTGTCCGTCTGCCCGTCCGTCTGTCCATTGTGAACCGTATACAGCTCGAACGTCTTAACGGATTTTGATAAAACTTGGTATATTTACTTAATCCATCTGTAGCATGAATTCATCAACTTTTGGTGTATATCCGGAAGTGGTTGTTTACAAAGTATTAATTTTGTATTCAGTATCGGAAAATATTTCACCTAAAATATAGTAATAATTAATAATTGAGTAATTAAACTAAAAATAAAAACCAAGATAATATAATTTAAACCAAGTTTTAAAAATACTTTTTTATTATACTTTATATATATGTTTGGAAATTAATTTATTTCAAATCGCCGGTCGGTTCTGTGCCTGGCCACAACTCATTTTTTTCTATTACTATTTTTCTTAAACATGAAAATACTTTATTATTTTCTTCAAAAAATAAACAAATAAATATATTTTTTACTAACAATAATAATAATCATTCACAACTTAAGTTATACACAAACATTGATTTTATAATTAAAATTTAAAATTCTATCTAAAGAAAAAATAATCAAAAGAATTATTATAATAAAATATTCGAATGAATTGGCAATTTTTAGTTATTAAATTCAACAAAGCCAAGTATTGCTAAAAGTTATTTAAATAACATTTATTTCTTTTTATATTTACATTTTTCTGAAAAATTACAAACAAGAATTTTTTTTAAAAATACATTTATAAGCATTTTTTATATAAAATAGAAATATAAAAAGCTTAAGTTCACTGTCAGTATAAATACATTTATAATTTTTTTTCAAATAAAAAATCTTTAATAAATCTTTATAATATTTTTTTAATTATAATTTTTTAGAAACAATAATTATGAAAATTTTCCTTTTCATTATTCATTTAGCAAGTTTTTCTATTGGATGTTTAATTTTAACATTTCAGTTATTCAGATTATTTATTTTGTGTATAAGTTCGTTAAATATATGATAAAAAAATAAAAATTATTCCAAAAATGATATTGTTGTCCTTGTTTATTTTTGATTATTATATTTAGATTATATAGATGAAATCTGTATTTTGTATCATAGATCAGATTAACTGTTAATTTATTCATTATTTTTTTTATAATTGTAAGCAATGTAATTGAAAACGTAAATAAAAATAGATGCATTTGGAAATAAAATTAACATAAAAAGTGCATTTTCAATAATTTTCTGAAAGAGAGAGATTGAGAAAACATTTATTATATATGAAAAGGTTCAATTTAAAATTTTAAGTTTAATGAATAGGAATAACAACTGATTCACACTATATTTTAGAAATTAATAATCTTTATTACAAAATACAATTAATTATAATTACCAATAATATAATTTTGAAACTCAGTACTAATAATTTTGAACAAATTTTCTAGAAAATTTCAAGTGTTATTTAGAAAGGGCGTGAAGATTCATGTTTCGTGCCCAGGATACTCTGCCTTTAGTACGACCTATGAAAAGACAACGCCTATCAAGTAGGTTATATCAATTAGACAATTAGGTGTCCTATGATTAGGAGAACGAGTCTTTTCAACCTTTACCTTGATTTTCTTGATCGGAGGCGCTATCAACTAGCTTTCCCAATTTTGATCCCATAAGCTGAGCTGACTCCGTCCCATAGGCCCCAGCTAGAGAAATTCCCTTGCCAGCCCCAGGTCTTGAATCCGGGACCACGAGAATGTGAGGCAGCTTCGCTAACCTCCCACCCTGTGGCGCCTTTAATACTATTACTACTATTACTATTTAAATTTATACAATATTACGTATTTAATTGATTATAATTATGTAATAATATTATAATAATAGACCCCAGATAGAGAAATTCCCTTTCCAGGTCCGGGACTTGAACCCTTGACCACGAGAATGTAACCTCTCACCCTGTGGCGCCCTCACCCGTTTGCTACACTACATTTAATAATAATTTAAAATATTTTATGTTTTTGTCTTCTAAATTCTATTATCTAAATAGTTTTAAATATTAAAGCAATAGGTATAACATGAAAAATCTTTTTTTTTTTCAATTGATGTTTAATAATTAGATAGATAGATATGTATATAAAGAAAGATAAAAGAAATTAATTTAATTCTTAATATATTTATATACATATATCATAAATGTTAATTTAAATGAAGATAATTTTGTAGATCTCATTATCAGATTGATATCAAAGTCTAAAAAAAAATTTCATAAATTATTGATACATACTATGAGAATATCATAAATAAGATTTATTAGAATAAAGGCTAAAAACTATTATTTTAATATCATAAATTATAGTTATATCGAGTGTTTCATTGATTGTTAATATAAAATAAAAGTTGTCAAGAAAAATAAACCTGTCATCAGTTATGCAAGTTAAACAAAAAAGAATATTAATTTTAATTGAAGTATTTTATTTATTTATATTATATAAGAATATTTTACAATTATATATGATGTTATAATTAAATGTGATTAAATAAACAATGATAGTATCATCTGATAAAATGATTAGAAGAGAAATAAATAATTTCAAGGATAGCCCTGATATTAAATTTATCAACCAATTATAATTAAATAAATTTTTATGTTTGTATTGTGTCGATTTGTATTCTTCTCATTTCTTGTTAATCTTTAACATTGTTCTATTCAAAATAAACTCAAGTGCTCTTCTTTTTCATTTGGCAGGATGTGATCAAGATACAATAAAAGATTTTCTGACATTGACATTTACAAAATGTCGAAATGTCGTTGTTGATGACTTTAAGAAGGAAGAGGACATCCTCTACAATACAGTGTTTACATATCAAAGGTCTCAAGTTTACAATTACATATTAATACAATGAAAAATTATCAAAAGAAAGTTTAAGAAATATAATAAATAAGTGTAAACGTGAATTTAACATTAATCATTTAGATACGATTTTAATTTTGTATAAATTTTAGTTTAGTTTTAAAAAACTATCAGAATATAACACAATATGATAATATAATAATTGTATTACACTTATCTATCTACATATAAAAAGGTTTTTTCTCTGGTTTGTTTAGAATTTAAATTCTATTTATAAATTATCATTTTTTACTTTTTAATTTCTGTCCGGGAAAATTTTATCCAAATTTGCTCAACTACTATTACTACCATATATACATATGTACTTTTATCAGAATATTCTTATATATATATATATTGCATATAGGTTAGTACAGGGTTTTCCAACCTTTTTTTCTACATCGACCCCTTTTAAACTTTCTTCTTGTTTAATAGACCCCTCTTTTTGTAATGCAGTATAAATATATTAATAAAGTTTAACAAAGAACTATGAGCATTTAATAAAGTATATGTTTAACAATTTTTCAACAAGAAAAACATTTTTATTAAATTAGTAGTAGTAGTAGTAGTAGTAGTAGAGTTAATATTATTTAACAAAACAACTTGCAATTCAATATTTTATAAATTAATAATTTCATAAATGATTAAAAGGCATTCCTAAATATAAAAAAATTAATGTGACGGATGATTTTGATTTTTTTTTATCTATCTATCGCTGTGGCTCTATTGAACCCAAAAGTTATTGGTCACAGCAACTACATTTATCCAAGTATCCATATCCTGAGCCAACACCATCCAATCCCTACCTTCTCCCATCTCTCTCACGTACCTTCCTTCATTGTCCACCCCCGTGTCCTTGTTCTTCTAACTGGACGTTTCCTAATCTGCTCCGCACAAATATATTTTTCGCTATTCTTTCTTCACCCATTCTAGCTACGTGCCTTGCACATCGCAGCCTCCTCGATTTTATAACCCTGACAATGTCTGAAGATGCATAGGAGATTCCTCGTTATGCTTCTCCATTCCCCGGTGACCTGAACTTTCTTTGCTGCTAGGCGTTCTATTCTCAAATACTCTAAATCTACTCTCGTTTCTCAGGATCATAGACACTCATATAACACAACCGGCAAAACAATTGTTTTATTTATTTTAATTTTCATCCCCTTTGATAATAATTTTGACGAGATAAGCCCCTTTGCTGCATGATAACACGCGTTACCCGATTGAAACTTCGATTTAATTTCTTCTCGAATATTATTATCCTTCCTGATAACAGAACCTAAGTATTTAAATTTTTCTACATTTTGTATGTTAAAACTTTGTGTGTTAATACTATTTCTCTCTGTTACAAAATATTTCGTCTTATCACTATTAATTTCAAGCCCCACCTTCTTGCTTCGATTAATCTTTCTACGCTATCTTTAATTACAATTACGTCTGCGTAATCTAATCCTTGAATATTTTATTATACATAAATCATTGAAAAATATTAATTTACAAAAAAATTACTTCCAAAAAAAAAAATAAAATAAATATTTAAGTTAAATAGACCCCTCAGGTTCTTTTTTCTAAATTCAAAGCTCTATAGATCTCCAAGGACTCGTCCACCTGGATCCAGTTGGGAATCCCTGGCTTAGAAATATTATCAATTAATCAAATTAATTTTTAAAATTTTTGAAATTTTACGACAACAAAAATAAAAATATTGTTTTTTTTAACAATATTGTTTATGTACATGTTTATCTGTGTGGATTCAGGCTACATCAGTAAAAATTAAATCATTAAGTATTATTCGTGAACTTCCCCATCAAATATGACTCAATAGACTTTAACTCAATAGTATTGAACAGACCACATTGGACTGAGTAAATTCTTCATAGTTTGCATATTAATAACTTATTTTTAATTCTAGATCAAATGATCAGTGACCAGTTTGGTCTTTATTTACTTCTTTTGATGTTGTTGTTGTTTTTTTCTGCAATTTCATTTTCTAAATTGTTTGGTTTAACTTTGTTTACGTGATAAGCGACTCTCGCTCAGAATTCAGTTTATCCAAGAATTTTACCATTTTGTTCATTTTTAGATTGTACACGTTTACAGAGCAACCAGGAATTTAATAACGTGTAATAATTAATAATATATCAATTAAATCGTTATGTAAAATAATTTTATATATTATTTTTTCTACTTTTTACATGCATTTTACATCTCCCCATCAAACTATCTATATACACATGTAAGTTCACTCTTCCCCATAAGTTTATTGTACTCTTGAATTATATTAGAACAATCAACGATAATGACGTTACAGTGTTAGTAGTACCATCCCACTTTCAAAACTATACATGTAAAGAGTATGTATTCAATTGGTTACGCTATGCAGTAAGCTAAAATTTCTGTTTTACATGACAAAATATGAATTTGTTATCAAATGGCAATTAGATGAATTTATATATTCACTCTGAGCAGCTATTATCATTCACGATTAAAATGTTAATTATTTATATTTTATATTTATATAAAATTCAAAAATTTAAATTAAAGATGAATGAAATTAAATTAGAAATAATTCAATAAAGAGATTATTTAAATGAATATTATTTAATTTATTATATTCTAAAATATTTTTAATATGTTTACTTTGATATTTTATCAATATATTATATTAAATAAAAAAATAAAAATATAATTGAACAAAATAAATAAATGTGATTTTATAAGTAAACATTTAAAATGTGTACAATTTTTAAATAATTTTTTTATATACTTTTTGTAGACATGTCAGTCGAAAAACAATATGATTTTCTATTAATTGTATTTTATTTATATTATTATGATAATATCAAAATACATCTAAATCATTACATGTACTATATATATCATATTAAAATTAATGTGAAATAAATAATGATGATAATAATTAATGATAAAATGATTATAGAAAAGATAATTCTAAAAAATAGAATTGATACAAAATTATGAACCATTTTATTTTGAAAATTCCATGATATTATAAATTGATACAAAAAAAATGGCAATTTATTCTAACAAAATAATATTTATATATGAGATGAACAACACTTACTTATATAAATTGAAATAAATAATACATTAATTAAAAAAAAATAAAAAAAATTTATAAAATAAATAATAAACATCAGCACAGTCGATAGGATTCATCATGATAAATTATGATTTGTGTTCATGAACATATGATAATTTAAATTATTACTACTAATCAATTTTAATATAATTACACAAATGATAATTTGATGTAAATTATAATATAGATGTTTGGTTTACTTAAAATAAACCTTATAGAAAAACGAATATAGATATAAGCAAGGCTAGTTGTGTGAAGACAGCCTCTGTTATTAAGTATTTTTATGCATAATTTTCCTTTATAGAAAAAAAACATTCTATAAATTCTTAACTCTATGTGTGATTTTTATAACCAAGATAGGATTTTAATGAAAAACAAAATCTACAATCACTTATCACTCGTTTCTTGTTGTCTATTTAATATATAATTCCCTTTAAAATTTTTATTAGCGTATCTTGGGGTATTAGGCTGTAGCAAAAATCTGACTGGTAGTTTCTTCGGGGATCCATCAAGTCTGAATCTAAATCAGTGATTCTCAACCACTGTGCCGCGGCATTTTTGTATGCCGCGAAATTTTACAAATGTAAAGTTCAAATTAAGAAAAAGTACTTATTTATTTTATATATATATGTAAAAAAAAATCGGGAGTGTCCTCCCCTAGACTTTCCCGCATATAAATAGGTAATTAGGTTATTATTATTATGATTTAACAACAATAAAAATAAACAAACTAATTAATTTAAATTATAAAGTAAAATGGTTTAACACTATTATATATATTTATAATTTACACCTAACGCTACTTGTATAGGTAAAATGTCACTTCCGGTAGTCAGATCATGATGAAATTTGGTATCTCAATTTTTTTCATATTTTTAAATCTATATACAAAATATGAAGCAAATATCTCGAAGCAAACTGGTACTTTACTTGAAAGGTAAACGCAACCAGTGTAGGTAAAGTACCACCTCAGGTTAACCGATTTTGACGAAATTTTGATAGAAATCTACAAACTGTGAATAATTTCGAAGTCCTAGCTTGATTAGTTTCTGAGTAAATTTGCTCACAGACAAACATTACATACATCCATACCTCCATACATACACACACACAGACATAATTCGAAAAATGGTATTTTCCGACTCAAACTCTCAAACGTCAAGATCTATCGAAATCTCGAAGTCGAAATTTTTGACGATTCCAATATTTCCCTTATACGAAGTATGCGGGAAAGTAAAAAAGGTAAAATGTTTTTGCGACCAGGCTTTTTTTTCAATTACTTATCTTTTTCTTTGTGTGCTGCCAAACTTTTAAATCGTTAAAAGTGTGCCGCGGTAAAAAAAAAAAGGTTGAGAATCACTGATCTAAATACTCTTAACAGCTCCAGAACTTTGAATTCAGTAGATTTTATAATCGGGAGTTGGGAATGTATTCACAAGGTTTTGGTTTTTCATTTTAAATATTTTATTCATATATATTATAAGAACTATTTTCCAACTTAAATATTTCTTTAATGTTTTTTGAATAAGTTAATGGCTATTTAAAAAAATAACATATCTATCTTACAATTGAAAGTAGTTGTCTTATCAACAACTTTTCCCCACACCAACGGTCTAAACTTTTTAATATTTTTCACTTATTGTATTTTTGATCTTACCAGTGTTTGTTTCCACTAATTGGTTAGAAATATATCTTATCCTAATTTGCTATTCAACTATTCTAATCAAGTGATTCTTTCAGTGTGACTTTAAGAGGAATAAGAATGCATACAATTAATTTTAAAGAATTGAATAAAATTAATTTTAATTAATTAATTTTAGATTTTTTATATACTAGATTCATTATAAATTACTTATATAATGATAATATTTTAAATTTATTAATTAATAGAAAAAGGTCAGTCATTCAAAAATGTATTTACATATAAGAATGAGCTCAAACTTATCCATATATCCAGTATTTTCCAATAAATATTTTTTTTAAATACTGGTTTATATAATTATAAATATTATATATTAGTTTTATATATATTATAATTTTATATGATTTATTGATTTTTTCCGCCCGTATATGTGACCTGCATACCCCTATTACCTCGAAATATTAATATATCTGAATTTTCTTAATTATTCTAAATATTTTGTTACATTTGTTGTTTAAGTAAAAAAAGATTAAAAAAATAATAAATCTTTTTATGAAAATAGTCAAAAGATAAAAAAATAAAAAATGGTAGAGAATAAAAAAATAAAAATAAAATAAATCACCATTTAATATTTTAAAAATTGTCATTGAAATGACGATGACGGGTTGAAAATAAAAATATATATAATAAGTATAATAATCGAATTATAAATAAATAAATAAAAAAAATACTAGTACTAGTTTTTTAATGATTGACAAGTGAACAAAAGCCTTAATATATATATATATATATAGAGGTGGGCTAAAAAAAAAAAAATAAATAAATAAAAATATGTCTTATCGAGGCGTGACTGAAAGATTCAAGTAAAAAAAAATATCCTAAAGAAAACGATGTTAGTAGAAAGAATAAATACACAAAAGATTGACAATTTCCGTTCTTTTTTTTTTTTGATTTATTTTTTATAATAATTTAAAAGTTGTGGGTATGGAAATGACTTGCGACATTTTTTTATCCACCTATCTATAAAGAATTAATAATACTTCTATATAATAATCATAATAGATATATGGAAAAATGTTTATTTATTAATGTTCGTGGGATTTGAATGAATATAACGCGATGAACGTAAAATGGAGAAGGAAAAATTGAACAAAGGTCAATAAAAATTGTTAAAGAATAAGAGGAAAAAAATCTGTTTGATGGATTTTGTGATTGATCTAATCTTTTCTTCCCTTCAATCTGTCGTGACCAACTGCCCAGAATGTTACCCCACCACTCTTCTTCTCCCCCTCCCCCCCACCACAGACAATTATTGTTTCATTCAATTATATTCTTTCAATTGTGTCCATTTAATTAATTGATTCATTAAAAAATAAAAATAAACTTTTAAAATATAAATCTTTACAAAGTATATTGTATTTAAATAAAATTTAACAATACATAGAGATTATAATTTCCATTATTTATTTTGAAAATGCAATTTTCAAAAAATATCATGATATTTTCCCAATAAAAATATCCTATTTTAGAAATTAGTGCCTGGAACACCGAGCTATCGCTCGACCCTTTGACAAATTTATACAATTTATTATTATAAACTTTAAAAATTTTACAATTTTCTAATTATTTATTACAAATCTTAAATAGGTTTTCTAAAAATGACCCATCACTAATTTGTATTCTAAAATGGTACAAATTAATTAAAATTACTTGATTTTGATTTCAAAATGAAAAATATATTCAAATTTACTTGATAAAATAAAATATTTTATCCTATATTATTCATCGTTGTTATCTATAATTAGATGGCTTCAGTTTTATATCTTTCAAATTAGTTATAGTTTATAGACTGTTTTGACCAAGGATTACTACTGATAATAATATCCATTCTGAAATTATATTGACACCTGTACTTGTCTATATTTTAATTAAGAAAGGAAGATTAAGATTGGAGGTTATATTTTGTTCTTTTTATTTATAATAATCAATCACCATTTATATTATATCTAATTTAATCTAAAAACATTTTAATTAATATAATTAAATTTATTTAATATTATTAGATCAAATGTATTTAACAATTTATTTGAAATTCCTTCCTTTATAATTGTTCATTTCATATGTATTATATGTTGCTAACTTCATGAATATATTTTTTTTGTGGAGAAATGATAAATATATTTCGTAATTTGATTCTAAAATATTTATTTAAATACATATTTTTAATTTTTTTCGAAATTATATAAAAAATTTTAAAATATTATAAATATAAAAAAATATTAATATAATATAATGGCAGGAGACAAATTACAGACGTAATTACTGACGCCATTTAAATTTACTATTTTAAATTAAGAAAATACTAATAAATTTGATTTTCTCGAGGTTGAAACCAATACAGATCGATTTTTTTTTATAAATATTATTTATGGAGTGAATTTCAAAAAAATCCTAGGAGCGGCTTAATATCTCCAAAAAAAATATATACAATTTTTGCTAGTAAAATAAGATAAGATATAAAAAATTAGAAAAGGAAAATCCTTAGAGTGGCTTAATATCTCCAAAATATATATATACAATTTTTGCCAGTAAAATAAGATAAAATATAAAAAATTAGAAAAGGAAAATATAATTTTTTTTTATGATGAAATATCATTGGATCTAGTTTGATCATACTCTTGTTACTCATCTTCATCCCCTTGAGAAGATTTAATCCTTCTCCAAAAAGGAAAATTAAATAAAGTGAAAGATATTAATTAATCTTTCAGAGATCTCCACTGTCTATCTTTTTGGACAGGCCCTTGTCTCATCGTGTCCGTCGTTTTTGGACAGATTAAATACTCTAATTAATGATCATTTGTCTAGTCTCTCCTTTTAGATCTAAAGGGCTTTATCCATCTTAACTAGATAAACGATACATAACATACCTGTTTTGTAAATTAGATCATTTATTTCTCCATTTGAAAAAAAAAAATTCAAATATTTCCCTGGTAATTTGCGATTTAAATGATATATTACTTTTATATATTGCAAATCATAAAAAAAAAATATTTTAAAAATCTAACATTCTAATAAATATTAATATATAGGACAGTGAAATTAAAAGTGAATCAAAATTAAAAGAATGTTGTCAGTTACATATTTTTAAGAGTGCCCTCCTTTTATCTTTTCTAAATTTATTTTAGGATTATTTTTTTTTTAATTATTTTTAATTATAATTATAATTAATTTTTAATTGTTTAATTCAAATAAGAAATTATAATTTTTAAAATGAACTTTTTTTACAAAATTGAATTTAGTAATTAAAAAAAAATTCAAATAAAATAATGTATAATTAATGAAATTTATTTAATAAATATTTGGAGTTTCTTTTTAAATGTTTATGTAGGTGGTGCATTTAATTTTTAAAAGTATATTTTTGCAAATTTTATATATTATTTTATTAATTGTTTTTTGCTTTTATATCTCATGCCCTTTTTAATAAGATGATTGGATCATTGAAAATAAAATTAAAAATAAAAAATAAAAAAAAATTATCGTTAGAAAAAGATGGAAGTAAGGTGGTGGAGGTGGTCTCGGGAGTTGAAAGATAAATGGCCAACCCAGCAGGAAACCTTTGCCTGATTCTTTTTCTATTCCCATTTCGACCTGATCAATCTAGATTATCCTCCCTCTCACTCTTACTCCTCCATTTTCCTTTCTCCCTCCTCCCCCTCCCACTCAATTCCTACCCAACCCCCTCTCCTTCATCTATACAACGACTAAACTTATACTATGTTCCAATTTTTCATTTGTGATTATGAAATATGTCCCCCTGATTTTTTTCCCTTCAAATCGAGGAAGGGGGTGAAGAGGAATGATAGGTAGTAGGATTTATATATAAAAAATAATATTTAGAAATTAACATCTGTTTAATCATTGATCGCTATAAATTTTACTAGCTGCAGCTACATTGGAAGGAGGTTAGTATAAGATAAATCATTCTATGAAGAGGAATCTTGTGAGTAGGACAGAGCGAGAGCCTTCTTCCTTCTTTAGGCGATTAATAGCAAGAAGCAATCCCCCTCCTGTATCCTTCTCACACACCACCTCCTTGCCTACATTCTCAATTTAATTAATTAACAAAATTAGTAAAAAAACCGAACCGGATAACCTTTTAATCATTAATTTATGAAATATTCATTCCTTTAATATATAGGATGCATCTCGAAATTTACGTTAATTATGTGAACGATAGTTAAAGGATCGCATAACATTCAAAGCAATTAGCTAAGAAGTTGAATCTTTAATTATTTATTTTTTTTTTTTATAAATATCTTAAAATATTATATTGGCATGCATTGAATAAATATATATTAGTTGTTTTGTTCTGCCTATAAAAAAATTAATTTAATTATTATTACATAATTATAAGCAATTAAATACATAATATAGTATAAATTTAAATAGTAATAGTTGTAATAGTATTAAAGGCGCCACAGGGTGGGAGGTTAGCGAAGCTGCCTCACATTCTCGTGGTCCCGGGTTCAAGTCCTGGGGCTGGCAAGGGAATTTCTCTAGCTGAGGTCTATAGGACGGAGTCAGCCCAGCTAATGGGATCAAAATTGGGAAAGCTACTTGATAGCGCCTCCGATCAAGAAAATCAAGGTAAAGGATGATAGGACCCGTTCTACTGATCATAGGACACCTAATTGATATATATAATTGGCTTGATAGACGTTGCCCTTGCGTAGGACGTACCACAAAGTCAGAGTTTTTTGTTTTTTAGTAATAGTATTAAATATATTAATAGACTTGGAATAGTTCGAAATAAATCCAAAAAAATTATTCTTTTTTTTAAATTTGGTAATATCTTTGTAAAATTTATTACACTATGATGTATATATATGCCACTACAACAAATTTAATATTTATTTGGTATATATTTTCAAACAAGTTAAAATATATATATATATATATATATATATATATTTAGAGAATAACAAAAGTGTATATTGAGAAAAGAAAGGGAAGGGTGTTGTTTTAGTATTCTAAAGTTATTTCAGTCCATCTCGTTCGTTTATTATTAATAAGTTTATATATGAAAACGTCGAAAAGTGAATATATATATATATGATAATAATAAAATATAGGCTATAGGTAAGACAAAGGCATAAGCGATCTGAAGATGGTCCATCGTTGATAAGAGGAGAGAAGTGAATGAACACGCGATAAGACACAATGGCTGGCTGGTCAGCGACGGGCATACAATGTCCATTCAACCCGGTTATTACTATCACACCATCCATCTACATACACTGACAGTAGATAGAAACTTCGGCGGCCTCAATAGCAACGACCTTTTGTTTTTCCATCATTGATTGCAAGAAATGCATTCAAATCTTTTCTTTCTTCATTCATTCAATTGGTTTTTATCATTTAAAATGATCAAAAAATTAATATCATTACACATTATTATTATTATTATTATTATTTATAATAAATTAACAGATGCAGATTAATTTTATTATTTTGATTTTATTATATGATAAATAAAAAAATCAACCATTTGGTTTAATAAAATTAAATAATTTTCTTTAATTAAAAAAATTTGGAGTGTCTCCACTCGACTATCTCACAAATTTAAATTTGATTAATTAACATATGTTATATTTAAATTAAATTTTATTAATTATTTATTATAAATTAAAATTAATAAATAATATTTATTAAGCCAGTGTATGTTTGTCTCTTTGTTGATGGCACCATGTCACGCGCTGGAGCGTGATTTGCATTCAACATGTTAAAAAATTAATTCCGGTACTTTCAGCGATTCAATCAAGCTCAAATTCTATATATAGAAGTTTTATACAATTTTTAAGCCTGTGAAAAACTCTATCAAACATATAACTTTATTTTTACGGTCAGTTGAGAGGAAAAAAATCAAAACTTTAATTACCCTCTTCCGGATGAGCTACATTTCTCAAGAGTTGATAGAAAACAACAAATTTTGAATAATGCTCGTGTACTAAATTTCATTATTCTATTCTACCTCAAACCGTTTTTCTTAACCTTAGTGAAAATGACTCAGGGACCTTCAAAACGTAAAAAACATCAAAATCTCGACATTGAAAATTTTCCTGATCGCTATACTATCTTTGGCGAGATAGTAAAATTTAAATAAATAAAATAAAATAATTATCACCTATTTTATTTTGAAAGTTTGTTTGTTTGTTTGTTTGTTTTATATTTATATAAGCCTACAAAAAACATTTTACAATCAAGAGATGATGATGATGATGATTAGTTATTAATATCAATTATTATGCATATTCTACATGAGATTATACAAATATATTTACATAAATGTATACCTGCACACATATATAGAAATACATAAAATCATTATTCTCATTTATTTAAAAAAAATAATATCATTATTTCCTAACAAAAATTAATATAAATTATTTTTTATTTCCTCATATCTAGAAAATCTATATTCATTTTGCTGAGTAGAGATTTTTTTCTGATTTTTTTATTATTATTTATAGAAGAAATTAACCTGGACATTTTTATTTTAGTTCCCATCCCATTTATCACATTTTATTGCTGAAAAGATTATCGTATTTTTTTTTTCTTGTCTCTTCATTCTTTTACCTGTGTTTTCTATATTTATAAAATTGAACGAAATAAAATTTAATATATTTATTATTTATTTTTATATATTATTATTAATATTATTATACTCATTTATTATATATTGATGTAAAATGCCTTTTGAACCTGGAATGATTAATCTTGTCCAAAATTATATATATAATATATATTATACAATAATTCAAATATTTCTATAGATTTTAAGAAATTTTTTAAAGCCGTTTTTTTTTGTAAATAAATCTTTGTGGTTCTACAGAACTCGAAAGTTTTTGACCGCAAAAACCCACATTTCTTCAAATGCCCCTCCCTATATTGAGGTATACCCATCCAAATTCTATTTGTCGTTTTGATAAAATTTAATTTAATCCCAAAATTCATATGAATAAATAAATACATTTCCAGTATTTTTTTTTCTTTTAATGAAATTATTAATATAATTATTATACTATCTAATACTATATTCAATATAAAATTCCAACATAAAATTAAATTCATTTATAATCTATATTATACATATAAATTTATAAATAAAAATTTAATTTTTAGACCCTTTAAGCCAGTGATTCTCAACCTGTTTTTTTTTTACCGCGGCACACTTTTAACGGTTTAAAATTTTGGCGTCACACAAAGAAAAATATAAGTGTAAAAGTTATGAAAGAAATTGAAAAAAAAAGTCGAAAATGTTTAAGAGCGATCAGGCTCTTAAACATTTTCGACTTTTGCGATCAGGCAAAACCTTTTTTTTTTACATACAAAAATTTGAACTTTACATTTGTAAAATTTGGCAGCACATTTTAACAGTGACTGAGAATCACTGCTCTAAGCTCTTAAAATTGTTCGGAGATAACCAATAGTGTCTATAATTAGGCATTTTTGAAATATATCATAATATTATAATATAATAGAAAATGTTTATTCAAGGAGTTGTATGGATTTTAAATGAAATAATAAGAAACCGTTTTTAGAAAATCACATCGAAAGAAGAAAAAAAAAACTATAGGAGTTATTCGACATTTCCTGTTATTAATTTTTAATGAGAATTAGTAAATCCCAAAAGATATATAACTTGATATATAATTTCAACCTTTGATTATTTTTGTTTTTTTTTTTTATATAAAATAAGTAAAAATGTTGTTTTATAGTTGTGTAAATGATTTTCTCTCTGTCTATCTCGTTTTATTAAATGATGGGAATAATCGTCATAGACGTAATTCTTCTTACCCCTCCCCTTCAATTCCCTCACCATACCCACACCACATCAATCTGTTCAACATATGTTTCACTTTTTTCGTTCTCTCGTTTTCTGTTTTTTTTTTTTTTTATTTTCTTTAAAATGAATGTTATTAAATGTTATGAATGTTGTATAAATAGTTTGATGTAGTTGTGTACATACATCATTGATTTCAATAAAAAAAAAAAAAATAAATATATACAAACACAATTAAATTCAAATACTTTGTCTGTATGCTTTAAAAAAATTCTAGAGTATAGAATTGTCTCTATTTTATTGAATTGAATTTTATAATATTTAATATTAATTTAAATATTTAAAAAAAAGAATTTGATAGTATCCAACTACATATAATTAATTAATCATTAATAATTTGATTAAAATTCGTTTATAGGGGAAATGTCACATAAACAAACAATTTGATAAAATTCACTTGTAGCATTTCATAGACCCTTAAATTTCTTTACCAAAAATATACATAATCATTACTAGTGGTGTAGCATGATCTATTATTATAGGGGCCAGGGGGCTCTTCCCCGGAAAAAATTTTGACAAAATAAATTATTTTTTATTCATAACGTTTAGACTATACTTACACGCAATTTAAAAATGTTTTTTTTTTTTAATTTTGGGTTCTCAGTTACAAAACTAATCACTTTTAAATTTATTTTTTGCAAAATGTTTTTGTCCGTGCCCCCTCCACCCGGCCCGACGCCACTGTTCATTAAATATGATGTGTGTGTGTGAGTACATAAATTTTATATTTTCTACATAAATAAAATTAAAAACAAAATAGATAAATTAATTTAAGATAATATATTGATATCTAATTGATTATATTTAATTATCTTAATTAGCTTATTTATATCTCTCAAATGAAAATAATTTAAATAATTAATTAAAACAAATATGCTTATTTGTTTTATTTTAATTATTTTAATTAAATTTTAAATGCTACTTATAGTTTACAAATAGAAATGATTTAATTGAGCGGTTTCCAACCTGTGGGGCGCGAGACTTTTGCAAGGGGCGCGCGAAGGCAATTCAAGTGCCTTCAAGTGCCCGCAAACTTTTGAAAATTCAATTTTCTAATTTTTTCCAATATGGTTCTAAAAAAAGGTAAGATGATTTTGTGGCCAAACTTTTGAACATTTTCGATTTTATTTCAGTATGGTTTAAAAAAAAAGGTCAGTTGATTTTGCGTTGTTATATTATTTCAGAAATGTGCCCGACAATTGAAAAAGGAAATTAGATTATTACAAAACAAAAGGGGGCGCAAGAATTTTTTAACAAAGGGGGGGGGGGGGCGCCGGTACAGCAAGGTTGGAAACCACTGATTTAATTAATAAACATTTTTTCTATTTTTTTTTTAATTTTAATTTATTTAATTAATATAGAGAGAATTAATTATTGATTAATTAATTCAAAAATATTTAAATATATTTTATTAAATACTCTCTCGTTTTTTTCATTTCATTTGAAATGTATTTGAATTTTTTTTTTTTTTTTTTTTTTTTTTTTTTGTTTAAGTGTATTTTTAGGTTCCTTTGATCAAATCAAATATTCAACTATTTATATTATTATTATTATTATTATTATTATTGATTAATCAAAAGATTTCTTTCGAATAGAATTTTTTCCCCTCTTTAAAAATACTTCAATTCAAAATAAAAAATGCATTTTTCAATAGATCTATTGAAAGGGCATTATATATGTATGTATGTATATGGTATTTATTTATTTATTTTTTTTTCAAATTTTATTTTTGAATTGAATTAATCTCCAGAACAAAACGTCTCTGAGAGGAGCGTTGGTTATTTGAATGTCATCGTCGTCATCATCAAGCATCATCAGCATCCTCGTCTCACTGATGTCGTTTTAGTGAATAGATGTGGGAGGGTGAGGTTGCGGGTTGTGTGGTAGGGGTATCCCCAAAGTCACATTTACCAGCTAAATGCATTCATAGAAGTTTGGTAAGCGGGGGAGGAAAGAGATGAGCATTTTTTTTCTTTCTCTTTCTCTCTTTTTGAATGGAGTCCGATTGAATGGGCTTACGAGTTTGGTAGCTACCTTTTTCTGCTGCTGCTCCTGTTGCTGCGATCAACTCTTTGAATAATAATAAAAAAATGGATATGAAGCCACCATGTCATCAATGAGGATTAATAGAAACAGCCAAAGAGAGAGAGAAAGAGAGAGAATGCGATGTCATCGTCTCTCAATCGGTTCTTTTCTCACACAATGACAGTTTAGTCCACCCTTTTTGTAAATAAACACTCGCCTGATGACATTTCAAAATCATTATAATAATAATAATAATAATAAAACGATTCTTATTTCCTAAATATTAAGCCTTTACATTCTCATTAAATAAAAAATCGAACAAGATCTAATAACAATATAAAGACAAATATTAAGATCATTGATAAAAAAAAAACCCTCTAACTTTTGTACGTCCTACGCAAGGACAACGCCTATCAAGTTGGTTATATCAATGAGGTGTCCTTTGATTAGTAGAACGGGTCCTATCAACCTTTACCTTGATTTTCTTGATCGGAGGCGCTATCAAGTAGCTTTCCCAATTTTGATCCCATAAACTGGGCTGACTCCGTCCCATAGACCCCAGCTAGAGAAATTCCCTTGCCAGCCCCAAGACTTGAACCCGAGACCACGGGAATGTGTCAGTGATGCTACCCCACGCCCTGTGGTGCCTTCGTATAATTAATAAAATTAATCAAAATAAATATATTTATGAATTAGTTAATTTACACAATGTAAATATTAAATATATATTTTGATTAATTATATTCATTTAAAGAAGAAAAATATATTTAATCAAGTACGTTAATATAATTGGATTAAGAAAAGATTTTAAATTTAGGTGTTACTATTTTCATTTCAATTAGAAATTGATAAAATATAAAACAATCAAATAAAAATTTTATTTCCTATAAACTGAGAATATAATAAGACATTAATTAGTAAAAGAGGATGGTTGATTCTTGTTATAAAATTAATAACTATTTATTTATTCTCTTTTACTACTACTCAGCATTACTATTTATAAATAATTTACTTGACATATTTGGTTTTATTTCTAGGTATAGCCTAGTCTAGTTTGAATTATATTATAAATTTTATTTAAGTATATAATTTCTTATATTTTTTCAATTTTTAATATTAAATAATAATTGAATAATTTATTTTTATGGGTTTTTAATTATGAAAAAAAAAATTGGAATGAAAATAAAAAAAAAATCATTATAATTTTAAATAAATTATTATTATTATTAAATATCAGTAAAATTCATCAATTTTTATTAAAAAATAATAAAAAATATTTCACATTAATGTCATATTAGCGGTATATATAAATATTAAATATTTAATATTTATTATTATTATATGATAATATTTATTAAAACTTTAATGTACTTCGATAACAAAAGTCATTTATGTCATAAAGTATTATTAATTCTTCATCATTCCTCTCAGTTATTCATATTTTTCTTAACTAAGAATCTCCATCAGGAAGAATCGATCCACCTTACCGGTGCACTCCTTGATAAACAATAAAACTATCTTATCCTTACCGATTGCATTTTCTCATGCTCCTTCGTCCCTAAGATTATGAATCACAAAAGAAAAATTATAAAATATTTCTTCGAATTATTCCTTCGAATAGTAAGTAATATAGGAATAAATAAAAAACTACTGAAATATACGTATCAGATCCTCGTAAGGAAATATAATAAATATGTATTTTAATTAAGTATTGAATCAATATAAAAACATAACAATCTAAATAAAAAATTGTTTAATTTACACGTTTTTTAATAAAAAATTCTTTAAAAAATAGAAAATCAAACCTTGAATATTATCCTTTACATATACCCAATAAAAAAGTGTGGGCACTTATAAACATAAGTAGTAGGTAAAGAGAATTTAATATTATTATATGCGCCCCACATTTTTATATTTTTTTTATATTTTTACTATCTCGCCATGATGTCGAGATTTTGATGTTTTTTTTACGTTTTGAAGGTCCCTGAGTCATTTTCACTAAGGTTGAGAAAAATGCCTGTGTCTGTGTGTATGTAGACAAGATTACGCTAAAACGGTTTGAGCTAAAATAATGAAATTTTGTATACGGGCATTATTTAATATTTGTAGTTTTCTATTAAATTTAGAGAAATGTAGCGAATCCGGAAGAGGGTCATTAGCTACAACATTTTGATTTTTTTCCTCTAAAGTGACCGTAAAAATAAAGATATATGTTTGATAGTTTGATAGTAAATCTGCTATATATAGAATATCAGTTTGATTGAATCGCTGAAAGTACCCGAATTAAATTTTTAACACTGCAAATCACGCGCCAACACGTGACGTAGTGCCATCAACAAAGAGCCAAACATGCGCTGATTAATAAATATTATTTATTAATTTTAATTTATAATTAATTAAATTCAATTTAAATATAATATTTGTTATTTAATCCAATTCAAATTGCGAGATAGTTGAGTGGAGACACTCCAGCTAATTTTTTAAATATTTTATTATTGCTTACCAGATGTAAAACATTGCACTATTGACTACTATTTAATCTGTTATACTCGATTATATACAATATTAGATTCTTTGCGAAGTTTTTACAACAATAAATTGGAACCTAAAAGTCTCTAAATATTGATTTAAGTATTATGTTTGCAAAATACTGTGAATTTTATAAAATTAGAATTCTATTTGAAATATTATTTTTTAAAATATTTCCAATGACATTATTTTTTCTTTTTCTTCCATTCTATGATTAATCACTCTCATTAACTTATAGTTATTCTTTGTCCTTGAACTTGTTTTTTTTTTAAACATACCACCTGTTTGGTCTCTGTATAAGTGTTGTGACTCTGTGTCTGTGTGTATTTTATTTTTTTTTTTTTAACCGATAAAATAATAAATTGCTTGAAATTTATCTTTTTTCTGTTGTCTTCTCCCATCATCTCTATAGACTAATTTAAGAAATGAATTCAAAAGAACCGAGCATTGACTCTCCTTTCTCTCTCTCTCTTTCTCTCCTTAGGAGGTCTAATATGCGACCCCGCGAGTGAAACAGAGAAAGAGAGAGAGAGAGAGAGTTAATACATTGACTCTCTTTTCCTTTCAGAATTTCTAATTTTCAGGGAAAAAATAAATAAATAAAAAAATTTCTTTCAACATATACAAATCTAATTTGGTCCTTTCAGCTTATCTTGGATTAGTTTTTTTGATTTATTATTATTTTAACTAAATAACGTTTAAGTTTTTCATTAAAGATTAATTCAATAAATGTATATATTATTAAACATAATTGTATAAAGACACCTGACATATATCAAAATATAATCTATTTAAATAAATTTTTTTTTACTTTTGTTTTATATGTATTTGATATAAATTAGAGATATATACCTGGATATAGGCAAATCATTGGAAATATAATAGCGGATAGCTGATCAATTAGAAAGATAAGGAACAAATGTAAAAAGCGTTGATTACCCTGAAATAACTTCTGAGTCCATCAAAAATTGTCCTCGAATAAATGGAAAATAATCATGGAAAGAAGTCCAAAATATGCTAAAAGAAACCACAACAAAAATTCATATTTTTGATAAAACTATACTAACAACACTGTTTTTTTTCCAAACGGAGATTTATTAAAATAAAAAGATTCACCGATTTGTTTAACTTGTAATGATAAAATAACGGTAAGACATATACACGTATACAATTGTTGAATATCCAGTAAGTATATGAAAACTTAATGAAAAATTTCGAACTTTTCGAATTTTAACAAATGATATGTATAGTGACGGAAATAAGGTCTCTTCTACTTTACCAGATAAAAATTATTAAAGTTTGCATATAAATCCATTTACATTCTATTTAGCTACCACGTTTTATTAATTTGGCCAGCAGAGGTCTCCACTAATTTTCTGGGGTATTTTTTTCAGTTCGGTTTGGATATATGAAAATAAAAAATTTAATTCATTAATTAATTATCCTATACCCAAACAGAACCAAAAAAAACCCCGAAAATTAGTGAATAAGTGAATAATTAGTCAATAAAACATTATTTAATTGCTGAACATATTGACGTTCATAACCAGCTAATCGCTAATCTATCAAATTTCAAAATTTTTTATCTCGTAAACTAGAAGAGACCAAGAAATATTCCATAAGGAAAGTTTCTTTGGGATTAAAAAAGAAATCCACTGGCAAAGTTTCATCCAAATCCCTGAAGATTCCTTTTTTGTAAACAATTACCATTAAATTTATTTATAATACATTATATTATTATAACTTTTATTATTATTATAACTTCTTATAAATATATGTATGGTAAAGTGTGCACACTAATTCATCTTAAATTTAATAACTAGATGTTTTAATAAAATATTTCCAAATTAAAATAATAATAATTATACTAATAATAACAATTAATATTTGTTTAAAATAAATAAATAATAATAATAATAAAATTATGTACCATGGCGCTATTGACTTTAATTGCTGATACGTCTTATGTGCTTGAAAATATATAAATTATATATTTAATTTATATTATTTATTTAAAAACTTACTATATATATAAATTTACATTATATAGCATTTTATTATATATTTTTTAAAATAATTATTTATTAAACAAATATAACTAATAATAAAAAAAATTAACAATTCATTGGGAAAGAAAAAAAAATTAGGAAACATCATTATAATACCTTTTTATAATGTCTAATAGTTCGTAATATAATATTAAGTATGTGAATTTAAAAGTGCACATTTCTTCATCCTTGAGATTTTAGATCTACATTTTTCATAAATGAAATATTAATTTAATTATTATATGTATATGGAAAAAGAAGGTGATAATATGAGAAATGTTTAAATCTTTAAATCTCCCATATAATTTAAATTGCATTATTGCATACCACAATTAGTTTTTTTTTTAAAAAATATTATAATTTGAAAAATTGGTTTTCTTCTAAAATAAAATTAAAAAAAAAAAATTAAGAATTTAAAAGAGTAGTTTCATTTCTGTAGAAATCAGATCAGAATAAGAATTTTATTTTATAAGAATTAAGAAAATTATTTTTATATTAAAAATAACAAAAAATCTATCATATCTTATTAGTTTGATTGCTTACTCGTATTTTTGAAATTTCGTTGAAGACATTTCGTGGTATCTCTAGAAAATCCTTCAATAAAAAATTAAGACAATTAATTTAACATTTGATCATATCAATTAATCTTAAAAAAAATGGCAACATGACAAAAAATCACTTTCCATATAACAATATTTCTCCATTTTTACAAAAAAACTTTTAAATAAGTTGACCTGTGGCCAGGTCCGAACCGACCGACGGTTTGAAATAAATTAATTTCCAGCTACAGAAACAATTTCAAATAATTTTCATATATCTATTAATGTAATAAAAAACAGATATGGATACATAAATAATAAATATAAACATTTTTAATTTTATTTTATTTATAATATATATGCAAGACCAGGCTGTGACGTCATGAATGGCTGGATGACGTCATATAATTTTAAATCAAGAAAAAACTAATAAAGATGATTTATCTCGAGTATAAAACCAATGCAAAGTGAATGATTCGTGATAATATGTAAAAAATCTCCTCATGTGAAATTTGGTATGAAAATAACCCTTCCTTCCTATCGTCCACTACCACTACCACTTCCGGTTTCCGGATTTGCACCAAAAGTTGATCAATTCATCCCACTGATGCATTAAGTAAATATACCAAATTTCATCAAAATCGGTTGAGCCGTTCAGGCTGTACACATCTATACGGACGGACGGACAGACGGACAGACGGACGGACAGACATCATGCTAAAAATACTTTTTTCTGTTAAGAAGATGCATGATTCGTGGAGATATGTAAAAATCTCCACATGTGAAATTTGGTGTGAAAACAATACCTCCCTTACTATCGTCGGTCGGTAAAAATTAACACTTTAATTTATAATACTCTCTTTGATGAGTCGAATATAAAAAGAAAGCTAATGTAATTGTATTGTATTCTTGATAATTAAAAGAATCAAAATAAAATTTTGGCCAATTAAATGAACGATGTTTCAATGACACTGAAACGAAGGTAACACCACTTGATAGAAAAATACTTGTATAACAATTCCCATATTATCTATCATCTTCTCCTACATTTATTAAAAAAAAAAATTATATAATTTGTAAAGAAAGACTTAAAACCGGCCGACGATTTGATAAATTAATTTACAAACAACATTTTATATATATATATATATTTAATTGAAGTTTCAAAAATATTTTTTTTTATACTATATATATATAAAATGACTAAATTATATTATCTTGATTGTTATTTTTAGTTTAATTATTAAATTATTAATTACTACTATATTTTAAGTGAAAAATTTCCGACAATGAATATAAAATTAATTTGTAAGCTACCACTTCCGGTTTCCGGATATACACCAATAGTTGATGACTTCATGCTACTGATGCATTAAATAAATATATCAAATTTTATCAAAAACTGTTGAACTGTTCAAGCAATACACTTTCTATAAGGACAGACAATGGACGGACGGACGGTCTGACAGATATCATACTAAAAATACTTTTCTGTTCTGTTAACAAAATGCATGATTCGTGAAGATATGTAAAAATATAAAAATTTGGAATGAAAACAATACCTTCCCATCATACCGTCGGTTGGTAAAAATAAATTAAAAACTGGTCAAAAATTAAATTTTTTTTTCGATAAAAAATAATTGATTTTTGATTTCTCATCAGATTTGTATTAATACATTAAAGAAAAAAATAAGTATTTCCATATAAATCTATTCTTGGTAAAATTACATTAAATAACAATTTAATTTGATTTTTAAATTGCTTGAGCACATTCATTTATCTTTTTAAAAAAAAAATGTCTTAATTTCTTTAAATTACAAATGGAAAAATATTCTTTGAAAACGATTAAAATTTATTATTATTATTATTATTATTATTATAAAATGATAATATATAGGAATCATTTACGTTATAACAAACATTTTTCGTTATTTTTTTTTTTTTTGTTATAATCATTTTACCTGTTGTATGATATACATAACTCTCTCTTCCTCACAAACACATACACTGTTTTTATCAATTTTTTTTAATCACCCAATAAATATAAATATAAATAAATATCGGATTGAGAAGAAAAAAAAAAGATTGGATGTTTGATTTTATGGATGGCAATAACTGTTTGTTTTCTTTTCTATTCTGGTTACGGAGGACCCCATTCTGGGCGGCCTTCAGAAGATCCAACGATGAGATTCCATTTTAATTGCATTCCCTAAAACCCTTCTCCCTTAATATATAATAGTAATAATAATAATAATAATCGATAAATATCAAATTTATCTATTTATTTTTTATTTTTTTCTCCCTTGCCTAAAAGATAAAATCTAATTTATTTCCTATATCTTTAATAAAAATGCGAAAAAATTAAGATATAAATATTAAAATATATAAATAACTAAAAATAATAATAAATAAAAGTTAGAATTTTGACATTTGGATTATTTATTATGTTTTAAATAAAGAAAATATTTTTTTAATTTTTTTTTTCTTTAATTGCATTGAAATATTGAAATTTAACTTACAAAAAATAAAAAAAAATGATTTCTTTTTTAAATTTATCTAAATAACTTTATTAGTTATTAATTAAATTAAATTAAATAGTTTTTTATTTAGTCACTTTAAATAGAATATTTTTAATTTTTATGGTCAATGGTGAGGATTGAACCCTCTTTCTCAAGATGAACAGCTCAGTATATTGTATATACCAGAGGTTCCCAAACTTTTTCGGTATACGGCTCCCATAATACATCGGATTTTTTCTGCGGCTTCCTTAATTAGGGGTGACCATATTTCGAAAACACCAAACCGGGACAAACGGTTTTCCTTTTGTTTTGTTTTTTTTAGAACAAATTGAAAAATTTTTGAAAAAAGTACGAAATGTTCAAAAGCTTAGTCCAATAAACGGTTGAGCTTTTTTTGTTCAAAAGTTTCCCCACAAAATCATCTTACCTTTTTTTAGAACCAAAAAATTTCAAGTATTAGGAAATTTTTTCGCTTAACACTGGTTTGTACATTATAGGTATTTGCGATAATTAATTGTGCTATAATAATTTTTTTTTTTTATAAAACTATAAACTATTATTTAATAATAATAATATTTTATAGTACCTATTATAAATTATGAGATTTGTCAATGTGTGTGTGACTTATTGCAGAGGTTCTTAAACTGTGGTCCGCGGACCCCTGGGGGTCCGCGAAGCCTTTACTGGGGGTCCGCAAAGCCATCGTACAGGTGCACGAGAAAATGATGAGTCGGTTAAAACTTTATTTAATATAAAAGAAGCGATGGCATGGCTTTTTGAGGAAACAGAGATCAAATACCCAAATTCAACGAAATGTGCAAGAAAACTATTGCTACCGTTTCCATCTTCATATTTAGCAGAATTTTCTTTCTTCAATATTATAATTTCTAATAAAATGTGTTCTACAATATGCAAAAAAATCGTTATTCACCAATCACTGTTAGAAATATTCATCATATATCCTTGTTCTTATGAGATCGTAAGCCAGAAATTAACTAATAAAATGACGTAAAGTACCTAAAGTTGGAATGGGGTCCGTCAAAAAAAATTTTTTCAAGTGGGGGTCCGCAGAGTACATAAGATTAAGAACCTCTGACTTATTGAATAAAAAATAAGTTTTTTTTTTGACAAATAAGCATTTTCTTTCTCCTCCTTTTAGCCGAATACATTTAGTTCACCATTTTTCAATTTTTTTTATTCTTCTTAAGTCTTTCAAAATAGGAGTTTGTTTTAGTGATTTAACCCCAAACAATTGCCGTCCATTTCTTCAGTTTTAGAAAATAGCTGTAAAGGGTTGAATTTGGTAGTTGGTATCTTAAGTTATGCATTTTTGAAAGGGTAACTTCACATGTGCCCTTATTGGCAAGGAACTCAATAAATCATTTCTTAAACAAATTGTTCCAAAATATTTTTTTATTTTTTATTTTAATCTATTACTATATAATTCTATTTTTCATATAAAATTAACCCATTTGTAGCCAGCGTTCCCAAATGGGTACAACAAACAATCTAAATAGCGTTTGTAAATTATAAATTTGACACCAAATTTGTGCTAGTGTAATTATGTTATAATCTAACTTCTGTTTTAAAAGTATATTTGATAGTTACAGCAGTTATTAGTACTTGCTTGCAACAAAAACAAAAACAAATTTGAAAAATTAGTAATTGTGATTTTTAAACATATGTAAATTCATGATAAGGTATTATTGTTTTATTGTTATTATAAATTTATTTTTTATTTACTATGTAGTAGTTATAATTAGTTCAAATAAATAAAACATTTTCATTTGAAGTTTACAAAACATCAAAAAATAAATTGTTCCTATTTGGGAACGCTGGTTTTTCGACTTTTATTTTATTTTATTTATTTTGGATGGCATTATCAACTTACATATTTTTTAGGTTAGTCACGCAATATAAATATAAGCCTAATCAAAATAAATATAAATTAAGTAATTAAGCAGAATTGAATAATAATTTCATGAAATTTGAAATATTTTCTTAAAAAAAGATGAAAAAATGGTACGATATTTTGATCACCATTTCATGAAGCAGTTTATTCAAGGAAAGCTTGTTAGATTTGTACTAAAGCAGTAGTTTATTGTTTGTACAGGAGGTGTACGATCCTTGAACAAAGTTGAAGAAAATTTTTTCTTTGTTTGGGAACCTATGTTTATTTTTAATTTTTTATAATTCTAAAAACATAATTTGATGTTTATAATTTTTTAAAATTCTAAAAAATAAAAAAATAATTTGATGTTTTATAAATGCATTTCTTTATTTTACTTGCTTGAATGACCAGCGTTCCCAAATGGGAACATTTATTTTTATACACCAAAAACCCTTTCAAAAATAGTTTTTTGTAAAAATATATTTTTATCTACATGATATCTAATGAAAAACTGAAAAAAAAAATTAAAAGAAAAAAATTGGTAAGATGAATTAAAGAAATATTAAAATTAAATGAAATTTTAATAAAATATTTAAATTAAAAAAAATTATAATTAATTAAAATATTAAAAATTTATATTTGTTCCTTGCAATTGAATTTATAATGAAAAACAAATACATCTTATAATATAAATGTGATTGAATATTATTCATTAAAAATTATTACTGCGAGTGTGTGGTTAGGAATTATTATATTAGTTTATATATCAATACATAGATAGATCTATGTCCTATTAAATTTGTTGCTAGTATTTTATTTAATATATTTCTCTATATTATCGTATATTACATTTTATTAGAAATCTTACAAAAAATAAAATTTTGTAGCATATAATGGAAAATAATAATCAATGTTTCACTTATTAAATTAATTATCTCCTTGTAATTTTCTTTTAAAGTCAAGGGAAACATTTCTAATTTATGTTCTTTCCTCGTATATTTTGTCTATTCATATATTTAACTTTGCCTTAAAGGCCAACAATTTGCCAGTAAAAGCAAATTTACATCTGATCCTTACATACTTTCATTTAATTTGTTCAATTACGCAAATATATCTACTAGATAATCTAACTTAGCTTGGTGTTTGAATCAAATGTTTAAAAAAAAAAAATTTAATTTATTATCAGCAATTGAATGTAGAATTTTTCTGAAACACACCTGAAGCTCGTCGATTACGACACTGAATTGTTTGGTGAGTTAAAAATTAGTATTATACTTTTAAAAATGAATTAAAAAAAAAAAAATAAAAAAAACAAACTATTTTTCATTAGTTATTTATAAATTAGTTCTTTTTTTATATATAAAGGTTAAATATATATGAAGTGCCAGGTATATAACAAAAATGAAAAATAAATCTTTTTTTTACGCTTGTATTTAGCTTACACCCGTTTCTGTGTCGTCAAATCTTGCAAAGTTAATTTGACCCACTTCCCAATGTTCGAATGAGCTGAAATTTCGCATACATATGTAACTCCGATATTCTGATTCAACTTGGGTCATGGGTGACCTAGGAGGTATTATATTTATCAATTAGTAATTACATATTGCATAATATTGAAAAATAATTATTATCTATCTATCTATATATATGGCCAGTTGGCCTCGGGCTATTGTCCGGTACGGACGTGTGCCAGGGTCAGGATTACCCAGGATTCTTCGGAGCTCTACAGCAACGCAGTGAGTACAAAACCATCCAACTTAGCAACCCAAAATCCCGATATTAACGCTTGGTCACACAGACTAAGACTCAGAATCCCAAAAATATTCCTACCTAAATAATCTCTTGATAATGGCGCCAAAATGGGTGGCGAAACGTCGAGAAAACAATCCCACAAAAATACGTGATTATATCCCTGATAAATCTGATATTAATAATAACCTAAACCAAAATATATATATATAGGGAAAAACGTAAATTCTACTTCAAATAGACATAGTTATCAATTATAGTGGAAAAGGAAAAAAACAGAAAGGTTTGTGGATATACAATGAAATATCCTTCGTATTCTTTTCCTTTCTCTGCATGTTTGGCGTCCACGCTTTGATTTTTTAGATATGATTAATTTTAAGAAATCGTGGTGTATGTGGTGAAATTATTTTCTCCTTTTTAGCGCATTTAAATAAAAGCGTGTGTTTATAAAGTTTTTTTTATATTTTTTTTATTATTGTTAATATCATTAGAAATGTTGATATTGAATCAATAATTAAATTAATTTAGATTAGGTTTAATATTTAAAATTTATCATATTATATTTTTAATGCGAAATTTATATTATTCATTTATTTATTTATTTTTTTTTTTTTTAACTATGTCTTAAGCAACCCAATTCTATTTCCTCATTCTCTCTCGTCTCATCCAATGATTAAAAGTTATTCTTTCGCACACATAAAAAAAAAAACATTATTAATATAGAAAATATTTTCATATAAATTTTCCACAAGAAGAAAATTTTAATTATTTTAATAAACATAAAAAACAAAAAAACAAAAATAAAATCCGATAGAATATTAGTAACCACAAATTTGAACTCTTTTTCTATAAAACGACCACCTGTCGACTCATCTTTAAATTTTTTCCCACTGGTCAAAAATTATAAATCTCTCTTTTCTCTCTCTCTCTCTCTCTCTTTTACTCATACTGATTCAAAGTTCACTCACCTTGATATTTAAAAACAGATGAACAACCTATCATATATTAAAATAATATTTTGGTTAAAAAAAAAAAACAATTAATTTTAGTCAATTTAATAGAAACATTTGAACTTTGGTTTTTGTGGTTCTCTTCTTTTATATACAAAGAATAATTATATATTTAAAAAAATAATATAATATATTTTCAGTAATTTTGAATATTAGAACAATAAAAGTTTAAAATATATCATTTATTTTGTTTATACAATACATGAATATATATATATATATATATATAAATTTTAATCTACTTTGTGTTCTTTTTAAATCAGAAAAAAGAGATATTACCATCTGTTTATATTTGTATGACACTTAAAATTTTATAAATATTCATCTATTATCATAATAGTTTATAATATCTAATTTAATATTTTTTTTAGGAAACAGCTTTTCATGCTTTATCTTTTGTTCAATTTGACCACCCACATTGTATTTTATAGACATTTTTATCACCAACTTTAAATGATTATTTTTATCAAAAATCAATCTTTATCAGGACTGATTCTCTTTACGCATTGAACACTTTTTAATAATGTGTACTTTTTAAATTTCTTTTTTTTTATTTTAATTTTATATTCCGCCTTTTCATCTTGAAAACTAAAAAAATCCCTTCAGGTATAAACTGAGGTGTACCAATTATCATTTAATTTATTAATGCATACTTAATTGTTAGTTAATTAATTAGTAAATTGCCTTAAAAATATTATTAACATATAACACAATCTATTATTATCTATTACAGGGGACAAAAGCCGGCCCGCGGGCCGGATTCGGCCCCTTTGCTTATTTTATCCGGCCCGCCCGCCCATTAAAAAAGTTTGGCTCTTATTTCGATCTTTCATTCAATATGGCTCTAAAAAAAAAAGAAAAATTTTTTTTACAAATGTCACGGTTTGGTGTTTTCGAAATATGTCCTCTGGCCCGGAGATATTATGAAAATTTCATTTTGGCCTGCGATTAAAAGTATTTGCCCCCCCCCCCCCCATGATCTACTATATTATTATTGTTATATTCAAAATTAATACATTAGAATCAAAAGAAAAAAAATAATTTCCCAAAAAGGAAAAACCTTTAGTAGATGACAATATTAGGTGACCATTTTAAAGAATATTGTCTAAAAATAAGATGACTAATGGTTATTCAATTTTCAAAAATAAAACCATATATTTTTTGGAGCAATATATATTCAATCATTTTCTTAAATAAGTTTCTCAATTATAAATGACTTATATAGATTATTAAAATTATATATACATATTATATTTACATATTTTTTTTATTTATTTTAAATAATTACTTTTGTAAATAAAATTTAATTATTTAATATTTGTATATCATTTTACTTATTTTATATATAATTATAATATTATAATAAAACCAAGTTGATTAAATTTATCTTATAGGAACCAAAAAAAAATATATATATAAAACATTAATAATTGATAAAGTTAAATGATCAATTGTGAAATTTTATATTAGACATCAAGACATCATTTGATGATTTTTTCAAAAAATTTTCGATATTTTTTAATCATTTTATTTTTGGAATATTAAGTGCTACTATTGGCAACTACTCAATCTTTTGATTTCCAAGGTGGTCATCCTTCTACTGATAAAAAAAAGGTAACTCATAAAAAAATAATTATTCTTGTGTGATATTATTGTAAAATCAAATTTTTTATTCTTCTTAATTAAAAAGAACCATTTCATATTTTTTGCGAATATAACATTAGCTCGAAAATTATGGTAACCTTAAGTGAGTTTTTGCCTTAATTAATCAAGATTTTAATGGATTGATAGATCAATTCACTTATCGCTATTGAGATCAAGTAAAAGAATAGTTAATAGAAATTTAGTTTAATTTCATTTATAAAATTCAATCTAAAAAGATACAAGAAGTAAAGAAAAGTAAACTCTCATTTAATATTTTAATATTTATATTAAGGTTTCAAATCAGAATTTATTTATATAGTAATTTAATGTGTTAATTACTTATATTTTTTTATTTTAAAGATAAAAAATATAAGTCAACATTTTGTTAACTGTATATTTCTTATTTATAAATATTCCAATAAATAATACTTATATTTCAATAATTATGCTTTCTTAAAAATAATTTATCAAATAATATTCAAATATTAAATATTAATACTTATTAACAAATCCTTCATATATTTGGTCAAATCTAATTTAAAAAATATATGGAAAAATATAATTAAAAGAAATAAAAAATAAATGAAAAAAATTTGAAAAGATCCTTAGAATTATAATTTAATATATTTTATTTATTCTTATTCTTATTAAATTCCCCAAAAAAAGGATCAGAATTTTTTTTTCAATTTTCCTGAATTACTTTGTATAATGTTTAAGCTAAAAAAATTGTACAAGAATCCTATTAAGAAAAATAATTACCTATTTAGGGGTATAATAAAAAAAATTATTAATAATCAATATACTCAAACATCTCAAAATCATTAGAAATCAAAATAAATTTAGATTAATAAAATATAAATTAAGAATTTTTTGAAATTAATTCTCCAAATAGACATATTATTTCTTACAAAATAAAAATTTTATTTTTTTAGTTTATACGTATTTTTTTAATAAACTTGGAGTCAAAATCTTGGTTTAAACTTTTATATTAATAAATTCTCAGGATATATATATATATGAAATCAATTTAAGTAAATATAATTAACTATAATATACATTTTAATATTTATTGATATTTTTTATTTATTTTATTTTGACTGATTTTAGTGTCTAATTTTTTTAATATAATTCTTCAAATTAATTTTTAATTTTGATTTTTGAATCCTTCAAAATTTATTTATGTAAAGATAATAAATTTTAATAATAATTATTAATATTGATTTAATTATAGTACATTTACTATAATTTTATGTGATCAATAAAATACTATAGTGTAATTAGTATGTAATCAAATTAGAATATAATAATTAAAATTAGTTTTAAACATGATTTATTTTCTACATTATGTTTTATAATAAATTTTTATTGCCCGTAAGTCCTACTTATGCCCTTCTATCCATAAAATTCGTCAAGTATGATATATAAAACATTAATCAATATATTAAAAATATAAAAATTTAATTGAATTGAATTTTTATTAAAAAAAAAAAAAATTTAACGAAACGTATAATCATCATTCATTCAATTTTTTTTTTTTTTTTTTTGCAACCATAAAATCAAGATTCCTCTCCCATCTAGCCATCACTTATTCCATCACCCATGGGACAATTTTAATCAAATAGATTGGAAATAATAATAGTAGTACTATTTTATTTTATTTTAATCGTAGTCGTTTTCGAGAATGTCGCTCACACTCTCTCATTCTCTCTGTCTCTTAGGGGAGTGGGAGGTGAAGCAAAATGTGGCCATTAACCTTTGAAAGGGCCCAAAAAGAGGAGGGGAGGGTGGCTCCGGGAATTTGAAATGAAATGAAAATGCCGATTCAAGGATGATTAACTTTAATGTTTGTTACGAAACGAAATAAAAAAAAAAAGGGTTTTCCTATTCTAATAATATCTATCTATCGTTCTCATCTAAATAATGAGATAAAAGGGGAATCGGGGGAGGGGATGAGTGGTTATGGAACAATTATGGAGGGGAAGAGCAATGTGTGAGGGTAGAAAACTATAATATAAATTTCAATTTATTTTAATTAATTTAAATTATTAGTATAATTTATATTTTAAAAAATAAAATTTACTTCATTTAATTTATATTGATAAATAACCAAAAATTCTATAATATAGTTCAATCTTTTTCTTTAATTAATTTATATATTTAAATTCATAAAACTATAATATATAATAATTTTATATATTAAAAATTTAAATGTTTGATAATTAAATTGAATTTTTTTGAAGAGGGGTATGTATATTGAAAATTATTTGAACTATTTTTAATAATATTTATGAACATAGTGGAATATATATAAAATATTTCATGCTATTAAGCGAATTTCTTATTAATGAATCATACTTTTATAAATATTAAATTAGCTATATACAATCGTATATGTAGGTCATTTATATTTCTTTTAAAATCAATTATTCGGGGGTTTCAATGTCATTTTATTTATTCTTTAGTGCTTAAATATGAAAATGAAACGTCAAATATATATATATAGATCTTTTTATAGTGAAATTCTCGGGAGTGTCTATTGACCCATCTGGGAGGGGAGTGTGAGGGGTCTATTATGGCCTTTTGTCTGTTCAAGTATAAAATGAACTCTCCGGGTGAGTTCCAGAGAGACAGAGAGCGAGAATGTGTGTTTGTGTGTGTGTGTGAATGGAGTGTGTTTATGCGAATTTGTAGGGTTAGGAGAAAGGGGAGAAAACTTGTGTAGTAGGTTGGGAAGTGGGGAGGGGAGGGGGGTTAAAGGAGAGTGGGAGGATGAAAATTTATGACTGATAGAGAATTTCAAAATTAAATTCGTTAGTGTCTGCCTGGAGAGAGAGAGGCAATGAAAATACCTCACAAGGCCTGAGGGTGGACTGGGGTAGTTGTAGGTTTGGTGCTGTTGGTCGCGAGAGGGGGAGGGGAGGGGTGGGCAGAGAGAATAGGGGTTAAACTACACGTTGCATTTGAATTCTATAGTGGATTTTAAACGAAGAATTCCTGTCGAATTGACTGGAAAAGCCAGTGGTTTAGGTTGGGCACAAGTGTCTGAAAAAACTTCAAAATTTGTTTTCATTAAAAAAAAAATCTTAACTTATTGAATCTATCTATCAATCTATATATATATATTTAAGTTCTTGGTCACAAAAACTATATTTCTTCAAGTACTCTTATCCTAAGCTACATACTTCCACCCCATCTCTGTCACGTCCCTTCCTACATTATCCACTCACCGCGTCCTTGGTTTTCCAACCGGACGTTTCCCAATCGGTTTTCCCACAAATATATTTATCGCTAGACTATGATCAGCCATTATTCAAGCTACCTGCCCTGCCCAGCCTTCTCGATTTTATAACTCTAACTATTTCTGGAGATGCATAGAGGTCATGCAATTCCTCGATTTGCAATCTCCGCCATTCCCCGGTGACCTTCTTTGGTCCATAAATGCTGCTAAGAATCCTTTTCAATTATTCTAAATCTACTTGGTTACTAATATTTGAATTTGATTGCCTAAATGGATTTTTTTTCGATATCTCCTCAATTAGGTATACTAATGCTAATCTATCATTATAATAAATAATTAAATTCTCCGGCCATGCTTTATTAAATAAAACAAACAATTAAAAAATAAATAAAAATAAAAAAATTATTTGATTTTCTATTTTCAAAATTTTATTTAAAATTTTTAATTAATATAAAAATAAAATAAAATTCTTAAATCCTTAATATTAATAAATAATTAATTAATTCATTAATTAACATTTTATAATATATATTGACATTATACTAGCGTTTTTGACAAATACCGTATATTTTTTATAACCATCCTATACGAGTATAAGTAAATTGAAAATAAAATAATTAAAAACTATTCATTTGTGATTTAATAATTTATTTTTATTAAGAAACTATTAACTGTTTAAAATATAAAATCTTATTATCTACCATAATTGTTTTTTTTTTTTTTTTGAAAGGTCGGTTGCCTAACTTTTAGGCGTTTCTATTAATCAAAGTAAGCTAATTATATATTATACTATAAGTATATTAGAATGTGCAAGTTCTATAGAAACAAAAAAAAAGGAACGAAAATTTTCTAATTTTATAAGTAATTAAATCTTTTAAAGTATAATAGTTTCATTAATGAACGAATTTATAGTTTCTAAAATTTTATAAAAAATAAATAATAAATCAAAATTCAAAAGAGTCAATGAGAAAAGAGATAAAGATAAAATGATGAAATAGAAAAAAAAAATTATTAAAATAAATTTGTATGCATTTTGAATATATTGAATTTTCGATTTGAAAAAAAAAATCTTAAAAGAATCCAACAAGATAACTATATAACAAAGTATGGTCATTATTAAATTATTTTATATCTTTATAAATTTTTTTATCTTTGAATTAATGGCATTATGGTTCTTTTACAGCTACTCTAAGGCATCACATATAGTATATGAATGCGACAAAGGGAGAGGGTATTTCAAAGTTGTTATGATCACTAAATAAATATTAATTTATTCTATACATAAGTTACAGAAACTCTAAAATCTTTAAGATATTATTATTATTATTATTATTAATATTTGATGTATTCTAATTTTGATTTTTTTTTTTAATGTTGATATTTTTTGGTATTTTTTGGTATTTGAAAAATCTCTTTGCTACTCTCACTCCCCTCCCCCTCCCTCTCTCCAACCATAAACGAGATAATAATACAAGTACTGTGGCATTCAAGCTTTAGTATGATGATACATTATATCTCATAATAATAATAATAATATTACTAATAATAAAAATAATAAAAATTAAAATGTTGATTTTTTTTTTTGTTTTTATAATTTTTAAATTATATTTTTACGAAGTGTTTTTTCTTGTATAATTATTTTCATAAAGACAAATATGCAATTGAAAAAATAAAAAAAAAAAATTATACACTCATTTACAATTAGTCATCAATCATTTTGAATGCATAATGCATTGAATAATTTGTTTGTATGATTCTATTTAAAGGAGTAAGTGAAGATGAATAAAAATTAAAATAAAAAAAAAAAGAAATTCATGTTTCATAAGTAAAAAAAGAGAATCTTGACCTTGACTTTGAATAAGAAAATATTATATATATATATATATATATATATATATAGAAAACTGAGAGAGAAAGAGAGACAAGAGTTAGAGTGGAGAGGGAGAGGAGATGGAAGAAATGGAGGGGGATATTATCATCATTAAATCATGTCTATATATCCTTTGTCTTTTTTTGTTTTCTATCTTCTTCTTTTAGACTATCAATTTAGTTTGAACAAAATCGATTTTTGATTATTCTAGATCTTAAAAATTAAAAAAAATACAACAGCACATCAAGTCATTTAGATAAATTTATAAGATTACACCCTGTTTCAAAAATTATCATCACACATTGGATAATTTTTTATATTTTTTTTAATATTAAAATATTCAATGAAAAGTGTACTATAATTTAAAAATAAATTTATTATAAATATATCTATATCTTAGATGTATATACTAATCATCAGCAACCACATTCCTAAAACAGTTGCTACCTAATTCCAATCTTCATCCAATTCTCTTACATCCTCAACAAAATAAATGAATTTTTATTATTGATTTATTTATATATAATATAATTTATTTAGGTATTAGATCAATAAAATTAACATATTATATTGACAATCTATTGTATTTAAAAGTTAAACCATATATTTAGGAATATAAAGGCAGCAAACACATTTCTCCAACTATCCCTATCCTTAGTCACAACCATCCAGTCGCTACTCTCTCCCATATCTCTCACATCGCTTCCTACATTATCAACCTACCGCGTCCTTGGTCTTCCAAGTGGACGTTTCCCATTCGGTCTCCCTACCAATAAAATTTTTGGCCATTCTTTCTTCTCCTATTCTAGCCACGTACCCTGAACATCGCAGTCTTCTCGATTTATAACTCTAACTATTTCTAGAGATGCATAGAGGTCATGCATTTCCTCGATACACAGTCTCCGCCATTCCCCCCAGTGAAGAATCCTATTTTCACAAATACTCTAAATCTACTTTCGTCTCCCAAGGTCATAGACCATGCCTCACACTCATATAATACAACCGACAAAATAATTGTTTTATATATTTTAATTTTGATTCCCTTTGATAATAATTTTGACGAGATAAGCCCCTTTATTGCATGATAACAGGCGTTATCCGATTGCAACCTCGATTTAAATTTTTCTCGTAGAATATATATATATATATAGGTATATAAAATATTTTAAAAATTTAAAAAAATCACCTAAATTAAAATGCAAAATAAATTTTTTTAAAGAAATCAAATAAAATTTTGGAATATTTTTCGAATATTAAAGCTATTAATGTTTTATATTATATAGGTTTCACATAAATAACTTTTTTTTATTTAAAATATGGGTAACCTTCATAATTGTATCAAATTTCACATTTTGTTTAAAAAATTTTTTGCAATGATTTGAGCGCCATATAGCTGTCAAAAGTTGAACTAAAGCGATCCATGAAGGTGACAACGTGAAATAATGACAAATTATAATACAATAAAATGTTAAAAAATTCAGTGAATATAAATAAATGTTGATGAGTCTTAGTGAATGTTGCTAAATCATTTTATGAATTATTTTAATTATTCTTTTTCAATTATAAATATTAATTAATGGTGTTTTATTTCTTTTCATATAAATATTTATAGATAAATAGATTGGATTGTATAATATTTTCACACGATCGGTGGAAAAATCAAAAATAATGAGTGGATAATGTAAAAACAAAAACAAATTAGCTGGAGTGTCTCCACTCGACTATCTCGCAATTTGAATTGGATTAAATAACATAATATATTATTTTTAAATTAAATTTAATTAATTATAAATAATAAATATTAAACAAGCGCATGTTTGGCTTTTTATTGATGGCACCATGGCACATATTGGCGCGTGAGATTTGCAGTGTTAAAAAATTAATTCTGGTACTTTCAGCAATTCAATCAAGCTGAAATTCTATATATAGCAGTTTTATACAATTATTAATCATGTGAAAAATTATCAAACATATATTTTTATTTTTACGGTCACTTTAGAGAAAAAAAAAATCAAAACGTTGTAGATAATGACCCTCTTCCGGTTGACTTACATTTCTCAAAAGTTGATAGAAAACTATGAATTTTGAATAATGTCCATGTACCAAATTTCATCATTCTAGCTCAAACCGTTTTTGCGTAATCTTGCCTACATACATACACACACACACACACACACACACACACAGACATTTTTCTCAACCTTAGTGAAAATGATTCAGGAACCTTCAAAACGTATAAAAACATCAAAATCTCAACATCGAAAATTTTCGTGATCGCAATACTATCTCTGGCGAGATAGTAAAAATATTAAGATTAAGAAAGCATAGAAATTAGCTGAGGCTGGAGGTATATTAAGAAATTAGGCTATAAGAAATATAATATAATAATATTAGTAGCATGATAGTGATAGATAATTTTTATAGATATACTTCATATTATATGTGAAATAAACAAATATATAAATAAATCAAAAAACTTTAAAATCATTATTATTAGTTATTATCAAAATTAAAATAAAGTTAATAATGCTTAAAAATTAATATTTAAAAATTTATATTTTGAATATCAGTTATTTATTAAATGAATTATTTAACATTAAATAATATAGATAGTTTATTCAATAAAATTAAAACTTTTAATTAAATTATTTTACATAAATTTCATAAATTGGAATACAAAAACTTTTATTATTTAGTTCTTTAACTATATATAATTACAAAGTATATTATATTCTAATTATACTAACAAAATCAATAAATATTTATTTATTTTTTTTTAACTTAATTTAAAAAATTGCACACTAACAAGAACTCTTATTTAAATAAAATTCTTGAAGATTAATTGGTTTTTAATATATATTTTATAAATTTATAATTTAATTATTCTAATAGAAATATGTATATAGACGATTGCTGTAATATTGGTAATATTGGTAATGTTCAGAGATTTTAGAAAGGTAGAAGGTATAGAGGGGGGTAATGGAGAAGGGTGTACCATTTACTCCCCTTTCCTCTTTCTTTTATGTCAAGCCTTTTCTTTCCCCTTACCATCTTCTATCACATCTCCCTTTCCCCTTATAACTCCTTCTTTGACTTGAAATGCAACTTAACAAGACATTGATAGGCAAAGGTTATAAAAGTTGTCACGGAAATATTTTAATTAAATAAATTTAAGCATATAACTTTTTGTTTTTTAATTATCTTTAATAGTATATAATATCTTAAAATTTATACTTTCTACATATAGTTATTTTTATTATTTGTTGTTTTTTTTTTTAATTGAGAAGAGTGGTATAAATTAAAAAATGAAGTAATGAAAATTGTAGATTAAAAAATAAAATATTTATAAATTTGAAATAAAATCATTATATCCTTTAAAATCACGTTAAAATTAACAAATTAATAGAGTGAACTGTCATTTTTGTTTATTTCATATTTACAAATCATAGATGGACTTTTTCCTATAAATGAAACGAAAATATGCACTATGTGTGTTTTAAAATTTAAAAGTTTTTAAACTTAATGAAATTTTGTTTTATATTTATTAAATAACCATCTATTTATCTATTAATTTATTATTACTGAATTAAATAATTCTTAAATTTTAATTTTTCAATTAATAATAAAAAGATAGTATTATTATTTCAATTTGAAAATACAAATTCAATATAAAATATTTTTGTTAAATTTTTTTTTTTACAAAACACCCTATATATAATATATCTGTATAGTTTTTGGTTCGTTAATGACTAGTTTGAAACATTAACGTCATTAGTCGTGCATCTGGTGATTTCTTTCTATCTCTTTCGGACTATTATGCATGTGTGTGTGTGTGTGTGACTGATTGATGCCTGGAAAGCTGATTGTCTTCGTCTCTTGTGGTTATCGTTTCCAACTGATCCAAATGACTATAAGCAATAATACTTTGAGAAAAGAAAAAAAAAGGATTTAGGGGAAGAGGGTCCAGGGGGCATGGAAAAATAATGGCTAAGAAAAATTGTCTGAGAAAGAGAAAGAAATATAAAAAAAAAATTTCAGGCTATTATTATTATAATATTATCGTTTGAATTTGTTTAACGTAAAAATTGTTAAATTGTGCAGTATAACATAAATACTATCAATTATATCCATTTTTACAACGGATTAGTAAATAATAGACAATTTTAGACAAATTATAAATTATACTTATTATATATAAATTATTCTATTTAAATAAATTTATGATTGAAAAAAAAACAATTAAAAATAAACTTTCAAAAATATATATAAAAAAATCAGTAATAATTATATACATATAAATTAAATGAGAATTTCAATTTAAATAATTAAAATCTATATTATATTTTATTTTATTAAACATTTTGTGCTCTTGGTATATCAAATTAAATGTTTAAGTATTTGGTAGATAAATTAAAGCTTATTTTAAATATTACACTCACATCTGTCAAGTATTTAATTAACAACTTTCTACTTTTAAGTCCACAAAAAAAAAACAAAAAAAAAACACTGAATAAATATTATGATTTTTATCACACTATCAAACTTATTTTTTTGAAAAAAAATCCATCCAAATGAAATAACCAATCTTAACCCAATAAAATAATAAAATTTAATATTAAAAACTAACCGGAATCAGATTTTGTTCCAAATTAGTTATCAAATAAGAACAATTTATAGTCATTTATAGTCGTGCATCATGGATATGGTGGATATACAGTATAAAGGGGGACGTGGGTGTGAGGGGAGGGGAAATAAGGATTAGATAGATAATCATTTTTGTTTCGATTGATAGGTGAATAAATAAAATTCAATAATTGTAAATATTTATATTTATATGTCCATTTAATTATTTATATAGAATTATTTCTTTACTTATTAGTCGATTTTTAAAATTACATTGAAATAATTTAATTATGTAAAAAATAAATCACATTTATTTACCTATATGTTATGCGCCACTGGGTGAGAGGCTAGCATCGCTGTCTCACATTTATGTAGTCCCGGGTTCAAGTCCTGTGCCTGGCAAGGGAATTTCTCTAGCTGGGGTCTATGGGACGGAGTCAACACAGCCTCCGGGATCAACATTGGGAAGCTACTTAATAAAAAGTAGTGCCTCCGATCAAGAAAATCAAGGTAAAGGTTGATAGGACACGTTCTACTGATCATACGACACCTAGTTGATATAAGTAGGTTTTTTTTTACCTATATGTTAGTTTTTATAAAGGCGCCATTGGGTGTGTGGGTAGCGAACCTGCTTCACATTCACATGGTCCCGGGTTCAAGTCCCGGGCCTGGCAAGGGAAATTCCCTAGCTGGGGTCTATGAGACGGAGTCAACCCAGCCTCCGAGAACAACATTGGGGAAAAGCTACTTGATAGCGCCTCCGATCAAGAAAATCAATGTAAAGCTTGAGAGGACCCGTTCTACTGATCATAGGACACCTCATTGATATAATCGGCTTGATAGGCGTTGTCCTTGCGTAGAACGTACAAAGTCAGAGGTTAGTTTTTATATTTATCTATTTAACAGACTTTAAACAAATTTGATTATATTTTTTAAACCATCAATATATTTAATTTTAATTACTTTACACTCTCTATTAATATAAACCGTATATATAATTCTAAATAAATATAATATATTAAGGGATTTATTTTATTTAAAGATCACATTGTTTGTATAAATTATTTATTAAATAAAACTAACTGTACAACTTTCGACTGCTTATGAATATAATATAGTATAACTATGAAATAATAATAATAAATGTATAAAAATAATGTGTTTAGTTTAATATAAATAGATAAAAATTTTCAAAATGTATAAAAATTAAATTAAAATTGACCCAAGTGACACAATGAAATTAAATTCGCCCATAAAGATCATCAACACTTATCCTTAACGAATTTCTCATCCATTTTTGTTTTCTTATATTTTTTTCTAACAAATTAGTCGCAGATATAATATATATATATATATATATATATATTAATTATAAGAAAATTCGTCTGAGAATTAAGTTATTTTAATATCAATAAACAAAAGTCAATTAAAACTGATTCGTTACAACTGTATGGTTCATTCATTTTGTTTCTTATTAAAAAAATTGGTATTACATTAATTTTGCTTACTACTTCTAATAAAGAATCATACTAAGGAAAATAATCAAATTTATATACATAAATATATAATATACATAAATACACACATTATCCTATTGGATTCAAAAGTGTTAAGATGCCTTAACTGTCTTTATCCTCACCCCCCCCCCCTCTCTCTCTCACACACCCACACCCATCTTCAACTAATTCTTAATCTTTCTTTTTCAATTCGAGAGTTTAATGTTCTTACCGCCCATTTTAAATTTCTCAATTTTAGAATTCTAAATACCAGTATTTTTTATGGAAACATATTATAATTATTCATTATATAATCTCCATGATTTTAGAAAGAACTTATTTTTCTACTTTAATTAATATTATCTCCATCAATATAATCTCTATTATAGGTTTAATCCACATAATAAACTTTTAAAAGATTTCTGTGTGTGTACTGTGTACTCTAGCGTTTTTCAACCTTTTTGGACCAAACGCCCACTTCGTAAGGCCGGCTTCATAATTCGCCCCCCTTTAAATTTTAACAGATAAAAATGACATGATAATCCCTAATATAAGGTAGGTACACTTGGTGATACTTAGAGCCATATTGAAAAATCTAGTACTCAGAACCTTATCGCAAAATCATCTTTCCTTTTTTTTCTAGAACCATATTGAAAAAAATTAAAAAAGTCGGAAATGTTTAAAAGCCTGATCGCAAAATCATCTTACCTTTTTTTAGAGTTGAAAATGATTTCGCCCCCCAATAATCGTCTCCTTTTAAGATGTTGATCGCCCCCCAGGAGGCGATAACGCCCAGGTTGAGAATCACTAGTGTACTCTATTGTGTACATTATTAAAGCAGAATTATATCCATCTGATATCTGTTCCATTATTAAATAGGTAAAAAAAAGAATCTCAGTGATCACACAAAAATTTATTTATTTATTTATCAGGTGACTAGAATAACAATAGATAAATATTTTTTAGACATATTTTCCACAACGCAATGAAAAAAAAAAATAAATAAATAAACGAAATTGAAAAAATTCCCCTTATTTTTTATACAAACCTCCAATATACATAAATAATATAGAATATACATATTAATGAAAAATAGATATTTATATATTTGTGCATGGTTAGAAGAGGTAGGTAAGTAAGTATACCTGTAATCTATTAAATCAATTAATAAATTAAAAAAATGAAACAAAAAAATAAAAAAAAATATAATTTATTAATAGATATAAAACTCTTAAATTTATTTGATATCATATTATTGTTGTTATTATAACGCTTAACGCGGAGTTACGTTCCATCAAAGTACGTAGAGCGAAATGCGAAACAGCGCTAAACGAGGGTATCTTAACATTAGGAGAAGATGGATAGAAAATTGATTAGATATTAAATTTAATAATCATGTTTTTTTTATAAAAATAATATCAAACATTTCTTTTTTTACAAAAATAAATAAAATTCTAAATCAGTCAGATCATTCAGTCTATTCTGTGTTTCCAATTTTCAGCCTTTTTGTGAAGAAGGCATCGAATGTAGTTTGCGTTTACCTTTTGCGTTCTGCTAGAAGTTGTTGTTAAGTGGAAAAGTATCTATAACGCCCCGTCTTGCTTTTGAACTCCTGTCAAAATGTGGATCTTTTTCAACAAATTGATCCGTAATTTCAGTTAAAGTTGTCAAACTCATTTTTACAAACGCCATCAAAATTTCTTTTTGCTCTTCTTCAAAATCATTTCTATGAAAATTTGTTTTCTTCTTGTTCCTTCAGCTCATCATTAGAAAGATTAGCTGATGTTTCTTGAACTATTTCTTCGACGTCTTCCACATTTACCTCATCTAAACCGGTTTGTTTCACTAATTTCACTATTTCTTCCACTATTTCATCCATATCGATAGAGTGTCCAATGTCTTCTCTCTTACTTAAATCTGCCCAAATGTTCTTCCATACTCCTTTTCAAAGAAATTTCTGTTATCTCAATCCAAGAAATAACACCTTGGTCCATTGATTAAAGGAATTGTGTTTGGCTTAAAATCTTTATGTTATGAAGATTATTTTGATGTTTAATTCTATTAAACCAGCAACGAAAGTTTCACTTATATCAATGTGATGTGATTAAAAATTCTTCTAGCTTTTTTCATTATGATAGATTGGCTTAATGACATATTGCATTCAATATTTTTTGTTTTTCGTTTTTTCATTTCCTCTATAATGTTATTTCTAGAAAATCAAATAAAAATGTCTCCGTACAGCACTGCTTCAAATAAGAAACACAACTACGCTGTATCAGATATGTTATTTGGAAACCTGACGCTGCACACAATTTCGGGGAATCACCGGATGGAAATAAAAGAGCGTTAAACCGAAACAGCGTTAAGCGGGATCTTACTGTATTATTATTATTATTATTATTGGGTTTCAAAGGCCAAGACCTTTAAGGGAAATTAGGATCTTTGTCCATAATAAGCATAGAATTATTAAAAAGTATATATTCTATTAATATTAATTAATTTATTTCCATTCGATAAAGAATAATAATAAGAAGTTAGTCAAAGATTCAGAGTGGGTGTTCACAGATGTCTTTAAAATTATTCTTTTTAATTATTAATATTATAATAAATAAATATTTATTTTTATTATAAATTAGAAATTAATAAACATATTTTAGTTAAATCAATTACATAATGTAAATACATTTTCAGGCCTATTTATTTATTTATTATAATTTTTTTATCCGATTACTAAGTAGATATATATATATATATATATATATATATATATATATATATTTGTATACATATATATGTAATATTAAAAAGGTTCTGGCTTATTTTATAATTACTTTGAATATGAATATTATTATTTTTTTTAATTATGCAATTAATTTTAACATTAACTAATGGCTGATTAAGTTAAAGAAAGATAAATTCTTCATTCTATTGTCTCTTCTTGGCATTAGCCAATAAGTCACTTTATGACTTGAAAAAAGGAGAAAAAATCATTAGCACGAATGGTTAAAATGAGTGGGTGGTAGTGGGGGGGGGGGAGAGACACCGGAAGGCACTCCTATAACAGAATCGGGTCGGTAATAATAAACTAAACCCTTACATTACTAAGCAACCCTTTCTTAAAGAACATAATCAGCAGCAACTTCTCTCTCTCTCTCTCTTCATTCTCTTTTTGTTGTATTAAATTTTTGTTTCATTTAATATCTCCAACAGGAATCAATTAACTTTTGCTAGTGAGAGTATAAAAAAATAAAAAACGCATGGTTCATTTCAAGCATGGGAAAAATTGTACCTAAAAGATGGGATTAACATAAAAGACTCGTTTTATTTCAACCAGATCGGAGAATATATAATTAACAAATGTTGTCTTTTAATGACCCCTTTGGATGAGTATTAATAAGAATATTGTCTTCTTTCTTGCCATTTGAAATTTACCATGAACTTCGAAGCGAATTTCTTTTAATTGGTTTTCAGCATATATATATATATAAGATATATATATATAAATATATACTAAAAAATAAAAAAAATATTTTTTTTTTATTATTTTCTTTAAAAAAATAAAAAATAATAACTTATAAAATTTAAAAATAGCATTGTAAATGAATCTTAATCCTAAAATTAAGGGTTTTATCATTTCATTGTTTTTGTTGTCTTTTAAACTTATTAATAATTATAAAATTAACTGAACATTAAAAGTAAAAATATCTGGTTATAAATACCAAGGTGTTCAGAGTTTTTAACTTTTGTTGTTGAATATACAACAAGTATATACATATGGGGTAAGTTGACAAACTCTTTATAAAATAAGCTGGAGTGTCTCCACTCGACTTTCTTGCAATTTGATTGGATTAAATAACATAATATATTATATTTCAATTAAATTTAATTAATTATAAATTATAAATTAAAATTATTAAATAATATTTATTAAAACAGCGCATGTTTGGCTCTTTGTTGATGGCACCACGTCACGTGTTGGCGCGTGATTTGCAGTGTTAAAAAATTAATTCTGGTTAATAGCAGTTCTATACAATGTTGAATCATGTGAAAATCTATGAAACATTTATCTTTATTTTTACGGTCAGTTTAGAGGATAAAAAATCAAAACGTGGTAGATAATGAGCTACATTTCTCAAAAGTCGATAGAAAACTACGAATTTTGTTAAAAAATTAATTCTGGTACTTCCAGCAATTCAATCAAGCTGAAATTCTATATATATATCAGTTTTATACAGTGGCGTACCTAGAACTTTTGCCGCCCGGGGCGATCTCCAGTTTGTCGCCCTTTTTATTATAAGTCAATCAAATAGTGGTATTTATAAATTAATGCACATAAATAAATAATTAAGTTATTTAACCAATATTAATTAATACACAGAGTAAATCTTTTTACACATATTTGTATGCACTGGTAAACATATTAATATAATATTTACTCTTCTAGCTTTCATAGTAGAAAAATCGTGTATAATGCTCTCAAAATTTATATTTATATTTTTTCCGCCGGCCCTGCTTTTCAAAAGAAAAATCGATGATTTAAGAAAATATTGGTATATCACTTCAAAGTAATCATATAAACTTTTCAAAAGAAATGACATTTATAAACTGATATCAAAAAATTTTAGTTAGGAAAAATTGCTGAACAAAATCGTAAAGATGCGTTTACGAATTCAACGAATTGTAATGAATACAATAAAATAAAATTATTATCCTGTTCTTGGAATTAGAATTCAAAATTTACACTAAAATGCATTTACATACACCGAGGAATAATATTCGAAATCATATAGTTAATCATAATTTATATAAATCAAATAGTAAACTTATAATATTCATAATAATCATTTATTATTCAAGAAAGAAAAAAAAAATAAATAAGAAATGAATAAGTTGCTTTTTACAACTATAACTAAATATAAAAAATGCCGCCCCAAGATAAGTGCCGCCCGGTGCGGACCGCACCCACCGCGTGCCCCTTAGGTACGCCACTGGTTTTATACAATTTTTAATCAGGGAAAAATTATCAAACATCTATCTTTATTTTTACGGTCAGTTTAGAGGAAATAAATTATAAATTATAATTATTAATTATAAATTAAAATTAGTAAATAGGAGTAATATTTATTAAACCAACTCATGTTTGGCTCTTTGTTGATGGCACCAAGTGTTGGCGCGTGATTTGCAGTGTTAAAAAATTAATTCCGGAACTTTCAGCGAATCAATCAAGCTGAAATTCTGTATATAGTAGTTTTATATACAATTTTTAATCATGTGAAAAACTATCAAACATATATTTTTATTTTTACGCTCACTTTAGAGGAAAAAAAATCAAAACGTTGTAGCTAATGACCCTCTTCCGGTTGAGCTACATTTCTCAAAAGTTGATAGAAAACTACGAATTTTGAATAATGCTAGTGTACCAAATTTCATTATTGTAGCTCAAACCGTTTTTGCATAATCTTCTCTACATACACACACACACACATATTTTTCTCAACTGAAAATGATTCAGAAACATTCAAAACGTATAAAAACATCAAAATCTCGAAATGGGAAATTTTCGTGATCGCAATACTATCTCTGGCGAGATAGTAAAAATAAACTGGTAATCAAGACATTTAAAAAAAAAATTTAATAATTGCTTAAATAAAGTAATCATTAGTTAATGTGGAAAATATATTAATCTAAAATATAATCTAGTCTGATAATAAATATAACAATCTTTGTTATTGCAAGCCCATTGTACTAAAAAATTAAATTGGCTGCATTTCTGCATTGTTCCATATATATTATTATATAACTTTACAATTAATACATTTACATCATCAAAGTTCATTAAAATTACATATCGTAATCTTTTGTAAATAATAACAACCTCTTAAAATAGCAGAAAGCTCAATTTTTGTTATGGAAAACAACAATAATAAAACAAAATATTTATGAAATTTAAAATACTAATTATAAAATAAAACAATTTAAACTATCAAATAAATTATTTAATTAATAATTAATTTTTTTTTTCAATTTTTTTATAATAATAATTATTATTATTAATGATATATTTCAATAACTAATATTTATCTCTTTCTCTCTTCTGGGATATTTTATACTTAAAAAATAGTTATTTAATAATTAATTGAATTATATAATTAAATTTTAGAATTAATAAATTTTCAGATATAAATTAAAAATTAAAATTTTTGAAAGATTTGAAAAAAAAACTTATTATATTTATTTTATGATTTTATATAAATACCTTATAAACATTGTTATTAAACAATAATCATTTTCATTTAGTATTTAATAAAATTTGATATAAATAAGAAATAAAAATAATGATGGATAGATATGTGGATGGAAATAAAATCCAAAAAAAAAAAATCATTGGGTAGTTAAAATAAGCTTTCTTCAAAATTATTGCTTGGAAGTTGGATTGAACTTTTTTTTAAACCTATAACAATGAATGTCTGTTGTTGTTGTTGTTTTTGTTGTGAATAGTCGATTTACAAGGTGTGCGGATGGTTGAGGGGTACCTTTCTTTCACCCTCCTCTTTCTCTCTCAACCCACTCGTCCTCCTACACTGATTATGATTTACAAGAGTTGCAACTATTTAGCGTATACAGTTTGGTTGCTTCACAGGCACATTCAAGTTACGTGATCTCTACTGGGAATACCGAAAGCTTTTACGTATCTAGTAAAATAGGCCGTCAAAACTAAAATACATTTGTTGCCTTTATGACTTGAGGAGGATAGAAAGAACAGTTGAAACGTTCAGCTATTACAAACACTATTGCTAATATTATTAAATACGGCTTAAAACGACGAGAATTTTATGCCTTTTTCATGACTTTTCTTTTGGGAATTTCTTATAAATATTTCTCCAAAAATAAGTATAAAACAAAAATTATATATATATATATATATTAGTACCGGTAGAAATAGGAATTTTTTTTATTATTATTATTGTACATTAACGCATTTCTTTTTCAATAAAGAATTAACTTTTATTTTTTTCAATTTTTTTTTTTCACTTATATGCATAGTAGAATCGTCCTACGTAAGGACAATCCATAACAAGTAGGTTATAACAATCCTATGATGAGTAGAACGGGTCATATCGACCTTAATTTTCTTGATCGGAGGCGCTATCAAATAGCTTTTCCAATTTTGTTCCCGGAGGCTGGGTTGATTGCGTCCCATACATCCCAGCTAGCTTGCCAGACCAGTGACTTGAACCCGGGACCAGGAGAATGTGAGCCAGCTCCGCTAGCTCCCACCCTGTGGTGCCTTTTATAGTAATATAGAACACCTCTAATATATAATATCAATGTATATATTATTTTTGTGTTTCATATATGATTATAATCTAAAAATAATAATTTTTATAATCTAATTTAAATTAATAAATACTTTATTTTCATTAAATTTATTTACATTGTATAAATTTAGAATTTAGATTAGAATTGGCATGAGTTGCATAAGAGAGAGAAAGGGAGAAAAGTTTAGTTTTTAGTTTAAACTTTATGTTTATAAAAAAATAAAACAATTATTTTCTCACCAATATGTTGACCCTTTACTTCCACTTTGAAGAGATTGAGCTAAGAATCTCTAGAATGAACAAAAATAACTAAAAATTTAATATTTATCAGTAATTGTATGATAACATTCAATGGGTTGCTTTTTACAGACACAATATAGTATTATGGATAATTGTAGCAAAAATAAACATTTAATCCATACCAAATTAGCTGGAGTGTCTCCACTCGACTATCTCGCAATTTGAATTGGATTAAATAACATAATATATTATATTTAAATTAAATTTAATTAATTATAAATTATAAATAATAAATATTAAACCAGCGCATGTTTGGCTTTTTGTTGATGGCACCACGTCACGTGTTGGCGCGTGAGATTTGCAGTGTTAAAAAATTAATTCTGGTAATTTCAGCGAATCAATCAAGCTGAAATTCTATATATAGCAGTTTTATACAATTATTAATCATGTGAAAAATTATCAAACATATATCTTTATTTTTACGGTCACTTTAGAGGAAAAAAAATCAAAACGTTGTAGGTAATGACCCTCTTCCGGTTGAGCTACATTTCTCAAAAGTTGATAGAAAACTATGAATTTTGAATAATGTCCATGTACCAAATTTCATCATTCTAGCTCAAACCGTTTTTGCGTAATCTTGTCTACATACATACACACACACATACACACACAGACATTTTTCTCAACCTTAGTGAAAATGATTCAGGAACCTTCAAAACGTATAAAAACATCAAAATCTCAACATCGAAAATTTTCGTGATCGCAATACTATCTCTGGCGAGATAGTAAAAAGTCTTGTGAAGTAAGCAATGGAAGTGAAAAAATCAAGAAAAATTAAACGACTGATATATATTTTTAAAACAATAGAAGCTATCTAAAAAAAAAAAAATAATCAAATAAAAAATGAATTGTAATTTAATATTTGAATTAATCAATTATATTTAAAATCAAATTTTTAATATTAAAAATTAATACAAAGTTATTAATTTATTATTATTTTTTTTAAATAAGAAATCTAATAATCAATTAAAAGTTAAGTTCAAAAAAAAAAAAAAAAAAAAAAAAAATTAAAAGTAAAATATTAACATTCTATAAATGATTATAATTATATTAAGGAAATTCTTTTTATTGAAGTAGTGTTTTTAAAATATATTTATTATAATTATTATATTAATTAAAAATTCCTCTTTTAATATTATAAATTATTTTGAATTATTTCTAATTATTATTTTGAAAACCAACTCAATATTTATCCGTCAATGGCGGAATGAAAATTTAAATACTAATAACAAATAATCGCTAATTTCATTGCAATTAATTAATTATAATTCAATTATATTTACTTTTAGGGAACCATTGAAATAACTATAAAAATTTTCAAATCTCTATCTCAATATAAAGTTGATGAAACATCGATTTCAATTTGTCATAAGAGCGAACAGACAGACAGACAGACATGAAGTGAAGTAGATAAAAACAAATAAGATAAAAAATTAAAGTAAATATATATATTTAATTTTCAAGTATCTTATATCATAATCATTTTTTTTTTCAACTTTTATTTAACTTGCCATGTATCTTTTCTAACTTTTTGATAAATTATCGCTATTAATAAACAATGGTGCTAATAGAAGATGAAACAAATAAAAATAATAGTATAATTTAAGAATTATATAACTATTATCTAAAAATCCTTTTAAAAAAATGAATAATGAAAATCCATAGGAATTTATTAAAGATCTCTTAAGAAAAACTAGCTTATGAGACGATTTTATGTGTAAACCACAAACTCACAAGACTAAAAATTATTTTTGTTTCTTTTTTAGTGTATTTCTGATTTATTTTTAATAATTTTTTTTTTTATTTATTTGTTTTTAGGTTTTTATTGATAATTAATGGATTAAAAAGTCATAAAATTAATAACTTGTCTAGACTAACATTAAGTAAAACTCATTTATCAATTAAATTTAATATTTATCGTACAATTTGGTAATAATTACATAAATAAATAATATCAATTATAAAATTAAATTAAAATTAAATTAAATAAATTCCATATAATGAGCTATTAAAGTTACCATTTTGGGTAAATCTATTTAATTAATAAGTAATGCTATTAATCTTATTATTAGTATTATACATAATAACAGAAAATCTTTTTAGCAAATAGCTTTCTCTAATGTTTTAATTTCTTTCTAATTATTTTTTATTTTATTTTCATTAATAAAAAAAAAGTGTGATGTATTAATGAATGTATTTTTTTTTTTTTACTTTTTCTTTCTCGAACTCATTCCAAGCAGATGCAGGACTAATTAATTAATAAATTTTTCAATATTTTTCACTAAATGTAAAAAGAAGAGTCAGAAGGGAGGAAGAGGGATTCAAAACTGGCTTTAAATTTAATAATTAACTTCTCCATCTGAATTGGAAAAGTAAGGTATATATATATATATATATATAAATTTTTAACTCTTGGGCTAATCCGCCCTCTCTTCTTCTTACACTTGGAAGTTGAAGGTATTTTCGTTGCCGTTTACTTTTCACAAGGGTCGAAGACGGTAGCGGATGGTTGTTGGTATGAGGAGGGAGTGAATGGGGGTGTAAGGATGGGTGGTGGGAAAGGGATTGGCGAAAAAGGAAGGAGGTAAAGGAAAGGGTGTGAAATTTAATATCAGAATGCAAAGAACGACAAAGACACACACAGACAGACAGAGTGAGAGGGTTTGAATGAGATTGAATCAAGATGGGTGGATTGGGTGGAGTTGGAGGGAGGGAATGCAAAGAAGGGTTGATATTAGAGATTCATTGAAATATGACTTTCTTATTCTACCAGACACCCTTTCTCTTCTCAACACAGGGTATGTTTCTTTTTTTATAAGAGAATCTAAAAATAAAATAATAATAATAATAATAATAATATATCTTCTATATATTAATAAAGTTTGAAACTAGGTCATAAAATTTTTAAATATTCCAGAAAAAGTCGAATACCTATAATAAATCATTAAAATTTAATTAAAAAGAAAAAAAAAGAAAATCATTTTATTATATGCATCTACAAATATAGTTATGTAGATTCAGAAAGGTTGATATGGACATATTACATGGCAGGATTAGTTAGAGTGGATTGGTAAAATAGGCAGATAGTGGAAAATAATATAAAGGTAAATGAGAGAGCATTGAATTGTTTGGCTTAGCATAGATGAATGTGGTTGCTGAAATTATTAACTTTAAGATCAGTAGTCGCAAAGAGAAACATAGAAGGTATGAACTCTAAGAAATAAAAGAATCCGTCTTTAAAGGTCATCTAAAATCGAATTATTATTCAAAGTGAATTATTACTTGGATTTTGTGTAAAATAATATGAATATGTTAATTTTTTTAGTGTACTATTAAAAAATATATATTTATTTTTTGAAAAAAATATTTTTTTTAAATGATTAAATTAATTCTAGTAAATATTATTTATAAATTTCATTGTGAATTAATTAAAATGATAACTTTTAGATTAAATTAGATGTCAAGTAGAAGAGGGAATTTTTTCTATTTCGAGTCTTCCCAGTCTCCAGGATCAAAAGTAGCGCCTTGGTTCAGGAAAATCAAGATAACGGTTGAGTATCCATTCTACTGATCATAAAACACCTTTACCCCCGCTTAGCCTGAAGCTTTACATATAATAATCTTTATTAAATAAATATAAAGTAATTTTTTGGAAGGGTAAGGAAAATAAAAATTAGAATATACTAAATAGTCTTATTATTTATTTATAAAATGGAAAATACTATATATATATATTAATTGATTACCCTTTCCCATTTACAAGATTTTAGTAAATCACTTTTTTATTTGATATAAATAATCAATGTTATTATATAACATTTATGTGAGCTATTTTAATTTTTTTTTAAATTAAAAAATATAAAATTAACAAATAATAATTTTCATCTCATATCAATGATAATTAAAAATAGAAACAAAAATTATATAAGAATATAAACTTTAAAACTCATTCAAGTCCAATATTTTATATTATAATAGTTTGATTTAAAATTCCTTACCATACACTATATACTAGGTATTTTATTTTTGTGATAATAAGCTTCTTTTCATTGTGATGAGACTTGTGGCCCGTTTAATATATGAGTATATTATTTAATCCATGAAAAAAATTAAATAAATAAATTTCGTTTAGTTAATTAATATCGCCACTCTCTCACTCTCTTTTGTACTTTAAAATCGGATGAATAAAAAAAAAAAAAGAAAAAATATCACTTTCTCTCTCTCTCTCTCTTTTCCACTTGAACCTTACTCTAATCTCTCTCTCTCTCTCTCCCTCTCTCTCACTTGTATACAAATGTGTGTCTGTGTGTGTTTGAATTTAATTTCATTTGATAATAAATTTTCTTAGTTGCTAAAAGGGCGTTTAGTTGGGTGGTGGGAGGAGTGGGAGTAGGGGAGGAGGGAAGGGTTGTAGCAGCGATGGCATCCAAAGGGGTTGGTTTTGGTGCGTTGTTGTCGAGGCAGAAGGGGCAAAAGGCAACCCATACTCACCCCTAAAACCAAAGATATTTATTAATTCACCCCATCCATGAGATACACCCCCCTCCTCCCACCAACTCATACCTCCGTACTTTACCCGTACCTTCTACATCAACATTGAATTGAATTTTTTTTTTTGTACCCAGATCACCTTAATAAGAGTTAATAGAGATAGGATGGATGATAGATGATGACATCGCGCGATTACGCCATTTATTACATATTAAATATATTTACTAATACTTAATTATTTCAAATATTTTAACATATTAAATAGATATACAATTTTTACAATTTATATAATAATAAATAAAATGTGTATTTTTATATTTATATTTATTTTTATATTTATAATAACAACAAATTATAATAATTAGGTAAGATTTAAAATAAAATTATTCCAATATAATAAATGTACGTATGTGGTATTAATCGTTTTTTGTCTTTATATTTTTTTTTTTTTTTTTTTTTTATAAAATAACCACTAACATAGATAGTTTTCATTTCATTTTAAATACAATCCATGTTGTAGTATGCTGCATACATCCCATCACCTTAATTTCTTTTCTTTTCATTTTTTTTTCATTTTTTTTTTTTTTTTGACTGAGCGTGAATATTCATGAAACTTATTTCGCAAACTTTCCAACTCAATCATCTATGATTCCAGATGAGTTCTTTTTACAATTTTTTTTTTCTCTCTACTGTTGTCCGGAATTGAAATTGAATTAAAAATAAAAAAAAAAAAATAATAAGAGTTTAAAAATCCATTATTACAGACTGATATGCATCTCACAAGTAGGAAACCCCCTTTCCATCCTTACCGCCCGCCCTTAAGGGGTAGACTTGATGGGTGACTGGGAGCTGCTCAAGGTGGTGGTGGGGGGTGAGGGAAGGGGATAAGATGAATTAAAACTCGATTGACAAAAAGAAAAACGAAAGACAGAAAGAGAGAGAGAATGAAAAAATATAAAAAGGAATCCTAGAGAAAGAAAGAAGAGGAAGGAAAAGGAAAAAGAAATTAGATTTCAATTTAATTTTAATCTGGCTCCTCCTCTTTTCCCTCTCATCACTCCCACCCATAACCCTCCATCCACCCACTTCGTCTCAACGTCCATCCACCTCTCCCCCCAGCATCCCCCCAATCTTTTTCTATGTCGACATACAACCCCCTTTATAGAAAAGAGAAAAGTAAAAAAAAAAAATAATATAAAAAAAAAACGAATTATAATTTTATTCCACAAGATTAATTTTTAAAAGTTTTCAAATCTGAATGAAAGAATGAAAGAGAAATAATATAAGAGAAAGAGATAAAGATAGAGAGAGAGAGAGAGAGAGAGAGTGAGATAAGAAATCAATATGCAAAACAAGCATATAATTACATGTGTACATAATTATCATTTTAATTTCAAAATATCTATTTATCTGTATTGTCTATGGATGATATGTGAGAACTGACTTGGATTTTTAATTAATTTCAAATTTATTTATTTTTTTTTTTTTATTAATTTATTAAATTATCACTCAAGTCTTTTTGTGGTTACAAACTGAAATAATTATATGAGATCATTAGTTCAATTAATTTTAAAATATTTTGAAAGTTTATTTTAATAAAAATCCAATTTAATATTTGACATTTCAGCATTTTTACTACATTTTTGTTTGATTAATATTAAAACATTATTTTTTTTAAGATTTTATGGGATTCAGCGATAGTAAACATTAGCAATATTTTGATTTTTGATTGTTTTAATAATATTAAACTTAATCCGATCTTGGTGAGGTTTGGACCCACCACTTTATATTTATGCCAGTTGAGTTACGTTTGAAGGAAATTCTATGTAAAAATAATAAAAAAAAAAAAATTAAAAATTTGTAACCAAGGAACCATAGATCTTTGTCAATATTTAATAAAACCAATTGATTTGACTATTTTTCTTTGACCCACAGATATTTTTCATATATTTCCATTAAAAATAATAAATAAATAAATAGGAAAATGAAATAATTGAAAATAAGGATTTATTTCTTTAAATTATCATTTATATAATTGAAATATTAAATATTTAAAAAAAAAAAAATAATGATGGAAAGCTAATTTAAATGAGTTTCAATTTCGATTTAGAGAAAAAGGGAATGCTGAATTTGGCTAGGATGGATGGGAGAGAGATGATGAAGGGGATGAGAGTGGTTCATTTAGATAATTAATTGAATTAAATGTCGATACAGAGTCAACTGGAATATAATATTTAATATGATTCAATAAAATACGCAATTAATGGCCAAATAAATTAGAAATTTTCACCCTTCACTCCACCCCTTTCCGCTTTCTCTCCACCTTCACCCTTCTCCATCATCCGCTCACTCAATTTGCTTTTACTCACCTCAACCCTTAGACCTTTTCAACCGTTGAAATAAATTCCATGAGTAATCTTATATTTCTTTTTGAAAATTCACTTTTATCATATATATATATATATATATATATATATATATGAATAAACATTAAAAATTAACATTAATTTGAATTTAATCTCAAAATGAAAGACTTATAATATATATAATAATGTTCACAAGTACATCCAATTAATGAAATTTTTCATGTGGAAATACGAATTAAGATTATTTATTATATTTATTCAAGTGGTGTATTTATATATATATATATATATATGATGGTTTATTATGTTGTGTAAGGTTTCGTGTTTAAAGCAAGAATTTCAAATTTGACTGTTTTTGTTTATTTATTTTTTTATATATTTATTTAAAAAGTGATTTATTTATTTTTTGATTTTTTAATATTATATATATATATATATATATGTAAGGGTATTTTGATTTGGATCAGTGATGGTAAATTAAAAAGTAAGGGAACGCATAGTGGGAGCAAAAATAAGTTCTATTTTCAGCAAACTATTTTTTTCCATATAAGTTTTTATTTTTTCTTATTCTTACTATACAAAATATTACCGAACACAAAAAAAAAGAAATTCTAACAGTAGATTTAAGTGGGAGTTGTCGGGACGAAAAAGTATTGGAACGCTTACCGGTTCTGTAAAAAGGTAAGGGAACGTCGTTCCCCTCCCAATACACCACTGGTTTGGATAGAGTGAAGAATGAAGATATTAGAGAAAAGTGAAATAAACAAAAAGTTAGCTCATGGGTAAAAAAGAGTAGAATGGAGTGAAGTACACACATATTAAGAATGAAGGAGGATAGGTTAGTGAGAAAAGTAAAAGACAACATCCATGACGGAAAAAGAAGTCGTGGTCGAGTAAAAAAGAGGTGGAAAGACGCTTTGGTCTAAACAGGTCCTACACCTAATAAGAAGTAGAAGAAGAAGTTACTGAATAAATAAATTTAGTTTAGAAAATAATATTTATTTAACATTGCACTGATCTCATTTGAATCTATTTATTTATTATATTAAATGATTAAAAATGTACATTTATTTATTTATTTTTATTTTTTCATATGATTTGCAAACAGGTCTCATTATCTATTATTATTATTTATTTGTAAATATTTCATTTCATTTATTCATAAGTCAGTGATTCTCAACCACTGTGCCGCGGCACTTTAGTGTGCCGCGAGATTACGAGGCTCTTAAACTTTTTTTTCTAAATTTTTCCAATTTGGTTCTAAAAAAAAGGTAAAACGTTTTTGAGACTAGCTTCTTAAACATTTCCGACTTTTTTTTCTAAATCTTTTCAATTTGGTTCTTAAAAAAAAAGGTAAACCATTTTTGGGACCACTTTTTTTCAATATGGTAAACTTTTACACTTATATTTTTCTTTGTGTGCCGCCAAATTTTTAAACCGTTAAAAGTAGGCCGCGATAAAAAAAAATGTTGAGAATCACTGTCATAAGTATTTTGATACTTCACTTTTATATATGTAATTTTTCTATTACTTCTCATAGATTTTATAGATTTTCTGAATTCTTTAAAATAAGTGCCTGTTCAAATGTCTTCTTGACCAATGGAATGTGAACAAAATATTGTTTTATCAGTTAAAAGAAAAAGTACAATTTATCACAAATCCTGATTCTTTTTTATACTTATTATGATAATTTTTTTCTCTAATATCGTTTAAATTTGCTAAACTCCTAAAATAATTTATGACAAGAAATTGCTCAATTATTTTCCCATAATTAAATTAAATCTGTAAACATTTAATAAATTTGAATTATTCATTCATATATATATATATATATATATATATATATATATATATATATAGAGAGAGAGAGAGAGAGAGAGAGAGAGAGAGGGAAGTATAATAAGATTTTATTTAAATATAATTTTACCTCTATATAAGTATATATTTTTTTTTTCATTTTTTTTTATCTAATTTCCTGTTTCATTTAAAAATTGGATATTTTCGTGACGAAAAATTATTGTCTCATCATCGATAGAACGAAGTAACAACAACAATTTTAGGATAATATAAAGAAAAAATAACAACAAAAATGATAGATATGACAAAAAAAAAGATTTATATAGGAGAGGGGAGAAATGAGGAAAGGGGAATAGAAAGAGGATGTCATTTGGAATTTGTCAATCAAAAAAGGGAGGGAAGACAATCTTAGATTATGCTTGGCTCATTAGACAGGAACAGCCTGTCCAGCTTAACGAGCCTCGATTACCAACCAACAAGAGAGGTTAAAAAAACAACAGCAACGCTTTTAAATTCAATCACACTTGCTAAGATGAATGTCTACAAGAACATCAAAATTTCCATGAATTCACAAAAATAAAAAAAGAATAAAAAAATATTATAACGATATTTTTATGATATAATTAAAATAGTACGTCAATTTTTGTTCCAAGATTATAAATTCAATAAATAAGATAATTATATTGAGAATATTCAGAATAATCTTCTTATATATATTTAAGTTGATTTTAATTTTAATATAAAATCATTTTTAACTCTTGTGATATACATATTGTTTTTTGAATGTATGTATATGTTTTCTATAAGTTTGCATAATTTAAAATTTTATTAAAATAAAAGGAGGCAGCTAGCCGAGAGTGTAGCGTAGCAATTTTCGACACAAGAAGTCGGCGTTCGATTGCAACTAAGAACAAATTTTTATAATAAAATTCAATTTAACATCAGCTGTCTCCGGCTCCAGGAACTATCAGTCCCTGGTTCTATATGCAACGGGAAACCACCGCATTAACATTCCCAAGAAAAATCATGATGGCTGGGCAGCTTCTAAGGCTATCCTAATCATGATGATAGCCAAACTCCGAAAGGGAGACTGCAGCTTAAGAAGAAAATTAGTTAAATTATATATAAATCAATTTCTAAATCAAGAAGAAATTAGGTCTAAAGATTACTTAACTAAAATAGATGTTAATAAAATAGTAATAGATTACCATGAAATCTATTTCAATGATTATATTATAAAAAGTATATGAAAGGAAAAATGCATGATATTTGGATTCGAGAGTGAAAGAGGAATTAATCATTTATCCACTCGAAGATCACTCAATATCTGCATATCATAGGCCATTGGTTCTTTTCATATGGGCATTTGACACACAAAGAAAATCCCCCTTGTTGTACAAATTGCGAAATCAGAGTTAGAGTGGATCATTTATTTACCTGTCGAATGTCATTTGGATGTAGGCATCGTTAAGGACTTAAATATATTAGAGAATATCAAGGACCTATTAGGTGATTATAAAAATGTTGAGTTTTTTTGTATTCCTTGATTATTTATATATTATGATATTTTGGAAATTATATTGAAAATTATATTGAAGACTTGAGCTTTGGAAGCTTGATATATGAGGTGTGATCAAAAAAGTAAAGTGACTTTGAATTTCGTGGGAAATCAACCCACAGTCGATGATGACATTTGTTTTGTGAGTTTATTCTGAGAAAAATAATATAGAAAAGTACTAGTTCTTCCAAGAAGTTAAAGACGAAGATTGCCCTCCATAGGAGTATTGCTCATTGTTTTTTTTTTGTCGATTTCCATGAAGTATTGCATTAGGAGCTCATACCGCAAGTTAGTACAGTTGAAAATAATAATAATAATAATAATAATAATAATAATAATATATATATACCAAGCATTTTTTAATGGTTTGCATTGAATTTGATTATTGGAGCGGTTTATTGGTCAAAAACAAAACCATAATCGGGCCACAGCCATCACATTCACCGGATTTAGCCCCTGCAAATTTTTACTGTACCTGAATAATAGAAGAAACCCATGAAAGGAGTAATTGGAAAAGAAAACGTACTTATCACACAATGTTTAAGAATTGGAATAGAGAGAGGAAGTGAGAGGGAGGCCTGAATACATGTACGTATATAGTTTGTGATTATCCCCCTAATACCATCTTTGTAGGGTGAAAGAATAAAGGAAAGAGTGTAGATGGATTGAAATAGTGGGTGTGGGTGGACCTTTATTTTTTAATTCTTTCTAAAAAATAAATCCCTTTTCTCTTTTGTTCTAATTCTTTTCCGGCATTTCTTAATAAGATTAAAGAAAATTGTGCTTGAAATGAAAATGAATGTTGAATAAACATAATAAATTATATATTTTTTTATTTTAATATCTGAATGGGAGCACAAACAAGAGTGATATTCCTTGCCAAACAAATATTCTTCTTCCCACTTCTCCTCTCTTCTCCTCAACATTCCTCCCTCACTCGATTATCACTTCTTTTATTTTATTTTTCTTTTTTTTTCCCAATGCAACATAACATACAATATATATGATCGAGTGCCAAAAAAACATATTCTTTTTTTTTGTTTATTTTTCTTATATATATATTTATTAATTTTATTAAAATAGATTTTTTTTAATGAATTAGTAGATAATCATTAAATTTTTATTATTAATTAAGTAATATTAATGTTTTTATATAAATTTAATTTTTATTTAATATTTTATCATTAATACAAATTAAGTAAATATTATTTGTAGTGTAGGGTAGGATTTATGTAAATATAATATTTAATTTTGAAACATCAATCAATCATTAAAAAGTATTTTAATCATTTTGTGTCAAGATTAATATAATACAATAATTATTGTCCTGGTTTGATGAAATTTTTCCATAATATACCATAATATTGTATATAAAAATTGAAGCTATGTTTTTTTAAATAAATTACAAATTAGCAATTAAATTAAAATAAAAATAATAAATAAATAATCAGTCAACCTAATTTAATTCAAATTTTAAGATGAAAATGATGATTAATGTAAAATTTCTAAATATTTGTGATATAAAAAAACAACTAATAAATAAATAAATTAATATTGAGTAATTTAAAGATCAATTTTACTATGAGAACTAAGATATATTTACTATATATATATATATATATGGAATATGAAAAATTGCAAATTTACTAAAATCTACTCAAATCTTTTGAAAATTATAGTAACATCTGTTATTTTATTAGAGGAAATAATAATCATTTATTTCAATAATTTTTGCATTATTTTATTTTATTTGTTTTTTTTTAATAAATACAAACTACTCATTCATATTAAGTGATTTTTTTTATATAATATAATTCGACGTGAGATTTCAACGGAAATTCAATGCTCAAAATCTTAATGTTTAAAACATGAAATCTGAAGATGTTTAAATATTTTAAATGCAGAAGTACTAACATCACGAAAGATAATATTATTATTTGAGAAAAATTTAAATGACGTTTTCAATTCCGAAATGCCTAGCAATAAAATTGCTTATTCTATTAAAATTTTTATCGAATGCTGTCAAAAACAATACCATATAAATCTTTTAATTAATTAAATCCATTAATTTTTAATTTTTTTCTAAATTATGTTGGCTTTAAGAGCATCATCGATCAATTTCGGTTTATTAGCATTGAGATGCGACTTCAGCTTGATTGAAGTTTTGATTATTATACTCAAAGTGATTTTTTTTTATTATAACTAAGCTTTTAGCTTTATTTAGCTCTATTTTCCCCAAGGAGGGTACAGGATAATTGTTTTGGTTTTTATGTTTTTCCTTCAAATTTTTAAAAATTAATCTTTCTGGATTATTTTGTAAATATATAATAAATTATTATAGGATTTTTCTCATAATTTCTGTATGGTAATACATTTCTCTTTTCAAAAACACTTCTCCTCAAAAATAAACGCATTTTTAAAAAAATAAACAAATGAATAAATAGTCTCTTGAACCAAGATTAGGAGATTTTTTGCATGATGATTTTTAGATGGATAAGGTGTCAAGTATTAAACAGGAGAAGCTTACTACAGGGCGAGGCAACTTAACTTGCTGATTAAGAGAGTTAATAAAACAAAACTAGTTATAGTGATTATTTCATTTGGACACTTATCCTAAGCTTTGGAGATTCTAAATATTGTATCGGGCAAGTGACGCCCTCTATTAACAATGCACCACTTTGTTCGATTCTTAAAACTTTGACAACATAGCAACCGGTATGTTGGCCACAGCTTGACGAATATTGTTTTCAACAAGGGTCCTTGGGTGTTAGGTAAACACAATGAATTTAAGATAGCCCCATAAAATACGCAATGGGCCAAATCAGGAGAACGAGGTTTGATTGAATATTGCTTCTCAAAGAGATTAGTCGCAAAATCCCCTTGGAATTTCAGTTAATTCGTTGAGAAGGATTCTTCACGATGACCTTCACTTATATCCCTACGGGGGCATTTCAGAAAGCCAAGGAGATTGCAAAAACGTCCTCTTCAGCCCCTTTTTTTCAGCTTAACTCCTAGGTCTTCTGACATTTGATTGATTCTGCTGGAAACTTCCAGTCCCCTTGAATATATTGACCCATTTAATAATGGGCTGACGTCCAGTTGCCTTGTCCAATGTGACATTGTAACTAAAGAATAACGGTCAAAAAAATTCCGAAGCCCTCTTTCGAATGATACTATCTATACCCTCTTCTGACTAAAGCTCACCTAATGGCGGCTAATTCAAATCAGTAAGTTACGTTGCTCCAACATGTATGTTGTAGAAGTTAGTGACATCATCATTCAGTAAGAGAATCATTATTTTAAAAATTTTTTAAGCATTTTTTTATTTACTTTTCAAACCAAATTATTTGAATTTGATTAAATTTTGTTGAAAATCTTCAAAATGAATTTTTCTTTCTTTTGTAAATAAATTTTATATCAATTAAATTATTATATTTAAAAATATATTTTTTTTTAATAAATATTATTCAAAAAAGCGAAACAAATCATCATACGTTCGTATACGAACATAACGTATTTCTATTATATATTTAAATTTTTTTTATATACATATTTTCTATAACAAACGTATAATCGTAAGTGTTTTTTTTCTATATTTTCGTTTTATTTAGATTTATCTCAAACAGGCTTGAATGATTTTAAGTAAAATTTGATAAAACTTCTCAGAAAATATAGATGCATTAGAACCAATTTTCGATTTATTTAAAATTTAATTTTAATTTTTGATTTTGTTTTTTGATGGTTCAAAGGGGTTGATTGGAGGTGTTGGGTGAATAGGGAGAGGAAAAAGGAAGGGTAGAATAGAAAGAAAGGAAGAGGGGAATGGAGGAGGACGTATGAAGGTGGAGGTGGCACCGCATCTGCCTATCTATCTATCTATCTGTCCATTTCATTTCGTTCCGAAGGAGTATAATTAAAATCGAATTAGTTTTCTTTCGAGAAAAATATTTCCAATGCCTTCTGCGCTGGTTCGTAATGATGATGATGATGATGATGATCGATCCCTTGGCTGTTCCATGTCGGAACTCGAAAGACCAAAATCGATTTTTCATTAGGCTTAGCTCCTTCTTCTTCTTCTTCATTTTTTTGTTTTGTTTCTCCTTCTTTTTTACAATCATCTTTGGTTTCTATCCTATAGGTGTCGGATATATTATTGAAAATAGATCAGGGACTTTATAAATATAAAATAAAATTAATATTACAATATACAATATACAATAAATACTAAAGAATTAAATTAAAGAATACAATAAATTAAATTAAATAGCAAGAATAATTTTGAAAATATTGTATTTGATATTATTATTTGATGAATATTATTTTCCTATACTATTAAAAATTCAGTAAATATAGAATATTTTTTATTTATTTAATTGGAGTATAAATAAATATTTATTGAACTTCATTTGTGAGAGATAATTAATTTATTATTAATATGTATATTAAAAGTAACAATTATTATTTATTTTTGTAAATAAATTTGTCTGTTAATTTTCCTGTTATAATATTTATTTTATATATGGTTATTTTAAAATGTACTATTGTAAGAAAACAAAAATTATTATATTTATTTAAAAGTTTCAGTTTGTAAGAAAGTTAAAAAATAGAGATTTATTTTTTTTTAGAATGTTAATCTATATATACATTTTTACCGACCAACGATAGTAAGGGAGGTATTGTTTTCACACCAAATTTCACATGTGGAGATTTTTACATATCTTTTAACAGAAAAAAGTATTTTTAGTGATTTTTATGATGTCTGTCCGTCCGTCCGTATAGATGTGCACAGCTTGAACGGATCAACGATGAAATTTGGTATATTTATTTACTTAATGCATCAGTATGATCAAATTTTGGTGTATATCCGGAAAGTGGTAGTATTAGCGATGGACGGAGGGAAGGGTTATTTTCACACCAAATTTCACATGAAGATATTTATTAATATCTCCACGATTCATGCACTTGGTATTGGTTTTATCCTAGGGAAAAATCATCTTCATTAGTTTTTTCTTAATTTAAAATTATATGACGTCACCCAGCCCTTCATAACGTCACAGCCAGCGCCTCCTTATATATTATAAATAAAATAAAATTAAAAATATTTATGTTATATCCATACTGTTTTTTATTGCATTAATAGATACATTTACATTATTTGAAATTGTAGCTGGAAATTAATTTATTTCAAACCGTTGGTCGGTTCTGTGCCTGGCCACAGGTCAACTTATTTCTTATAATTTTTACAAGTAAAATTGAAAAAGAATAAAAATCCTATAAAGACATATATAAACAAGCGTTTTTGATTATAAGCAATTATGAAAAGTCATCAATTTACCAATAATAGGTAACAATAATAACATCAAATAAACCGATAACTTTTCATCTGATTTTTAAAAAAAATTTTATAAGCAATTTTTACAACACAGATATATTTTATATAAATTGAACATAATACCTGGAAAATTAACAGAAACTATATCAATTCCATTATATAATAATAATAATTTCTAATATTTTATTTTCTACATTTTCGTGCAGAACAATTAAAAAGTTATCTTTTAGTTATTTTTTCTTTTTCTCAATTTCATAATGAAAATAATTTTATTTATTAATTGTTAATTATTATCTAATCAATAATTTTGTTTTGGCCTTAAAAATCAATGAATACATTATTATTATTATTATTATTAATAATACATTACTTTTATAATTATTATTTAAGTGATTAAATAATATTTTAGAAAATATTATATGAGATAAAGGATGAGGGGGGATTTGTTACGCCAACTACAGTATATTTAGGTATATATAGGTAGAAATATATGACATCAAAATAGAATCACGATTTGTTCATCATCCATCGAAATACAATCAAAAGAATTTTAATTGCTTTCACTGTGCCGTCACGAGTGAAATACGTCCAAACTCGGGTGATAAAATGATTTGACATTACTAGGATTTGTCGAATGGACAGATGGCATTCTATCTATTTCGATGTCCATCATTTATATAAACAAAAAAAAACAAAAAAAAAAAAGAAAATTAAAATTGAATAAAATGATAAATAATTACAAAAGATAAATTAGTAAGTGAATAAAAATACACAATCAAAATAAGTTGACCTGTAGCCAGGCGGTTTGATATAAATTAATTTCCAGCTACAGAAACAATTTCAAATAATTTAAATGTATCTATTAATGCAATAAACAACAGATATGGTTATAACATAAATATTTTTAATTATATTTTATTTATAATATATGAGGCGCTGGCTGTGACGTCATGAAGGGCTGGGTGACGTCATATAATTTTAAAATAAAAAAAAATAATTTTAAAATAGGAAAAAATTAGATGATTTTTCGCGAGGATAAAACCAATAAAAAGTGCATGATTAGTGGATATGTCAAAAATCTCCTCTTGTGAAATTTGGTGTGAAAATAACCCTTCCCTTCTTATTGTCGATCGGTAATACTACTTCCAGTTTCCGGATATACACTAAAAGTTGATCAATTCATCATACTGATGCATTAAGTAAATATACCAAATTTTATCAAAATCCGTTGAGCCGTTCAAGCTGTACACATCTATACGGACGGACAGACATCATGCTAAAAATTATTTTTTTTGTTAAGAAAGTGCATGATTCGTGGAGAAAGGTAAAAATCTCCACATGTGAAATTTGGAATGAAAACAATACCTCCCTTACTATCGTCGGTCGGTAAAAAAAGAAAATTAAATAAAATGAATAAAAGTAAATTTGATTAGTTATTCATTTATTAGTTGGTAATGGATTTATTTTTATTCAGTTAAATAAATAAATAATTTAGAAATTTGCAGAAAATGTTTGGTTTCTTATTGAACTGGTAAGAGCAGTAGGGGATTGAGGAGGGAGGGGGCAGTGTGCGATGGGCCTCCTTCAATCCTGGAACTGACCTTGGGACACCGAAACGATTCCTCACCGATTTGTTCCCATCCCGACTGACGGACGGGGGCCCCCTGTCTCACTGCAATTATAAACACATTTGGTGGCCGACAAGGACGGGCCCCAGGGCGGGGAGTTATTACCTTCTGAAGAGAAAGAGACGCCCAGAAGGACCAGTTCATCACTCCTCATCCTCCTTCCTATCTTCTCTAATTTTCCATATCCACCCTCCGATTTAATTTTGAATTCATTCATTCTATTGAAATTTTAAATATTTATTGAATAAAATATTGAACAATATATAAGAATAACAAAAAAAATATATTTCATAGATAAACCATTGTGCTACTGATTTGGCCGTATTAATTGACCCTCCTCTTATTCTTAATTTTCAATTCTCTACTAATTTTCTCTTCCACATATGTTTTAATATTCTCTTACCCATTGATCTCTTTTTTTACATTAAATAATTTTCTTAGTAATCTTCCTTTTCCCAATACAGTGAATGCTCTATATAGGCAACTCATTTGGACAAATTTCAATAAAAAAGTTTCTTATTGGGAAAAGTTCCTTATAGGGAAGAAATCTGGAGAGTCTTCACTCGACGATCCCGCAAATTTGAATTGGATTAATTAACATATATTAAATTTAAATTAAAAATAATTAATTAAATTATAAATTAAAATTAATAAATAATATCGATTTGGCTCTTTGTTTATGACACCACATCACGTGCTGGCGTGTGTTTGGCCATCATCGTGTTAAAAAATTTAAAAAAATGAATATTTTTATAGTTTTAAGAAACTTAATCAGCTCTTCGGATTATTTTTTTATTTAATTGTTTTCCATGTTCTTCTTTTAGTATATGTTTAAAAATCACAATTACTAATTTTTCAAATTTTTTACTTTGTTTTTGTTGCAAGCAAGTACTAATTACTGCTGTAGCTATCAAATATACTTTTAAAACAAAATTTAGATTAAGAAGATTACACTAGCACAAATTTGGTGTCAAGTTTAACAGGTTACAAAGGCTATTTATATTTTTTCTGTTGTTCCCATTTGGGAACGCTGGCTACAAATGGGTTAACGTCTGTAACAAGAAAGAAAATTTGATTTGTTTACTATAGGTCTCAATATTCTTGAGTTTTTTTGGATAGTCAATATTTTCAATAAGTCCATAAATAATTTATCTCCTTCAAGATTATTTGATAGTACTGTGTAAAATGTCCTTATAATGACCGATATTTTTGTTTACATTGATATTTGTAGGAATTTTATTATTTATAAGAGAATGTGGTGTGTGAATTTATTTCTTTGCTAATAAATTCTTTAAAACAGATCTTTGGCTAACTCTTCTTGCATGATTGATCACATCATCAAACAAATATAGGTCTCTTGGGATAGTTTCTTACTTGTCCCGGTAATTAAACTGTTATACCATAATTACCAAAGTTCATTTTATATATCAGTCATCTTTTCCTTTTTTTCTCTAGCAAATTTATTTTCTGTAACATAATAGAATAAGAATCAATTAGCAGAGATATGAACATTTCTTCAAAAAAAAAAAACATTATTGCTGGCTTCAATGTTCCCTTATAGAAAGAATTCCGATTGATTTGTTTTAAAGTTGCTTTTAGAATTAATCATTTGAGGTACCCTACTACGAGAGCAAATTAGTTTTGTGTTTTGTTTTTTTTTTTTAAATTTAAATAAAATTGTATTTTCTAAAATAATAAATTATTATTATATACAATTTTCATTTATGAAATATTAATTAAAATAAAATAAAATAAGTTGACCTGTGGCCAGGTCCGAACCGACCGACGGTTTGAAGTAAATTAATTTCCAGCTACAGAAACAATTTCAAATAATTTAAATATATCTATTAATGTAATAAAAAACAGATATAAATATAACATAAATATTTTTAATTTTATTTTATTTATAATATATATGTAAGACCAGGCTGTGACGTCATATAATTTTAAATTAAGAAACAACTAATAAAGATGATTTTTCTCGAGGATAAAACCAATACATTCGTGGTGATATATAAAAAAATCTCCTCATGTGAAATTTGGTGTTTTCCCTTCCAATCGTCGATCGCTAATACTACTACTTCCGGTTTCCGGATTTGCACCAAAAGTTGATCAATTCATCCCACTGATGCATTAAGTAAATATACCAAATTTCATCAAAATCCGTTGAGCCGTTCAGGCTGTACACATCTATACAGACGGACGGACGGACAGACATCATGCTAAAAATACTTTTTTCTGTTAAGAATATGCATGATTCGTGGAGATATGTAAAAATCTCCACATGTGAAATTTGGTGTGAAAACAATACCACCCTTACTATCGTCGGTCGGTAAAAAAGAAACATTGAGTCTATCAATTAGTTTTTGTTTACTTTTTTTGATTGATATGTATTTTCGTAATAATTATTAGAATTGAGAATATATTATTTAACTATTCCACATACTATACTTATATGCAAAATTTCTTTTCAATCCGATGGTTCGTAAGAATTGTATTTAAATAATATACATGCGTATTATAGATGTAGAAGAGATTAAATTCCCTTCCATGAAACCCTTTTTTTGTGGTTTTTGTGGCTAAAAGTTTTTCATTATTATATAAACATTTTATATACATTCTTTGTTTTATATATATATTTCTTATTTATAAAATATAACATTCTTTATTAAATCTGGTATTTTTTTGATGATTGTTTCTTTATATAATTATAGTTTAGTGTTATTTTGAATCATTACAAAAATATCCAATATTATCTCTCTCATCATCATTATTTGTTAATTTTTCTTTTTCTTTTTTCTGTTTTTTAAATATATAACTTGTAATTAAATAGATCTGTGTATGTTTTTGTTATTTTTGAAAAAAAAGAAAGACATTATTTATTAATTTCACCTGTTTCTTTTGTCAAATTCATCTTTTAAAGTAAATCTTTCACTATTTTCATTTTTATTTTAATTATTATTATTATTATTGTTATTTTTATTATTAATTTACCTCTTGTCTATCTTTTCTTTCTGTTATTCTTTATATTTGATCGTCTAGATTTAATAATTCATTTTTTTTCTATTAACATATTTCTTCTTTTTCTTAAGGGTACCTTCTCCGTTTCGGAGTTTGGCTATCATCAAGACTAGGATAGCCTTAGAAGCTGCCCAAATTGAATTTATTAGAAATATTTGTTCTTAGGTGGAATCGAACGCCGACTTCTTGTGTAGAAAATTGCCATGCTACATTATCGGCCAAGCTGCCTCCTTATTATAACATATTTACATTTATTTATTAATTTACTTAATTTAATTATATAAAAAATTGTAAAATGAATGTGATTTTTCATTTTTATCTTTTTAATATTATATTGGAATTTGAAAAAAACCCTTAATTATATATAGAAAAATTATAAAAAAGAAAAGAATTAAAAAAAAATAATTTTTTTGTTAAAATTTTAGTGTAATTGAATTTCTTTTTTTTTTTTTTTGAAAAGTGGCATTTAGGTGCAGCGGATGCTGTAACCCTGGTACTCTTTCTCTCTCTCTCCTCTCACTCACTCTTTCTCTCACTCTCTGTGTTTTTGATGTTCCAAGTCATTTGTGCGACTATCGAGACCAATTGATGATCGTCATTAGATGCACCAACAGAAGAGATTAAAGAGGGCTTGTTTCTTTCCCTCTCTTTCTATATATATATATATATATATATGCCTGCAAGACATGTTCAATTATTCAATAGGTTGCCATCAATCAACAAACATTTGTTCATAGGAATCTGTTGTTTTTTTTTTCTTTTCTTTTATCTTAGAAATTATCATTTTCATCTGTTAAAGATCAATTTATAATTATGTATAAGTGTGCAAAAATATTAATTAAAAAACATTTGGAGGGTTTTAATTAACACTCCAAGAATAGAAATTTAGCCAAAGTCTCTCTATCAGTCAGTCATTAATGGCACTAATTTTTTTTGGGTCTCGAACTCCTCCTCACCCACCCCCCTTCTCCCATCAGTAAGGGATTGAGTTCTTCTCAAAGCGTCAGCCCCTGTATATTTTGATTGAAGCTTCGTGTTTAGGACCTCCCTTTATTTTTCTCCCTTCCCCTCATTCCTCTCTCCTCTTTTTTCTTCATTCATTTATAATATAGTCTTTGTCTTTTCTAGAAAAAGAGAGTAGAGGCTCTTTCCTAATTCGATTTTAATCATTGGCTGTCTGTTGCGGTTCTTGTCTTCGAATTATTATTGATTAACGAAAAAATCACCTCCAGGGAGGAAGGAGAGAGAGAGGAAAAAAAATGAATAAATTCCATGTGTACATTTTTTTTTTGTTTGGTTGATCAAACTTTCCAAACGAACTTCATTTATTATTTTTTTAACTTTCACTGATTATTTATTTATTTCTAAATATCCAATTAAAGAGAGAGAATCATTTATATTTTATTATATTAGTTATATTTCAATGAAAATATAAGCTAATTTTGATTATCGTTTGCATATTTAGAATTTAAATTGTTATTATTATTATTATTTTATTTATTAATATTCTAAAATTTAATTTTTAACTAAATTTGGTTGGGAATTTTTTGTCACCCAATTAATTGTACTAGGATTATAACCTTTAGTTCAATGTCAAGGTCAAAATGTTTAAAAATTAATTAATAAAATTTGTATGTGTATCCTAATATATTACATATTCACATACACATACCCACAGATTACAATTAAAAAATAAACTGACACTAAAAATATTCTACATTCATTTATAATAATAATGAATTAATACCAATACTTATATGATAGCCGACCGACGGGTCGATTAAAGTACGGGTGCCAGAGTAATCGAACCGAGTACGAATCTCTGGCCATATTAGAAGGCGCCACTGGGTGAGGGGCTAGCGTCGCTGTCTCACATTCACGTGGTCCCGGGTTCAAGTTCCGGGGCTGGCAAGGGAATTTCTCTAACTGGGGTCTATGGGACGGAGTCAACCCAGCCTCCGGGATCAACATTGAGAAGCTACTTGATAAAAAGTAGCGCCTTCGATCAAGAAAATCAAGGTAAAGGTTGATAGGACTAGTTCTACTGATCATAGGACACCTCATTGAAATAACCGTACAAAAATCAGAGGTTTTTATACCAATACTTATTTAAGTTGTTATGATAAATTTACGCTTAATAATAATAATAATAACAAATAATTTTATTCTTTTTTAATATAAACACTGAAATAACTAATTTTATAAAAAAACGTTATAATAAATATGTATTAAAATTTTATGATTATAATTTTATTATCTAATTAATTTGTTAATATAGAAATTCTATTATTATTTAGTAATTATTTTAATTTATTGATCATTGAATTATGATCATTATTTCATTTAATTGAACATGTGCACTGTAAGTAATATCATGAAATATTATAGGTTCATATTATAGGTATATTATCTTATGTATTGTTATATATATTCATTAATTCATAAATATTTGTTATAATTATTTCAAAAGACAGGTGTAAAAGGAGCAATGGCACTGAGGCCATTGTTTTTTCACCTCAACAATTAATAAAATTACTTTTCTAAATATATATAAAAAATGTACTACATTAGCACTCACGCAAAGTCTACTTAAAAAATTTAATTGATCTAATTTATTTTTTTTTACTAAGAATTAATTTTAAAATAATATTGTATATAAATACAAAATGAATCAACTTTATTAAATTTATTTATAAACAATAAATACAAAATATTTATATAAAATAATTTAATTATAATATATATCAATTTATTATTTATTATCATTATCTACACAATTCAATTTAAACATAAAATTAATTAAAACAATTGTTTCTACATTAATTTAATATAAATTTTTGATTTGTTTTTTTTTTTCTCATTAAAAATATTATTAATTTATTATATATTCTATAATTAATTATAAAATAATTGAAATGACTGATTAATCTATCATTGAATTGTTATTAAAATTAATAAGTATTTTAATTTTTGTTGATATTATTGTGATTCTAATTATTATTATTATTATTAATATTAAGTTATGATTAATTAGATGAGCTTAACCCAGAGGAAGTCAAGACAAGGTCATAACTGGGACATGATTCTACATAACTTATGCAATTTTATATTTGTTTAAATAAAAATTTATATTATTTTTTAAAACAAATAAAAATTGGTATTATACCATTATTATTATATATTTTACAATAATATTAAATTTTATTGATTGTTTTTTTTATTAATTATTTATTATAATCATGGATGATAATTTTATAAGATTTTTTTTTTCAATTTTTAATTAAATTACTTTTAGTTTTACTTTACACTTATTATTGTTCTTGTGGATGGTGTATAATCTGTATTTAACCAACAAAGCTTGTTTACATCTCTATCGTTTAAGGTAAATGGTATGTACTGTTTACTGAGTAATTGAGGGTAGATATTTGAGGTTTTCCGATACCTCTGGTCGATTTGAGGGTTCGACCACAGATCCTGCCGCAAAGGAAGGGTCCATTTCTACCCCCTCCTCATCCAATTCTATTGGAAAGCCGATAGATATGCACATGAGATACTTTCCCCCGTTTGAATTTCTAATAGCATTCCATTGGATTGAAAAGAAACATGAAAAAAAAAACAATCCCTAGATAACATTCAATCTCTTACCAATATTTAGGCATTGAAATATTTCGCAAATTTTATACATAGTAAATAGTTTTACCATATAATTTATCCAATATTTATTGTTTTATCAATTTATAATATCTGGAATGAAATGTTATGTGTTGAAATTATTATATTCATATTTCGTGAAGTGTAAGGCTTGGCACAATGAAATTGATCACTGTTTATAATATAAAGCTGTGCCTCAGAAAATACTACTCTATAAACAATCAATAATATAACTAACAATAAATGGGAAACCAATTAAATTCTCTAATAATATTATTAATAATCTAATGAAATGAACTCTAAAAAAGATTTATTATTTATTATATTATTCACTGATACCTCGCTTTGCGTCGTTGTTTAATTAGTTAGCACTAATTTTCACCGTGCCTTATATTTTTGAGGTTGTTTTGTTTTAGATTTGAGTCTTTAATTTTTTTTTTTTTTAATTGTCTTTTTTATATCCCAGAATGTACATCAAAGTGATATGTTTTGTGGAAAATTAAGTGGGACGTTAAGTGAAAAATTAAATACAATGTGTAACAAAACAATAGAAAAAAAAATCTGGAGTGTCTCCACTCGACTATCTCTCAAATTTGAATTGGATTAAATAACATATATTAATTTAAATCAAATTAAATTAATTAAATTATAAATTAAAATTAATAAATAATATTTATTAAACCAGCGCATGTTTGGCTCTTTTTTGATGGCACCACGTTACGTGTTGGCGCGTGAGATTTGCAGTGTTAAAAATTTAATTCCGGTACTTTCAGCGATTCAATCAAACTGAAATTCTATATAAAGCAGTTTTATACAATTTTTAATCATATGAAAAATTATCAAACATATATCTTTATTTTTACAGTCACTTTAGAAGAAAAAATATCAAAACGTTGTAGGTAATGACCCTCTTCCGGTTGAGCTACATTTCTCCAATTTGAATTGGATTAAATAACATAATATATTATATTTAAATTAAATTTAATTAATTATAAATTATAAATTAAAATTAATAAATAATATTTATTAAACCAGCGCATGTTTGGCTCTTTGTTGATGGCACCACGTCACGTGTTGGCGTGTGAGGTTTGATATAGAAAATCTTAATTCAATTTGCGTAGTATTTTTTTGGAACGTAACCCCGACGCAAAATGAGGTATTGGTATAATTATGATGAGAGATTTATTTAAATTGCTGTTTTTTAAACATTTTTTAAATTTATCTTAATAGTTAATAATAATTTAAGAAAATATTATAAATAATTAAAAGTAAATCAAATTAATTAAAAAAAAAAAAAATTAAATTTCTTATATTAAATTAAAAATATAATATAACAGAATTTCTATTTGTTTAAAAATTTACAACAAAAATATCACAATATTCAATTATTAGAATATTGAATCTTTAAAAAAACAAATTATTATAATAAATAAATAAATAATTTTTTATTTTTCAATTATTTAATTAATGAATATATTTATTATTATTTTATTTATTATTCATTATTTATAAATTAAAGTAAGTAATGTGATGTTAATGTACCAAATTTATATTTTTGCATCAGAGATTACTATTATTAAATTAGTAATTCATCTTTTAGGTATATTAGAGCTAATAATATTTATGTTAATTATTTCATAATTGGAATATTGTTCATTTTTCGAATTCTGATTCTATCGATAAGACATTGCACAAACAACATATGCAAATTTCTAATGTAGGGGAGTATGGAATGGTGTGTAATTTCTTTTTTTTTTTTTTTATTCCTTGACGTTGTTAAAATAAGCATAAAATAAATCATATTTAATAAATGATTTTACAAAACTATAATAATCAATTTTACGTTTTGTTTTTGTTTTTTTTTTTTTTCTTTCTAAAATATATTAATAAATCGTTTGATTCCCGTTTTACTCTTTGCGCTACTGGAATGATTGATAAGGTTTAGGTTTTAATTTCTAGTCTTAAAATGGCTTCAATATGGAAATGTTGGTGTGCGTTTTTAATGTCTTTCACTACTACATCGCCCTCTATCTCTCTTCTCAACCCCTCCTCCCAACATCGCCCAACCCCTCCCGCATATAGAGCAGTGATTTGGTTAAAACTAATGACTTAATTTGAGCCCTACTCTCTAACCACCCCATTCCTCTCTGTCTCCCTATACCTGGGAAAAAAAGAAGGGCAAAGATTGTATGTTAAGGGATCGTTTGTCACCTTCTTTGCACATTGTTTGTGTGTGGGTGGTTGTGGTGGAGAGAGAGTCGCGGGGTGTTCTGTGTCCCGTGAGCAATCGACTGTTACAGGAGGCAAGTGGGGAGGGGGGGGGGGGAAATAACGGAGAGGGAGGAGAAGTGAGACATAGACATCAACTAGCAAGACAGAGGGGCAATAATTTGTTGACTTGACTTGTTGTCACGTAAAGGGCTCATTAACCGCCCTTGGGTTGCTCAAAATCTCTTATTGATTCTTATCTAATGAATAAATGATATAAAAATATATTCTATATATTTAAAAAAAAAAATGATTCATTCCGAGATGATGTCATTGATCTATAACAAACAATGTTTGATAATCTCAAAATAGGCATTTATATATATATATATATAATATTAAAAACACAACAAGAAATATAATATAATATATAAATAAATCTTTTTATGTTTTTTACCAAAATTTATTGGGGGGGGGGGGGAGATTCAGTGGTTTTAAGACACATTCGAGTAGTCTTATTCTACTAATTAATTAATTTTTGAAAGTTGATATTTAAAAAGCAAAATTATGTTTAACTGGAATTCAGAAAGAAATCTATTTTCAAATATATATATTTAACATGACTTTATATGATGAGAATATTTATATATATATATATATATACGTAATGAATTGTATATATTAATATAATTTTCAAAATATAAATGTAATTAATTATTTGATTTTTATGAATGATCAACGATAATTATTATTAATTATGTTGCAATGGCAGGATTGGTGGCAAGAATGGGAGATGAAAGTATGGCGAAAAATCTATTTTTAAGGAGACCGATTGGAAAACCAAGGATGGTTGTAAGGCTCGGTCTATGACCCTGGAAACGTGAGTAAATTTAGACTATTTGAGATTAGGATTCTTTGCAGCATTTATGGGCCAAAGAAAGATGAGGTCACCGGGGATTGCATAACGAGGAATTGCATGACCTCTATGCATCTCCAGACATTATAGAATCGAGAAGACTGCGATGGGCAGGGCACGTGGCTAGAATGGGAAAGGAAAGAATGGCGGAAAATATATAGTAGGGAGACCGATTAGGTAAAGTCCACTTGAAAGACCAAGGACGCGGTGGGTAGATAATGTAGGAAGGGACGTAAGAGAGATGGGAGAGGCTAGGGAGACTTGGAGGGGTGTGGTTGCTGCGGCCCAGAACTATCAAGTTCGGTAGAACCACAGAGATAGATAGATAGTAGTTTTAAAGTGAAACTTATAATCATTCTGTGTATAAATTCAAAGCGATTTATATATATATATATATATATAATATATATATATATATATATATATATATATATATATATTATATTATATATATAAAATAAAAATATAATTAAAAAAAAAAGAAAATATTTTAATTGATAATTTTACAGCTTGAATCATCTCTAATATTATATTTATTTTATTTCTTTTAAATATTATTATTTTTTTTTTTTTACTCCAATATATTGTTTTTGCACAATGTCTCTGCCTAACTGTCTGTCATGTTTATCGACTATGGCCTTAAGCAAAATACTTACGACACTACCCCCGATCCCCTACTACTCACTCAACTAAGGAAAAGGGTTGGAAGGAGGACGGCGGTACATGAAACGAAAGACCACGGAACTCGATTTCCGCTATCCAAAAAGAGCAAAAGGATACGGTTAGGATTGTGAGGAGAGATGAAGTGGAGGAAAGGCGGTGCAAATTCCTGTTGGTTTCCCATTGGAATTTCCACAGCCTCCTTTTATCCCTTCAATCAACATCCCTCTTGTTTCAACTAAAATCTGATTCATCTCTACGTTACCCTTAAGAAAATCACAACCAAAATATATTTATTATACATTTCTTTATCAATCATTTATTAATAGAAATATTTGTTAAGAACATTTACTTTGAAAATGTCACTTTTCCAATAATCCTAACATCATACATCAAATATCCTATTATTTTCCGATAAAGATGTTAAATTAATATAATAAAAATAAATAATACAATATTCTTAAAAATGTTGTACATTATTAAAGAATTAATCAAAAAAAAAAATTTGCATATTTTAGTATATCTTATATGTATAATAATGTTTTTTTGTTGTATTATATAATATAATTACTTAATTATATATATGACTTACTTTTATTTATATAAAAAAATCAACTTAATATTTAGCAAATTTTAATTTTTTTTTTAAGAAGATAAAATCTCAAAAATATAATTAAAAACTAATACAGTAATTTAAATAAAAATTATTTTTAATAAATACTCTACCCAAACTAGTATTTATAGGTATATGATTTAAAATTTAATTAACTAATTAAATTTATTATAAATTCTATATTATATAAAAAATTAATGAGGGAGATGAAGATAATTTTTTTATTCATTTATAATATATATATATATATATATATATATGTAACTTTATATTAAAAAAATATCATGTCACGATATAGATTTGAGCTACAAATTTAGTTTTTGGTTTAAATTGATATATAGAATATATAGTTGATATCACAATTAGGGCCCTCAATTTTTTTTAATTCCAAATTAAATGTTTTTTATATATGTAGAAATAACTTTCAAATTTGATAAGTTGTAATGAAATGGCACAATAAGAGTTATGCATTATTATTTTAAATAAATAATATCTAGATTAATATTTAATACTAGCTGCTCAGAGCTCCTTCGTCGCTCTTCACATCTAGACGGGGGCTCCGCCCCCTGTACCCCCGAGTTGTACATAGTATTTGGTTGAAAGTAGTAAAAGGTTTTCATCCATTTTGTTTCAATCAATGTATAACATAAAACATTCATTTCTTATTGTGTGATTATTTAAAATATATTTTAATTTAATCAGTAAATTAATTATATATATTTTTATTGAATATGTTATAACTATCTACTCGAAAGTTCTTGGCAGCTACAACCACATTTCTCCAAGTGTTCTTATCCTGAGCCTCTGTTCCATCTTTCTTACGTCATTCCCTGGTGTCCTCATCTTAGGCCCATAAATGCTGGGAAGAATCCTATTCTCAAATACTCTGAATCCACTCTCATCTCCTAAGATCATAGACCATGTCTCACACTCATATAATACAACAGACAAAATAATTGTTTTATATATTTTAATTTTCATTCCCTTTTATAATAATTTTGATGAGATAAGCCTCTTTACTGCATGATAACAGGCGTTTCCCGATTGCAACTTCGATTTAAATTCTTCTCAAATATTATTATCCTTCGTGATTACATTCAATTTTTCTACATATTCAAATTCTACATTTTGTATGTTAATACTGCTCCTGTTTGTTTCTAAATATATTTATTTATCATTATTAATTTCAAACCTCTTCTCTTTTCCTACCTCGATTAATTTTTCCTCGCTATCTGTAATTGCAATTGCCGAATCTCCTATTATATTTAAGTCGTCTGGCTAACCTAATATTTTACAATTGATTTCCACATCTTACTCTTTCTTTACTACCTTCAAGATAAATTTTAAGATCAAAATTTGAAAAAGTTTATCCGGATCTATTGAGTCATGCGTAGGTTTTACTAAAGTCTACAAATAATTAGTGAACAGAATTATTGAATTCGCGGTTTTTTTAATATCTGTCATAATGAAAATATCTTAATTAATGTTGATCGATTTGGCCTGAACCCGCAATGATATCGTCTAATATTTCCTCCGCCTATAGTTTATAAGTATTGTATATGTTATAATAGAGTATAATATTTCTTGATCATTTCATTTTGATATTTTAATTTCATTGCTTGATTTTTATTGAATATTTTTAATTATAATAAAATTTGAGAATATGCAAAGTTAGAGACTTGAGACAATTTATAAAAATTAATTTATAAAAATTAACGGTATAAAAGTATTGATAAAACTAAAGATAAATTAACAATATATACATTCATTAATAGTATTAATTTAAATTAATGGATTTATTTGATTTTTTATTATTAAGTTCATTTATTAATTTTTTTAGATCATAGTTAATTCTCTCCCTTAAAATAAAAGAAGTATTCAAATATAGAAAGAATAAATACAAAATAATTTAAGTTAAATATGATTTAAATATTTTATTATATTAATTAAAATGAGAACTTTTAGAATAAATTATTTAATTGAAATGATATTTGAATATTAGAATTTAAAATAAAAAGTTAAATATTATAATAATTCTTTGATTGCTAGTTATATACATTGTGTAAAATGAGTCCGCCAGTCAGTGGGCCACGCCTGGCTCTTGAATGAACAACACGGAGAACTATATAAACTTTAAAAAATTAAATTCTGCGGTTATTGATTAGAATTAGATATTAATAAAATCTATAGCCTATGTTACCATAGAGATATATAAGAATATTGTGATGTAATTTCATAGAAATCGTTTCTTATTTTTTGATGTTCATAATTCTAAATGATCAAGTGTCGGTTAAGTAGGAAATTTCTTTTTTGTTTGTTTCTATGACAGCAAAAAAGTAAACAAATTACATACATACATACATACATACATACATACATACAAACACTCTCCTTTATATATATAGATTAAAATTTAATAATATTTTTATTAATATTAAATCCTTTGAGTATTATTTTAAATTATTATATGAAATTAATTATATTTAAATCAATAATTAATATTTAAAAATATTATTTTAAATATTAACAAGTTATATAGAAAAAATGTGTATTTACTCTTTTTTGTTAAAATATTGGGCTGTATATTATTTTAAATTGTTTAATAAGAATTAAATAAAATTAATCGAAAACTAATAAAAAGTCTAATAAAATGAAAACTTTAATTAAGATAAATATATATATATATATATATATATATATATATATATATAAATTATTATTTTAAAGATATTGTCATAGCGTAAATATTATATAAAGTTAAAAATTGGCCAAAAAATCATCGTATTTATTCTTTGACTAAGGCCAATAAAACATAAAATATAATAATATATCAAATGATTTAAAATATAATTATTTATAATCCAAAACTGAATAAAATTATATATAATTCAAAACCACACCGTCAATATTTAATTTGTTCAGAAATTGGTCAAAAAAACGAAACAGCAATTGATCGTGTCATAAATCCACCAAAAACTTTACCTCCCGAGTTTTCAAACTATCATATGTGATCGTGTGGTTACTTTTGGTGCACTTCTGGAATCAAACAAAATAAGTTGACCAGGTCCGAACCGACTGACGGTTTGAAATAAATTAATTTCCAGCTACAGAAACAATTTTATATAATTTTAATATATCTATTGATGCAATAAAAACAGATATGGTTATAATTTTTTTAATTTTTAATTTTATTTTTAATTTTTAATTTTATTTTTAATTTTTAATTTTATTTTTAATTTTTAATTTTATTTTTAATTTTTAATTTAATTTTTAATTTTATTTTTAAGTTTTAATTTTATTTTTAAGTTTTAATTTTATTTTTAAGTTTTAATTTTATTTTTAATTTTTAATTTTTAATTTTATTTTATTTATAATATATATGTAAGACCAGGTTGTGACGTCATGAATGGCTGGATGACGTCATATAATTTTAAATTAAGAAAAAACTAATAAAGTTGATTTTTCTCGAGGATAAAACCAATACCAATGGACAACACTTTACCAACATATTAAGATGAATGTTGCTTGAAAATTCCAATCACTGGGATAATATGCTTGCTGAGCTAGGATTGGACAGTACAGCAACACAAATTTATTTACGATCGCTACAATATTGACTACATGTTTATCGAGACGAGCAGACACGTTGTGAGATGAGCACAAAGATTCAATTCTTATAGGGTTTTCAATCATCTTATTTGTATTACTTTCAGCGATGCTAATGTACAATTAAACATTCATTGCTACCGAGAAACTTTGCAATGTAACCACTCAGTTATTTATTTCACTAAGTTTGTCAAATCGAAATGTATCTGAATTCTTCGACAACGAAATTAATCGTGAAATGAACAAAATGGAACTGGCAAAACATTTATTGTTTTGCTAATTCTCCTTCCGAAATATGATCTAAAATTGGCATTGTAATTGCAATGCAATCACTTTTATTGGTTAATTGCAGAATATCCAAATCAGCTGTAAAGGTACCATTGAATGTTGAAAATAACCCAGACGAGTGTGCAACATAAAAAAAACTATCGTCTATGATTACGGTAGTGAAACAATGCAAAATTATCATCTACGGCAGAGTCAAAAGTTACAATTTACAAAATTACTTGTTTTTAAAGAGCCATATTTTTGTTTCAATATTATATTTAGTATTTGAATAGGATTTGGGTAGATGGTATAGATTTTATTTTTGATTTTAAATAACTCAATTAATTTTTGGGTGTTGTTTTCATGTTTGCAGCACTTTTTTTTTCAATATTAATATTTTGAGTTTTGAAAATAAAATAATATAATTATTAATGAAACTAAAGAGCGATTTTATGATATAGAAAGTCGCAGGTGCCGACCACTGATTTCGGATGAATGCATTATGACATACAAACTTGCTCTTCAGGCGTTAAACAGAACTTAAAGATAATATTGATCATCGACAGCACTACATTCCTCTTTCTAACATTTAAGATATATACCATACATCTCTTTAATAATTAACAAGCAAAATATTCACAAGAAATATATTTTATAGAGCAGAATATCGTATGCTGATTCAGCTAGTATAATTCTATATCAGTGATTCTCAACCACTGTGCCGCGGCACTTTTGTGTGCCGAGAGATTTTCAAAATGTGCCGCCAAATTTTACAAATATAAAGTTCAAATTAAGAAAAAGTACTTATTTATTTTATATGTATGTAAAAAAAAATGTAAAATGTTTTTGCGATCAGGCTTTTAAACATTTTCGACTTTTTTCAATTTTTTCAATATGGTAAATAAGTAAATATTACGTTTTACACTTATCTTTATCTTTGTGTGACGCCAAATTTTTAAACCGGAAAAAGTGTGCCGCGTTAAAAAAAGGTTGAGAATCACTGTTATATATACTTACATATATTCAAAAATAAAAAAGAACAATAAATAATAATTACTATTTAGAAATTTAAAAATAGATAGGTATATCTGATTTTATAATTTCGTTCTCGCTGACGTCATTATATTACGCAGATGATTAGTATCAAAGACCCAGTCAATTTGAAAATCATCATTATAAAGTGCTAAGGCAGAACGTTACAGGTTCTTTAAATAGTATATCTATTGTAGTATATTCAATTACATTGTGAGCATTAAGCATAATTAATGTTTAATATAAGTATTTAACTTAAATTAATAATGTTGAAGTGAGAATATATCATTTGGAAAAGATATTTTTTTTCATAAATTCGTAATACAATAAAGAATTGATAAATTTAACTCTAGATAACTATATATTTATTTATTTTTTTTTATTTTTACTCGAAACTTGAAAATAAAAACGAAACAAAAACTAAATAATTTTAAATTATTACAGTTACTAAAGTTTCAATATTCATTTATTATTTGTTTGTTTTTGTTGTTGTTAGTTACAAATTTAAATTTATTAATATTAAAAATAACATAATATAGAAAAAAAATATTTTAAATTAAAAATTTGTTTATTATTTAAAATTTAGCAAATTATTTTGAAATCAAAAATTTTTTTAATTATATTTAATTTTTATTTAATGAAATAATTTTCTAAAATTAATATTTTTCAAGTGCATTAACTTCAGATCTCTTCGCCTTCAGATCTCATCGCCATTACTGAAAAGTTAATAAATCGAAATCCGGTCTTTTATCTTCGGAATACAATTCCCATGTCATTTTCTATATATATTTGTAAGTAATAAATAATAAATAATTAAAAACTTCTAATCAAGGAAATCACCTTGGTGGCGCTGTTGTCGGGCAGTGACATTGCATCCGTTTTAACCGATTTATTGTCCGATAACAGCGCCACGCTGACGTTTACTTTTTTCCGTCATTATACATACATATAATAAATAATATTCTTATTCGTTTTTATTGTTGAGTTGTAAATTTAATTTTACAAATTAAAATGAAGATATTATTAATACATTTTTATTAATCTTCATTCTTAATTTGAATTTTTAAAATATAAAAATAATTTCACACGATAAAAGAAAATTATAAAAAAAAAATAGATACATCTTTTGAAATTTTTTATTTTATTCTTATATAAATATGAATAGATATTAAATTCAGGGGAGGGAAAAGAGACACCCACACACACAATTCAGTTCAATGGATATAATAAAAAGAGTTCAATGAATGACATTAAAATGTGATTCAATTTGTGAACAATAATACATTAAAAAATAAATATTTCATCATAATCATCTTAAGAAGTTATTATATTTTTGTATAATGAACTTTATTCCAAATACATAATTAATTAAGAGAAATAAAAATAAAAAATAATGCAAAGATTGTTTTACGATCTCTTTGAAATATTATATGGAAAATTTTTCATCTTTTTCTCATAATTGAATATTTTTTTTTAATAATTATAATAAAATTAATAATAATTGCATTAATAATTATTATAATAGTATTAATAAAATAATTTATATCGTCTTAGTGATTCTAAAAGATGAACACAATTTTATTTTGTTATATCTACAAAACTACAATTTTTGATATTTTCATTCTTTAGATTAAATTTGACTAAACATTTTCATAAAGTAAGAAAAATCGATATTTATCGAATAAATTTATTAAATAAAATAAATCATAATATGCATGTATATATTAATATATATTTTATTTTATTTTATTTTTATTATAGTGATTTCCTTCTTTTTTCTTCATTCACTACATATTTCTCTTTTCATATTATATTAGATTTTAGATCCTATTATATCACCCGATTCTTTATACATAGATCTGTAGACACCAAATCAGGAGAGTATGGAGGATGATTTAAAAACACGATATAATACCAGAATTAAAATGGAAGACTGCATATCAAAATAAGTCACATATACTACCTATATACCTTCTATATCATGTATATAAAACCTTTTATATAATATGAAAATTGAGCAGTCTTACACTCTAATCATGACTAGAAAATGCGTACATAAATAACATAGTTAAATTTTTTGCGAATACTAACGTTGAATTCAACCGTGAATTGTGAATATCTTATCTGAATTAATATATTCAAAAAGATTTTTGATGACATTTACATTTGTGAAAAAATGTATTTTTAAACTGTAATTTTTAATATTTCAACAAAAGTAAATGTAGTAAGATATGGAATAAAAATAGCTAGTATTCATTTCCCATAATAATCTTCCTATAGAAAACATTAAAATTATTTGGAATTTTAAATCCACATTATAAGATAATTTTTGAAATTAAATTAGAAATTAAAAAAATTTTAGAAAATATATTAAATAAAAAAAAAATCGTGTCCATCATTTTGAATTATTCTTTCTTTCTATTTAATTTCTTATTTTATTTCAACCAAAAATGTATTAATTTGTTTTTTTAATGGGAAAAAAATAATTATATTTGAATAAGATAGATAATTTCAATAAAATAACGAAATGCATTAGAAATGATAATTAAATTTCACTGATCAATAAATAATTGATCGATAAAGAACTTGAAATATTTAAATGAATTTATGATTATACAGAGCTAACAAATTAGTGTGTTTTTTTTTATAAAGCATAGGAAGCAGGTGGGAAGACAGGTTCTCAAGATATCCGGTAGCATTTTCATTAGATCCGCTTGACTTGAATGAATGTTATTGTTAAATATATAGAATATAAGAAAAATAAAAATATAAATTTTTACATTATTACAATTTTACAAATAAATGTTATATGAATACATTTTTAGATGAATTCCTTCTTTTTTTTGATTTAAATAAAAGATATAAGTAAGTATTAAGTTAGGATAATTTGTTTTCTAAAAAAATTACATAGAATATAATTTATATCTAAATATATATTCGTATTTATTTTTATTTTAACTAAATTAAATTTAAAATTAATTATATAAAGAAATTTATATTTTAGTATTATATTATATGAAAAAAGTATTATAAAATTAAATATTCTAATAATTATAATTTATAATTTTGTACAAATCTCCAGAAATTAAAATATGGTAAATATTTTTAGAATTATTTTAAAAGATTGAAAGAAAGATTTACTTTATCTTTGAAGGTCTAAAATATATTTATATCTATATTTACACATATCACGCATTTTCTTAACAGAAAAAAGTATTTTTAGCATCATCTCTGTCCGTCTGTCCGCCCGTCCGTATAGACGTGTACCACTTGAACGGCTCAACCGATTTTGATAAAATTTGGTATATTTAGTTAATGCACTAGTATCACGAATTCATCAACTTTTGGTGTATATCTGGAAACCGGAAGTGGTAGTTTACAAAGTGTTAATTTTATATTCATTGTCTCAAAATATTTCACTATATAGAGGTGATAAATAATTGAGTAATTAAACTAAAAATAAAAACCAAAATAATATAATTTAGCCATTTTAATTCAAGTTTTAAATTTTTTTTTATACTTCTCGTATATAATGAGGTTGAAAATTTATTTATTTCAAACCGTTGGTCGGTTCTGTGCCTGGCCACAGGTCAACTTATTTTGAAGATATTACGTTTAGAAGTGAATAAGTGATCCATATATATATATATATATATATATTCATATATTTATATTCTATATATTTAATTAATCTAACTTCAATTTTTTATAATTCTTATGTATATTTCGATTTATATTATTATTATTATGAATAAATAAATGAACAGAACTATCAAAAATTTGGACTACAAATCTCATTTTTTAATTATTTATTTAATTATATACATGTTTAAATATTATTTTTTTAAACTTGAAAAGTATTTTAAAATATTATGATGATTAGACTATTTTTTCTGGAATAAGAGACCCTCTAAGAACTTTTTTTTATGTTGTTTTGTGATTTATAGAAAAAGAAGAAGAAATATAAGTATAATATTTATATATATTATTATAGGAAAAGAGAGAGTGTGTGGGTGGACGTTATAAAAAAGAAAGAAAGAAGATATTAAAAAAAAAAATATGTAAATTTATTTTCTCATTATTTCCATATAAAATTAAAGAGGTATATTATAGTGTGTGTAGTTCAAACGATAGATAGAGGCATTTTGATCTGTGAATTCCGGTTTTGTCTATTCTTTTTTAATTGAGATTTGAGTGGTAATCAAGATTGCCCATTTGCCAAAGCATTAAAATCTAGAGAAACAAAGACAATGCACTTCCAAACAAGAATACAGTTAGAGAGAACATTTTGCATATTAGAAATTCGTAAGATGAATTTGTTGATACACAAAAGGCATAAACAATCATTAACAGAGAAACTTAACAAACTTTAACACTCATTCAAATAAGGAAGAGAAAATTTCAATTAATATCCTCGTATGGATATTTATATGTAAATTATATGTATATAGTTTGAATAAAAGACACACATATTATATTTATATTATTATATTTTTATAATAAGATTAAAAAAAAAAAATTGTTTATCGTTCAATGATATGATTTAATTCTTTATATCTTTTAGAATAAGCTGGAGTGTCTCCACTCGACTATCTCGCAGGATTGAATTAAATAACATATATTATATTAAAATTTAATTTAATTAATTAAATTATAAATTAAAATTAATAAATAATATTTATTAAACCAGAGCGTGTTTAACTTTTTGTTGATAGCACCACGACACGTGCTGGCGCGTGATTTGCAGTGTTAAAAAATTAATTCCGGTACTTTCAAAGATTCAATCAAGCTGAAATTCTATATATAGAAGTTTTATACAATTTTTAATCATGTGAAAAACGATCAAACATATATCTTTATTTTTACGGTCAATTTAGAGGAAAAAAATGAAAACGAAGTAGGTAATGACCCACTTCCGGATGAGCTACATTTCTCAAATTTTGATAGAAAACTACGAATTTTGAATAATGCCCGTATATCACACAAATATTTAAATGATTAATTCTATTTTCAGAATTTATTTATACCATATATATAAGAAATATTTAAATTTTGATAAATTAATTAAAAATTGAATTTATTTTATTCAATTTTCAATTTCTAAGATAATATAATTATTAATTTTATTTTTATTTTGATATTTGTTATTTATTATTATTTTCTTTTATTTATTTTATAAAAAGTTTTTGTCGTTTTTTTTTTAATAATACTTGTAACTAGTATATACATATACCAATCACCGGAAATTCTTCGATGTCAATCTCTCATTAAATAACAAGAGAAAGAGATGGATAATGTTTCCGTATTGGTTGACTGGGCATCGACTGGTCGGTCAACCCGTCTTCCTTACTCCAAAGCCACCTGTCTCGAAGTTCACCCCCCCCCCCCCCATTCGATCCAAGAAAACCGTTGCCAATGTAATCGCATATATATATATATCGTTAAATCAAAACAAAAACTATAAAAGTTTAAATGTTTCAAATTTAAATAAATTTAACAAAAACAAAAGTTATTTTTTTATTAAAATTATTTAGTCAAATAATATACAGTATCTGGTTCACCGAACCGCGGCTCGGTACTTTAAAAAAAATATTCCTTATGAACTATAAATATTTAAAATTAAATAAACGACAAAATATACGAAACAGTTTCAAATAGTTTAAAAGAACATAAATTAAACATACCCCCCCCCCCCCTTATAAACGTATGTACTCGAATTAATGCACCGAAAGACAGAAAAGTATTGTCTGTCGATATAATATAATATATATTTCGTAATTTGATTACAAAATATTATTAAAATAAATATTTTTAATTTTATATTTTTTTATAATATTTTGTATTTAAGGAAGCGCTGTCTGGTGATGTATATTATTAAAACTATTTTAAATTAAGAAAAGACTACAAAGATGTTTTTTCCCGAGGCTGAAACCAATACTGATCAATTTTTCTTTATAAATATTATCTATGGCAGTGGTTCTTAAACTGTGGTCCGCGGACCCCTGGGGGTCCGCGAAGCCTTTACTGGGGGTCCGCGGTCCTCGGAAAAAAATCATCGTAAAAATATATACATATATAAATATTTAAAGTTCATTGTTTAACTATATCCTCCTAGAGAATTACGGCTATAATTTAATACTATTAATAATACTATTTTATTTTATTAAATTGATAATTATGTCAATTAATTTTTTGTGAATAAATAAACATATATAAAAAACTATATATAAAATTTGAATTTTCATCCATTCATTCATTTAAAATCATTTTTCGATTGTTCCTTTAAAATAACCCCTCTTAGGGGCTCGGAAGGGGAGGCATATAAGGGAATTTTCTTTCACTTTGTTATTGGGGAAAACCAGGGGAGGGGACAGTCTTACCCGGAAAAACCCAAATTGTCAGCGTCCACTCTGGGGTTTTAAACAGTTTTAAAGCAAATGTTAATTATAAGTTCATTTCTCAACGAGTTGTATCTTTAAATTATTTTTATTAATGTTAATTATAAGTTCATTTCTCAACGAGTTGTATCTTTAAATTATTTTTATTAATTTAATTAATTATAATTAAATTATAGCTAATAATAGTTTATTATAGCTAATAATTTTTTTTAATTTTTAGTGTAATTTGCATGATCATTATTTTATAAAAACACTAAACACATTTTGCAATTTCCCAGAAAGGCTGTTTTTGAGAGTAAGTATAAGTTAGTTTTATGAATAAAAAATATTTATTTTAATAATATTTTAGAATCAAATTACGAAATTAATAATATTTTAGAATCAAATTACGAAATTAATAATATTTTAGAATCAAATTACGAAATATATTTATTATATAAATTAATATTCATTTAAAATGATATTAAATCATTTATTTAAAATGATTTAAAACATTTATTAAAATGATTTAAAACATTCATTTAAAATGATATTAAAACATTCATTTAAAATCATATTAAAACATAGCTAGTAAATAATAATTCGTTATATTTATATTATATTTATATTATATTTATATTATTGTAGTTCAATGTTAATAAATTACTCCATAAAATGGATCGTTGGCTACAAACTGGTTCAACACAGAAACGGAAAGAATCAGATGATGAGGCATCAACAGCAAACTCTACCAAGAAAAGCAAAAATAGAAAATATTCGGATGATTATTTATCATTTGGATTTACTTATATTTGCAACAATGATGTGGAAAGACCAGTCTGCGTTCTATGTCAGGAAAGTTTATCCAATGAAAGTATGAAACCTGCTAATCTCAGACGTCATTTACAAACAAAGCACAGCGAGCATGTTAGTAAGTCTATCGAATTTTTTAAAATGAAAAAAGAAGAACTTAATTCAAGTCAGAAATTGATGGTAAAGACGGGATCTGGTGGTATGAGTAAGAAAGCAGTAATGGCATCATATGAAGTAGCTCTACTTATTGCTAAAGCAGGAAAGCCGCATAATATAGCAGAGCAATTAATTCTTCCTGCTACAAAAGTAATTACAAATATAATGTTAGGAACTAAAGCAGCAAACGATATAAATTTGATTTCATTATCAAATGATACGGTTAAGAATAGGATTGAAGACATGTCATGTAATATAAAAGAAGAATTAATATCGAGAGTGCGCAAAAGTCACTATTACTCATTACAATTGGATGAAAGTACTGATGTCACTAATAATGCCAATTTGTTAGCTTTCATTAGATATGAGTTTGAAAATCAAATACAAGAAGATGTATTGTTTTGTGATTCACTACCTTCACGAACGACAGCTAATGACATATTTAACAGTTTGAATAATTTTATAACCGAAAATGAAATAGAGTGGCCAAAATGTGTTGGAATTTGCACTGATGGTGCTCGTGCAATGTCAGGTACAAGAACTGGATTGATTGCTCTTATTAAAAATGTTGCGCCTCAGGTTGTTTGGAATCATTGCTGCATTCACAGAGAATCATTAGCAGCCAAAAATATGTCACCAGATTTGAAAAGAACATTAGACGAAGTAGTTAAAATTGTCAATTTCATTAAGGCTCGTCCACTTAATTCCAGAGTTTTTAAAATTTTGTGTGAGGAAATGGGTAGTCAACATACACATTTATTATTACATACAGATGTACGTTGGTTGTCCCGCGGGAAAGTACTCATTCGCCTTTTTGAGCTTCGAGATGAAATACGATTGTTTTTAATAGATGCGCATTTTGAACTGACCGAATGTTTCAATGATTTTATCTGGTTAGCTAAGGTGGCTTACTTGACTGATATTTTTACAAAATTGAACGAACTTAATTTGAGCCTGCAAGGTACTGTTGTAAATATATTTAAAGTTGAAGATAAAATAGAAGCAATGATTAAAAAAATCGACTTGTGGTCGAAACGCATCCAGAACGGTGTATATGAGTCTTTTCCAACTCTCAATGATTTCATAGAAAGCTCCAGTGAAAAATTGCTTAATCAAACGCGTCAATTATTTGTTGAACATTTAATTACTTTGAAAAGCAACTTCAGGAAGTATTTTTCTACTCCTGATCCTTGCAATAACTGGATCAGAGATCCATTTAATATGGAAATTACAAATACTAAACATTTATCTGCACCTGAACAAGATATTCTCGTGGAATTATCATGTGATACAACTTATAAACTAAAATTTAACAAAACTGAATTGAGCAACTTTTGGTTACTTCTCAGGTCAGATTATCCTGCGCTTGCAAATAAAGCACTTCAACACTTGATTCCATTCTGCACAACATATTTATGCGAACAAGCTTTTTCGGTACTATTTTATATTAAGTCTAAATATAGAAACAAATTAAATGTAGAGCCGGATCTTAGATTAAAAGTTTCCAATATTAAGCCAGATATTGAGATTCTTGTTTCAAGAAAACAACTGCATACATCTCATTAAATATGTAAGTTATATTTAATGAGATAGATGCAGTTATTTTTTAAAATATTTCTTATTTAATATTTTCTGAAAAAAATTATAAAATATTTATATGAATTTAATGTAAGTACCCATTATAATTTGTGAGATTTGTTGCTATGACAATGTTTGTATTTTCTTTCTTCAATATTATAATTTCTAATAAAATGTGTTCTACAATATGCAAAAAAATCGTTATTCACCAATCACTGTTAGAAATATTCATCATATATCCTTGTCCTTATGAGATCGTAAGCCAGAAATTAATTAATAAAATGACGTAAAGTACCTAAAGTTGTGATGGGGGTCCGTCAAAAAAAATTTTTTCAAGTGGGGGTCCGTGGAGTACATAAGTTTAAGAACCTATGATCTATGGCATAGGTTCTTAAACTTATGTACTCCACGGACCCCCACTTGAAAAAAAACATTATATTTGTAATTACTTTTGTAGCAGGAAGAATTAATTGCTCTGCTATATTATGCGGCTTTCCTGCTTTAGCAATAAGTAGAGCTACTTCATATGATGCCATTACTGCTTTCTTACTCATACCACCAGATCCCGTCTTTACCATCAATTTCTGACTTGAATTAAGTTCTTCTTTTTTCATTTTAAAAAATTCGATAGACTTACTAACATGCTCGCTGTGCTTTGTTTGTAAATGACGTCTGAGATTAGCAGGTTTCATACTTTCATTGGATAAACTTTCCTGACATAGAACGCAGACTGGTCTTTCCACATCATTGTTGCAAATATAAGTAAATCCAAATGATAAATAATCATCCGAATATTTTCTATTTTTGCTTTTCTTGGTAGAGTTTGCTGTTGATGCCTCATCATCTGATTCTTTCCGTTTCTGTGTTGAACCAGTTTGTAGCCAACGATCCATTTTATGGAGTAATTTATTAACATTGAACTACAATAATATAAATATAATATAAATATAATATAAATATAACGAATTATTATTTACTAGCTATGTTTTAATATGATTTTAAATGAATGTTTTAATATCATTTTAAATGAATGTTTTAAATCATTTTAATAAATGTTTTAAATCATTTTAAATAAATGATTTAATATCATTTTAAATGAATATTAATTTATATAATAAATATATTTCGTAATTTGATTCTAAAATATTATTAATTTCGTAATTTGATTCTAAAATATTATTAATTTCGTAATTTGATTCTAAAATATTATTAAAATAAATATTTTTTATTCATAAAACTAACTTATACTTACTCTCAAAAACAGCCTTTCTGGGAAATTGCAAAATGTGTTTAGTGTTTTTATAAAATAATGATCATGCAAATTACACTAAAAATTAAAAAAAATTATTAGCTATAATAAACTATTATTAGCTATAATTTAATTATAATTAATTAAATTAATAAAAATAATTTAAAGATACAACTCGTTGAGAAATGAACTTATAATTAACATTAATAAAAATAATTTAAAGATACAACTCGTTGAGAAATGAACTTATAATTAACATTTGCTTTAAAACTGTTTAAAACCCCAGAGTGGACGCTGACAATTTGGGTTTTTCCGGGTAAGACTGTCCCCTCCCCTGGTTTTCCCCAATAACAAAGTGAAAGAAAATTCCCTTATATGCCTCCCCTTCCGAGCCCCTAAGAGGGGTTATTTTAAAGGAACAATCGAAAAATGATTTTAAATGAATGAATGGATGAAAATTCAAATTTTATATATAGTTTTTTATATATGTTTATTTATTCACAAAAAATTAATTGACATAATTATCAATTTAATAAAATAAAATAGTATTATTAATAGTATTAAATTATAGCCGTAATTCTCTAGGTGGATATAGTTAAACAATGAACTTTAAATATTTATATATGTATATATTTTTACGATGATTTTTTTCCGAGGACCGCGGACCCCCAGTAAAGGCTTCGCGGACCCCCAGGGGTCCGCGGACCACAGTTTAAGAACCACTGATCTATGGTGTGAATTTCAAAAAAAATCCTTCAAGCGGTTTATTTCAAAAATATAATTATATATATACAATTTTTGCTAGCATAATAAGATAAGATAAAATAAAGTATTTACGATTATGAATTTAAAATAAAAACTGTTTAAATGTTTTAAATTAAATTTTATGAAAATCAATAATAATTATCTTTTTCATGCATGTTTTTTGTTTTGTTTTGTTTTTTTCTAAAACCCCTAAAAGAATTTTACAAGCATCTATTAATTGGCATTTCTACATTATATAATAATTTATGCAAAATAAATTGCCATTATAATCTAATTTTCATGTGAAAGAACAGAAGTAAAAATGATTTGGAAACATGCTACTATTTATATTTCCAAACCCATCATATTACCCTTCCATTGCTTGTTCTGATTACAACAAGTACCGGGACCCCGAGCCTCGTCTCGGTAATTAAGTTAAAAAAATTTAATTCTCCTATATATCGAATCGAATAAAGATAAATCTTCTAAACGTTGTGAAACAATTTCAAATAATTTAAATGTATCTATTAATGAAATAAAAAAAAATCAAATATGAATATAATATAAATATTTTTAATTTTATTTTAAGAATATATATATATATATATATATATATCTCACAGGCGGTGGCTGTGACGTCACATATATACATTTAAATTTAGAAAAAAAAACTAATAAAGATGAATTTTTCCAGAGATGTGATCAATAAAACTTAATTTTTCTTTATAAATACTATCTCTGATGTGAATTTCAAAAAAATCGTTAGAACGGTTTTTGAGAACCCATGTACAAACAAACAAACAATTTTTACTAGCATAAGAAGATAAGATAAGATATAAGAGTTATTCTGAAGAATGCAGCAATGATTTAATCTTTTATCTTGGATCAAATCAAATAATAAAACATATTTTCTGGGATAAAATTTTAAAGTTGATTGAGAGATGTGATAAATTACTAGTCCAATTTTGATTCAAACTTTGATTTTAATTTAAAATAAATACATTTTTGACTACAAAAAATATATATATATATATTATTATATTTATTCTTCTTCTATATAATTATTATTTATATTAAATTAATTATTTACCCGTGTTTGTATATTATATATAATTTATATGATTTATTAAAAGCTACCAACATATTGGGACACATTAGCAAATCAAGGCCACAAAATATAAGTTATATTACTTCACTTTGAGGATAATTTATACGAATGTATACTACATACTAATATATCCAGGAATATGGATTATTATAGTGTATATTAAATTAGAGCAAAATATGTAATTGTTATAATATCCTTTAATGGAATATATATTTAATGTATTTGGGTAATACCTATAGCTACTTATATTATTTAATAATGGGATTCTATCTCCTATTATTATTATTATTATTATTATTATTATTATTATTATTATTTCATTTGGTGTCGGCATATTTTTTTTTATTTAAATCATAAAATAATAAAATTAACATATTTAAATAAAAAAGCCATAGTCACATTAACGATTTAATATAAATACTTTTTTTAATAATTTAATTTATCATTATCTGAGATTTCAATTGTTTTTGAAAAATATTAGTTTATTTATTTATTTATTTGCAAAATTTAAATTTTTTTATATATAAATATGAGTAAATGGAATTTTTAGTAGAGGGGAACACATTTATATTCGTAAATCACATTTTATATTATTATTTTATTTATTTATAATATTTTTCTTTTAATTTCAATAAAAATTATAAACAGTTAATAGACGAAAAAAATAATTTATTGCAGGTCTATATATAAGAGAATTGAAAAAAAAAATCTGGACTGTCTCCACTCGACTATCTCGCAAATTTGAATTGCGTTAATTATCATATTATATATTTAAATTATATTTAATTAATTAAATTATAAATTAAAATTAATAAATAATATTTATTAAATCAGCGCGTGTTTGACTCTTTGTTGATGGCACTACGTCACGTCCTCGTGAAAATATTTATATGAATTTAATGTAAGTACCCATTATAATTTGTGAGATTTGTTGCTATGACAATGTTTGTATTTTCTTTCTTCAATATTATAATTTCTAATAAAATGTGTTCTACAATATGCAAAAAAATCGTTATTCACCAATCACTGTTAGAAATATTCATCATATATCCTTGTCCTTATGAGATCGTAAGCCAGAAATTAATTAATAAAATGACGTAAAGTACCTAAAGTTGTGATGGGGGTCCGTCAAAAAAAATTTTTTCAAGTGGGGGTCCGTGGAGTACATAAGTTTAAGAACCTATGATCTATGGCATAGGTTCTTAAACTTATGTACTCCACGGACCCCCACTTGAAAAAAAACATTATATTTGTAATTACTTTTGTAGCAGGAAGAATTAATTGCTCTGCTATATTATGCGGCTTTCCTGCTTTAGCAATAAGTAGAGCTACTTCATATGATGCCATTACTGCTTTCTTACTCATACCACCAGATCCCGTCTTTACCATCAATTTCTGACTTGAATTAAGTTCTTCTTTTTTCATTTTAAAAAATTCGATAGACTTACTAACATGCTCGCTGTGCTTTGTTTGTAAATGACGTCTGAGATTAGCAGGTTTCATACTTTCATTGGATAAACTTTCCTGACATAGAACGCAGACTGGTCTTTCCACATCATTGTTGCAAATATAAGTAAATCCAAATGATAAATAATCATCCGAATATTTTCTATTTTTGCTTTTCTTGGTAGAGTTTGCTGTTGATGCCTCATCATCTGATTCTTTCCGTTTCTGTGTTGAACCAGTTTGTAGCCAACGATCCATTTTATGGAGTAATTTATTAACATTGAACTACAATAATATAAATATAATATAAATATAATATAAATATAACGAATTATTATTTACTAGCTATGTTTTAATATGATTTTAAATGAATGTTTTAATATCATTTTAAATGAATGTTTTAAATCATTTTAATAAATGTTTTAAATCATTTTAAATAAATGATTTAATATCATTTTAAATGAATATTAATTTATATAATAAATATATTTCGTAATTTGATTCTAAAATATTATTAATTTCGTAATTTGATTCTAAAATATTATTAATTTCGTAATTTGATTCTAAAATATTATTAAAATAAATATTTTTTATTCATAAAACTAACTTATACTTACTCTCAAAAACAGCCTTTCTGGGAAATTGCAAAATGTGTTTAGTGTTTTTATAAAATAATGATCATGCAAATTACACTAAAAATTAAAAAAAATTATTAGCTATAATAAACTATTATTAGCTATAATTTAATTATAATTAATTAAATTAATAAAAATAATTTAAAGATACAACTCGTTGAGAAATGAACTTATAATTAACATTAATAAAAATAATTTAAAGATACAACTCGTTGAGAAATGAACTTATAATTAACATTTGCTTTAAAACTGTTTAAAACCCCAGAGTGGACGCTGACAATTTGGGTTTTTCCGGGTAAGACTGTCCCCTCCCCTGGTTTTCCCCAATAACAAAGTGAAAGAAAATTCCCTTATATGCCTCCCCTTCCGAGCCCCTAAGAGGGGTTATTTTAAAGGAACAATCGAAAAATGATTTTAAATGAATGAATGGATGAAAATTCAAATTTTATATATAGTTTTTTATATATGTTTATTTATTCACAAAAAATTAATTGACATAATTATCAATTTAATAAAATAAAATAGTATTATTAATAGTATTAAATTATAGCCGTAATTCTCTAGGTGGATATAGTTAAACAATGAACTTTAAATATTTATATATGTATATATTTTTACGATGATTTTTTTCCGAGGACCGCGGACCCCCAGTAAAGGCTTCGCGGACCCCCAGGGGTCCGCGGACCACAGTTTAAGAACCACTGATCTATGGTGTGAATTTCAAAAAAAATCCTTCAAGCGGTTTATTTCAAAAATATAATTATATATATACAATTTTTGCTAGCATAATAAGATAAGATAAAATAAAGTATTTACGATTATGAATTTAAAATAAAAACTGTTTAAATGTTTTAAATTAAATTTTATGAAAATCAATAATAATTATCTTTTTCATGCATGTTTTTTGTTTTGTTTTGTTTTTTTCTAAAACCCCTAAAAGAATTTTACAAGCATCTATTAATTGGCATTTCTACATTATATAATAATTTATGCAAAATAAATTGCCATTATAATCTAATTTTCATGTGAAAGAACAGAAGTAAAAATGATTTGGAAACATGCTACTATTTATATTTCCAAACCCATCATATTACCCTTCCATTGCTTGTTCTGATTACAACAAGTACCGGGACCCCGAGCCTCGTCTCGGTAATTAAGTTAAAAAAATTTAATTCTCCTATATATCGAATCGAATAAAGATAAATCTTCTAAACGTTGTGAAACAATTTCAAATAATTTAAATGTATCTATTAATGAAATAAAAAAAAATCAAATATGAATATAATATAAATATTTTTAATTTTATTTTAAGAATATATATATATATATATATATATATCTCACAGGCGGTGGCTGTGACGTCACATATATACATTTAAATTTAGAAAAAAAAACTAATAAAGATGAATTTTTCCAGAGATGTGATCAATAAAACTTAATTTTTCTTTATAAATACTATCTCTGATGTGAATTTCAAAAAAATCGTTAGAACGGTTTTTGAGAACCCATGTACAAACAAACAAACAATTTTTACTAGCATAAGAAGATAAGATAAGATATAAGAGTTATTCTGAAGAATGCAGCAATGATTTAATCTTTTATCTTGGATCAAATCAAATAATAAAACATATTTTCTGGGATAAAATTTTAAAGTTGATTGAGAGATGTGATAAATTACTAGTCCAATTTTGATTCAAACTTTGATTTTAATTTAAAATAAATACATTTTTGACTACAAAAAATATATATATATATATTATTATATTTATTCTTCTTCTATATAATTATTATTTATATTAAATTAATTATTTACCCGTGTTTGTATATTATATATAATTTATATGATTTATTAAAAGCTACCAACATATTGGGACACATTAGCAAATCAAGGCCACAAAATATAAGTTATATTACTTCACTTTGAGGATAATTTATACGAATGTATACTACATACTAATATATCCAGGAATATGGATTATTATAGTGTATATTAAATTAGAGCAAAATATGTAATTGTTATAATATCCTTTAATGGAATATATATTTAATGTATTTGGGTAATACCTATAGCTACTTATATTATTTAATAATGGGATTCTATCTCCTATTATTATTATTATTATTATTATTATTATTATTATTATTATTTCATTTGGTGTCGGCATATTTTTTTTTATTTAAATCATAAAATAATAAAATTAACATATTTAAATAAAAAAGCCATAGTCACATTAACGATTTAATATAAATACTTTTTTTAATAATTTAATTTATCATTATCTGAGATTTCAATTGTTTTTGAAAAATATTAGTTTATTTATTTATTTATTTGCAAAATTTAAATTTTTTTATATATAAATATGAGTAAATGGAATTTTTAGTAGAGGGGAACACATTTATATTCGTAAATCACATTTTATATTATTATTTTATTTATTTATAATATTTTTCTTTTAATTTCAATAAAAATTATAAACAGTTAATAGACGAAAAAAATAATTTATTGCAGGTCTATATATAAGAGAATTGAAAAAAAAAATCTGGACTGTCTCCACTCGACTATCTCGCAAATTTGAATTGCGTTAATTATCATATTATATATTTAAATTATATTTAATTAATTAAATTATAAATTAAAATTAATAAATAATATTTATTAAATCAGCGCGTGTTTGACTCTTTGTTGATGGCACTACGTCACGTCCTCGTGATTTGCAGTCGTGTTAAAAAAATAATTCCGGCACTTTCAGTGATTCAATTAAGCTGAAATTCTATATATAGCAGTTTTATACAATTTTTAATCATGAGAAAAACTATCAAATATATACCTTTATTTTTACAGTCAGTTTAGAGGAAAAAAATGAAAAGTAAGTAATGACCTCCTGCCGGATGAGCTTTATTTCTCAAAAGTTGATAGAAAAGTACGAATTTTGAATAATGCACGTATACCAAATTTCATGATTCTAGCTCAAACCGTTTTTGCATAATCTTGTCTAGACAGACATATTTTTCTCAAACTTAGTGAAAATGAGTCAGGGACCTTCAAAACTTATAAAAACATCAAAATCTCTTAATTGAAAATTTTCCTGATCACAATACTATCCCGGGCGATATAAATTAGTAATCTATATATATAAAAGGCAATGTCTGTCTGTGTGTCTCGCCTAAACTCAAAAACTACCCGTCCGATTGCGATGAAACTTTCAGAGATTGTTGTGGGCATCCCAGGGAAGGTTTTAGTGTAGTTAAATCCAAAATTAATTTATCAAAAATTAATTTAATTAGTAATATTTTGGTAAAAGTCTATTCATGGTTACCATGGTTACATTGGTTACTTATAAGTTGGTATATACATAAAATTACAATACAATATTTATATATATATAATATATTATGTATTTGAATTTTCATTTTAAATTCAATAATTTTACAATTTTAATTCTAATTAATAAATGATTCTTCCTAAATAGTAAAATCTTTAAAATGTAAAAATGATTAAATTATATATTGAATATTTCAAAAAGAAAATAAAAAATTAAAGAAAATAATCACGATATTCAATTATTTTTTTTTTTTTAATTGATAATAAAATAAAAAAACAATTGAATATTTAATAGGGCCTCCTCCTATCCCCATAAATTAGCCCTTCCAAGCCTCTCCTTACGGAATTTGGAAAAAGTAATGAAAAACAAAGTTGGCCTTAAAAAAAAATATTAAAAAAATAAGGCGTTTGGTCTGTACGCCTTTTTGAATCAGCTGAGAATGCCTTTGATTTTTTGAATTTCGAAATGAAACCGCCACATTCGGGGCAACCTGAAATAAAACCTGCCTACCTAAGAAGATGCATGGTCTCCACTATTAGGAGTGGATCTCGCCCATGCTAATCGTATCTATCCTACGCTCAAAAGGCATCCAACAATTTGTTCCTATTCAGGCTATTCCCATTTCGGAACTGTGCTGAATTACCTTCCCGAATGCTCGTTCATTCGATCCACCTCAAATACATTCTCAGCAATACAAAAAGGCACAATTCAGACATGGCATGCAATTAATCCAACCCTTCTCTTATAATATTGACATGGCACATGCTTTATCCACCCACACTTTTCTATTTAATAATTCTAAACTAATCTATGGATTAGTAGGATGAGAACCAGCATCCTTCGATGGAAGTAGGAAGCAACCTCCTGAAAATCTCTATAACAACAAAATATAAGTATATTCCAATGATTAGCCACCCCCCCTCCCCGCCAGTGTAACGCAATTCGAATTACCTTTCTCTCTTCTGCTTCCTTTATCAATGATACACATTCTTGAGAGATGTAATCTGAAATCCTCTAATCTCACTAAGTTCTAGAATATATTTCCCTATAATTTTCTAATTAATATTATCAAAATAAAGAAAATCCATCAATCATAAATCAAATATAAGTACTGTTATGTATGTTAAATTTTACTTGAAATATTTTATTTAGAAATTGAAATTAATAAAATTTATTCCTATTTGAATTTGTGCCATGCTAAATAAATAAATAACGATGATTACTTACATTTGGTGAGCTGTATGAAGATCATTTCATCATCATCATAAATTAAGAAAAGACTACAAAGAAGTTTTTTCCCGAGGCTGAAACCAATACTGATCAATTTTTCTTTATAAATATTATCTATGGTGTGAATTTCAAAAAAATCCTTCAAGCGGTTTAATATTTCAAAAATATAATTATATATAATTAAGATAATCAAGAATTTGAATCAACATCCAGTAGAAGGAACGAAGATTGAATCATGAAATGGAAGAAAAAAAATAACATATTAGATTATAAAATTTTAAAATAGATAATTATAAATTGAATAAAAATCAAATTAATAATAAATACTGACCTCGAAGTTAATAAAATTTGATATAACTCGCAGATTAAACTTGAAGACTTGTATTGATATTCCATCTCACTCGACTGGATAAAAAAGAAATTCAATAAGATTAGTTATGTCTTTTAAGAAAAAGAAAAATATAATAGATATAAAAATAAAATAAATAACATTATAATGATTGAAGAGGTGTAAGTTTTAAAAAAATATTATTTTATTTTTTAGTAATATTACATTAAAAATACTAAAATTCTAGAATTATCCTAGAGCCACTCCATTTTATGAATGGATGAATAAATTCATGTGTTTGAGTGGATTTTAATAGAAATACTTACAAGTTATTATACTCAATTAAGTCATTAAAAAATTTCTTACAAAACACCACAAAACTAAAAATCTCTTCTTTCTTAAATATTAATAAGCGGGAGTGTCCTCCCCTAGACTTTCCCGCATATAAATAGGTATAAAGAGTTGTGAATGAATATTTAGAATGTAATAAAGCGCTACTTCCGGTTAACTGATATTTTAAATGTAAAAAAAAACAGATATGGATATAATATAAATATTTTTAATTTTATTTTATTTATAATATATAAGGGCTGGCTGTGACGTCATGAAGTGCTGGGTGACGCCATATAATTTTAAATTAAGAAAAAACTAATGAAGATGATTTTTCTCGAGGATAAAACCAATACAAAGTGCATAACACGTGGAGATATGTCCTCACGTGAAATTTGATATGAAAATAACCCTTCACTTCCTATCTTCGATCGGCAATACTAGCACTTCCGGTTTCCGGATTTACACCAAAAGTTGATCAATTTATCCTACTGATGCATTAAGTAAATATACCAAATTTCATCAAAATCGGTTGAGCCATTCAAGCTGTACACATCTCTACGGACACACAGCGGACGGACGGACAGACATCATGCTAAAAATACTTTTTTCTGTTAAGAAAATGCATGATTCGTGGAGATATGTACCTAAAAATATCCACATGTGAAATTTGGTGTGAAAACAATACCTCCCTTACTATCGTCGGTCGGTAAAAAGGAAACGCTACTTGTATAGGTAAAATGTCACTTCCGGTAGTCAGATCATGATGAAATTTGGTATCTGAATTTTTTTCATATTTTTAAATCTATATACAAAATATGAAGCAAATATCTCGAAGCAAACTGGTACTTTACTTGAAAGGTAAACGCAACCATTGTAGGTAAAGTACCACTTCCGGTTAACCGATTTTGACGAAATTTTGATAGAAATCTACAAACTGTGAATAATATCGGTGTACCAAATTTCGAAGTCCTAGCTTGATTAGTTTTTGAGTAAATTTGCTTACAGACATTACATACATACATACATACATACATACATACATACACACACACAGACATAATTCCAAAAATGGTATTTTCCGACTCAGGGAGGTCTAAAACGTCAAGATCTATCAAAATCTCTAAGTTGAAATTTTTGACGATTCCAATACTTCCCTTATACGAAGTATGCGGGAAAGTAAAAAGATTATGGGATGCCACAGTGGAAATAAATTACATTTATCTTATTAATTTCATGAAGACATTCTTCTGTGTAATATTGACATATAATAGAAATACCCTTAATTTACTTTCCAAAAGTGTTATATTATAATAATAATAAATTGACAAAATAATATTCATTTTTCATTTGGATATTTCTATTCTAATTTATTAAATTACTTTTTTTATTTATTTTAAGAAATTTTATGAGAATTGTTTTTTTTAATGATGTTATTAAGTATGAATAGGTATATAAATGCCCTTTAAAGTAGTATTGTATAATATTTTTTTTTTATAATGTTATTCTAATCATCTGTGTCAATCAATGACAATCAATGATAAAGGCTTATTTATACTATTTCACTTTAATTTTATATGATATTAATTTTATTATTATAATGATTACAAATTGAATATCATTTTATATTGAAACATTGAAAGCAATGTTGTTCTTTAATATATTCATAAAATTTAAATTTTGAAAATTGCAATGATATTTCAAATGTTAAAATAAATAAATCGATTTAAATATCTATAATAGATTTAAAAAATTTTATTTTCAAATTAAAAAAAAAATATTATAATTATTCGAAGCACTTTCATCGAACAAAGTCTGTAATAAAGCCACTGGAATAAATTGAGATTAAATAAAACTGATTTGAGAAATTTTTCATTTAATTTATCCAAAATTTGTTTTTTACCAACTGATTGATTGATTGATGTTGCAGTGTTATATTCATGGATTCAACACGAAGAAATTGATTTCCACACTGAAGAGCGATGTATTAATGAGATTAGAAATAATAAATAAAATATTTTAAATTTATTTTTTATATTAATTTTAAAAATAAATAGCGAAAGATTTAATAATTATTACAAATTTTTTAAAGAAAATTTAAAAATAATTCTAACATTTTAAAGATGATTTTAATTTAAAAAAATATTTAATAAATATATTTAAAGAAAATTATATCTTATAATTGATTTTAAATCTTTTCAAAGAATTTGATTAAAAATTTATAATTATATATATATATATATACGTATATAATTTTTCAATGAAAAATATTGAAATATTGTTGTTTTTTTTCGAAAGTTTACTAATAAAATCTTGGTTTTAATTAATAAAATAAATAAATCTTCAATTAATTCTTGATTAGTGATTAGATTCAAGGGATGATATCGGTGAATAGGACGGCGAGCGTCTTGCACTGCAAGGGGAATGAGAACTGAATGCGTTCGAGGCAGCAGCGTATCGGCCGGCAGGCATGCAGGTGGGGCAGGCGGAGGAGACAGGAGAGGGGCGGGCGGTTTCGACGGGAGGTGAACATATTACAGAAAGCTTTTCTTGCAATTTATTACAAATAAATATTATATTAATTAAAGAAAAACATAAATATTATTTTTTTTATAATTAATGGTGTTTTTATATAGATTTTAAATCGAACCCGATAGAAACAATATTGAAATTTAATTCTTTTAAGATTTTAATGAAAAATTTATAAAATTTATAAATATAATTAATAATATCAGTAAAAAGTTATATAAAATGCATTTTATAAAATGTAATTTTTAATAATATATTTTTTTTTAAGTTTATTATGGAAATGAATATATTTTTAAAAAAACATGGAGATGGAGGGTGAGATAGAAATTGTTCAATTTTAAATTATCAATTGATTAACGAGTGTGATATAACATAAATTTAATGAAAATACCTATAATAACAAAATAAGTTGACCTGTGGCCAGGTCCGAACCGACTGGCGGTTTGAAGTAAATTAATTTCCAGCTACAGAAACAATTTCAAATAATTTTAATTATATCTATTAATGTATGCATTAATTTTATTTATATCTATTAATGTAATAAAAACAGATTTGGATATAACATAAATATTTTTAATTTTATTTTATTTATAATATATATGGTAGACCAGGCTGAATGACTGGATGACGTCATATAATTTTAAATTAAAGACTAATAAAGATGATTTTTCTCGAGGATAAAACCAATACAATGTGCATGATTCGTGGTGATATGTAAAATATCTCCTCATGTGAAATTTGGTGTGAAAATAATACCTCCCTTACTATCGTCGGTCGCTAATACTACCACTTCCGATTTCTGGATATGCACCAAAAGTTGATCAATTCATCATATGGGTGCATTAAGTAAATATACCAAATTTCATCAAAATCCGTTGAGCCGTTCAAGCTGTACACATCTATACGGACTCACAGCGGACGGACGGACGAATGGACAGACATCATGTTAAAAATACTTTTTTCTGTTAAGAAAATGCATGATTCGTGGAGATATGTAAAAATCTCCACATGTGAAATTTGGTGTGAAAATAATACCTCCCTTACTATCGTCGGTCGGTAAAAAATAAAAATAAAAATGTAATAATAAAAATTAAAAATTTCAATTATATTCATTTAATAAATTATTATTATTATTATTATTATTATTTGTAATAATTCCAATAAAAATAAATAAAAATAAAAATTATTAAGTGTTCAGTTATCCCATACGTATATAAGTATACAGACACACATGCTTTGCTGGGTCTGCTATAATAAATATTAGAACAGGAGATGATCACGTGGTTATTGCCGAAAATTTGAAATATAGGCATCATACTTTGCAATTTACAATTAGAATTATGAATTAAGAATTTATTTCGTATAAATATTCATATTGTCTAATCATAATTTGTTTATTATGGTTACCTAAATGCTAAATACTATATTTTATAGGTATATAATTAATTATTATAATAAAAATTTTATATGGATTTAAAATAAGACTAAATATAGTTTATGAAACAAAATGGAATGAAATATTATTAGCATTATTATTTTGTTATTTTTATTCTCTATTTTTTGATAAGGACAATTAAATTTGTATTATTCTTCCCTTCGTCATAGAATTTATCTGTTTTTAAGATTAAGTGGTTTGACTCGGTCGAGAAGAGACCGATGTGTGTTGAATAGGGATGGGAGAAGGGAGTACAGGTTAGGAGGGAGGTGAATGAAAACTTTAATTACCTCAACCCATACGACATTCACCTTGTCTCATTTTTGGGATTTTATTAGATTGAGGAAAAATTCACGAAGCAGAAAACGACGGAGAGAGATGTCCAACATTCCCCTTCCTCATCTCTCCTTCCAGTTCTCGCCAACAAGATCATTTTTGGCCACCCCCTCCCCCTCCCCGTCCCACACCTTCCTAGAGAAAGATATATATATATATAAAAAAAACTAAACTAAAACAAGAAAGCTAGCTAAATGTTTAATCGTTTTTGTGGTTTCGTTCAATTTTATACTCGACTTACAATTATTACCCATTTTCGTTTATTTTTTTACTTGTTTTTCATTTTACATGCAATATTACTGAATAAAATAAAATGCTCTTATTTTAGACAGCTATATTTATCATGAAACTTTTAAATACTTAAAATAATGTTAAAAAATACTATTATTTATTTATTTATTTGTTGTGTTAAATTGTGTTAATTAATATAAAAACAATTGAATATTATTTAGTTTTATTTGAAATGATTTATGAATATTTAATAAAATTTAAAATTTAGTTTTGCATCATTTGCATCATTTTATTTAGTTGATCAAATAATACAGAAAAATATCGATTTGTATACATACATTCTTATAAAATAGAAATTAATGATATTATAATAACGTTTATGTTCTAGATATATATATAATTAGATAAGTTACATTTCAATTTATCATTGGTAATATTTTACTACATAAATTGTATGCATTAAATCCAATCAAATGGCCAAAATGAAGTATATATACAAATAACACTTACAATTGTGATCAAAATTCCAATGAAACAGAAATAAGATTTCATTTTAATTATTTGATAATAATAGTTTTAAAATAAACCCATTTTATATATCAAGGATAACATAAAAATCCTCTGACTTTTGTACGTTCTACGCAAGAATAACGCCTATCAAATCGGTTATATCAATTGGGTGTCCTATGATCAGTAGAAAGGATCCTATCAACCTTTACCTTGATTTTCTTGATCGAAGGCGCTACTTTTTATCAAGTAGCTTCCCAATGTAGATCCCGGAGGCTGGGTTGACTATCTAGAGAAATTCCCTTGCCAGGCCCGGGATTTGAAGCCGGGACCACAAGAATGTGAACCAGCTACGCTATTTCCCACCCTGTGGTGCCGTCAAGGATAACATACAATTTCATTTTATAAATCTAGAATTGTTTAATTGATTCCAAATACGAATATTTTTAGTTTTTATACATTTTTTTTTCTATATTATATGAACCTTCTAAGCAAAAATCCTTGCAATAACTTAAGATAATGTAGGTAACTGTTAAACAATCGCCTTAATCTATCCGTGAATAGATATTTTAACGAAATTACTCGTCGATCCATTCCGCTAAATCCAACTTTCTACATTAATTTTGGGATAAATTGTCAAATGAGGAGCCACAAATGTGCCAAGCATCAAATCACAGTTTCAGAAATGTTTATCATTTTTTAATATGACATTATATTCAAAATAAGTCATAATCTATATACATAAGTAATATAAATAATATTTTTATGTATCTTTATTAATACAGAAACACAAATTTGAAATGAAATCCCAATTAAAAATCGCCCACTAATGAATCTTGTTTAAGAAATAATAAAACCTCATCTTTACAAAAAGCTTTCTATAATCCTAATTATATATATATATTTTATTTTTATTTTTTCCATTTACATTATTTTTCCTTAATTTTTAATTTTTATTTATATTTATTTATAAATAATAATAATAATATTATTAAAAAAATTTATATATATTTTAATTTATTAACTTATTTTGTTATTTATTTATTTATTTTTTTATTTTTAAGGAGATGTGAAGAGCTATAAATGTACGAGTAGGTAGAGGTTTCTTAATTAAAAATCCTGACAATTATTTTACTTGTTGTTGTTGTTGTCTTGCCCTAAATGAGAGTGAATCGAACGTAGGTGTCTAGCGACATGGCAATCGCTTCGTTCTTTCCTCTATTCACCCTTCTCCCCCCCCCCGCCCCCGTCCCCCCGGTACTCCCATCCCCCTGATCCCAATCCTTCCTCTATGCTTGTGCATATTCACCCGTTTGACTCCAATTAGATGCAGAGTGTGTTCCGTTTGGGTCAGTTAGTGACCAAATGCCCCTGAACCATCTCATCTCTTTCTCTTCCCCTCCCTCTCCCTTCTCTTTCCATTGGGTCAATTGTGAGCTGCTGGAACAACGTTTTGCGCTTCACGGGCCCCGCGGGGGACACTCGGACACTATGGCCCTTAAATGGGCATCTACTTTCAAAACAAGACCAGGCGAATTATATAGTAACATTCTCTGATTAAAAATCATAAATTGTTTCATTACGACGGGACTGTAAATAGATTCATTTTGTTTTGGAATGGCCCTAAGAACAACCTTAAAGGTGCAAGAATACTAGTCTGGAAGTGGGGGTGGAGGTGGGGGTGGGAGGGGGAGGGGGCAGGTTGAAGGTTTAGTAAATCTGCGTGAGTGTTTGTTGTTAACGATGATGTTGGAATAGGAAAAGCCACAACCAACTCACTCTCTCTCTCTCTCTTTCACTCTCTTTATAGACCATGAACTTGGCATGCCTCTCGAAAGGAAAATCTCATTATCTAATGTAAAAGAATGCATTTTAAATTTTCCGGATTGATGATAATGTAACGATAAGACAAAACAAAATATTACCTACTTTTTTTTTAATATTAAAAATATTAATCCTATTACTTAAAGACAAAATAAATAAACCATAAAAATACTTTTTAAAAATATTTTCTGCTTCTATCTTCTATTCTAATGAAAATTAATTCTATTATTAATTATTTTGAAAAAGAACAAATATGTAAGCTCAATGATAATATGTTGAACTATTGAATTTGAGAATTAGGGATTAAACCTGACCAAATCCATATAAATTATTGTATAATTTACTATTTTATGTGATTTAATCAAAAAAAATAAATAAATAAATAAATAAAATAAAAATTATTTTATACAATAAGAAAAAAATATCCAATAAGGCGTAAGGCCCACTTCATAATTCGCATCATTTTTTTAGAACCATATTGAAAAAAATTGAAAAAAGCGGAAAAAGCCTGTTTTTTCAAGAGTTGAAAATGATTCCCCCCCCCCCCCAACGCACAAATACTATCGTCCCCATGTCAATCGTCCAGGTTGAGAATCACTATTTTAAATGAAAATAATTTATTAAATTATTTATTTATTTTTTCTATATTAATTTAATTTAATTTTTAAACTTTGAATTTTTATTAATAAAATACTTATAACCAATCATTATATTTTAAGTTTTATTACTTTTATAATATCCTATACGAGTAGCTACCTATATGATAGAATTTATTGATTTTTTTACTAAAACATTCCTTATAATTTGGATTTAAAAAAAAATATATAAAATTCAATTTTTATGTTGAAATAAAAAAAAAATGTTAATATATTTTTACTTCAATGTGTGTTAAAGGGTGTATGTATTTTTTTTTTTTTTTTTTTTTTTATTAATCATTAAATAACCATCTCATGGATAGGATTTTTATTAGATACAATCATAATAATCAGATAAAATTAAAATATAAAATATTTAAAAAAAAAAATCTGTAGATTTTTATGTAACTGTTGGAAAATTAAAAATTTTTTTATAATAGAATTCATTGGTGAAAGGCGTTGTTTCGTATTTATCTCATTCCCTCTTTTTCTCTTCCTCCCCCCCCCCACCACCTCCCTCCCTCATCCTCTCTCAGACGTTTATATTCTGTAGTTTGAACGCGAGCTATTTCACAGTTATAAACCACCCTTTTCTGCCAGCCCTCCCTCTATACTCGCCTCCTGGCTTGGCCCTATGGTTGCGAGGAGTGGGGAGAGAATTACTGGAATGTTGATTACTTTGGCCTGTCCAAAATGTTATTTGCCTTCCAATGCAATTGTGTCTATCTGTTACGGTGACTGTATTTGTGACTGTGGATGTGTATTTATATGATGAAGGTGAAGGGGAGAGAAAGAGAGAGGGAGTGGGGGAGTAGGGGGGGGTGGAGCAGAAGTGGCTATATGATTCAGTTTTGGTACTTTTTACTCAGATATTAGATATACTATGGAAACAAACGACACTACAAATAAACATTACTAGTATACTCATCAGAGTATTTGATATTGTATATACAATAATATTGTACATATATATATACTTAAAAAGCGATCCCTCTTAGTTCATTAAAAAATATTATATAAATAATAAATAATTTATTATTATTTTTTAAACTTTTACTTTTTTTTTCATTTATTTATTGATACTTTAATTAATAAACAAAATAATTAAAATGTATTTTCTCAAAATTGACAAGTTGACAGTTTTATTTTTTTTTAGTTCAAAATCATTAAAATATGGAAATTTAAAAAAAAAATCTTACAACTGTTTCAGATCATGTAAAAAATATATTTAAGTAAAAACATATATTTATTTAGATAAATAAATGTTTATTTAAAATTTAAATTTGACAAAATTGAAATGTAGTGAGAGAGAGAAAAGGGTTAAGGAGTGGTCGTTTGGGTGGGTGAATGAGGAGGTGGTGGTGGGTGTAGAGGAAAGCAAAGGGAGACGATGATCATTAGAATGGGAAGGCTGATTGATTTCCTCGAGGGCTCTTTCACCCTTGAGAGTTGGGCTCTTGACTCGGCAGGGACAGGTGTCGCAGGGCGGTGTCTCCATTTGACAGACAGACACCTCGAGTGGACATGCTCATTAGTTCTCGACAAGAGTTCAACTTAAGAGGACTGCCGAGGTCCCTGGGGGAAGGGATGGGATCCACCGATGAGGACGAGGATGTCGAGGATGACATCAGACACCACTCCACCTTCCCTTCTCTCTATTTCTACCTAGAGGCCACCATCGGTCGATGCCCACCCAGTTTGATAAAAAAACTTTGCGAGAACAATTAACAAACATACCAATGCACTTACGAGAAGGGGCACGTGTGAAATCCTCCATGCCAAATCATTGACTACTTAACTATACGAAGAACACATCCCCCTTACTTCACATCCCTTTCCCTCTCATTCTTGGTCAACTACCAAACAAGATTGTTTTCAATATATATATTTATATATATATATATAATACCTGGTTCACCGAGCCGCCATTCAAATAATTTAAAAGAACATAAATTAAAGAAAAAATAGTCATTAAACATATGTGGATATAACATAATATACTAGTATATTTCGTAATTCGATTTTATTTATATTTATAATATTTTATATTAAAGGAAGCGCTCGGTCTGACATAGTTGCTGACGGGATTTAAATTTCCTATTTTAAATTAAGAAAAAACTAATAAAGATGATTTTTCCTGAGGCTGAAACCAATACAGATCGATTTTTCATTATAAAAATTATCTATGGTGTGAATTTAAAAAAAATCCTTTAATATTTTAATAGTTTAATATTTCAAAAATAAATATATATAGAATTTTTGCTAGTAAAATAAAATAAGATAATATAAGATATATATAAAGTCTAAATAAAATTCAATGTACGTACATATTATATTTATTAATTTATATTAAAGCTAAATATAATATGATATAATACTGTCCATTATAATCGATATTTATTAAAAAAAAATACATATTTTAGTTCATAGATTTGATAATCTCTCTCTCTTTATATATATATACTTAAATAGATTGACTCATAAATACCGATTTCCATGTTGATATAATTTTTGTTGAGATTCTAGGCCAGCCACAAAAGTTATGATAAACATGAAGATGTAATTACTTTTTATTTTATTTTCAAATCAGACAAATTTATAATACCTAAACTAACATGACAAATTGTTTATCTTAATGTAATGTTTATTTGCTTATTATTAATGAGTATTTTGGAGTATAATATACTAAGTCAGTCAGTGATTGTATTATTAAAATATACATATAATATTAATTACTATAAATTTTATGTTTATTTAAAAGCTATAGATATTAACCGAATATTATGATAATAATTATGATTAAATATTTTTTTTTTTTGGGAATATTTGTATAGATTAGACTTAATTTTTAATTCGAAATTTATTGATATAATTTTCACATTATTAATTTTTTTTTTAATGATCAGTTTGTGGGTTGGTTCAACATAAATTAAACTTTTAAAAAAAAAATTACTTAAAATAAAACTAAAATATTGAATTATTATATAATATATTTCAATATCTGTGTCATTCATTTTCGGAATTCTTGATAAAAGAATATTGTAATCATTTTGTTGGTTTTTGTTTATAAATTTATTTAAAAAATTAACACATTGATATAAATTGAGATTTTCTAAAATATATGGATAAGGGGAGAAAATGATATAAAATAACATACGGTTATTATTATTATGAAAAATTGTATATATTTAAAATTGTCTTTTAAAAGAAAAATCTAAGCAAAATAAAAACTAATAATTATAAACTATTCATTTGAATGTTAGAGGCTATATTAGCCATATGTTTTAGCTCAAGATTTTTATAAATAATAATAAAAAGTGGTTGGTTATAAAAGTATCTTTTAGAATATTCAAATTGAATGAGAAGATTTTTTTTTAATGAAAGAATATAAAATTTTCTTACAGAATGATTTGTGGTATCATTTCTTTCATTTTTTTTTTTTAGTTTTGTTTTTTTTTATAATTATAGATTTTTAATACTATTGTATTATTTACTATATTGTATTTTTTAATTATTTATTTATTTTATTAATAATAAAAAATGAATTTGATTTTGACAAAAAGAATATTTAATAAAAATAAAAATAAATTCTGAAAAAAGAAAAAGATAAATTATATAAAAAATTATTTAATTTTAAAAATAATTAGTAAGTATATTTTAATTATGTTTTTATGTAATTATTATATCTTATCTTATTATGCTAGCTAAAATTGTATATATATTTCTATATATAGCCATTGGTTCTCAAAAACCGCTCTAACGATTTTTTTCAAATTTACACTAGATATAGTATTTATAAAGAAAAATTGAGTTTTATTGATCACATCTCTTGAAAAATACAACTTCATTATTTATTTCTTAATTTAAAATTATATATGGAGTTGTCAAAAATGGATGCCATTTTTATTTTTTAACTGAAATTGTATTAATATTTTTTTTTATTTAAAATATTTTAAAATTTATTATTTAATTTCGAAATAAAATTAAAAATATTTATTTTTAATAAAATATATATATATTTATTAATCTCTCTCAAAAAAAACAAAAACAAAAACAAAACATATACGTCTTGCTAAGAGAGTAAAAAATGTCATTTTCATCATCTAAATATATTAGTCTATTGGGTAGAGGGACTGTTTTGACGAGTCAACTTCGCAGGATCGAAACCGGCTGAAAATAATTTTTTTTTTTTAATCTATTATTTTTTAATAAATTACTATTTTATATTTATTTATTCATTGTTCTTTTATTAAATTTAATATTTATTAATATTATTTATTATTAATTTATATATGGACAAATGACACTCATATTGAAATTTGACTCCCCCCTTTTTTTAAAAGATATTGTATTAATATTTTTTTTATATTTAAAATATTTTAAAATTTTTTATTTAATTTCGAAATAAAATTAAAAATATATATTTTAATAATATTTTATAATTATAAATTACGATATATATTTATCATTCTTCCAATAAAAAAAAAATATTCATGCACTTAGAAACATACCTAATAATACATATTTATGTATTATTGAGGACCCCAAGTTCCATTCATTTTAATCAGATTGATGCAATGATGCAACATTTAATAATTGTAATAAATAATTAAAAAATTGTATATCAGCTCGGTGTCCCAAGTATTAATATTACCAGCCAAACCCAATATAATAATGAATTATTTTTTTTTAACTTAAGTACCGAGCAGAGGCTCGGGGTCCCGGTACTCTTCATTAAATGATTAATGAATTTCAAATAAATGAAATGAAATAAATAAAAAATATTCTTAATTTTTTATTGAGTTTATTATATACAAAAAGAGTATCCCCCCTGTATATATATCTGTAGAAAGAAAATATTAATTTTTTCAAATTTCTATAATTCTTATAATTATAATATTAATGCTTAATAATATCTTATTTTTTAAAAAAAAAATTCTATGCTTTCAATTACTTAACGAAATTAATTTCGATCTGTTATATTATATGATATTAGTTATAGAGTATTGACTAATCATTAACCGTTCGGTTTTATTTTATGTTTATTTTTTTTTTTTTTTTTTTTTTGTATTATAAAATTATTTTAAAGTTATTAATATTATTAACTTATTAATATTTTAATGATCGTTTCTTTTTAATTTTCAATTTTTTTCTTCAATCCTATATACTCGTGTAGACACAAATTTGAATTTCATATTTAATCTAAATTCTATTAGATTGTTAAAGAAGAAATTAAAATTCATAAGGGAATATTGTACATAATACCACATATTAATATTTTATTGTAAATTTATTCAAAACAGAAAAAAAATACAGAACGTTTCGATTGCTCTTTCTCTAATCGTTATCAAGCACGTCCGAACGTCCAGTGCCGACTGAAAACCTGTAGTTAATACAGTATTATACACAGTATTTCATTAAATTCAGTTTGAAACGTTGTGTACTTTTTATGTTTTGAATAAATTTACAGTAAAATATTAATATGTGGTATTATTTACAATATTCTCCTTTATGAATAAACATAACCACCAAAGTTTTAACAATTTAATATCTAAGAAATTAAAATTATTAAAAAATGATTATTTATACGTTATATCAGTGTTCCTCAACCTTTTAGTATTCACGGCCCAATTTTCAATCATAATTTTCATCCCCCCCCTCCCCAACGCATAAAATAAAGTAAAAACATTTTACCTTCTTTTCTTTCTTTTCGAACCATATTGAAAAAAAGTCGGAAATGTTTGAGAGCCTATTTACATTCACTGATTTAATCAATTCTTTTAAATAACATTTTCTTTTGGGTATGCTCGCGCCCCCCTAGGAGGGCGCGCCCCACATATTGAAAATCACTGCGTTATATACTATTTCAAATTTTCATAAAATTGTCTAATTATAAGGTTATAAATATAAGCAAAGGAGCTACATACATGCTATTTTTTTTTATTTATTCTAATTTCTGCTTGCTTTTCTTTCATATTGCTTTAAGGGATTTTACAATATTGCAACTTAATAACTAATTTAAATTTCTGTCCTATTTTCAAAGAGAATATTTGAATAAATCACTTTTACATAATACCTACTCGTATAAATTTTCTTTAATACTAATAACTATTTTTAAAAATAAACACTTTTAACTAATATTTTTGTTTTCATTTCTAGAGTGATGTACTGCTTGCTGACTGTGATTTTTTTATAAATCTATGCTGAATTGTTCTAAGTAAATCATTCAACTTTTTGATGTTAAATCCAGAGAAAATTATTTCAAACATGAATGATTGCTTTGTCAAGATGGAGATTTTCTTCGAAATTATGCTTAAAATTATTATCATGTGAGTAATAGAAATAACTAATCAAAATAAAATAAATAAATATAATAATAAATCAAGGTAATTGTTTATAAAAACTGAATCTTCAGGGATTTGGTTAAATATTTACTAGTGTTTTCATTTTTAATTCTAAGAGACTATTAAATTAGTAAATGGTTCGGTCACTTATAGTTTACGAGATAAAAATTATTAAAATTTGAATATAAATCCATTTATATTTAATTTAGCTACCATGTTTTGTTCATTTGGCCAGTAGAGGGCTTCACCAATTTTCTGTTTTTTTTTTAGTTCGGTTAGGATATAGGAAAATTATTTAATTAATTAATTTTTTAAACCGAAAATTAGTGAATAAGTGAATAATTAGTGAATTAGTCAATAAAAAATTACTAAATGGCTGCTCTCATATGGACTTTCATAACCAGTTTATCTGTCAAACTGTAATATTTTTAACTCGGAAACTAGAAGCGACCGAGAAAGGAAAGTTTCTTTGGAATTAAAAAAGGAATCCACTGGTAAAGTTTTATCTAAATTTCTGACATCCGTTTTTGTAAACAATTACCAAAATCAAGAAAAAATTCAAATTTAATTATTTAGATGTTTATTTATTATTATTTCCTTATAGGAAAATTTTTAGCCAATTTTTTTAAATAAAATTATACCTGTGATTGTTTTTTATATCAATATAATATATGAGAAATTATATTATTATTATTCAGTGTTGCCAAATCTTAATAAATATCAAATAATTGTGTTTAATTAAATGATGAGATGAAAAGTGATTTTTTTATTATCATTTTATTTTTTTTCACATAAATATGTATGTTTCTTAGTGTAATAATTTATTTTCTATCTAAGATACAGGAAATTTTTAACTAAAACATAGTTGAGTGTTAAAATAAATAAAATCACCATTTACGTGACTTTCTCCTTTTAAATTTATATTCTTTTCCTCTTTCTCTTATGTTCGATTTTTTCTCTTTCTTACTTTTTCCTATCTATTATAGTTATATTCTTTTTTACTGATTGCGTGATGGAGTCCATTTTGTTCAAAATGCAAATCAGACTCTTTTCTTTCTTTTTTCTTTTCTTTTCTTTTCTCTTTCCTTTCTCTTTTTTTTCACTGAACGTTTGTTAGAAGACCTCATCGATTAATCACTAATCTATCTTAAGGCATCTCTTTTTCGCTCACCTTAAACCTGCCCCATCCCTCTTTTTCTCTCACCCTTCCCCACAACACTCTTTCAAAGATTATAATTCGTTTATATTTAAAATATCGATCGGTTTAGTTGGCCAAATTAAAAAAAAAAAAATTCTTTGTGATTCTAATGAATAGATTAGAAGAAATGAGTTCATCTATGTTCATTGTGTGTATGTGTGTGTGTGTGCCGGTGTATGTGAAGGCAAGTATAAGAAAATTAATATTACTTAATAATAGGATACTCAGTTAGGCATTTAGTCAAGTCATATGAGCTCACCATGTTAACAGGGGTTAGTAAATGTACCCTCCCCCCCAAAAATATATATTCCACCTAACCATGTACTATATATATATATATAAGATTTATGATCATTAATCAAAATAATATTCATTTGCTTAAAATAAAAGAATGAGATAAAATGAGAAATAAAATATTCTAAAATTAAATTTTAAATAATTAAAAAGTCATTTATTTAAACATATAATATTTTCTATGTAGAATATAAAATCAAAATTTAGAATAAGAATTGTAAATTAATTAATACATTACAATATTTAATGTAATAATAATTGTCAATTCAATTAAATAAAAATTATCTTTTATATTCCGTATTATCCCTTATATTATTAGATTAATTTTAATATATAATAGAAAATTTTGTTACAAATGGTTTATTATGTTATGGCAATGATTCTAAACCATTTTTTACCGCGGCACACTTTAAACGGTTTAAAAATTTGGCGGCACACATATAAGTTTAAAAGTTATTCACTTAACATATTTACCATTTTTTTTTAGAACCATATTGAAAAAAATTGAAAAAAGTCGAAAATGTTTAAGAGCCTGATCGCAAAAACATTTTACCTTGTTTTTCCATACATATAAAGTAAATAAGTACTTTTTCTTAATTTGAAATTTACATCTCCCCGCGGCACAGTGGTTGAGAATCACTGTGTTATGGTAAGCTACCATGTATATAAATTCTTTGTATTATACGTTTTTTTATGTATGTTAGTTTAATATTTTCTGCTTTATTTAATAATTAAATAATTTCTGCTTCTGCAATTATTAATTAAAAAATAATTAAGGTTATACGAAAGATATTAATTAATATATAAATAAATCAAAATTTAAAGATAAATATTTAAATGAAAATAAGAATAAAATTTTTTACATAATATTTGATCGACTTATTTAATAATATTTATAAGTATATTTTGTAAAATTAATTTTAGGCATATAATAGGAATCATATTAGAAGAAAAATCCCAACTCACTTATATTTTATATTTTTTTTACTATCTTTCTCTCAGTTCAGATCTTTATTAAAATAAAATAAAAAGATGTGCAACAAAAATAATAATAATAATAATAATAAAAAACTATATAATATATCTTGACTCTATGCATTTCGACACGATTCGTGTGGTCACCTATAAACTCTAGGTCATAAACAAACACCAGTTTCAATGAGGCGTGGAAAAAGATTTTCAAGAAAATTTCCATTTATGATATTTAAATGCATTAGATACAAATCATATGCGATTTCATCCTCCTTTAGATATAATTAGCCATCAAATTAAATAAAATAAAAAAAATACGAAGAATAAAGAATATAATAGTATTAAATATAATAATAATAATAATAATAATAATAATTCCTGCCATATCAAATCAAATCATCAAAATAATGATCTTTTTACTCAAAAATTTACTCATTGAATATATAAAATGAAAAATTACTTTTTTATGATTCCATTTAAATTACTTTTTTATGGTTAAAATAAATTAATTGATATTATATAGTTATATTATTATATCATATATAATTCAACATTTTATAAATATAATAGTTCATATTTATATTTATTCAGTAGATTATATTAAATTTAATTTCCATCTCTCTGAATATTCTATTTCAGTAGGATTTGGTCAACAATTTTGAGGATATTTTAATATTAAATCTAATGTTAAAAAATATTTGGGATAGTTTCAAAATAAAGTTTTTCAAAGACTTCAATCTATAATTTTTACTATTGATTAAATTCACAATTTTTTTACTATCTCGCGAAAGATAGTATTGCGATCACGAATATTTTCAATGTCGAGATTTTGATGTTTTTATACGTTTTGAAGGTTCCTGAATCATTTTCACTAACAATAAGGTTGAGAAAAATATCTGTCTGTCTTTCTCTCTCTCTTTCTCTATGTGTGTGTAGACAAAATTACTCAAAAACGATTTGAGCTAGAATAATCAAATTTGGTATACGTGAATTATTCAAAGTTTTCTATCAACTTTTGAGAAATGTAGCTCAAACGGAAGTGGGTCATTACCTACCACGTTTTGTTTTTTTTATCCTCTAAATTGACCGTAAAAATAAAGATATAGGTTTGATAGTTTTTCACGTGATTATAAATTGTATAAAACTGCTATTGGTATAGAATTTCAGCTTGATTGAATCGCTGAAAGTACCGGCAATAATTTTTTAACACGAATGCCAATCACGCACCAGGACGTGACGTGGTGCCATCAACGAAGAGCCCAACACGCACTGGTTTAAGAAGTATATTTATTAATTTATAATTTATTTAATTAAATTTAATTTAAATATATTATATGTGTTAATTAATCCAATTCAAATTTGCGAGATAGTCGAGTGGAGACACTCCAGAATTGATTTTTATCACTTTTTTAACAAACAAAAACATTCTGATTTTTTTTCAAAACAATCATATAAAATATAATGTTGAATTCTGAAACAAATAATTAAACTGATTTTTTTATTATTTTTTTTTTAAATCCTATCCTTTAACTTATAATAAAGAAGATTTGGTAAAATTTTAATTTAAAATAGTTATCACACACAAATAAATTCTCATTTGAATGGTAGGCAATTTATTATAAAATTTTATTTCATAAATTATAATAGATATCTTTGATTAAATTGGTTTAAAGAGTTTTTAAAAATTGATACAATTACTATTAATTTTTCCATAATAATAATTATAATAATAATTAATAATAATAATAATACTAAAATAAACTTGGTTTTCTATCACACAATGATTTAAAATTATTTTTTTCTTCATTTCTATAAGTATATATTAATTATTAAATTATTTAAAAAAATAAGTTGACCTGTGGTCAGGTCCGAACCGACCGACGCTTTGAAATAAATTAATTTCCAGCTACAGAAACAAGTTCAAATAATTTTAATATATCTATTAATGTAATAAAAAAACAGATATGGATAGAACATAAATATTTGTAATTTTATTTTATTTATAATATATATGTAAGACCATGCTGTGACGTCATGAATGGATGGATGACGTCATATAATTTTAATTAAGAAAAAACTAATAAGATGATTTTTCTCGAGGATAAAACCAATACAAAGTGCATGATTCGTGGTGATATGTAAACAATCTCCTCATGTGAAATTTGGTGTGAAAATAACCCTTCCCTTTCTATCGTCGATCGCTAATACTACCACTTCCGTTTTTCGGATTTCCACCAAAAGTTGAGCAATTCATCCTACCGATGCATTAAGTAAAAAGTAAATATACCAAATTTCATCAAAATCCGTTGAGCCGTTCAGGCTGTACACATCTATACGGACGGACGGACAGACATCATGCTAAAAATACTTTTTTCTGGTAAGAAAATGCATGATTCGTGAAGATATGTAAAAAATCTCCACGTGTGAAAACAATACCTCCCTTACTATCGTCAGTCGGTAAAAAAAGAAGAAAAATTGTCAAGTTTATTCGTAAGCAATCAAGACATGTGTCATCCTTAACATTTACTTAACAACTTTAGCATACACCTAGAATTTTCTCTCTCTCTCTCTCTTCATTTAAGAAGAAAACAAAGTAAACATAAGAGTGTACAAGAGAGTGAATGAGAAAGAAAGAGAGAGATATGTTAGGTTCGTTAGCGCAAAAAGCCCTTTTGCTCGCACCTCTTAAACTTATATTGAAGTGGCTTGTCAAGGAAAGATTGGAGACTTGACTTGTGGATGAAAAATACACACTGGATTAATTGCAATGCAATAGACAAGTGGTTTAGAGGAGGCATGGAAAGGGTGCAAGGGGGGGGGGATAGTGGGGGTAGTATTGCACTCATTCAATTCAATGTAGAATACGTGACCCATTTCTAAAAATAAATCACACATAATACACAAATGATAATATCTTATAAGACGGTTTAAATATATATATATTTCTATTTTAATTTATGTTTATAGTACATTGTACAAATCCATCTACTGAGCAATGAATTATATTTGTTTTATTAATAAATTAAAAAAAAAATATGATAAGAGAATATATAGGTATATTATTACATTTAGTAAGATATATATATATTTATATATAAAACATACGATTTATAAATTGTTTAGTATTAAAAAAAAAAAACAATAATTTTTCTACGTTATAAAAATCTGATAAATTAAATAATTTATAATTATGATTAATTTTATTATTAATATATCATACGTATAACTAAAATATAATTATTATTAGGTTCTTTAATCAAAATCAATCAATTTCAAAATATAATAATAATTAAATTAAAATAAAATTAAAAATTAAAAATATTGGCCATAAGTAGAAAGTAGAAATCAATAATTAATTTATAAAATTTAATGTTCAAAATTTATTCTATATTAATTGATTATTTACAATTTCATTATTTAGTAATATTTGTTATTTTAGTAATATTTAAATTTTTGAAATCCATCTTACATAGGAAAGAAAAATTTACAATAAAATTGTTACTATTCTTCTTAAAATAATATTTAAATGCTTCTATTAAAGAATTTTAAATTATTTTTTTAGAATTTTTATTTATAAATTATTTATAGAAATATATTTATTGTTATCCAAAAAATTGAAATTAATTAAATTTTCTTCAAAAAAAAGATGCCATCAACTTACATAGAGGCATATTTGCTGGGGCACAGCCAGGTTAACAATAAATTGAATCTAATCCGATCCTTTGTAGAATAGTGTAGAAATACTTTTCGGGTGAATTATTAAAATGAAAAATAATTTTCACTATACAAAAAAAACAAAAAAAAAACTAATGTATTCCGCTTAAATATGATTAATATTGATATATTAGTATGAAAATAAATAAATGAGTATAAAATTTGATTAAATTCACAACTTTTGGTATTTGCCACGAATATGGGGATATTTCATAGATACTCTTAAGCTCGGGGAGTAGAAAAATAAGGTAAATTAAAATTTTTCAATTTATTGCAATTCAATTGTGTTATTTTATTACTTTAATTAATTTAATTTAAAAAAAAAATCGTCAATTAATAAAGATATAATGATAATAATATAATGAATAAATTAAAATGATTAAAGTAAAAAGAATTAAATTTGCCAATAAGAATTTATTTTTTAAGAATCTTATAAATTTTTTTTTTTGTTGAATAAAAAATTCGATAAATTTTACTGATTTGATGAAATTGAAATTATTTATTATATATTTAAATTAAGAAAAAAACACAATTAAAATTTCTTGTTTTTTTTTCGAAAAAGTAAGATCGATGAATTTATTCTTAATTAAAAGAACCTTCCAAAAATGTAAGAATTTTTCGAAGCACTTAATAGTTTAGAAATATTCATTTAATAATATAAATATAATTATTGTTTGTATAATAAGATTAAGATAGATAGATAATTTTATTTTCAGTTGGTCAACGGAATTTGATATTTATCGCTAAAGGGAATGTCTATTGAATAAATCGACCCCGATCGAATCTCATTTCGAGGTACCATCTGACACCTGTCGTCTTGAGGTGGCTGCCTCCTTCTCTGACCACAGATGTTACCTCGCTACGCAATCGAAAAGGTGGAGGAAGGGAAGAGGGGATGGAAGGAGGAGGAAAAAGGAGAGGGGTCTATCATTAACAACCCTGCCGACTAATTTGACCCTTTATTGTAATTGGACTCTAATTGTACACCCGGCACCCCCCCCCCACCCCTCCCTTCTCCTTACAAGCATATTTAATTATCATTAGAAAAGACCAAAGACAAGTTTTCAACGATACCGAAACATATAAATATATAAAAAGAACAAAGATATACTTTTTAATATCATAAATTAAAGATAAAAAAATCTGGAGTGTCTCCACTCGGCTATCTCGCAAATTTGAATTGGATTAAATAACATATATTAATTTAAATTAAATTAAATTAATTAAATTATAAATTAAAATTAATAAATAATATTTATTAAACCAGCGCATATTTGGCTCTTTGTTGATGGCACCACGTCACGTGTTGGCGTGTGAGATTTGCAGTGTTAAAAAATTAATTCTGGTACTTTCAGCAATTCAATCAAGCTGAAATTCTATATATAGCAGTTTTATACAATGTTTAATCATGTGAAAAATTATCAAACATATATCTTTATTTTTACGATCACTTTAGAAGAAAAAAAATCAAAACATTGTAGGTAATGACCCTCTTCCGGTTGAGCTACATTTCTCAAAAGTTGATAGAAAACTACGAATTTTGAATAATGCCCATGTGCTAAATTTCATCATTCTAGCTCAAACCGTTTTTCCGTAATCTTGGTCATATACATACACATACACACACACAGACATTTTTCTCAACCTTAGTGAAAATGATTCAGGAACCATCAAAACGTATAAAAACATCAAAATCTCAACATCGAAAATTTTCGTGATCGCAATACTATCTCTGGCGAGATAGTAAAAAATATGTATTTCTAGATTTGATTTTATTTTTTTTTTAATTACATAAAAATATTTTTAAAATTTTTAAAATATATTGATTGATTTTTTGATTAATAAACTAATTTTTTTTTCTTATATTGGTTTCGAAACTTTATTAACAACAAATCAATTAAATTGTCTAGAATTAAATTTGTATTGTTTATGTCTATGTTGATGTCTAATTTGACATTTCGGAAAGTTTATTGTTAAAAGGGGATGAAAGAGAACGGGGGAGGGCAAAGGAGACGATCGAAGGGCATTCCAAAGGGGTGGGAGTGTGATACTGTAAGGTCCGGCCAAAAGCATTCGTTCGTTTAATGGCCTGTGTCGAAATTGAATAGGCACCAAACCAATAGTGAGAGTTCAAATACTCTGCATAGTACTTGTTCGTTACTGACCTAATCCCCTACCATCCCCTCCACCCCCCTTCTCTCTTCATTTGCAATCAAATGCACATTTTCGAAATGATAATACTTTATCCCATCTCCCTTGGGAAATTATTTGATTTTATTGAAAGACAAAATATAATTATAAAACGAAATTGGAATTTACAATCAATATTTTTATTTTCATTTATTTATATATCCTAGAATGTAAATGGTCGACTAGTATTCAAACTTTATGAATATATAGAAATAAATATTATATTTTCAATTTGAAATTTTGAATTTTAGTTTTGATTCTTTTTTATATCCCCTGGGACTTAAAATATTATTTTCATCTATTAGATCAATAATAATAATAATAATAATAAATTTACATTTAAAAATAGTTACATTAATAGAAACGACAGTGAATGAACTATTATTTTACACTTTTTCACAGCATTCTTATCATTTAAGATAGTGAAAGGATCTCACAAATCTTAGCTATATTTTATAAAAGTATATATTAATAATACTAATAATAATAAATACAATCTTATCGGTTCAATTAAATTGATTTTATTATTTTATTTTTTATTTGATTTTATATATTTTTTTGTTTTTGTTTTTGACTTATAAATCAAATTTTTAAGAAATAAGAGATCCAGAGATTTAAATAAAAATTTTGAATTCGAACGAAAATTTACAGAGATCTGCAATAAAATATATATTTATTCTATCATGCATTTATTATACTAATTTCAATTAATCTTTTAAATTTCTTTGAAATATGCACCATTACTAATTGTCTTTTCATCATAAATTAACTTTTTTCTTATTTTTTTCTATATTCCCCATCTTAATGACTTAGTTGTAAGTTGTAAAGAAAATAAGCTGGAGTGTCTCCACTCGACTATCTCGCAATTTGAATTGGATTAAATAACATAATATATTATATTTAAATTAAATTTAATTAATTATAAATTATAAATAATAAATATTAAACCAGCGCATGTTTGGTTTTTTATTGATGGCACCATGGCACGTGTTGGCGCGTGAGATTTGCAGTGTTAAAAAATTAATTCTGGTACTTTCAGCGATTCAATCAAGTTGAAAATCTATATAAAGCAGTTTTATACAATTTTTAATCATATGAAAAACTAACAAACATATCTTTATTTTTACGGTCACTTTAGAGGAAAAAGAATCAAAACGTTGTAGGTAATGACCCTCTTCCGGTTGAGCTACATTTCTCAAAAGTTGATAGAAAACTATGAATTTTGAATAATGTCCATGTACCAAATTTCATCATTCTAGCTCAAACCGTTTTTGCGTAATCTTGCCTACATACATACACACACACACACACACACACACACAGACATTTTTCTCAACCTTAGTGAAAATGATTCAGGAACCTTCAAAACGTATAAAAACATCAAAATCTCAACATCGAAAATTTTCGTGATCGCAATACTATCTCTGGCGAGATAGTAAAAATAATAATGTATGAATTTGTTAACAAAATATTAATAAATATACACATATTTACAATCAATAAACTAATATAAACATCCAATATACGTATTTATGAAGATCTGTGTTATGTATTACTAATATATAATACATGTGTGTGTAGTCAATGACTATTTTTCAATATTATACATTTATATAAATATGATAACATTGTTGTAATTGTTATAAAATAAATAGGATTGTTTATATCTTCCATTACGATTGAATGTATTTTATTTCTTTTGTGACAACCCTTAAAATTTCTCTCTATTCTAACAGTTTTGAATAATTATTAATTAAATTAATACATAAATATTCTATTTTCAAATAATTATTAATAATTATTATTAATAATTAACAAGAATAAATAAAATAATTAAATTACTTACCAAAATTCACATAGTGCATATATTTGGTGTCATTCCTTATTCACTATCCAATGTAAACTAACTAAAAAAATTATTTCCTTTTATTTATTAATTTATTTATTTATTTGTATTCTTGGAAGGTATTGGTTTAGTTCAAAAGAAAAAAAAATATTTTTGCTATCCTAATTGTTCTTTAGTTTTTTACTTATAAATATATTTTTTTATAAATATGCTCATTTTATCTTAGATATATAAATATATACATTAAAAAATAAATTATTAATACCATCAGTAAATAATTTCAAAAGAATTCAATTAATATTATTGATATTTTAATTTATCTATTATATTATATTCATAAATCCTACCAGAATTATATCAATTTTTAATACATGGATTTAATTGCAATTTAATTATAATAACTATTAAATTATAAATAAAGAAAAAGTAAAGGAAATGTTAAAAATATAAACTAAATTATTAATTTTTTTTTTATAAATAATATGTAGAATATATAAATATTATTTAAATATAAAAAAAATAATTTCAATGATCGATCACAAATCGATTATATTTTGGCTATTTCATTTGTTACGCTACTGACTTTTTTAGTAAATGTAAAATGAATATATATATTTATGGTATAAATAAATATTTTGGGTAAAATAGTTGATTTTTTTTTTTTAAATATTTAGTTGTTATATTATAGAAATTAATTATATTGTAAGAATTTTGAATTATAAATAATGATATAAAAAATGATTCTGAATGATAATATAATTAATTGTATTATATTGAATTTTAGAGAGAAATTGAATAGAAAACAAAAATTAAACTGATTTATAATAACAAACTTAAATTAATATCTTGAAATCAATTAAATATTATCATTTTAATTAATAATAGAAAATTAGAAATAGAAAAAATAAGTTGACCTGTGGCCAGGTCCGAACCGACCGACGGTTTGAAATAAATTAATTTCTAGCTACAGAAACAATTTCAAATAATTTTCATATATCTATTAATGTAATAAAAAACAGATATGGATACATAAATAATAAATATAAACATTTTTAATTTTATTTTATTTATAATATATATGCAAGACCAGGCTGTGACGTCATGAATGGCTGGATGACGTCATATAATTTTAAATCAAGAAAAAACTAATAAATATGATTTTTCTCGGTGATAAAACCAATACAAAGTGTATGATTCGTGGTGATATATAAAAAAATCTCCTTTGGTGTGAAAATAACCCTTTCCTTCCTTCGTCGATCGCTAATACTACCACTTCCGGTTTCCGGAATTGCACCAAAAGTTGATCAATTCATCCCACTGATGCATTAAGTAAATATACCAAATTTCATCAAAATCGGTTGAGCGGTTCAGGCTGTACACATCTATACGGACAGACAGACGGACGGACAGACATCATGCTAAAAATACTTTTTTCTGTTTAGAAAATGCATGATTCGTGGAGATATGTAAAAATCCCCACATGTGAAATTTGGTGTGAAAACAATACCTCCCTTACTATCGTCGGTCGGTAAAAATTGACCTCAATGAAAATATTATTTATTAATTTTTTGAAATTAAAAATATCAAAAGAAAAGTTCGGTTAAACAATCATTTAAACTAATAATAATTTATTAACACAGTAATGAAAAGATCAAAATTGGGAAAATCTTTCTAATTAATAATTTCTCAGTAACATTTATTTATAAACTAGCAAATTAAATGGAAAATCGTTTTTTAATTACAATGTGAATGCGGAAAAAATTGATTTATCTCGTGGTAATGTAAAAAGGGTGAAATGCCAAAATCTACTACCAGTAACATTTGAAATTCTAAATAACTTAAAATAAGTGAAGAACTTTCACCAATTTTATTTAATCTAGTTTTAAAAAATTCATTAATTCTTAATGATTTATTAATTAATGAATAATAAAATTAAAAAGGATACATGATCATATAACGTCGTTCTAATGCAGGGGTCGGCAACCTTTTTCGGATGGCGGGCCATTTTCAAAATAATTTTTTTTATGCGGGCCGCACATACAACTGTAACTTACATAGTGCTTATATATCATATACAAGTCTAAATATTATTAAAAGATTATAGAAAAAAGTACTTTTTATTGACAACATTTTACAATTCTTAAAAAAAAAAATACGATTCCAATTACATACTTATAAATCTAATTAAATAATATAATAATGAAATAAATATTATAATAAAAAAACAAGAATGTTAGAAAACAAAAATAATACAGTTTGTAACAGGAAAAAAGAAAATACAATTTCAATTACAAAAATACATTATTATGTGAATAAAAAATATCTTTCATTTTATTCATTCATTAAGGTTCAATGCGATGTTTGTTCTTGAATATTGTTGGATAATCCATTTACGTCCGATTGTGTTTGGGATCCTGAGACCCTCAACAAGTTTTGTAAATTTGTACTTCTGTTCGTATACATCAGGGATGGGCAAACTTTTTTAGGATGCGGTCTACTTCTAATTTTTTTACAATAAGTCGGTCCACCAGATATTTATTAAAATAATAATAATAAACAATGGTATAAATGTACATAGGTAACTAAAAAAATAGAATAAGAAAGGAACTTAGGTATATATTTTCAAACAAAATTTAAAGATTATTAAAGTATAAAAATATCAAGTTCATAAGAAATATTGATTCGAATTATTATTTAAGATAAAGTCATGTGAAATTGTCCGCATTAGAAGATTTACACTGGATATCCTCTGCTAATTTAGTAAATCTTGGTGTATAATTACTAACTGCCAGTCTTGTACTGCATTCGAGGTGATTGTCTGTAAGACGGGAGCGATATTTTGATTTAATTATATTCATCGTAGAAAATGCAGATTCACATAGGGCCGCAGGTTGCCGACCCCTGTTCTAATGGATGGTAAAAGACTGACGAAACATAAGTTTATACAAAAACCAATTGGGAGATACAATTAATTAATTAAATAAACCGAGAACACGGTGGTCTGTAATAGCTTACTTTGGATAAGGATGGTTGAAGGAATGAAGTTCATGATGTGTGAAGTAAAACTTTCGAATTTTGTACCATTTAGGAATAAATTATTATAAATAAAAAGTCAATATTTTGAGTTCAGAGGGAGTGTATGATTTGAAATACACTAAATGGACTTGGGCACTTGGTTTAGTTTGTAGATTTATAAATTATTAATTTCTCTAAATGTAATCTTCTGTGATATTCTCTTTTAACAGTTCATAAAATCTTCAAAATATTCTATTTTCAAATAAACTGAATTTTTTTTAACATGGATCACACGTTTCTAATTATATAATAAATAATTTATTAAGATCGGAACTGAAATAGGAACATAGTTTTAAAAATTTTAATTTTTATATTTATTTTAATATTTTTAATATTTTATTAGAAGAATTTAAAACGATATTGGAATCGAGAAACTCCTATTATCATGCAGTTTATGGGTTTATCTCGTCATTATTACTATCAAGGGGAATCAAAATTAAATTTCATAAAATAATTATTATTTTGGTTAATTTTGTTGTATTATATGGATGTGTGTGAGGCGTGGTCTATGAACTTTGGAGACGAGCGTAGTTTTAGAGTATTTGAGATTATGATTTTTCGCAGCATTTATGGGCCAAAGAAAGATGATGTCACCAGGGAATGGCGGAGACGGTAGAACGAGGAATTGCATTACCTCTATGCATCTCCAGACATAGTTAGGGTTATAAAAACGAAGAGACTGCGATGGACAGGGTACATGGCTAAAATGAGAGAAGAAAGAATGGCGAAAAATATATTGGGGGGAAGACCGATTGGGAAACGTTGGCTTATGAGTAGGGTGACCAAACGTCCCGTTTTTTCCGGGATTGTCCCGTTTTGGTGCTCTGTCCCGGCGTTCCGAAAAAGTCTTCGGGACAGCCTATTGTCCCGTTTTTTTTAAATATTTAGGACATTTCGTACTTTTTTTCAAAATTTTTCAATTTGCTTTTAAAAAAAAGGTCAAACGTTTTCTGGGCTAAGCTTTTGAACATTTAGTACTTTTTTAAAAATTTTTTTCAATTCGCTTCTAAAAAAAAAATAAAAACAAAAAAGGTAAACCGATTGTCCCGGTTTGTTGCTTTCGAAATAGTAGACTCATAAGTAGGGTGACCATATTTATCACCCTACTTATGAGTCCAACGTCGCAGTGGGACAATGTAGGAAAGGCCGTAAGGGAAATGGGAGAAAATAGGATTGAGATCTGTGTAGCTCAGGATTGGGCTACTCGAAGAAATGTGGTAGCTGCGGCCAAGAACTTTCAAGTTCCGTAAGACCACAGGAATAGATCGATAGATAGTTAGGTGATCGTAACACGTTTCAGTTAAATAAAAAACAATTCAGGATTGAATATTATTATTAATCATTATGTTAATGTGCATTAAAAATAGGTACAAATAGAAATCATTTTTTTTTCAATTATAATGAATATTTTTAAAATTTATATTTATACAATAATCTTAATTAAAAGTTACATTTTTTATTATTATATTTATATTTTTCAATTTAGTGTTCATGTTTTTTTAATGGGATAAATAATTTATTGAGTTAGGTAGAAGTAATTGTCCATAAAGCAATTGAATTGGATTGTGTTTGGAGTCCCGCCAAAATATTAACTCATCAATACACTTTTACCCAAATAATTTATGCCACTCTTTTTATTTCGATCTATGATAAATACATTTGTTCACTTGAAAATGGAGGGAGGTTTTATTAAGTATAGAAAAAAAATATCTCTTTAATGTCTTAAAGTATATACATTTCTTTTGTGTTAGATTCATTCCTGACTGGGTCATTAGGTCGCCCCTGCTCTATTTTGAAAGGAAGCAAGGAGAGTGTTGGGACTGGCGGGGATAGAAGAGGGTGTGGGTGTGTGGATAGGGATGGGGGATAGGAAGGAGAAAGGGCCACTCAATTATTTACATCGTTCTCAGTTGTTGGTGGTGGTTTTTCCTCTCTATTTGTGCAAATCAAAAACGCTAACAAAACTCTCGCATACACACACACATATATATATATATATATATATATATATATATATATATATAAATACACCTAAATGGATTTTATCACTTGTTGTTGTTGTTCATCTCGGAAATATTTTGAATTTCAACTGTTTCTCGCATTACGTCCATTGAATTGCAATGTTTGTTGTCTTTTGTGTATCTTTTTTTTTGTCTGTTGTTGTCTTATAATTTTAAAAAACAACAGACAAATGAAAGAAGAAACTAAAAATTTCATTTTGTCAATTAGTATTTTTGTTTTTAGATTTATTTGATATCAAATTAATAGCCATAAACAAACAATTAATACTTATTAATTAATTAGTGGCAATAATAATAAATTTCAATAAAAATATTTATTTTATTCTGAATATAATTTGTAAATTTTCGAATTGTTATTTTTTTTTCAATTCTATAATAAACATGTTTAAATTTAAACAATGAAAACACTTTAATTGTTATGAAATAAATAAATACTATACTTAACAATTTCTTTATCTTTATAATTTGTATTCAAATAATAAAATATAATAATATTTAAATAAAATTGGCATTATCATGAAATACTCTTAATAAATTATTATTATGATTCATTATGAAATATATTTATTTTTATATTATTGAATTATATATACTATTAAATATATATTAATTATTAGATTAAACTAAGAAATAGGCTAAAGGATACAGTCGTTGGCCCCCTTAAGCAATTCCTAGTAGTCTTTAATGCATATCTGGGCAAAATGTGGAACAATCTGTGTCAAATTAGGTTTGCAGAACATAGATACTATGAGCATTTTGATGAATAAAAAAAAATCATTATCTCATGACATATGATTACAATACCATAGTTAATAGTGCAATTTTTAAAATAAAATTCTCTTATTATTTGTGTTTTAGTGATAGGGGGCCAACGACTGTATACTTTACCCTACTTGAAATTGAATGTCCAATTTTATAGATTTTATTTTATTAAAAAAAATTAAATTTTAATTTCAAAGAAACTTTCCTTATGCAATATTTCTCGGTCTCTTCTAGTTTACGAGATCAATTTTTTTTTTAGTTTGACAGATTATCTGGTTATCAACGTTGAAATGTGTGCAGCCATTAATTAATGTTCTATTGACTAATTTATTAATTATTCACTAGTTTTTGGTTTTTTTCGGTTCGGTTTGGATATAGGAAAATATTATTTAAATAATTATTTTTTATATATCGAAACCGAACTGGAAAAAACACCAGAAAATTAGTGGAGTCCTCAGCTGACCAAATGAATGAAACATGGTAGCTAAATATAATATCAATGAATTAATATTCAAATTTTAATAATTTTTATTTCGTAAACTAGAAGAGACCGAGAAATATTGCATAAGGAAGGTTTCTTTGGAATACAAAGAAAGGAATCCACTGGCAAAGTTTCATCCAAATTTCTGAAGCTTCCCGTATTGTAAACAATTACCAATTATTATAATAATTGAATATCTTAATTGTTAGTTTTTAAATCTATCCAACTATCTATTAAATAAGTAATTTTTAAGGTTTAAATATATAATAAATATAATAATCAAATTTATTCTAATTTATTTTTTATTCTTTAAAGAAAAAACTCTTTAAGGTTGAAGATGTATTATAATCTTTTGATAATGCAAGTTTAAATCGATTGTTTTATTGGAATCCAATTGATGGTAATGTATTTTGTCTGTGTAAAATACATTTTCTCTATCTTCAGATCTAATTCCCAATTCCCTTTAGCTATTCCCTATTGCTTTCCTTAAATGACATATGATTGAGGGTAAAAGGGGCTTGGTTTTAAGCATTTTCAAATGCCCAGAGGGGTATCGGTGTCAAGATTACATGATAATATCCTCTAGGCATTCGATTTTATCAGTTACACGTTCTTCTACCACTAGAAAATTCCACCATTCATCTTATTCTACAAATATTTTAAGACAGAGAAAAGGGGTGCAAATAAAAAATAAATTATAATGAAAAAAAAATCACTATTAAAGAATAAATATTTTTCTTAAATTCTCTCTATAATTGAAAAACAAAACCTGATTATATTATTTCTATTATTACTCTACATAATGAATATCTACAAAATAAGAAATTTATAAATTATTTTAAAAATTAGGAATTTGTTTGGTGTTTCAATCAGGTAGTAGGCAGGTATATATAGGTTCATAAAATAGAATTGAACTAATAAATGTGAAACATTTATGCTTTGGAGAAAAATTTTATTTATTTAAATAATAAGTGAAATATTATCTGCAAAAATTAAGAATTGTTTAAGGAAATATTAAATCAAAAAAAAGAAATCTTTCGATATCGAGATTTTGATGTTTTTTTACGTTTTGAAGGTCCCTGGGTCATTTTCACTAAGGTTGAGAAAAATGTCTCTCTCTCTCTCTCTCTCTGTGTGTGTGTGTGTGTATGTAGACAAGATTACTCAAAAATGGTTTGAGCTAGAATAATGAATTTAGGTGCACGGGCATTATTCAAAATTCGTAGTTTTCTATCAACTTTTGAGAAATGTAGCTCATTCGGAAGAGGACCATTACCCCTACCACGTTATCATTTTAATCCCTCTAAACTGGCCGTAAGAATAAAAATATATGTTTGATAGTTTTTCATATGATTAAAAATTGTATAAAACTGCTATATATAGAATTTTAGCTTGATTGAATCGCTGAAAGTACCGGAATTAATTTTTTTTAAATTTTTTAACACGTTGACTGACAATCACACGCCAGCACGTGACGTGGTGTCATCAACAAAGGACCAAACAGGCGCATGTTTAATAAATATTATTTATTAATTTTAATTTACAATTTAATTAATTAAATTTAATTTAAATATATAATATATGTTAGTTAATCCAATTCAAATTTGCGAGATAGTCTAGTGGAGACACTCCAGATTTATTTTCGTTTGTTGTTTATTTCACATGACCATTTAAGAATTAATTTTGTTTAATATGTTTGTATATATATATATATATATATATTTGTAAATATATAATTAAATTAGTTTCAAGAATAATAGAAGAGTACTGTTTGTTGTTTATTTTAAAATATATACCTACCAACCTTTAATTGACTCTTTTAAATTTAATAGAGAAAAAAGTTGTTATTGTATGTTATTTTCACTTTATAGAAGTGATTAGCATATTTTATGAAATTGATTTTTTTTTTTAATTTTTAGTAAAATTGAAGAAGATGAAAAGAAATTAAAAATGTATGTTTTGCTTTTGAAAACAAAAAAAATTATTGAAAGGGCCATGGAGGAAGGAAAATTGGACATTGGTCCAGCAGCAAGTGACCTCATTTATCTCCCCCCCTCTCTCTCTTTCTCTTTTTCTCCCATTCTCCTTTTTGTTCATAAATAAAAAAAAATCCAATACAGTGGATGCTCGCTCTTTAATCTCTCTCTCTCTCTCTATCTCCCTTTTTCTCTCATTCTCTTCCTCTTCTTCCTCTTTCTCTTTCGGGTTTCTCTCGCCCTTTTGCTCGTCTGGGGCCGATCAATTGATTTTTACAACAGCGCACTCACTGAACAGAGAGAGATAGAGAAAGAAATATCGTTCATTCTCTATCTCTTTTGCTCGCAGAGAAAGGAGAAAAATAAAATAAAAATGCCCCAAAGTCTCCACCCCTTCGGCCCTTGCGTTTTTTTTATCCGTAAAAAAGTTCGTAAGGGGTTAAAGGGGGTGGGGGTGGATCGACCAATACGCGAGGCCACGCCCGGGTAAAAAAAAAAAAAAAAAGAGTGAGGCCCGGGTTCAATGAATGAACTCCCGATCAGAGAGAGAGAGAGAGAGAGAGAGAGTGAGAGATAGAGAGAGATAGAGAGAGAGAGAGAAAGAGAAAAGTAGGAGAAATGAATCCGGGAACGCCTTCCTAGCCCTTCAATCGTCCAATCAAATCGATGGATGATGAACGAATACAAAAACCAATCGACACCTGAATACCTCCCACCACCACCCTTCTTTTCTTTATCATTCTACCCCTTGAAACCAATCTCCTCACTAATGATTATCTAACAAATTTCATATATAAAAACACAATTAATAAATTTTAATCTCTCTATAAAAATTATTATCTTAATTACTTTATAATTTTTACACCATTAAAGATGTTTTTAATTATGGCAAATCCTGTCTCTAAATCATGCATGTACCCCGATGAATAAAATATTAATGAAAATTAAGAAGAATGAAATATATATGTAGTTATGAAATTATTTTCTCATATATAATAAGTATTAATCTATTAACTATAACTTAAGTGTATGTAATCTAAATTTAAAATTATACAAAAGCAAATGATTTTTTTTTTAATTTTGGCATTTAATATATTAATTAATAAATAATAACAAATTTTAGATAAAATTTATTAATTTAAAACTCATAATTGATTAGTATTCCATAAACATTTAAATTAAGCAAAAGTATATATCAGAGATTCTCAACCTTTTTTTTTTACCGCGGCACACTTTTAACGGTTTAAAAATTTGGCGGCACACAAAGAAAAACATAAGTGTAAAAGTTTGCCATATTGAAAAAAGTGGTCCCAAAAACGGTTTACGTTTTTTTTAGAACCAAATTGAAAAAATCTTGAAAAAAAAAGTCGGAAATGTTTAAGAGCCTCTTTACATTTGTAATAATTTGCCGGCACATTTTGATAATCTCGTGGCAGAGTGGTTGAGAATCACTGGTATATACATTATAATAACATTTCTATTAAATTTAAATAGAAAATTAATATTTACTATATTTACTGACACAATACCTATGTTATAGGTATACATATTATAGAATTTCACATATTGTATTCAAATTTCAGTTTACTGCCTAAGGAAAAATTAATTATACTTATGAAAAATAAAATAAATATATTTTAAAAAGAAATTGTAATAAATTTATATATTAATATATTAATTAATTAAATATTATTAATTTAAATACATAAATAAATATGTTTATTTAAGAAAACATGATATTAAAGAGGGAAGTAAGTTTGGACTAACGAAAGGATGAAATAATGTGAAGTTTATTTCTAGTTACAAGAGGGTAAATTTTAATATATCCATCATTGCATGATATTTGATATATTATAAATATTTTAATGGTGTATTTTATAATATATATAATTATTTTATTATAATAAATTTTTCAATCAATGATTAATTATTAATTGTATTTTTATTTAATTTTTAATTTTTATTCACAGTTTGTGTTTGTTTTTCTTTTCACTTTAATTTTCTATTTTCATTTGTATTGTTCTTATCTTGTAAAGGAGATCGCTAGATAAATTAATCTTTCAACTATTTCAAGTTTGATAGGGCAATAGGCAAGAGAGAGAAAGACAGAGAGATTTTCAAGGGGTGAAGGGTCAACGGAGTGCGAAGCACAGCCGTTTTCCTTTTCCCTCCCCCGCGCATCGAGCGTCGCGGCCCGTTTTCTTTCCCCCGCCTCGGCGTGGAGTTTTTTTTTTCATCCCCACCATTCGGCAGCTGTGAACCAATCGATTGATTTTCCTCTCTTTGCATGGAAAAATGGGTAAAAAAAGGGGTAGCCACGCCTTCTACTCTGGACATTTTTCCCAGCTGCCTGCAAAGAAAAAAGGGGTGGCGTTGTCGTCGGCGACCACCCTCTCCCACTTTTCTTCCTCCTCTTCACTTCCACTTCCATCCCAGGTGGGCGGATTCATTTCCACCCCCTTCTCTTTTGGAGCGAGTAATTCAGCCAATAACCAATAGATAGCCCAAAATGGATTGATTCAAAGGGCGGAAGCTCTTTTCCATGCCAATCCACCTCACCCTCCTCATCATTTTCCAAAAATAAAAATAAAACCAAAACAAAAATCTATTTCTATAAATTTTGCAACAAGTGTCTAATTTCTAAAAATCTAATCAATTATATAATTAAAAATCAAAAATTTCAATAAAAATGAAAATTTCTATCTGTCCTATCTATCCCTTTTTCTCCCCCATCCTTTCTCTTTCAATTCCATAAATTTAATTTAATTTGTATATACAATAAATGTAATATAAAATAAATTCTACAATATTCATAACAAAAATTGTAAACATTTATTTATTAATATTCTAGTAAATTGAATAGATTGTTTTGATAGCACTGATAAACTCTGCAACTATTTTCTTCAGAAATATATATATAGTTATCATATCAAAAGAAAAACAATTTAAAAGATATTAATCTTTTACTGAATACCATCTCATCAGAAGATAATTAATCATTCTTTCTATTTTTAATTTGAAAAAAAAAAAAAAAAATAATTCATTCCAATTTCTATTGAACTGAACAACTCTTCTCTCCACCCACAAACCCATAACTTCACCACCGCCCCATTCGTGCTAGTGTTTTTTATTTTTAATTTATTCCACTTATCCGTTGTAACGATTATCCTGTTCTTAATCTTTTCACTACCACCCTCTCATCAATTCCACCCCTATTTTTTATGTATTGATTAAAACAACCGATCAATTATTATATTCGAGAGAAAGTGAAAGAGTGGGGGGTAAAAAGCCCTCTGACTAAGTATTTTCAATGGTGTTTTAAAAAAATATGAATTTATAATTATAAGATTAAAATTAATCATTGTAATTATAGAATATTAGAAATAGACATATTAAAATTAAAATTTCTCTTCTAAAAAAATATTATACATGATTTGCTTTTGTCATTAATAAAACTATTTAAAAATTCAAGATAACTAACTATAAATCATTTTTAGAATGATCATCAGTTTTTTTTTTAATTTATTTGCCTATCATATTATAAATTAAACAAAAGAAAGAAAGTATGTATATATATATATTTATATCAATAAATAGGAGGCAGCTAGCCGAGAGTGTAGCGTAGCAATTTTCTACACAAGAAGTAGGCGTTCGATTGCAACTAAGAAGAATTTTTTCTAATAAAATTCAATTTAATATCAGCTGCCTCCGGTTCAAGGAACTATCAGTTCCTGGTTCTATACATGCGGAAGGCAACGGGAAACCACCGCATTAACATTCCCAAGAAAAATCATCATGGCTGGGCAGCTTCTAAGGCTATCCTAGTCATGATGATAGCCAAACTCCGAAACGGAGACGGCACCTTAAGAAGAAGATATCCATAAATGCAATTCAGATGGAGAATGATGCTGTATAGTTACGATCAAGGGATACAGCATACAAATAATATACAATAAAAAAAAATAGTGACAGAAAGAAAGCAATATCTATATATCTATATATTTGAGCTGTTTCCCAGGGTTCGAGAAATATAAGGCGTGGCTTGACAAAAAAATAAAAAAAATAAAATAAAATAAAATAAAATAAAAAAAAAAAAATAAAAAAAAAAAATAAAAAATAAAAAAAAAAATTTCTCTCGACGGTCGTCTCCACCGTCGACGACGTTGAGTTCATCCCCTCCAATTCATCCTCCCATCCCCCGCTAGTGTCGCCCCATCCCCTTCCATGGTCCCCTCGAAAGAGAAATCAATAAGCTATATACTGGAGATATACAGAGAGGGATTGATAGAGGCGGAGCTTGAAAAAAAGAAAGAGAGAGAGAGAAAGAGTGTAAAAGAGAAAGAGACTATAGAGAAAAAAATAATAATAAAAAAAAAAAAAAAAAATAAAATCTCTCCCCTTTCTGCCTTCACCTATACTTGCATCCCATCCCCCCACTGTATCCCCTTTAATGAGTAGTAGTCGTAGGAGCAACAGCCTCCAATTTCAACCAATCAATTAAAAAAGAAGGTGGAGCCAATACAAACGCTTTGCCAAACCCCTTTTTCAAAAAAAAAAAAAAATAAAATAAAAAAATAACAAAAAATTCATTATAAGGTGAACAAGAAGAGAAAGAGCGAGAGGAATCAAAAGCTTCTTTATTTTAAATATTATAAATTAAATCATGTTAAAACAATTATCTATAAAAATGAAAAAATAAACTAAAATTTATTAGTAGTCTAGACTGTAGCTTACAGATTTTAAAACCAACTTAATACTAATAATAGTACTAAAATTATAAGAATTATATAAAATAAATACAGATACCCATATCTATACTTCCACTTTAAAATGTATACATAAGCATTATTTTAAATTATTCATACTTATAATACTACAATTACTTATTCACTTAAGTGAAAAAAAAAAAATAAAAAATTGTTAATAAAATAAACTTAATATATACAATATATTAAACATATCTATTAAATTTGTATTTATTTTTCCCTATCTCCCTCTCCCACTCTCTTTAATCCTCAACTCTAAAACGGTTTAAATAAATTATTCTTATGCATTTTAAAATGGTTTAATTCTTAAAAGATTTCTTATTTTTCTTTTCTTTTGTTTTTTGGTTTTTTGTTTTTGTTTTTTTTTTTGTTTTTTGTTTTTGATAAAGTCAACAATCATATGAAAGATTAAAAAAAGATAGTTAAAAGAAAATAAAACACAACATTGATTTTTCGTGATGTTTAAAGTTGTATTACTGAAAGAGATTCAGTCACCACAATAATGAAAATCTTTAGAATATTGTATATACTCTCTATTATCTAGTTTAAATAATTCTTTGATGATAATAGGTACATATATATTTATTATTATTAATATATATATTATTGTTAACTTATTATATATTGAACTCTAAACTTCAAGTTCAGTAGTTTAAAGAGTTAGATTCTAATTTTACCAATAAAATTAATTATTAAATATTATAATTATAAATAATTTTGATAAGTAAATAATTTTAGAATTAATTAATTACTTCTATACAATTTAAATCAAACTGATTAAAAAAAAGAAATTAAAAGAAATTAAAAACAAATTAATTATATCTCGCAAATTGAAAATAAATAATTAAATTATTAACTATTACCTAAATATATGATAATACTATATAAAAAAGATTTCAATCTAAAATTTCAAATTTTAACACATTTGAAGAATTTATGAACAATTTTTTTTTTTTTTTTTTTTAAATTGTTTATCTTTTTAAGGTTCAACATTTTTTTTTATTGTGTAATAAAAATTATGATAAATGGGGAGGTGAAATGGTATCAGAGTTGAAGAAGATCATTAAAACCATCTCTTCTTTTGTTTCTCTTTTTTTACTATCTCGTAAGAGATAGTATTGCGATCACGAAAATTTTCGATGTTGAGATTTTGATGTTTTTATACTTTTTGAAGGTTCCTGAATCATTTTCACTAAGGTTGAGAAAAATGTCTGTGTGTGTGTATGTATGTAACCAAGATTACGCAAAAACGGTTTGAGCTAGAATGATGAAATTTGGTACAAGGGCATTATTCAAAATTCATAGTTTTCTATCAACTTTTGAGAAATGTAGCTCAACCGGAAGAGGGTCATTACCTACAACGTTTTGATTTTTTTTCCTCTAAAGTGACCGTAAAAATAAAAATATATGTTTGATAATTTTTCACATGATTAATAATTGTATAAAACTACTATATATAGAATTTCAGCTTGATTAAATTGCTGAAAGTACCAGAATTAATTTTTTAACACTGCAAATCTCACGCGCCAACACGTGCCATGGTTCCATCAATAAAAAGCCAAACATGCGCTGGTTTAATATTTATTATTTATAATTTATAATTAATTAAATTTAATTTAAATATAATATATTATGTTATTTAATCCAATTCAAATTCACACTCCAGCTTATTTAGAATTATAACTATAGTATATAATATTAATCTAATAATTTTCATTTAATTAAATATAATTAATAACTAATCAATAAAACTGCTATTTTCTTTTATTAAACATTCAACTTATATATGTCAAACTATCTCATCTATAAATATTAGTAATAATAATAAATAAACAAATTGAATTAAATAAGTAAATTTTTACAAATTTAAATAAAATTAAATAAATAAAATAAATCAAAATAAAAGAAGTCTCATCTACTTTCGAACTAAATATTATTTTTAATTTTATAATTCTTAAAAAATATTTTTTTAATTATTTTATATTAATATGAACTTATTTAATAAATAATAATATATCAATTTTAAATATATAAATAAAAATATCACATTTTGCAACACGTAATTGATGAAGACCTATTTTTGACAATTTTTTTTTATTAATAAATTAAAAAAAACATTATACAGCTCAATTATTATTTATTTAATTATTATTTCTATAATGAGTATAAATCTAACTAATTTCATACATATTTATTATTCAATTATTTTCTATTATTAAAATAGAAATTAAAAAAAAAATTGTAATCATACTTTACTTAAGTTGTTTTATACAGATTAATTTATTATTGAAAGGCGTAAAATAAAAATAGTTATTTTGAATAAATTGCCCAAAAAAAAAAAAAAAAAATGAAATTCATTGAAATAAAGTGTTATAATGAAATTCCCATGAGAATCCATATAAATCGACCTTCACAATTTTTTATCCTATTCATTCAATTTATAATTTAAGTTTAAAATATATATAATTTATCGAGTATAGGTACAGGTATAGATATATAAATAAGTATAGGAAATTTCAAATAGTTATATAAAGAAAATGTTTATTATATTAGTTAATACTACATATTTACATAATATAGTAAAATAATCTGTATCTACTTTCCTATTTTGCATCATATTAATGTGGCAATTTTAATTAAAATCCTACATAAATAATTAATATATTAAAGAATATTAGAAAACATAATTATAATAATAAATATAATAATTTTATACGTAGTTTGTTAATATTGTAGTACAAGAATAAATAAATTATTTTTTGTTAATGAAAATTATTTTTAATGATTGTTGATTATTTATCATTTATAATTGTCTCATTTTATTTATTTATTATTTTATTTTAATCCAAATTTATTTATTTTTTCTTCTCAAATATGGTGTTATCTGCTCACTCTCTTAATGGTCGATCTTATTGATGTACATGAACAAATTTTTCATTAAACTTTCCTCACCTATTCAAGCCACCACTTCTTTTGAATCGTACTTTAAGGTTATGTAAATTTAAATGAATAAAATGTAATTGTATCATCATTGAGATTCAATTATGAAATTTATATATATATATATATATATATATATATGTACATGTATAATAAAGAATATTTATTATTATTATTATTACTTTATTAAAGAAGTAAACAAAAAAAATACTTGGCATAGACAATTCTTTATCTCGTTATTGAAAACGTCACTAAACATTTCATAAAAATGTCTTTTCATATTTAATGACGAAGTTTTTTTCAACATTTATTGTTTTTGTTTATCCAGCCTTGACGTCTAATAATTTATGGAAAGGAACGTGGATGAAAGGGTGGAAGAAGTAGTATGCATGGGTGGGGTAGATCGAGAAGTGGAAAGAGCTTTACGCTGGGAACTTCAATTCAAAATGGGTGATCCATTCTAAAAGAACAATCTTATTCTTTTTTTTTTTGCTTTTTTTACCCTTCATAGATAAACTAGTTTGAATAGTAGAGAATTTAATTCTAGACATTTTTTGTCAGATTTGAAATAAAGAAAAAGAAAAAACTATTATACTATATATATTTAAAAAAAATGAATATAAAATTTGGCAGTGTTATACGAGGTCTGTTCAAAACAAAAGGTGAATTTTGAATTTTCGCGGGCTCTGTACATTCAATTTTCGAATTTTTATTTTTGTTACGTTGGTACACATATGTTTCTCATATGTTGACATTATCATCCATATTGGATTAGTAGTTTGTTTTTGACAACTGAAAAAGTTAGTCACGTTCTTGGGTGTTCTTGTGTAGTCTCAAAAAATGTTTATAAGTGATACAAGCTCTTTATAGAAGACCGAGATGTTGCCACGTTGGATCAACTGTGAAGGTTTTGCTCGCTGTTTTCTTCGATCACAATAGCGTAGAGCATCCTGAGTTTTTGCCAAAAGGTCGTACTGTTAATAAGGAGTACTACAAGGAAGTTATGCAAAGCTTTCGTGAACCAATACGACTCAAACGATCTGGAAAAACAAATAATGTATTCAGTATCACGATAATATGCTAATGTACCAGCTCACACATCATTGCTTGTTCGTGATTTTTTGGTCAATCATGCCTCAACCACCGTATTCGCCAGATTTGGCTCCCTGCGACTTTTTTCTATTCCCAAAACGGAAGAGACCAATGAAAGGAAAGCGTTTTGCCACAATGGATGAGATAAATTCGGAATCGAAGAACGAAGTGATGGTCATACCGAAAAGCACATTTCAGAAGTGTGTCGACGATTGGAAGAAGCGCTGGCATAAGTGCATTATATCTGAGGAGGAAAAATGGATATTGATGAATAAATAAATACTTTTCGATATCATTGAACAAACCTCGTATGTTAAATTCAGACCAATATTTATTTGAATTTGAATTTTTATATTTAACATATAGACCTCTCTAAAATGAGCTTATTGCTTGTTGCTATTTTTTAACCTCAATCTACATGTTTTAAAATAAATATTTTCAATATTTATATATAATATATAGGTAGATAGAATTATACAAAAATAACGATAATTTGAAATTGTCTTTTTAATTTCTAAAATTAACATATTTATTTTGTTGCCTTTCAATCACGGGTTTTTTATTTATTTTTATTTTTTATCCTTGGGGTATATACAAAAATTGTTTACTAAAGTATATTAACCAAGAATTATTTACAAATATGATATTATTTTTCTATATTTGTCCTATCCTTCAAGTCTTGACTTTTTGGCTTTCATCTCAATAATTGTTTAAAAAAAATTGTATTTTTCCATTTCCAAGTCTCTAATACACACATTTTAATGTTAGTTCAGTTCTTCTCTTAAGGTAAATTTTGTATTTACTTGAATTCTTTTATTTCTAGTTCCTGTGAAGCGATGGTGATTTATCATTTGCTTACTCCTAATTTCCTAGAAGAGAGGTTTATTTACTTATTTGTTTCCACTGCTGCTCTTCAATTTGGAGTGTTTGGAAATTTACATTGATTTTTCACTTGAATTATTGACAATAACTTATTATTAAATAAATATTCATCAATTTTTTATGAATTTGTTTGTATCTTAATTTAGTGATGATAGTAATGACCTTCTGCACATTTTGTATCAATGCATACTTCCGATTATGTTTCATGTATTTCCGTCAGGTAAATTTCACATCTCAGGTTATTTTTCTTGTTATTTATATTGGATTATATCGTGAGTTGTTAATGTTCATTTACTGTTAGTATATATCTAAATCTATCATATTAGCATATTGGTGTAAAAATTTGTTTATAAAATATAAAATATAATTATTTAACGATGTTATTTAATAACTTCTATCAGATCTTTCAAATCTTCTATTCATTCATTTTCTTCATTTATTTCTTCTCTTATGACATATTTTTTTTTCTATTGACACTTATGTAGTACATATGGTAATTCTTAAAATTGATTGAATCTCAAATTGGGTCATTATAAATTTACATCTGTTTACTTCCAATTTTATATCCAGCAGAAGTATTTCAATAGTATTAGATTTAATTGTGAATTTTAATATAATTTTTTATATTTTTCATGATTTATTTTATCTTACCATGTGTAGAGAGAATTATGAAACTGGAATTATTTTGTAAAGATTGCACGTCTGTTATTTGAAAATTATAAAACATAGTTTATTCAAAATAGTCTCCATTGGAATATATACATTTTTTTCACCTCTTTGGCAGGTTATGAATGCCACGTCATAAAATAGAATTCATCATTTGAAGCGAACCATTTGTCGAGCTATTTTCGTACATTTCCATACGAATTGAAGTGTTGTTCGGCGACTGCATGTCCCAATGATGCAAATAGATGGTAATCAGACGGAGCCAAGTCTGGAGAATAAGAGGCATGCGCTAGTACTTCCCAAACGAACGCCTCGATCGTATCCGTGACCCGTTTTGATGTGTGTGAGGGGTCATTATCATGAAGCAAAATGACTTTATTTTGTCTTTTTGCATATTCCGGTCGTTTTTCATATATTGCTCAACTCATATCGATCATTTGTTGTTGATAGCGACCAGTGTTAACGGTTTCGCCAGGTTTTAGTACCTCATATTATATTATACCTTATTTTTACACTTTTTTGATGGTTTCCCATGATGATGATCAAAATCACCACTTTTAAATTTTTTAAAACACTCAAAGCATTGAGATTTGCCAAGAGCATGTTCACTGCATGCTTCGACAATCATTCTATGCGATTCTGCAGCAGTTTTCTTCAAATAATAGCAGAAAACCAATACTGTCCGCAAATCATAGTTCATAGCACAAAACTCGACATGTTTGAGGTATAAAAAAATATACTGGTGTATGATACGTAGGTTATTGAGTGTTGACAAACTTCGTGATATATAATACTTAATATAATATATTCGTTGTGATAGCATCTTAGTGTCTCTAGTATATAAATTTTCTTATCTGACATGTCTGCATTATTATCCTTAATGGATTGAAACCCTTTTTTTCTAATTTTATTCTCTATTGGGTTGATTCTCTATGATATTTACCTACTAATATCTGTTCCTTTTATCATTAAGAAATATTCCTAGATATGTTTTTGTATTTTATCTACATTTTATTTTATTTTTTCATTTTACTTGTCACCACATTTCTTTCACTTGCACCTAATTTCCTTTTGTTTTTTTTTTGTTTTTTTGTTTTTTGTTAATGTATTTTAATTTTTAATAAATTTTCTATTGTATATTTTTCTGAAAATTTAATCACATTTCTGTTAATTCGCTTCTTTCACTAATATTATTAATGCTCCAAAATTATTTTTCCTTCTAGATCTTCAATATACATAGATAGATTACTAAATTTCAGATTTTCTCACTTCTAATGTGTTTCAAAACAGCTTGGAGACTCATTCTCAGGTGACAACTAATGAATGCATGTGATCATGAAATCATAATGGATTCATAGTTAATTTCATGAATCCTGATAAAATTATTTCTATTTATTTATATTTTATAGTATTTTATTATCCGTTCTATTGGAATTATAACTTTAAACACTCATACGTAGTCATTTTTCACTTTTTGATCATTTTTTATATCTCTCATAATTAGATTATAATATGTAGAATATATACTCTTTCTTCCTATTACTATTACTATTTGGTTTGTTCTAATGGCTTTATAAAGTTTAGTATATCACTCAACAATATTTCTAGATATTTCTTCAAAATTTATTTTTCCTTCTAGATATTATTAAATTTCAGTTTATTTATTTTTTACATTTAACTATCATTAATAATTTGTAAATATCTTTTGTAATATAATATTTTAATATATTTTATTCAATTAAACATCCTGCACACATTTAATATTTAATATATTTATTATTTCTTAAATATATTGTGGGTGTGGGTGTATTTTATATCTTTTATATTCATATTTATTGTCTTTTAAATACAAATTTAGATTATTTATTCAAAAATGTTATTTATTTCTTAAATTAAAGATTAAATTTTATATCAAATTCGTATTTATATAAGTAATGTGTTTCAATTGTGTGTTTATTGTTTTATTTATTTTTTATTTTTATTTTTATATTTTACAAAATAATTCATATAAATATAGTTTTTAAAATAAATCAAATCATTACAAATTTATAATTTGGTACAAAACAATTCTAATTAGTAAATTTTAGACTTCTTTTGCCTCCACAAATCTGAAGTGATAATTTTATAAATATATATGTATAGTTACGGAAAAAAAGTAAACTCCAGAGTGGCGCTATTGTCGGGCAATAACAATTAGGTTGATTACCCGAAAACAGCGCCACCCTGGCGTTTTCTTTTTTTCGTGACTATACACTGTATATATATATATATATATATATATATATATATATATATATATATCACAAAAAGGATATTTATGGCTTTTGAAAACCCACCAACCAAATTCTTTCAATCACCCACCACATCCAATTCTCTATTCTTTCTAATCATTTTAAACTGATAATATTATTATTTTAAACCATATAAAGAATTATTTTTAATACAAATTTTAATAGACCACAAAATATTATTTCTAAGTCTATTATGATCAAATAAAACAATTTTGGAGTAAAATTTAAGATTTGTATATATTTTTTAATTACCCTATTTTTTTTTAATTGTTAAGTAGATTTTAATATTAAAATGGGATTTCCCAAATTAAATGTAATTTCATATAAAAAAAAAAAAAAAAAAAATTGGATTTTATAAATAAGTTACAAATGTGTAAAAAATAACATTTTTGAACTGTAAATTCATATTCATAGAGAAAAAAGTTAAATTATAAATTATAATAATAAATAATTATAGTTTTCATTAAAAGATCACAAATAGAACATCTATAATTTAAATTTTAATTATAATAAATGGTATTTAGGTTATAATTTTAATGATATTGAAAATTGTTTCTTGATGATTGCTGATGTAATTTATCCATCTCATTCTCTCATTTTCTCATTCTCATTTTGTTTTACAAAAGTTCGTTTTAAAAATGGCGGTGTGGGTGGAAGGTGCTTTTTTTTATTTCTGAACCTGTCAAAGGGTTTTTTTTGTTTTATATGTGTATGTGTGTGTGCCCTTTCGGCTCCACCTTCTTTTGCAATAGCATCCAATCGATTGGTGGGAGATTGGCGGAGGCTGAACTCTAAAGAGGGGCAAAAAGTGGAGATTTGGGAAAAAAGTATTATATATATATATATATATATATATATGTATAAAGTATATAGGCTCTCCTCGATGAGAGAAAAAAGACCACGCCTCTTTTCAATCCCAGATCGGTTCCTCTCATACCCCCTTCTTCCATCCATTATCTCCTTTTTTTTCCTTTTTTTTCGTTTTTTTTTTTTTTTTTTTTTTTTTTTTTTGTTCAATTTTGTATGAATAACCTTTAATCTGTTATTTTAATAAATTTTTCTTTTTGTAAATTTATTAAAATTATTATATTTTTAGTTTTTCAAATTTAAAAAATAAAAATACAAAATATTTTGAACTATTATAGTTTTAATAAATACAAACTTTAAGTAATTTTTTTTTTTTTTTTAAATAACAATGAAAATAAGATATCTTCTTTTTGAATCTTCTTAAAATTCAAATTTAAAAAGATTAAAATTTAAATTTAAATCAAACAATTAAAAATTGAACATTTATATGAATTTGCATTGAAATTTTGCAATTTTGTTAATTAATTAAATAAAATACTCTTTGACTGGATTTTCTTAATATTTCAATAAAATAAAATAAAATTAGAAATGATCTTCTTAGATCAGTAATTTTTTTTTTTTTTTTTTTTTTTTTTTAATTTGGTACAAGATATCTAAAATCTGACTATAAAATTATAAAATGAAATTCTGTTGGTAAATTGTAGACTTCTCATCCCCCAAAATATTACACAGCCTCAAGTGAGATGCTCTCTGTCTATTAATAAAATCTGAAGCGAGTTTTTTTATGCTTAAATTTATTCGGTTCCAGGGGTTCCAGGCGTTCACTACATCTGTATTTAGCTCTCGTTATTTGCATCTATATATGTGTCTGTATATGTCTCTGAGTGTATGTGTCTGTCTGTCTGTGTGTGTGAGTGTATTTACAACCCCTTCGGACATGGGCGGAGCTTTCATATAAAAAATTCTTCTTTTTTTCCTTTTTTTTTTTACCCTTTGAGCCACCTCCTCTTCACCTCCTTTCCTCATCACCCACCATGGAACGCCTGTCCCCCTTCACCTCCTTTTTTTTATATAGAAATCAATACGATATTGGACCTCTCCTCTTTTTTCTCTCTCTCTCTCTTTCGTTCTCGCTCTTTCTAAGCGATATATATTTTTTCCGCCGCCGTGCGAAAAAAAGGGGTTTCTTCCTCTGTCTCTGTCTTTCAGGGCGTGGCAATCCCTTCCTTTTTTTTAACGCTGTATCCCTGGAATGGAGCTGGTGAATGTAGATTTGCTCTTCGCGTTTTCTTTCGATCAAGTTGAGGTCGAAATCCCAGCCGGACAATTTTTTTGACCAGGCGTTTTAAAAGTAAAATAAAAATTATAGGAAGAAAAAAGAAAGAAAGAATATGAACAGGAGTCGTCCGTGTAAAAACGAATATTTCTTTAATATTGCCCAAATTAAATTAAAAGACACTATTTAAGAGGTTTTTTTATTGATAATTTAGAATTGCACTCATGAATCTCCAACTTTTTGAGTTTTATTAAAAATATTTAAAGAAAAAAAAGAAGAAATAAACGGTTAACTAAAATACCATGTTTGTTAGGTTTCACACTAATTACACACTTTCTTTTATAAATATTCAAAAATATTTTCAAATTTCTCTGTCCTTTTTAGAATAAATTTGTTATTTTAATATTTAATTCTATAGTTTAATTAATTAACAATATTTACTGGTATAAAAAAAAATCTCTAGAAACATAATTAGCAATGTGAATGCAAGCCCCTTTTATTTTTAATAAACCACATTTAAACTATATAATATAGAGTAATAAATAATATGTAGTTTATTCATAGTAAATAGTAATAATAAAGTTATATAATTATAAAAAGAAATCAACAACCAATGACAAAATAAATACATAAAATGTATAAGTGATCAATTAATTATAAAAAAGTATAATATTTTATTTTTTAAAATATAATAATTATTTTAAATTTAATATTTTCTTCAATTATATATTTATTATTAATTTATATAGTTATGTCTTAAAAGGCGCCACAGGGTGAAAGGTTAGCAAAGCTGTCTCACATTCTCGTGGCAAGGGAATTTCTCTAGCTGGGACGGGGTCAACCCAGCCTCCTGGATCACAATTGGAAAGCTACTTGATAGCGCTTCCGATCATGAAAATCAAGGTAAAGGCTACTGATCATAGGACACCTCATTGATACACCATCAACTTGATAGGCGTTGTCCTTGCGAAGGACGTACAAAAGTCTGAGGTTTTTTTTATAGTTATATATTATATTATGTTTATTATTAAATTCTAGCGATTGTTTATATAGATTGTTTATATTTTTATTTTTATTTTTATGTAAAAATAAAATATTTCAATTTATTCATATAATATTATTATAATTTTAATTGTTTAAAAAATAATAAAATTTTATTTTAAATTAATTTAATTCTATTTCATTTGTATGATTTAATTAATAAAGAAATAAAATATTTATAATCTTATAATTAAATATTACCTACAAATTCACAATTTAATTTTAATTTTTATTATTATTTTTACATTGTATGCTATTACAACATGATTCTTATTCATTTATTGACATTTTTATTTGAATCTTTAGTAAAATTAACAATTACATTTATAACGAATATTTTTTTTTTAATTATTTATTTATTTAAAAATATATTTTATGATTTTATCATAAAATGGAGCATAACGAATGAAAGAATGGCAATTGTTGAAATATCTAATTTAGAATAATGTATAATAAATATAACACAAGGCAGCACACCCAGGAATATATTTAACTCACACTTCATTAACAACTTTTCCAACCATAGTCCCATCCTCCCTCCCTTTAATTTCTCTCCACCCATTGTCAAGCCCTTACCATACACCATCATAGAATATCGCGCTCTCTCTCTCTCTCTTTATTTCCCCCTCTCTTTCGTCATTTTTCATTCATTCATTCATTCTATTTCTACTGTAAAATTAAAATAAGAATCAATTTACAAGAAAATAAAATAAAATTCTAATTTGAGTGTATGTATGTAAACGGATGAATAAATCTGACCATATATATTTTATCTACTTCCCCCCCCCCACTCACCCACCACAGAAACTTCTTAAAGTGTTCATTTTTCACTTTAATTTTTATTCAAACTTTAACCTTTTATTTTACTTTGTAGTTATTATGAAATTAGGGGTTTATTAAATTTAATTTGATATTGATTTATATACCTATATCACATTCTTGCAATGGTACTTTAATAGTTTATTTAAACTTGCATATTTGATTAAATTCCACTTAAAAAAATTTATTTTTTAAAAAATTGGATAAATTTCATTTTATTTGTTGTTTTTTTTTAATATTATCAAATCTATCGATTTTTTTAAGCTAAAAATATATAAAATTAAAAATAGAATATTAATAAATTTTCTTGCTCTTAAGTACTTTGGGTCTTATCAATGTTGACCGATATATTTCGTCACGAGAATAGTGTAAAGGGGTGGAAAAAGAAAGAAAGATGAAGGGTGGATTATATAAGATATTTGAAGCAAGGTTAATGAAGAGGGAAGAAGGGTTGTTGTCTTTAAGAGGAGGGAGGGGGTCTTGGAGAAGTATAACAAAATTTATAAAATATCTTTCAATGATGTTACATTATTTAAAGGCTTATTTTATTTTAAATTTGGATAAATTTTATTACACACACGGCACTAGAACTGACACTAAAACATGACTGGCTCGTACCACAGCCTGAGGCCAAAGAGTGTTGCGGTTTGTCATATGAAACGGACTCCTATATGGATTTAGTGATTATATTATTCAGAAAACATTCCTTACTCTATATATATATCCCTTTGAATTTTACCAATTTTGGTAGTATTACTCAGGAGTCAAGTGTATTATGGAGCAGAACTATACTCTTCGTGAGCAGCCTAGATCTTTTGTCTATAAATACATAGTTCTTCTATGCTCAAGAATTTTTTTTTATTTTAAAAGTTACATCAAGATATGATTTTCAATTAATATTTTAACATTAACAGTTAAGGAGCAAATTTGATATATCCCTCGAATGATTGAGTTCATGTATTCTCACTGACTTTCACTAGGACAGGTTTATGAGTTTGACTTTCTTTAGTCTTCTTAATTATCAGTGTTCAGCAGCATTTTTGATGGCCCGTCAGCCAGATTTTTGGCTGCATTAATCTTGTCCTGGAAAAATATGGTCTTCACCATTAGCCATTCGGTGATGAAGAGTATCCTTCCGTAGTTAGAAGTCAGTTAACACAGATCTGTTCCTTAATCGTTTAATTTTGCACTGGGGACGCCATCTTATTCTCACTTGCATCTGCATACTCAGGTTCTAGCAGGAGATTCCAATCGCATCCCTAATGTCTTGCAATGTTCTCCTAGAGAAGGAAATGTTGCGCCAAAAAACATCGACGCTCTGTGTGAACTTATTAACTGATTGAAGTATCTTTGGGAATTAAAATGATCAACATCAATAATTGTATGAAAAAAAATTGTTCTCAAAAGAAGGTTTGTGTCGATTGGTGCAAGAAAATTTTGAAGAAATGCGTACAAGGTGTATCAAAGGCTGTGTGTAGCATCTTCTACAGGGACTGAAAAGTCCCGGGATTTTTAATGAATCTAAGCATTTTTTGAGTAAAATTCTATTTATTCCTCAACATAGTTGCCTTCGAGGTCGATAAACTTGGTATATTGATCTTCCAACATTTCGATGCCCCTTCTTTAGTATGAAATGTCCATACCTTCGAATTAGACTTCGGTTCCCGCGATGACTTCCTCATTCGATGTGAATCTCTTTCCCTGGAGCCACCGCTTGAGGTTTGGGAACAGATAATAGCCGCTGGCCCCATGTTTGTAGAATACAGTGGGTGAGCAACCAATTCGAATCGTAATTGGTCCAATTTAGCCAACGCTTTCAAGGACGTTCAGTTTGTCCAATAACGCTGCATAATATTCTCCTGTGACTGTTCTTCCCTTCTGCAGATAATCTTTGAAGATTATGCCATGCGCATCCCAAAAAATGGAGGCCTTATCCTTTCCGACCGAAAAATCCCGGGGCTTTTCTGCCCATGTGGTACATGGTAAAGAGGTTTCATATTGACCCCAAACCCAACAAATATCGACTGTATGAAGCGGTTGATCAAGTCTAAATACATTTTTTGGAGAGGAATAAGAATATATTTTGAAAAACACGAAAACTTATTTTCATTTTAATCACGAGTAACTCGTGTTTTAGTATTAGTGCTAGTGCCAAACATTCTTCAGAGTTTCACAATGCTATTGCGTAAGTAAAAGATTCTCAAAATCCTAATATTAACACTTGGTCACACAGACTTAGACTTAAAATCCCAAAAATCCCCTTCTGAAAACAAATTCCTATGGACATGGCGTCGAAAGAAGAAGAAATCTCACAAAAATACGTGAAAATAACGCAAAAATAATTTCTCATATATATATATATACACTATGTACATATACAATGTATACAAGGGGAGTCCAAAAGAAAATGTACGAAATAGGGCATGTTATTCAATCTTTTTGGACCAAACGCCCATTTTGTGAGGCCCTGCTTCTTAATTTGCCCCCCTGCAGGTGATTCTTATGTACAGGTTGCATGAGCGATCAGCGGGTATTCAAAATGATTTCGCCCACGAAAAATTACTATCGTCCCCAAAAATTGTTTAGTCAAATAATCGCCTACTTGAAGATCCCCCAGTTTGAGAATCATTGAAATAGGGTAACGTTGTAGTCGTTATTACATATTTGTTAGGAGACATCTAGGGATGCGATTGGAATCTCTAGCGTAAATCTAAATATGCAGACACGAGCGCATGCGCAGGAGAGTGTAGTGGCTCTTTTAAAGAGCACTGTGCAATTGATACGTTAGTGCCTGTGAATGATGTTCTCATTTCAACATTAGTATAGTTTAATTCTAATTTTAATTTTTCTTCATAATATAAAAATCATATTATTAGGTTCATTGTATATATGTGATTGAATACATATTTAAACTAAATAGTTCCAAGATTTTATTTAGACTTCATTAACAATTTAATATTGATTTAATTTTATACCATAAATGTTTATAGAATATAAAAAATATATTTTCCAGTCTATATTATTTATAGATATATCCGTTGTGCATAAATAAAAAAAAAAATAAAAAATGAGACAAACTATCACGAAAAACTCTAATTAGGAAGAATTAAAATAAAATTAATAAGACGAGAATATGCGAATAGTATTTTTATTAGCTTCTATAAAATTATTATTAATGAATTTCTCTAACCACATAATCGAACTTTTACTTTCTAGTTAATTACTACCCCTTTACTCTTCTCTCTCTTCTTCTTCTAATTCCTAATGCACCATTCTCTCATATAGTTCACCATCAGAGATGTATTGGTAAAATAAGAAGTAAGGGAACGCATAGTGGGAGCAAAAAAAAGTCCTATTTTCAGTAAACTAGTTTTTTTTTTTATATAAGTTTTTATTTTTTTCTTATTCTTACTATACAAAGTATTAACGAACAAAAAAAAGGAATTCTAACAGTAGATTTAAGTGAAAGTTGTCGGTACATGAAAAAGTACTGGAACGCGATCCGGTTCTGAAAAAAGGTAAGGGAACGTCGATCCCCCGCGTTCCCCTCCCAATACGCCACTGTTCACCATTAATACAAAAATTACTACAACCAAAGGACTACATATTAATTAAAATGAATATTTAAAATGCTTCGCTCTCATAAATATATAAATATAATTTTATTATTATATTTTACATATAATATATATATAATTTAAATTTATAATTAATATTTTTTTTAATCTATTAATATTTTTATTACTTTATTTAACAAAATAAAAAAAGAAAATTAAATTGAATATCTGATATTAATGAAAAAAAAAATAATAATAATTTTGTTACTATTATTAAGCATCGTAAATATTATTATATATAAATATAATATTAGATATAATAAATATTAAATTTTAAATTTATTGTTATTTTTTTATATGTGAGTGATTTAATTTAATTTCTATTACAAATATCTTATTAATATTTATTAATGAATTCACTAACCGACTAATTGATCTATTTTCCTTTTTATAATAACCCCTTCCTAATAACTCACACTACAAACGATTCTCACATTGTTCAACACCAATACAAATACATATTATACTCATACAGAGTACTTTAAAATAGATCATACTTTTTGATTAATTTTTATTTTACCATAAAGCGATATTTCTTCTTATACTTCAACCCCGTTCTCCCTTCAACCCTCACTTATTTCTAATCTATAAATATATATATATCTAACATACTATATGTAAATTTCATTTTATCGATTTGTTCTTATCAGTAGTTCAAAACTAATAAAATAAAATTAAAAAAAAAAAAATAGTAATAAAACAAAAAGGCAATACTAATAATTCCACCGTCACCCTTTTTCATATCTCATTGGAGAAATCAGGAATCATATATTATTTAAAAAAAAAACAAAACAAATAATAAAAAAATCGTGCCATACGGCTGTATTTATTTATATTTTTTTTCTAACTGAAAGACAAATAAATCGAGATTGAATGTAAATATATTTAATTTTACATAATATTTATGTTCTTTAGTAGTTATGTTTTATATTTTATTATGAATTGAAAAGAATAATTATTTTTAAAAAAGCAAGTAATATTTTTAATCGATACATACGATTAGTAAATTTTCATGAGACATATAACCAATTTAAAATATTCTATGATATTTTTCATGTGAATTTCGGATATTATTTTTTGAAATAATAAAATTTTTATCTTTTATTTAACTTATAAGTACTTGGTTCACCGAGCTTTAAAAAAAAACTTTAAAAAAATGATTCCTCATGAACTATGAATATTTAAGATTAATATTATTATTATTTAAAATAAATAAACGACAAATAATTTAAAAGAACATAAATTAAAAAAAAAATAGTTATAAAACTTTATGTTAAAGCCCTTAAACGTAGGTATTAATGCACCGAAAGACAGAAAGGTATGATCTGTGGATATAACATAATATATATTTCGTAATTTGATTTTAAAATATTATTTAAATAAATATGACGATTGCCATTTTTTTATTATTATTAAAATTTCTATATTTTAAATTAAAAAACAAACTAACAAACATGATTTTTTCCGAGGCTGAAACCAATACAGATCGATTTTTCTTTATAAATATTATCTATGATGTGAATATCAAAAAAATCTTTAGAGCGATTAATATCTCAAAAATATACAAAAATGTATATACCTATATACAATTTTTACTAGTATAATAAGATAATGAACATTGTATATTGGTATTGTTTTTTATATAAATCCAAAATTTAACAATTATAACAATTTTGATTTATATTAATAAACTACATAATGTAAAATTAATTCCAAACATATTTGATCCCTGATATATAAGCTGTATTTTAAATAAAGAAAGTGATTGACGCAATTTTTTTCTTTTTCTTTTTTTTTTTTGTTCATAAGGTATAATAAATAATCTTACATTATCGCAATTGATATTTGCATTATATTATGATCGAGGGATAAAAAATGGTGATTTTATTCATATGTGAATTGAGAATTATCATGCATATAATCAGTGGAGGATTAACATACGAATAAAAGAGAGAATATAATTCTCAGAGTTAAATTATATGAAGGGATTTCATCCCTTTATTTGGAACCGATTCAATTTAGATATAAATTGTATATTAATGATAAAACAAAAAAAAAAAAAAAAGATGGAAAATTTTAATTTATTGAATTATTAGACATTATTTAGTAGTTATAACTTTACTAAATAAAATTTCTATCTCTCTCTTTTAAACTCAATATTTTTTTTTAAACGTTATAAGCAGAAAAAATAAATTTTTATTCATAAGTGAGCAGTTTTTTAAATGGTTAGAAAAAATTCATAAGAATTTTTTTTTTGGGGGGGGGGGAGGAGGTGGGAGGGGGAACCAATTGGTAAATGTCGAGTAGATTGATCATAGCAAGGTACACGGAAAGGAATTTGAAGAGAACAGGAAACTTTTGATTATTGATTGTACGTTATAATAACAGAAAGTTATTTAGTTAAGCTTACATGCTCTTAGATCAGTGATTCTCAACCACTGTGCCCCGAGATTATGAGGCTCTTAAACAGTTTCGACTTTTTTTCTAAATTTTTTCAATTTGGTTCTTAAAAAAGAAATAAAAAAGGTAAACCGTTTTTGGGTCAATATGGTAAACTTATATTATTCTTTGTGTGCCGCCAAATTTTTAAACCGTTAAAAGTGTGCCGCGGTAAAAAAAAGTTGAGAATCACTATCTTAAATGCTCTTACGAGAGATACTATTTATTTTTTTCCTTACAAAATACATATCGAACCAATTTCTTGGATTTCCCCTCGTAACCTCGTGACATATATTTGCACCCTCTTCCCCTTCATCTTCATTATCAGGGTGAAATGAAAGCAACCCTCGTTGAAGGGAAATAGTTTAGTTAGATAGTTCTTTCTCGGTTGTAGTCTTTCACTATGAATTACTTTTTTTTTATTTTTTTAACAGAACTTATTTTAATTATAATTTTGTTTTGTTTTGTTTTTTTATCCTATTTAGGATCTTGGATTTGACAAACGCAAGATCTGCGAATTGCACAGATCGTATAAAAAGAGAGGGAAAGTTTTCTGAACTTGGTTTGTGTCAAGTCGATATTGATTCTTTCATAAGGGCGTGGCGTTGTCTCTTTCTCTTTTGCTCTCGCTTTCTGCTTTTATCCAACCGACCCTCTCTCTGCCAAGATTATATATATATATATATATATTGTATGTCCAGCAGCAGCAGTGTGGAGGCATTACACACACTATCGTGTCTCTTTCGAAACATCCCTCCTTCTCCTTTGCTAACCACCAGCACACAGCATTTGTTTCGTATACAATGCGCATCATTTCCCCCCCTCCCCCTCCACTCAGTTCAATCCGCAACATCATCTGAAGAACACGCTCAGTGAAATTGTTGTACTTCTCTTTCTTTTTCCTTCACTAACTGAAGAAGAAAAGAATTAAATTATTTAATATAACAAAACTTCATCTACTTTCAAATGATTCAATCATAAACAATAAAAATTCATTAAATAATTAAATATTATTAGTTAAATTATAATAAATAATATTTAAGTGTTTATTATTATTATTATTATTATTATGTAACAGTTTTATAAATTACATGATTAGGTTAGATTGGCAATTCAAATCAAATCAAATCAATTCAATTAATATATTATAGATATGCCTTATTTATTGTTTTATTTATTTATTTATTTTGTTTTAGTCATTTTATCCATAACTTTTTAGCAGTGATGTATTGGTAATATAAGAAGTAATGGAACGCATAATGGGAGTAAAAAAAGTCCTATTTTCAGCAAAATATTTTTTTCTCATATAAGTTTTTATTTTTTCTTATTCTTACTATACAAAATATTAACGAACACAAAAAAAGAAATTCTAACAGTAGATTTAAGTGAAAGTTGTCTGGACATGAAAAAGTACTGGAACGTGTACCGGTTCTGAAAAAAGTAAGGGAACGTCTTTCCCCCGCGTTCCCCTCCCAATAAACCACTGCTTTTTAGATATTGAATTGTTTTGTTGTTTTATATATTTTTTTATAAATTTGATTTTGGTTTATTGTATGATATTTTATTATTTGTTATTTTGTTACTAATTACTTATTAGAGTTATTATATCCTTTTTCAAGAAATTCTCCCAAAGTTCCTAGTACCAGTTACAATAAAATCAAATAGGATGAATTTCACACCCAGGATACCTTTTTTTACTATCTCGTCATTTCATTTCATAATTTATTATATATTATATATAATTAATAATTGATCGTTATATCTCTTTTTCGTTAAATAATATATATAAGTATATATCTTATGAAATTTAAATTTTTAAAATATTGAATAAAATATTGGAATGAGTATAAAAATACCAACCAGGCTAATTTAGAAACATATAAATTAGATTTATACAAAATTGCCTCGCAACAATGATTGTTATCGGTGGCTATGCACTTGTTAAATATTTTCTTAATATTAATTGTAAGATTGTAATTAAATAAATCATTAAAAGAAATGAGTATGAATTTTTCATTGGTTATTTCTATATGTTTATAGGGTAAAGTATACAGTCGTTGGCCCCGAGGCAGTCATTGGCCCCCTATCACTAAACTACAAATAATAAGAGATTTTTATTTTAAAAATTGTGCTATTAACTATGGTTATGTAATCTTTTGTTGTATGGTTGTATAATCACTATAGAATACCTAGGCCAATAACTATAACAGGGGACCAATAACTGTTTTTTTAGGATTTTTTGTTTAAAAAAGTTCTTATTGAAAATTTCATGAGAAAATGATTTTTTTTTTCTTTATCAAAATGCTCATAGTATCTATGTTCTGCAAACCTAATTTGACACAGATTGTTACGCAATTTGCCCAGATATGCATTAAAGACTGCTAAGAATTGCTTAAGGGGGCCAACGACTGTATGCTTTACCCTATATGTATTTTTAATTTATTTTGAAAGGTCTAGAAACTTTAAATATAATAAAAGAAATCTAATCATGCGAATCAATTAACATTGTCTGAATAAATAATTTAATCTCATTTCTATTTAGTGTTTATAAAATGATAAACACAATCTTTAAGAAAATCAATTTATTGGAACATCATAAATAGACCTAACAATATAATGATACAAAGTTGAACATAGTGATATATGCTTTGGCTTAGAACAAAGTATAAAGTCTTGTCTAATATAAGAAAAAGAGCCCAGATATATATATATATATATATATATATATATATAATTAATTAAACATGATATTAAATTTGATTGTGCGAATTCTAAAAATTTTAAAGAAATTTATTAAGCGAGCAAAAAACTCAAGCACATTTTGGTTTGTCTATTATTTTTTCTATCGAGCAGTTGAATGGATTTTTTATTTTATTTATTTATGAAATTTAATTCGATTAAGGTAATTTAATTTCTTTTACTGTTGAATTCATTTAACTGAATTCATCTAAGGCTGTAAATGACAACATTAATGTTCTTATTACATATTCCACAATGAGATTAATTATTACTAATAATTTATTTAACAAAATTGAAAAATTTTCTATTTTATAAACTTTAAATATTAAAAATATTTGTTTTTTTTTTAATTATATAAATAACTTAATAATATATATAATAATCTTGTAAATATTATACAGACTAAAATAATTTTAAAATTTTCCCATTTTTAATATTATATCCTATATAAGTATTTTATATATAATCTAAACCAAGATTTTTCAAATAATTTATTCCAACTTATAAATTTGAATATTTTAATTTTCAAATATTTTTTCAAAAAGTAACAATGCGCTGATATGAATGTCTAAAATTAAAAAAAATTGTGTAATAAAGTATAATATTATAAAGTAGATAAATATATAAAATAATGATTAGAAGAATCAATTAATATTATATTTGGTTATGAAACTTTAAAGTTAATAAAATAGTTATATTATGTTTGATTATGTTCTGCGTTAATTTTTTTTTTTTTTAATTCCAAATCTTGCAAGATTTTACCCGAAAAAACACGTTATTTAGGTATAACTTTGTATAATAAGTTGTATCTCAGTTTGACGAAGGAAGTCGTATGAGTAACAGACTCAACGCGTAATTGACATCATGGCATCATCATCATCATCATCATCATGTATATATGTACTGACAGGAAGGATGTCAACTTTTAATTAATATTAAAAATTAATTAAATAACAAACATAAAAGACGAAATTCTTATTATTACGCTTAAAAAATAATAAATAAAATAAAAATAAATAAATAAGAAAAATTAAAAAAGCAATTAATTATGTAATTCTTAAAATTTACTTTAAATAATTAAATAATATTGCTAATATATAGAAATTAATCTCACTAAATTATATATATTTTAAAGATTTTTTTTTTAATTCTCTTTAATAATTATAAATTTATATAAAAAAACTTACTTAACTTATTATTTTTCTAAATCTAATATTTATTTTAATAAAAAATATTTTACTTCTTATTTATTATTAATTGTTTTCTCTTATATTGGTACTTATAAGATTTTATATTAATTTATTATAATTGGAATATAATATTAATTTTTTTATAATTTAAACTAACTTTATTAATTTTAATTATACAATTTAAAATATTTTTCTTATTTATTTTTTTTGTAGAAAAAAAATTGAAAAGATTGTTTTGTCTGTGAATTTGGCTAGTCTGGTTAAGTTAGTAAACATCTTTGTGTTTAGGGGGCGGAGGAGAGGGGGCATTTCTTCTTAAAGGGCGCTGTCCTCTCCACCCTTGCCCGGAAGCCCAGTGAGGGCTCTGGGTCAAGGCCAGGGGCTGGAACAAGGTCATCATTGCGTTGGTGGCGTTCGCCCCTGAACCTTTAAACTAACCCAAACCCCCCCTCCCCACTCCACTCCCTCCTGCCTACCACCTCCATTCAACGCCAATTTCTTCCAAGTCATTAATAATAATTTTATTGGGAAATGTTTTCGTATTTTGAACACAAAAATGATAAACTAACATTTGTGGATTCGAATGGATAGGTGAATAGAGGAATGATTGGATGAGAGGAAGGAGCGGGGAAGGGGATGCGAGTGTAGATTGATGCGTTTTTAACTCGTATTTCGAAGAAAAACGCGAACGAATTTTTTTTTTTTATTTATTTTATTTTTATTTTATTATTATTAAAATAGCAATCTCAAAAAAATTCTCATGTTAAATTGTCAATTTCAAATAGTCGAAAACCCCGTAAGGACAAAAAGAAAAAAAAAATTCCTTCACAAACTATTTCAAATGAGTAGGCAAGAATTTTTCCATAGATTTGTCCTTTTATTTATTTATTTTTATTATTAACTTGTCATTTTTCTTAAATAGCTCCTTTCAGTCTTAAATAGCTCGTATTTTTTTTTCTCTTCACCTGACTGACTGTCTCTTTGTCCAGATGATACTTTAATAATTTTTTTTAAAAATATAATCTTTTATATATATGTTACATATATATATATATATATATATATATATATTTTCTTGGACACAATAAGAAGATAATCTATACAAATTATAGTAAAGACAAAAATTAAATAAATAAATGTTCATGATAATAGTTTTATTTAATTTTAATTTTTTCTTTAAATAATACTTTAAAGTATGTATAATACCAATCGTAATAGAACTATTATTTCATTCAAATAATAAATTTAATTCAAATATTTAATAGTAAAATTATAAATATTTAAATGTATTGTGATTCCCTATTTATATATACTTGTATATATAAATAACAAAGAAAGCTTGTATTTATTACATTTAAAAAATAAGCTGGAGTGTCTCCATTGAATTTGATTAAATAACATATATTATATTTAAATTAAATTTAATTAATTATAAATTATAAATTAAAATTAATAAATCATATTTACACTGTTGATGGCACCACGTTTAAGTGTTGGCGCGTGATTTGCAGTGTTAAACAATTAATTCTGGTACTTTCAGCAATTAAATCAAGCTGAAATTCTATATATAGCAGTTTTATACAATCTTTAGTCATATGAAAAATTATCAAACATATATCTTTATTTTTACTGTCACTTTAGAGGAAAAAAAATCAAAACGTGGTAGGTAATGACCCTCTGCTGGTTAAGCTATATTTCTCAAAAGTTGATAGAAAACTACAAATTTTGAATAATGGCCGTATATCAAATTTTATGATTCTAGCTCAAACCGTTTTTGCGTAATCTTGTCTACATACTTTCACACACACACACACATACACACACACACAGGGCGGTTGGAGTATAGTGCTAGAATCGCAATCTTTTTCTAGAATTTAATATATCATTATCAAAACAAGAAAATGTAAGTGGTTCACGGTATCAAATATAAATTCTGCTTTTTTGTCATTATCTACAACTAAAAACTACAAACTAAAATCAATTAAAGAATTTCCATAAAATAAAAATAAAAAAAAATTTTTAGGAAAGATATATTTTTACCAAAAATAAATTCCAAATTTTTTAATAATCATTTTATTATTTTGGAATAAAGTTTAATATTTAAAAGGGGTACAGGTGTTAGAGAAAAAAATGACAATTTTGTGGCACGTTAGTTACTTCAAAAATATTTTTTATAATTTTGTGGCACGGAAGGTTCGCCATCCGTGTTATATATAATAAATGTACTATATAATCTTTTTCTTTTCTTTCCGTTTATGTTAATTAAATATAATATAATAATATTTATTATGTTATACTTATTTATATACCACATATGGTATGTCCAAATAACATGGTTAATTATAAAAATTATATAAAAAATTAATTAAATTCAAATTTAAATTAATAATAATCATAAATCATTGGTAAATAAATAATTTTATAGAATTTAAGTAATATAAATATATATTTTTTTATATAAATTTGTATATTGAAGGGGTGGAAATGAGAAAAAACCTTTATCGGTCTTGTTTTAAATTACGCTTTGCATTCTCTCACTCTTTCCTCCTACTCTCCTCACCCTTTCAACCTCTTTCACCCCTTTCCCTCCGGCTTCTAAAATACAATTATACCATTATATTAGAAATTGTTGAATCTTTTTTTTTTTTTTTTTTTTGCTACATTCATGAATAATGTCTTTTATTCATCTTGTAACTTCCTTTATACTTAAATACGTTGTTAAATAACAAAAGGCTGTCAAACAGAGAGAGAGAGAGAGAGAACGTTTTATATTCGAGTTGTGTTCACTCATTTTCTCTCTTTTTCTCACTCGTAGTAACGATTCCAACAAACCAATATAAAACTCCAGTCGACAATTTTCATTTTGTCTTCGTTTCACTCATTCCACACTCATTCCTCCCTCCCACACCACCATCAACCAACCTCCATCATGAGCACAGAACGAGGAGGAAGAGGAGATTCATTTCATATCCTCCTCCTTTTTTCATATTATTTATTCTTTTTTCTCTCTATCTATCTCTTTTTTTTTTGTATGCCTCTCTGTTACCCACTATCTATCTACTCTTCTCTTTTCAATCGATACAAAAGTCCAGAACAAAATTGCAAAATAGAAAACAAACAAACAAAAAATAAATATAAAAAAATTAATCAATTGAAAATTCACATTTACTAGAGATAAAAATTTATATATATATATACAGTGGCGTAGCGTGATCTATTATGTTTGGGGGGGGGGGGGCACGAGGTGGTCCGGGGGTCTCAGAACGTTTAGAGTAAACTTTTACGTAATTTAAATATGTTTTTTTTTTCTTTTGGGTTATCAGTTACAAAACTAATCACTTTTAAATTTATTTTTTGCACAATTTTTTTTGCACAACGCCACTGTATATATATATATATATATGCTTATATTCGAGGGGAAGAAAATATATTATATATTATATTCTATTATAAATATTTTTTTTCTTTTTTGTTTTTCATAATATATTTCTTCTCGAGAACTGAAAGCAATCTATCTACCCAATTTACAAGTTTTTAACCGCAGTATCCAATTTTCTTTAGCCATCTCTATTCTATGAGTCACTCATTCTCTTCCAGTTCAATACTAAAATAAATAAGTAATCACCTTCTTTGAAATATTAAAACACATTAAATGTATTTTATTTTTATTGTTTTAAATGTGTTCCTATATCCGTTTAAATTAGTAAAATGGTTAATTTTTCATTTCGAATTTAATAAATAAATAAGTTGAGTGGATGAAGATTGTGGTTTAGATTTTATAATGCCTATATAACACTAAGAAACTGTTTTTTATTGTGAGATAAGAGGGATTGGAGAGGTGGACTAGGCACCAAGATGGCCATGTGATAAAACTACCCTTTAAATAAAAAAACAAATCAATTTTTGTCTTTCTTTATTTTTATTTTAATTTGTCTTTAGAAATAAATTTAAAGTGAATAAAATACTAAAAAAAAATGAAAATGTACTTTGAATTTAAAAATTAAAATTTGGAGCAAATAATTTATAATTGTTTGATAAAAAAAAAATAAATTAATACATGCAAATCTATAAGTTGTAAGTTTAAAATTCAAGAAATCAGCTTGTTTCTCTTTTTAAATCATTTTTGAATTAATTTTCAAGTTCAGTTAAGCCCAAATATATATATAAGTACCATGTAGAGTGTAGAACATAAAAATACAAATTTAATTGGATTGGAATAGTATATTTCGTTTAAATATTTTACACAAAAATATATTCAAATATAACAGTCAATTGGATGATTTTTTTTTCTCGTCAAGTCGAATTAAATTTTAAATATTTGACAAATGATTATTAATGGCATGGATTTTAAAAATAAGACCACACAGATCTCGAAAATACATTCACTAAATAAATCCTATTTTCTTTCTCATTTAATAATAAGCATAAGAGAGAGAGAGAGAGAGAGAAAGAGAGAATGGAAACATTATCCTGATGTCTAATCCCAAATTAATGCCAGTCTATAATTCTAAGTTGTCTTTTTATGTATTAAAAGAGTGAGAGAGAGAGAGAGAGAGAAAGAAGTGTAAAACTCGACCAAAGCCATTCCAGTATCTTTCTATTCATAATTAATTGAATTTAATGGAGGGGACAGGTGGATTGTGAGATTTGCCTTTTCAACTGCTCCCTTAAAGGGTAAATCAATCGTGATTTTAACCTTTTGTTTCAAATGCATGTAATTATATTAATAAACGGTTCTACAATTACAATTCATTCGAAATAGAAAGGAAAAAAAAAAAAATCAAAAACAAAGAATAAAAGGACCGAAGAAGATGAATTCGAACTCACTGATGGTGGAGATACCACAAGGATTTAATTAAAATATCCGGTTATTCAAGCATGTAGGTAGGACATTCCGAAAAATATAGAAACAAAAACAGAAACAGAAAATTTATAATGTAATCAGATAAATAATATGAACTAAAAAAAAAAAAATTTAAAATGTAATTTAAAAAAAAAATTAATTAGAATTGTAAATATTAAATGTAAATAATCAGATTTAAAAATTAATTAATTATGAATCAATTTGTGTGACTTGACGTTTATTATTATTTAATTAAATTATTATTTTAATAATTTAATTATTTTTTTTTTATACTTTTATTTTAATTAATAGATTTATATTATTTAAATATAATATAAATTATTTTCTTATTATTATTATTTTTTTTTTTTAATTATTTTATATTTACAAGTTTTATATAATACATCGATCATATCTGATATATATATAATATATATTAAGAAAATTCTTTCATCTTTTTATTATTAGTATATATATATATATATATATGTGTGTGTGTGTATGTGTGTGTATGTGTGTGTCAACAAACTTTGAGCGAGAAAAACGATAGCCATAGAGAGAGAGAGAAAGAGATAGAGATAGAGAGAGAGAGAAAAAAAGAAATGGGGGAGCAATGTGGGTGGATGAGGGTGGCGGATGGGTATAAAAAAAAACGATAGCACAGGGAGAGAGAGAAAGATAGAGGATATGGACGACGCCATTTTGCCTTCTTTTTCGGAGCTTGTCGATGTATATGTATTTTTTTTTTACTCTCTCATCTCTCTGTATCAGTAAATGTGTGTATGTGTGTGTTGTATTGGACACACCCATTCAAAGTCCGCCATATTGGAAAAGACGAGGCGAAATAAAATACAAAAAAAAAAAAAAATTAACTCGGGAAGAGAGAAAGAGAAAAAAAATAAACGAGGGGGTTGGAATAAGCGAGAGATGAAAGAGATGGAGAAATTGCGATTGAACCTTATCCATTCTCCCTCCCACTCTCTGACATACAGTCTAATATATATATATATATATATATATCCTTCACTGAATCATTTTTTTATTCAATTTAATAAAAAAAAGGTATTATTATTTCAAGAGTCGAACAAAAGTTTGGCTAGTAGAGTTGCATACCCTCCAGGGGTGCTTTCATCGTTTTTGAGATTTTGCCTTGGATAAAGAAGAAGACCTTGAGTTGAATATTAGATATATATATTCATTTTCTATTCTACATCATGAAAATTTTTCATTCTAAATTTATTATATTCTATATATACAATAATAATAGTAATAATAATGAATTCGGCTTACTTACTCAACGAGCTAGAGAAGGTCTCATTATTTTAAGTTTCTCAATATTAGATTTTATAATTTCATTTGATTTATTATAGCAAATTTTATTGACAAATGATTGAATTTATTTATTATTACTACTTATATTTAAGAAATCATTTTCAGAAAAAATCAATTTCATTAAAAGATAAACAATATTCAGGATACGTTAATTTCAAATATAAATTCAAATATACGAGGTGTGTCTAAAAAGTTCGATGAATGATATGATACAAACATAAAAAGAGAATGTTAATTGTAAATACCTTTATTGACCTTCAAAATACTCTCCACTTGCCACAACACACTTCTGATAACGTTCGTATAACGCTTGAAAACTGTTGGAGAAGTTTTGATGTCAAATCGTTCTCAGAGTAATTTCTTTATAATATCGTTCTCAGAATAGCCGTCACAACGTTCAGGCAGGCAATCCACAAGCAAGACACTAGAAAACACTGAACGTGTACGAGAGATGCTAACAAAAGATCGGCAATTGACTCTGCGACTATTAGCTGAAGAATTTATGTAGTGTTTTCTGGTGGATTGCCTGCCTGAACGTTGTGACGACTACTCTGAGAACGATATTAAAAAGAAATTACTTTTAAAAATACATAATCATTGTTTTGATTTTTCCACTTTATATAATATTTATGGTAACATGTGAGAATGTTGACAATCTATTATAATAGATGATAGGATTGGATTTGATGACATAAAAGTACTGTTAAAAATATTTTAAATTAATTGTTTTAGTTTTCTTCAGAATGCACTTTTTATCATTTAAAGATATCTAAGAGAGCATATATATATATATATATATATATATATATATATATATATATATATATCTACGTAGATTATGATATATAATAGTTGTTATTAAAGCACCATTCCCCTCCTTGCTCTCTCTTTCTCACTCCCTGTTAAACATCTATATCTATCTGTAGCTATATAATAGTATATAACAGAGGTTCTTAAACTGTGGTCCGCGGACCCCTGGGGGTCCGCGAAGCCTTTACTGGGGGTCCGCAAAGCCATCGTACAGGTGCACGAGAAAATGATGAGTCAGTTAAAACTTTATTTAATATAAAAGGAGCGATAGCATGGCTTTGTGAGGAAACAGAGATCAAATACCCAAATTCAACGAAATGTGCAAGAAAATTATTGCTACCGTTTCCATCTTCATATTTAGCTGAATTTTCTAATAAAATCTGTTCTACAATATGCAAAAAAATCGTTATTCACCAATCACTGTTAGAAATATTCACCATATATCCTTGTTCTTATGAGATCTTAAGCCAGAAATTAACTAATAAAATGACGTAAAGTACCTAAAGTTGGGATGGGGTCCGTCAAAAAAAATTTTCTCAAGTGGGGGTCCGCGGAGTACATAAGTTTAAGAACCTCTGGTATATAATATAATGGAGGGAAAAAGATGTTTCAAAAGGATCTAATCCTTTCTCTCTTTATGTCTATTTACTGATAATTCTAAAAACAAAATAATAAACTTTTTGATAAATAAAAATTCGTAAATCTTAGGATTAAGTGTTGAGAATATCTTCTTAAATTGTTCACTCATATAAAAAAGATTATGACTTCATTTTTTTATGATCTTTTTGTTTTTATCGTTATTTTTATCCTTCAATGGATACCTTCTTTAATTTCGATTAACAAATTATTATTATTATTATTATTATTATTATTTATATAAATAGCATATAATAGTGACTTGTTAATTATTAATGATTCCTGGTAGCTGATTGATTGTCCATTAAATTGATCCCATTAAAGGGGGGGTGGGGGGGTCCCTCTAAAATCACACGGGGCTTTCGATCAGACCAATCCGCACCCAGCTGCTTCGGCATTGGCTGATCGGACCCTCTTCGACAATCGATACAGCCAGGCCCCACCCACGTCAGATAAAAAGAGGGACGACGTTCCGGTAACCCCTTTGATAAAAAAAAAAAAAAAAAAAAAAAAAGCGAAGAGGATAAACAGGCAGACGCCGATGATGGGACAGGCGCAAGAGACGAGAAACCAATCAAAAACTAAGGCCTCCCTCTGGGACTGCAGAGTAGAAGGCTACACGAATTCTAAAACTCTCCCCTCCACCCACCCACTCTACCATTGATTTTTTTTTATCCTCCGCTTAATAAATTAAATATAAAACATACCATAAAAATATAAAATATAATCAAGCTCGATTCTAGATTTAATAAAATACAAAATTGAGGTTTATCCATGATAATGCTTACTCAAATATACTCGCATATTAATAAAATATTTAACTCTGAGTACATTTCTATGACATATTGTATGTCCACAACCGTAACTCATTTTTATTTAAAGTAGAATAATAAGCTTAAATATATAGCAAATAATTAAAAAAAAAAAAAAAAAAAATTCACGAAAACAACACCAAAATTTGTTCTAAAAATTAATTTAATATAAAAATTAAGAAAGAATAATATTTTAGTGAGTTTTTTTTTTAACATCTAAATTCAGATATTTGGGATCAAAATTATGTAATAATCTGTCTCTCTCCATTTTGTATTACAAATTACAAATATTTCAATTATTTTTTGTCACTTGCGTTACTTTCTCTCTCATTCCAGATATTAGAAAAATAGATTACCCTGAATGTGTCAATTCTCAATAAAAAGTTTTAAATTAGAGATTATGCATATTAGGATAAAATATATATTTAAATTCCAAATACATAATTATATACCATATATCAGATTAAAAATCATTTATTTTATTTTTTGATATTAATTTTAGCTTAAACTTTGCTTAACCTGAATGATTTCACTGAATATTTTCCACATAATTAATGAACAAAAGAAATATTCTTTAATAATTATTTTTTATTCTTTAATTACAAAAAAAAAAAAAAATAATTGAAATTATATTAAATAATCAAAAAGAAAAAAAAATAAAGTTATAAATTAATTTATTTATTTATTTATTGAAAATATATTTTTTAAATAATTTTATAACAAATTAATTGAATTAAAAAACAACACTCTTGCATGTAATTTTATACTTAAATTTTAATTAACTTCCAATTGACCGAATGATTATAAATTTAGTGATTCTAAAAATAAAAAAGAACATATTATTGATAAACAGTATATTGTCTAATTCACTATAAATCATCAATTGAAATTATTAATTTAAAATACCGATTTGAATAAATACTTTAATGAGTGATAATGTTTTTGTTATGGAGAATTAATTTTGTTATCTAATACCAAGTTTTCACTTTATGACCATGCAATTTGAAGGAATAATATTCTTTCATATTTAGTAAAAAGTGTTAGTAAAAAATACAAAACTTACAACAGTATTTTCAACGATCATTCAGTCATTATTATTTTATTGAATTCAATTCAATTATTATTTTAAATAAATGAAAATTTTTATTTGAAAAAATTAAATATATATATAAAATCTACTTCATATAATTTCACCTTATATATTTTATTACAATTTAAAAAAGGATTTCGAAATTCATTTCATTACTAAAATGTAGAAATTAAGATATTAAATATATAAAAAAAATAAAATAAAATAAAATAAAGAAGGGCATTACTCCAGTAAAAATTAATAAGTAATAAAAACATCAATGGTTGAATATATCGTTAATAATTTAAAAAAAATATATCATTATCAAATAAGTATGCCTGTTCAAATTTAATAAAGAATGAAATGAGAAAAAGTGTTCCTCTCAAGGCAGAGAAAAATATATTTTATAAAATATTGATATATTTTTTCAATATTTATATCTATTATCAACAAGTTTTAATGTTTTTATCACTTATCCTTGCTAGGATCAAGATTTTCTCATATATTTTATTTTGTTATATTAAAATTTAATAAGTAATTAAATTTATTTTTATGATTTCTAAAAAAATGAGAAAAAAACCGAACGAATTTAAAAAAACAAACTTAATTACTATTGAATGTTATTTAAAAGTTAAGTTTCTACATTATTAAAGAATAATGCATAGCCATTACCTTCTTTCTGTACGTCGATTATAACGTGGCTTGAATATTATGTTCTCTAAAATTGCTACAATTTCTTGTTTATACACTTCAGTGACCTCCTTTGTGGATTGTGGTTCATTACTTATCACATGTCACAAGAAATTTTTGACAGAATCTTTTCTTAAGTAATGGAAGATTTGGGTTTGAGTACTAAACATTATATTTATTTTTTAAGTTCAACAGAACAAAATCGAAGATAGAAAAATCGGCGAAGGCATATCCTCTATGTTTTGGGATCAACTACTATAGTAGAGCGAGGGATATTTTAGCAAAGCGTAAATTCATTAATTTCAGGATAAATTGTTATTTAGGCAGCCAAAAAATGTCCTTAACATGTCAACATAACAATGGAAATTCATAGTCTTACAGAAATTCCAAGCAGTGATAAAAAATAAAATATATATAATATATTGGCATATGGAAGGTACTCGTATATGTTATTCTTTATTTGCCCAAAAAATATAAATTTAAAATAAAATCCATTTTTGGAGTAATAAAGTTTAAAAAAGTTGTCCGTTTCTCTGACGAAACATGTCCCTAATTTATTTCTTAAATTTTCGTAATTATTTTAAACATGATAAAAAATTAGTATAGTAATAACCATTAAAATTAATACATTATAGATTTTCACTATCTCGCCAGAGATAGTATTGCGATCAGGAAAATTTTCGATTTCGAGATTTTGATGTTTTTATATGTTTTCAAGGTCTCAGTCATTTTCACTAAGGTTGAGAAAAATGTCTGTTGGTATGTGGACAAGATTTCGCTAAAACGGTTTGAGCTAGAATAATGAAATTTGGTATACGGGCATTATTCAAAATTCGTAGTTTTCTATCAACTTTTGATAAATGTAAATCACCTGGAAGTGGGTCATTGCCTACCACGTTTTGATTTTTTTTTCCTCTAAAGTGACAGTAAAAATAAAGCTATATGTTTGATAATTTTACAAATGATTAAAAATTGTATAAAACTGCTAAATATAGAATTTCAGCTTGATTGAATCGCTGAAAGTACCGGAATTAATTTTTCTAACCCGTCTGTAAATCACGTGCCAGCGCGTAACTTGATGCCATCAACAAAGAGCCAAATTCGAACTGGTTTAATAAATATTATTTATTAATTTTAATTTATCATTTATAATTAATTTAATTTAATTTAAATATAATATATGTGTTAATTAATCCAATTCAAATTTGCGAGATAGTCGAGTGGAGACACTCCAGATTTATTATTTCTGTTAAAAATATCTAAACATTTAACTAAAAATTAAAGAATATATTTTTTTTGCAATTTTACACAAATTCAATGGAAAACTTTATTGAAATATTAAATTTATATAAAACGAAAATTACTTTAATAAATCATAGAATAATATAATTTGATTATTTTTTTATGTAATATTTACTGTATATTACTTTTATTAAAAATCAGTAAATATTCTTAACTTCTTTATTATTTTATGTATGAAAAATACATATATAATAAACTGTGAACTTTTTTTTTGTCGTTTTACAAGTTCAAACGTTTAAAATCGATGCGGTTAACAACTTAAAGAGATATTATCGTTACAGGTATCACATATATAGAATGAAGAGAAGACTCTTTGACTTGCTCCCTTCGTCTTTGTGTCAAAGAATATTATTAATATTCTTCTCATAAGAATATAGAATATAGATAATCGGAAAATTCCTTTTCCTTTATATAACAATAATAATAATATTATTATTATTAATAATAATACATCATCTCTAATATATATTTACCATAATTTTAATTCTAATAATAAAAAGATAAGCCGTATAAAAGAATTTTTGATATTGAACAAAAATTCAATATAATTATAAAGAAAAATATATGAAATGAAGATGGAGAGAATTTAATTTTTTTTTATTTCCTTAAAATATTAAAAAATAATTATAACTTAAATCAAATAAAATTTTTATAAAAATGAAAATAAAATAATAATACATTAAATTATTATTATTATTATTATAAAATATTTATATATATATATAAGATTTATGTAAGTATAAATTATTAGAAAAGGGTTAGATATGTAGATAAATAACTTTATCGAAAAAGAATAGTAAAATGTTTTGAAGAAGTTTTAAAAATATAATATATTATTATATCTTTAAATTAGCTGGAGTGTCTCCACTCGACTATCTTGCAATTTGAATTGGATTAAATAACATAATATATTATATTTAAATTAAATTTAATAATTATAAATTATAAATAATAAATATTAAACCAGCGCATGTTTGGCTTTTTATTGATGGCACCATGGCACGTGTTGGCACGTGAGATTTGCAGTGTTAAAAAATTAATTCTGGTACTTTCAGTGATTCAGTCAAGCTGAAAAACTATATATAGCAGTTTTATACAATTATTAATCATGTGAAAAATTATCAAACATATATCTTTATTTTTACGGTCACTTTAGAGGAAAAAAAATCGAAACGTTGTACGTAATGACCCTCTTCCGGTTGAGCTACATTTCTCAAAAGTTGATAGAAAACTACGAATTTTGAATAATGCCCATGTGCTAAATTTCATCATTCTAGCTCAAACCGTTTTTCCGTAATCTTGGTTATATACATACACATACACACACACAGACATTTTTCTCAACCTTAGTGAAAATGATTCAGGAACCTTCAAAACGTATAAAAACATCAAAATCTCAACATCGAAAATTTTCGTGATCGCAATACTATCTCTTACGAGATAGTAAAAATAGATAATTATGTTATTAAAGGGAATTTATTTCCTTAGAATTTTGTTACTTACTCAGTTTGAATTGAGATGAACAGTAAGTAAGTGAGTAACATTACATTAGTGTTGTAATTGTCAATGCATCTTTTATAGACAAGCAGGAAGTCCACTACTAATGAAAATTAACATTTAATGAATAATCAACAAAATAATCAATTAAACTTTATAAATATCAGTTACAGAAATAAATAAATTTAATTAAATTGAATAATTAAAAAAATATCCATAATTATTAATTTAAATAATTAATTAAGAATAATTAATTTATATATCTTGAAAAATATATTAACCAATTAAATAATTAGATGCGAAGCTCAGTGGCAAAATATTGAACTAGCACTTATATATTTTAAAATATTATTTGAAATAATTAAATTAATGGGTTGTAATTATTTTATTTCAATTACGTACTATATAATTCATTAATTAGTTTTTAAAGATTATTTCTAATTTTTAAAATTATCTCCTGATAATTGTTAACGTTTAGTTAGATTTTTATAATAAAAGTTTTCTAAAATATCTTATAAAATATTATAATAATTAATTATAATAACAAAAAAAAAAATTATAAAAATTTTATAATCTAATGTTTAGATACCGGTATATTTTAATAACTACATTTAATTTTTTTAGGTATCTATCAAATTTAATATTTTAATATCCATTGCCTATATTTTTAAATTTTACTTAAAAAAGATACGAGTATCAATTTTTTATCTAATTTTAATTTTTATTTTAATTTTTATGTATCTAATTAAAACTATAAGAAGGAAATGATTAATGAAATATGTTTCCCTCACACAGTGATTAAGTAATTTTAATTGTAATTTTTTAATTTTCAATTTGTATTAATTAATGATCAAAAAAGAAATATATGGAGTGAATAAGTCAAATATTTATTTATTCTTTGTCTTTTAAGATGAGAATGTTTTTGAATATGTTTTTTTTTTACCTTATAAAATATTTTCGAAATTTTCAATTTATGTGACTAATTTTTCACTTTTTAAGTATTTTTCTCCATTTTTTTAAAGAAATTCTTTAAAAGTGGTTAAGTCTTGATAAAAGTATGCTGAATATTGTATCATGCTTAAGTTTTATTTATCCACCCATCATGGCCCTTACTCACATCCCTCTTCCATTTACATAGTTTTTTTTTGTTTAATAGAGTATAAATTATTATGAATAAAAAACAAAAAAGTTTAACATGTTGTAGGTATTTTGAAAAATTTAAAAGAAAAAATATTTACTATTTTTGAACAATTATTATTTTTGAGAACATGAATTTGAATTGTAAATCAAATCGACATTATTTTATGCAAAGGTTGACTTTATCCTTGGTTGGGATGGAGATAAATGAGGAGAATAAGTGTGGATGGTGTGGGGTAGGGATGGGGGGGGAAATGTAAGGAACTGGACCCTGGGGCGCATTTGACCTTTTCCTTTATTTAGTAAAATATCACCTATAAATTCAAATTCAAACAATATCAATACAATCTCAACAAAATATAAAGAGTTCAATAAAAGGTGAACAAAAAAATTAAATTAAATAAAATTATATATACAATATTTATATCATATCTTATTAACGTACTACCAAAAATTGTATGTTTGTTTGTTTATATATATATTTATTTATATATTTTCGAGATATTTTATCCTGCTAAAGAGATTTTTTTTTAAATTTACACAGTTAATATTTATCAAGAAAAATTGATCTATATTAGTTTCAGCCTTCTAAAAGAACATCTTTGTCTCATTATTACTATTAAATTTAATAAAAAATAAAATAATATATATAATATAAACTATTCAACTATTATTTTTATTAAAAGAGTATATATATATTAATATAATTTGGGAATATATATTATTAGCAGTAGTAATCCTTGGCCGATACACTCTATTAGCTATTGCTACTTTAAAAATATAAACCTGAAACCATCTCAGTATAACAATAAGTATATGATATATTGTAATATATAAGCATAAAAATGCCTTTTAATAGGTAAATTTCATTAAGATGCTATAAATATACATTTAAAACAAATATTGACATCTCCAAGTCCGCTCACATTTTAAGACAAAGATCTAAAATGCGGATAATATAAATGAAATATTCTCGATTGATAAATAGAACGTATTGTCATGAATTCGACTTATTCAAAGGTAATAAATAAAGAATTGACTATTGAACAGGAATGAGTTTTTGGAACCAATAGGCATAGACTGATAAGAAGTAGTAGGAGATTTCCTGCTGGGTGGAAACAAGGATGTAAGTCATTCTTCGGATAGGAAGCGACAGAGAGACATCATCTATAACAAGTGATACGACAGTGCCAGGAGCATACCTCGAGGCCAACCAAGAAGTTGCCTGCCCATAGAAGATGTATCATTGAATACATGGAAGGCAACGTCCGAAGAATCATCACTTGTCTCGCCTAACAATGAACAAGTGGTCGATTTATAATTTGCAATTGCAAAACAAATATAAAATTTGATATATCAATAATATTAAAATAAATTAAGATTTTTTTAAGTTATAATTTTCATTACACTTATTATAATTGTATTAATTTGTTTCGTCATTTAATATTATTATATATTATTATATTATTATATTTTATTTTTTTTATTTTAATCTGAATAAATTCAAGTTTACCTCTTCCCTTATTCGCTGGATTCACCCAACTATAATATTTTCTATTAATAATAAACAGAGTGCTACCAATTAAATTAAAAATCAATTTTATTAATTTTAAACCCATTTTTATTAACTCAACTCATACTAGGCCTCCAATATACGATAATATACGTATATTATAATAAGTAGGATCAAATAATTTTTCAAGTAAATTTGAAAATTTTTTCTCTTGAAATGGAAATCGGGTTATTAGAAATTCATTTGTACTATTTTAGGAAACAAATTTTTGATGTTTCCTTTTTAGAAAACTCATTTGCTAATTGTATTAAATAATTAAAAAATTGAATAATTTTTAAAGTTTAAAAATTGTATAAATCTGTTAAAGGGTCGAGCTATATCTCGATATACCAGGTACTAATTAATAAATAACATGCCAAATACAAAATTAATAATGGTGAGTAAAAAAAGGGGTTATTAATATTGAACTTTATTATTTATTTATATTTATATTTCTAGGATAAAAAAAATATTTTATCAAGTCTAAATTACCCATGATATTAAATAATATTTTAATTATTTATAATCATATGTGATTGATTAAATAAATAATTGAAGTTTTTATATATGATAGAAAGAAAAAAAAAATTAAAAAATAATTAATTTCATTTATTTATTTATTTTGATTTTAAAAATGTTTAATTATTATAAATTATATTAATTATTTATTATTTATTTTAGAATCAATCATTAATATTAATTAATTTTTTGTGATTTCAAAGTTGGATTTGAAAAAATTTAAAGTTATTATAATTATTATATATAATATAAAATTTCATATATAAATATTTAATATAATTATTTTAAAATTTGTATTTATAACAGACAGAAATGCACTATTTAATAAATTAATTAAACACTATAATTTAACTTTATTATTATTATTATTATTATTTAATAATATTATTGAGTTTTGGTTTGTGTATTGAATCTATAACTAACTAAAAGTTGATGGAGAATAAGTAGAGAGATGAAGTGGGTGGTGGTGGAAAGAAGAGTACAGTAGTTGGTGAGAGTAATAAAAGGCAAATGTGAAATGGGGATTGAATGAGAGAGACGATTACTTATAGTTGTTTTAGTCTATCCTCCTTTAAGAATTTACCATTAAATGTAAAAGTGATCGAGTTTAAATGTAAATATAATAATTATAATCTAATATATTATAATTAATACATTCCCAATTCATTTAAATTTAAGTGTTTTAATTAGTGGATAGTTGAAACAAAAAGAATAGATAATAATTCTATTATCTGAAATGTAATGTGAAAATTATCTAAAAAATAAACAAGACAATATTTATGTGTTTAGTTACTTATCAATTTATCTGAAAAATTATATATAAAAAAAAACATTTTATTAATTCATAAATTAATTTGAGTTTCTCTTTCATTTCTTTATTTCCAAAACGAATTCAAAATCATTATTATAAAATTGATTAATGATCAATTAATTAATCTCTTTTTAATACAAAATACATTATTTCAATATTTAGATATAAATATATTTATTATAAAAGAGATTTCAATATATTTTCTCTTATAAATTTTTATTTATGATGATTCCATTGTGTGTGTGTTTTCATCATTCAAAAATATCGAAATTAAGATAATGGCACCTATAGATGACACTTTTGAATTTAAACTAAAAAAATAAGCAAATTTTAAAACATACACGGAATTTTTTTTTAAATGATAGTTTTGTTTTTCCACCACCTGAGATATCCTACAACAATACAATTAGTCGCCCTATTTTTTTTCCTTTAACTTGAAAAGCAGACCGGATCGTCATCAATTGATTACTACTTAATGTTCTTAATTAGTATTTTATATTTTTATTTTCATATTTATCAAGAATTTAATAACTACATTATAAAATAGACTTAATATATAGATATAAATTAGTTCAAATTAAACACCTAATTTTTAAAAGTATCTTTTTTATCAACGGTGTTATCTATAGGTGCCCCTAAAAATTGTTTTTCCTATAGATGACAGCAATGTCAGCTATAAGTAGGTTTTTAAAAAATTTATCTATTATATTAATAGCTGTAAAGAGGAAATAATTTTATATCATTCAACCAAGTTTCATGTCTGAATTGATATGGAAATCTAAAGGTGACACTCTGTTTTATCTTTAGGTTTCTCATTTTCAAAAAATTTTTTTTTGTTCCAGAACTTCAAACACTATTTTTTTGAAATTTTTTTTAAATTACTCTGTTCTCAATGTTTAATTAAAAATGCATAATTAAAAAAAGATTTGTTTAAAATCCATTTTTTATTTTATTATAATAATCAGCTAAAAATAAAATCAATCCCAATAAATATATCTAATGTATCATTATATGAAACCTGATTTTTTTATTATAACTAAAGTTAAAGCAGCAACAAGGTGTTGAGAAGATGTTTTACTTTGTAAATAAATAAGTTGAAGATAAAGAGAGCAAGCGAAGTGAAAAAAAGTAGATGTCATCTTTGGGTTCCATAATTGTCATCATTAAGTTCCACCAAAATTTTTGGTGTCATCTATAGGTGCCATTTGATTACTTTGAAAAAAAAATTATATTTCCTCTTAAACTCATATAAAAGTTTAAAATGTTTATCCTGGTGATAAAAGGTAAGATAAGCTTCATAATAACCAAAAGGTCTTTTTTGTGAGACGTATAGTTTCAATTTTATAAAAGAAAATAGTGGCAAGAGAGCTTAAAATGTCATCTATTGGTGCCATTACCTTATTTATTTTATTATTTGATACAGGTATATATTTATTTTTAAATAATTTGTATAAAAAAAACTATAAAAATTTTATATATTTTTATTATTTTATATATATCTTAAAATTTAGATATATGTATGAATGCTATTTGATTTGATAAATGTAGTAAAAATGCAAATATTTAAAAAAATGTATGGAATGAAAACTTCATAATTGTTTTTTTTTTTTATTTAATATTATTGTATGAAATTTAATATAAATGCATATATAATATTATTATTTGTAGATTGAGGCACCTAAGCAACTATGGCCATTTGTGCCTTAAAGAAATCATCCATTGTATATGATAAATATCATTCCTCTCCGAAGATGAATAAATTGATAATGGAATTAGAACAGAGGTCTCCAAATTTTTTTGAAAATCGACCTCTAAATAGTTTTTGAAATCTCCATCGGCCCTCATTTTCAGATAATTAAAATAAGACTATCTATTAGGCTTAATATTTAATAAATCAGAAACAATAAGTATAAAGCAGCTACAGAATTTGTACTTCTTTTCACTCGAATAAATATACATAGGTATATAAAGAAATTTAAAATTTTACATAAGCTGAGTTAGTTATGTGTGATTTGTGTATTAATATCTGTTTTTCCTTCGAGACCCAATCGATCCCCATTTGACCTATTGGATCAGATTGACCTCCTAATGTTGTTAAATAGACCCCTGAATTAGAATAATAATTATTAATATTTATCATATGTCATGATATTTTATATTTAATTATTTATTTCAATTTTGATTATCTTTGTTTTCTTTTTATAGAACTCACATTGCAGAAATTAAAAGAATTAAAAAAATACCTAGATAATTTTCTATAAAATAATAATTAATTTACTTCTCTATCTCTGTTTCTCTTTTATAATACTAATTATTATATATTACAATATGATTAGAATCTTAATTATTTTTTAGTTCAGAAATACAACATAAAAAATATAAATGCAGTTGGTATGTTAATAAGAAAAGTAAATTAAAATGAAAAAAATAAAATAAACAAACAAAATACAATACTGTATTATTATTATTTTGTTTTTAAATCTACAAATTAATTGATTAGTTAAGTAAATAAATATCTGAATAAATAGTAGGAAATAAAATATATTAATACATATATAAAATATAAAAATTGCTCTAAAATAAAAAAAGTTAGTTGTGAAATTTAAAAAAAATTAAAATATATCTATATCTATAAATTGTTAAAAAGTTTTTGAGTTAGAAAAATAATTTACAATAAATAAAAATAAATGACATACACTTTAGAGAAGTGGATTATCATTTCAAATATTCAGCTCATTGAATCATAACATTGAATCTGAAACAAAAAAAAAATCACATATTAGTTAGTATATGCCATATAAATATTAAAACCAAATAACTAAATAAAATAAAATTTTCTTTAATATTATTTTAATTTAATTATTTTTTAAAACTATCTAATTATTTAAAATGTATTTTGATTAGTAAATTTATAAGCATTGTGAAACAATTAATAAGTTTTGTTGAGAAAAAACAATTAATATATTAATTTATGATTTGTTTTAGTAAATTTATTAATGAATAATAAATTTGATTAAAAGATAACTTTTATTTAAAAGATTTTATTTCTATTTTATATTTATTCCATTCTAAAAAATTAAATTAAACAATTACTTAACATACTTATTACTACTAGTTAAGAAAATTATTTATAATATTTTCAATATTTTTATATAAATAATAGTACATAATAATTATAGTTTAATTAATTTGAAATATAAATAATATGCAATAAAATAATACTTAAATAAATGAAAAGTTAAATATACGATAGAATAAAGAAATGAGTTGAGATGATTGATAACACCATTGGAGAAAACTTTATCTTTAGAAAGAGAGAAAACATCCAACTTGGTATTTATAATTCTCATTTTCTATTGCTGGAGAAATATACAATTTTTAAAAGTAAATATTCAGAACTTGAAAGAAGGTAAAAATTATTTTAAAATAATATATAATAGAAAAACAACATAAATTGAAAAAAATCATTTAAAAGACTTAAAGGATCGTTGTTTTTTTTTTAATTTAACATCAAAAAATAAGATTCATAAAACTAAAAAAAAAAAATTTTAAATACGTTGTTTGAACAGTGTAATAGTGAAAAATCATTAAATGGAGAAAATGAAAAGTTTCCATTAGAAAAACAATTTAAATTAAGGATGGAAGAAAACCTACAAGAATTGAACATGAAATCAAAAGAAAATAATTTCTAAACTTAAAAAATATACCTATATGTTCATTATCGTGTACCTTCAGGCTAATTTCTACCCAAAATGAGTGAAATTGCAGACTGAACTTTAAACGAATTATGCTTTTTGAAAAATAATTTTAAATTAATTAAAAATCAAAAAAATAATGTTTTCTCACTATTTTTAATATTTTTGTTCTTTCTTTTCTTCGAATTTTGAGTTTAAATAAAATAAATATCTCTTAATTTCTTATGATCTATAGAATTATTTTGTTCAATTCACCATGATGTTTTACATCAACTCTTTTAAGTTATGTACTTATTGTAAATATCTATGTACAATATATAGAGTCAAATGTTCAAGTGCCAAGTCAATAAGAAAATCATAAGAAACTTCATAGGAAAGCATTTCGATTAACTAGATTAACGGAGACTGCATAACGAGGAATTGCATGATCTCTATGCATCTCCAGATTTAATTGGGGTTATAAAATCGAGAAAGCTCCGATGAGCAGGACACGTGGCTAGAATGGGAAAGGAAAGAATGCTGAAAAATATATTAATGAGACCGATTGGGAAAAGTCAAGGTAGTGGTCGTGGTGGGTGGACAATGTAGGAATGGATGTGAGAGAGATAGGAGAGGGTAAGGGTTGGATGGATGTGGCTTAGGATAGGAAAACTTGGAAAAATGTGGTTACTAATACCTTTCGAGTTCCGTATAGCTTGTGATAGATAGAATTTTTAAATTTTCCAATTATTAATGTTTTTCTTACGTTCTTCTTAGAAATCTCGAGAAAATAATTCTAATTTCTCATTTCTCAACTATTTTATTTTTTAATGATTCTAATGATTCTTTTAAAGATTCTAATTATTGTTTATAACAAATTGTAAAACAATCATAAAATAACTATTTCAATTACTTAAAAAATAGTATTAATTTTTTTTTTTTTAAATAAAAAGAAAAATTATAACTTTTCATTTTCTTTTTTCAATACAAGTTTCATACGAAGAAAAGTAAATGTATATATAAAATATTTTAGTAAATTGAAACTTAAATATATTAGGAAGATAAGAATGAAAAAAAAAAGAAAAGAAAAAGACGCTCGCCTCTTTAATATAGAAGAGTGAATGGTTTATTCAATAACCAAGGAAATTTAGAAATAAGGAGAAACCTGTTGGAAGCGGTCACGAGATTCTCAAAATAGGAATAGAGAGTGAGAGAGAATAAGGGAAAGGGTTGTTACATGCAATAGGCCTTCTATACATTTAAATTTAATTTATACTTTTATGAATGAATCTTAATAATACAAAAATAAACAAAAAAAAAATAATATACTACCTAAACAAATTAAATAATTTTAAATAAATAAATGTTGTTTTTTTTATTTATTTAATATTAATTAATAAATTTTAAATTGGTATAGATTTAAAATAATTTTAAATAATGAATATAATTTATTTTATCTACATATCTATATAACGATAAAATTAATTTTTAAAATCTACTAATAGATAATTAAATTAATTTAAATTGTTTTTTTTTTATTTTTCAAAAAATATTTAATTTTGTGTTATCGTTGAGTACACTTTTTATTATAATTATTAGTACCTGGGGTTCACCGAGCCTTTGCTCTGTCATTAAAAAAAATATTCCTTATTAGCAGGTTTGACTGATAATATTAATACTTGGAACATCGAGCCGCCCCGTTCAAATAATTTATAAAGAACATAATTTAAAAAAACATTCGTCATAAAACATACAGCCCTTAAATGTACTTATTAATGCACTGAAAGACAGAAAAGTACAGGCTGTGGATATATAACATAATATATATTTCATAATTTGATTTGATTTATATTTATAATATTTTCTATTTAAGGAAGCGCTGCCTGACGTAGTTGCTGACGTCATTTAAATTCCCTATTTTAAATTAAGAAAAAACCAATATCAATTTGTTAATATAATAAGATAAGATGTACAAATTATAATATCAATTGTCTATAGAAGTGTGTAATCATGAATTATTATACTTTAGAATTTTTTTTTAAATAAAAATAAAATAATTATCGATTTCCAAAGAAAAATTTATGAAATAATAATAATAATAATAATTTATTCAAATTATAAAGTATAAACTATTGTCCTATAATGCAACAGGTGTAGAGCATTTATGATTGACCTCGACTAGAGAAACTTGAAAGTAACAAACATATTTATATATACAAACACATACAAACTTATAGATAAATCAAAAAAAAAAGAAAGAAAGAAAGATAAAAAAAAATTAATAATAAAATCAAATAATAATTTTTCATATTAAAAAAAAATATTAAAATATTTTTTATTAATTATTTATTTTATCCATACTCTTAATTATTTATGTTTTTCAATAGTAGTATTTTCAATCCATATTTATTTTATTATTGATTTAGTATTATTATATTGACAAAAAAACTATGAATCTAGTTTTAGTGATAGTTATAATAAACATAATTTGGAACTTTATCAAAACTATAGTCAATGTATAAATGAATTATTTTTAAATTCATTGGGAGGAAGTTAGAAACTGTGAAGAGTATATAATGTAGTATAGAGAGTGTTGTTTGATTTAATGTTATTTTTTTCTTTTTTTTTGGGGGTGGGGTGGGGGGAGGGGATGGAGTAGGGATGGTTGGACAATATATTATATGCGCAGGTTCCACCAAATCTATCCCATTTCAATCGAAGTAGGCGGAGTCGAACAACCCTTTGGAGTGAACCAATCACCGATATCCCTCCCCCACTCGTTTGACAATATTACAAAGGTGTCTATGTGTATGTGAGTTGGAGAATCGAATATACAACACATACACATCCACATCCACCTATACATACCCACATATACATAGAGAAGATCCCGAGGGTTGCAAAATCGAACTCGCCTGGATCTTTCCCTCCACCTCCCGCCGCATTTGCTATCCCTATACCTTTCTGCGATTGGCCAATCCTCTCTCTCTCTCTTTCTCTCTGCGCAGATCGTTTCCAGTTTGGTCGTTTGCTAAAGCCAAAGGCTGCCCCTTTTTTTTCTCTCCTTCCTTTTTTTTCCCTATAGATATATATTAAAGAGGATAGAAGGATATAAAAATCGGGAGAGAAAGAGAGAGAGAGAGAGAGAAAGGAGGTTGGTGAATGCGGAAAAAAATCTATATTCCAGCCTACGCTTTCATCCCCCTCCCCCCTCCACCCCCTCTCTCTCTCTCTTTTCATTCTCCTGACCATTTTCTATTTCACATTGCTTTCCATGCTACCCTAATCTCACCTCCACCCACCCTCCATACACTCATCTATCTATCTATCTATCTATCTATATCTGTCTATCTCGTGGTCCAAAGTTTTTGATTGGATTTTCAATTCATTTCGAACGAACGATGAAGAGTAAAGTCGACAAGTGAAAAGAGCAAAGTGCCAATGTGAAGGCAACTTTCACCTCTACTCCCCCCCCCCCCCGCTCCCCATCACCACCCCCAAAACACGGCCCTTCTCTTATTCCTTATGCCCACTAGCAACACTGATAATTTCAAAACTAGGTCATTAAAAGTAACTTTTATTCATATGCAAGAATAAATAATCCTCCTGATAATATTTATTATTAATTTAAATTTGCACTTTATAATTAAAAGTATAACCAAGAATATATTTTGTTTGGATTTTCTATCTTCTATATATATATTCGAGAAATTTTATATTTAAAAATTACTAAATTTGATAATATTTTTATTTTTATTTTTTTTTATACTATCACAATTTATTGAATAAATATATTTTTTTTTTCTAATTTATTAAAAATTGGATAAATTATACAATATCATAATAATATATTATTTTTATTATTATTTATTATTAATTTATAGTTAAAATAACTAGAGATATATAATTTGTTAATTTAAAAATGATTAGACTTGACATTAGATGGAATGTAGTGTGAACAGAAATAAAGGGTTGATGAAAATTTAATTATATATTATATTGTACAATATTTCAAAAATATTGGAAATACTAAAAAATATCAACATCAAATGCAATTACAACAAATGAATCAAAACTATCAATACTTTAGAGCAATGTTTCTCAACCACTGTGCCGCGGCACTTTTGTATGCCGTGAGATTATCAAAATGTGCCGCCAAATTTTCCAAATGTAAAGAGGCTCTTAAACATTTCCGACTGTTTTTCAATTTTTTCATAATAGGATCATACTTTGACACTTATCTTTTTCTTTGTGTGCCGGCAAATTTTTAAACTGTTAAAAGTGTGCCGCGGTAAAAAACAAAAAGGTTGAGAATCACTGCTTTAGAGTTTAGAAAATTATGATAACGAAAATAAAGAAGAGATGGTGGATTTTTGGTAATAATTGGATAAAAATATCTTAACTTTAGATTAGAGATTATAGCAAGAACTATAGTTGCGATTTTAAACGATTTTATTTTATTTATTTATTTATTAATTTATTTTAGTAATAAGAATTTAGTGAGAATGGATCATAAAAAGTTGATGTTAAAATTGGAATCATGATTAATTCAATAGTTAACCCATTTTGGGGTGGTTTAGGGGAGAGAGGGAGGTGAGTTGATTTAATTTGGGGAAACAACGTAGAACGTGGGGGTAGATGAACACCATTTCCAATATTGTTGGATATTTATTTCCCTTGATGATCACTTTTTTCTTTTTTTTTTTCATTCTCTCTCTCTCTCTTTGATTCTTTTTCGAAGAGGGGAAAAAGCCAATGGAGGTGGAGCCATTGGAATGAACCCTTTAGCCGATCAGCCAATAGGCGTTCAGAAACGGCCCTCGTACTCTCTCTTTCCCTCACGCATTGACATTTTACCTAGTTCCCCTCAAATCGAACCAACCAATCCTCCAACAACAGCCCACACTTTGTCTCTCTCTCTCTCTCTCTTTCCCTAAGTGTTCATCACTTTCTCCCACTCATGAATCGTCAAATAAAAAAAAATCCAATAAAGCCCTTTGAATATATGCTATACATATATATTTAATAAAATAGAAAGAGTGAGAGAATCTTCATCAAATATATATATATATATTTATAAACATAGCAATTTTTAATAGAAGGAAATATTTGGAGCATTTCTATTTGATTTTCTTATCTTAAATTGTGGAAAATGAAAAAGGAAGGAAAACTTAATTAAAATTTTCATTCAGCAATATTCTTCATTTATATTATTATTATTAGGTTTATTATTATCAATATTCTTATTCTTCTTCTTATTATTATTATTGTTTCAATTTCATTTCTATATTTCTTCGTTAAAATATTGTATATACAATATTATATATTATCTGTAACGTTACTGAAATCAAAATTTTCTTTTTTTATCTCTCTAACTGTAGACAATATCCATCCATAAAATTTTTATCACCTCTCAATTACCCCAATATTGTGATGTATAATACATATATTCGTTTTACTTAATATATATACACAACAATGTTAATTACAAATATTATAATTCTCTACACTCTATGAGTTGTTTTTCTATATAACATTCATATTAAAATTTTTTTAATATTATTCAATGTTATGTTTATTATAAAGGTTTAAATCGTATAATAACTTAGATATCTATAATATTTAATTAATATTAATTGATATTTAGAATTAATCTTTTTTAAATAATTAAATATAAATAAATTGTCTTTTAACACCATTTCCTGCTACGTTATTCGAATGGAATTAATTTTAAAGTATAAAAATCATAGAAAAATAAATATTTCATATATATATACATATTTGAATTATAAAATGAATTTAGATAACAGAAAGAGATTGAAGAAGAGAAAGAGAAATTTAATTATTTATTTTTTTATCTAGAAGAGAGAGAAAAATTAGGTTTTAGTATATATAACTTTAAACTGTATTAAAATTTTATTAAAATAGCTAATAAATATTACATTTCCAAAAGTATTGAATGTATATTAACAATCACTTGGACAAGTATAAAGTAAAAAGTCGAGGGGTGAGGAGTGGAGGGGAGTTATGGTAATTTAAAAATAGTAAATTTGTGAATTTAAACATTTAATTATTTGAAAAGATTTACTAAAAATTAATTAACATTAATTAAATATTAGAGATATCTATAGAATTATATTATAAAATTTAAACCTTTAGAATAAATATAATATTGAAGAATATTAAAAATATTTTAATATGAATTATATTAATATATTTTTAATTAAATAAGTATTTTACGTAATTTGAAGTTTAAGAAATGGAATGTATTTATGTATTTATTTATTTATTAATAGTTTTCATAATTTGTAGTTAGCATCACATTTGCTTGTATAGATCCATTATCCTACTTGATATTTCCCATGCCAAACAACATAAATTGCATTTAAACTGAAAATAATCTAGTTCTCATAAAAAATTTCATTTGGAATCATCATTTTTAGTGTTAGTGTTAACTAACTATTGAAATTTACTTTTATTTGAGATATTTTTAATAACAATCACATAATTTCAGGAAATAACTTGTAAAATTTATAATATTTTCTGTGATAATATATTACTTCAATAAATAATAAAATTTCGTTAAATGATGATTAATTCTAACTATAATTATCCATCTCATGGCGTGAATGAAAATTCAAATATTAAATCAAATCATCGTTAATTACATTAAAATTAATTAATTATAATTCAATTATTTTTCTTCCATAACTTCTAGGGATCCATTTTAATATCTATAAAAAATTTCAAAAGTCTATCTCAAAATTTAGTTGATGAAAAATCGATTTCAACTTGTAAAAAGAGCGAACAGACATAGGGACAGACGGACGCCAAGTGAAGTTGATAAAAACGTTATAAAAATAAAAGAAAAAAAATAACAAATTTTTTTAAAATATATTAATGATTCTGTTTTGGAAATTATTAATAATGTATTAATGATTGAAAAATTTGGTAAAAAAAATTTAAAAGTAGCAGTTTTCTATACTGTTTGGGTTATTTTTAATTTTTTTTTTTTAAATAATACACGTAGAGGTGGGTTATTATAGCTTTTATTTAATTTAATAATTCTTCTAGTATAATCTTGTTTCCATTCCCCACTAAACTTCTCCAACCCCTCCCACACTTAGAACATTCTCTCTGCTTCTTCTCCTTCTTCTTCTTCTTCTTCACGGACATAAAATAATCTTTGTTTTGCATATATATAGTTTATATATATATATATATATATATATATATGATGAAGAACGTTTGTTTCTTTTGAAACATTATTCCACAAAAGTGTGTGCAAAGTTTTTATTGAGCGCATTGGCATTTGCGCATGCGCATTTACCCCCTTCTCACTCCGGTGCGCCTGGTCCAGCAGCAGAGTAGCAGCATCCTCCTCTTCTCCCTTTCATCTGCCGATTCGACAGACACCGCATTGCAACAACTCTCTCTCTCTCTCTCTCTCTCTCTCTCTCTTTATTCCATTCTTATATAAACAATTAAATTATATATAAATAAACATGAAAAGGAAAAAGGATCGGATTGGGATACAAAAGCAAATGAGAAAGAGACAGTGAAAGTTGGGGGGTGGGTGGGTGGGTGGGAGGTGGAAAGAATAGGACCTTTGGGGATCCCCCACTGAATTTTTTTTACCCATTCCAAATTGCTAACCATCAAAGGGGCAAACAAACAAAATAACTAATATAGGATTCAGTTTTGTTTTGTTTTTTTGTTTTTTAAAATAAAAAAAACTTTATTCTTTCTGTCGCACTCTTTTATATTTTATTAATACTTATAATTTTTTTTTATTTAATCTGTCATTCTAATCAAATAATATAATACAAATAAATCTTGATTTATAGAAATATTTAATGATTTATTTATTTTATTTTAATAATTAAAATAATAAGATATATTGGAATAAATTAATTCGATTGGTAGATTTAATTCAATATAAATTTTTAATAAATAAAGTTGCAGTTGAAAGAGAAAAATTGAACTTTCCGGTTGAGTGAAAAATATGGATGTAATTTATAATTTCATGGATGTGTGAAAGTAGAATAGGCACGCTATCCTAAACGATAAAAAATTGACTTTAATAAAATCCAAATCAATAGAAATTTTTCATATTTATATTGATTTAATAAATGATTTAATAAACGAATATTTTATTTTAATTATTTAATTTTATTGATTTATTATTAATATAATCAACAAAAATATTTACTATAATGCTAAGGTAGCCTAATTGTTCAATAAAATTTTCATTGATGTCAATTAACTTATGTCACTGAAGGAATCACTTACTCATCTTTTCAAGTAAAAGTTAGTTTCAACTGTAAAAGCAAATAAATTCCCTTTAATCATATAATTGAGTAACGATATGAATTTGCTTTTCGATGCATCTCCTGTCGAGATAATAAAAATAAAATAAATAAATAAATACAGAAAAATCATCAAAAAAAACAAAACAAACAAATTTATATTTAATAAAAAAAGTATCTGTGATAAGAATAAAACTATAAATAATATAAAGAGTGACGTTTATTAAATATTTCTTTAAATCATTATTAGATATCATTAATCAATTTCCAATAAAATAGTTTTTATTTCTTTTGGTTATAAAAAAATTTAATTAATCTATATTTTTGATCACAAATTCATAAATATAAATAAATCACAATATTGGATTATCTTTATTTGCTAAATCACTTCATAATGCATCAATTTCTTAGTTTATAAAACGAATTCATGCTTATATTTAAAAATTGAAAGATTTCATATAATAGTCATTGGCTATTAAAACAAATTGGCTCAATAATAAAAATAAAAATCAACGATTTGTTCAAATGTTTCAAATTCCAAGATTAGTTTGTTATTTAGAAAAGTGGTTCCCAGGGATCTATGGCAGCCTGCAAGGGATCTACGCCAGCGAATAAAAAATTTGTTGGTCCATGAAATGAAAATGGGGGTGTACAATATTTTTTACTTACAATATACTATCTTATAATTCAATTCAATATGGTTCTAAAAAAAAATTCCGATATGGCCCTAAAAAAAGGTAAAATTTTTTTTACAAAAAAATGAATTTGTTAAATAGGGGGTCTACCCAAAATCGAAAAACATGGCAAAAAAGTTTGGGAACCTATGATTTAGAATGAAGAAGAAAAATTAAGACGGAATAGGAATTGGTTGAACGTGGTTCTTGAAGAGTAGTGTTTTGTGGGTTGATTGTTGCAGGGCAAGGATTTTTTTGAAATTCACACCATAGATAATATTTATAAAGAAAAATCGATCTGTATTAGTTTCAGCCTCGGGAAAAATTATCTTTATTAGTTTTTTTCTTAATTTAAAATAGGAAATTTAAATGAAGTCAGCAACTACGTCAGACAGCGCTTCCTTAAATACAAAATATTATAAATAAAATAAAATTAAAAATATTTATTTTAATAATATTTTGTAATCAAAATACAAAATATATATTATGTTATATCCACATGCCATACTTTTCTGTTTTTCAGTGCAATAATACGTACGTTTAAGGGCTGTATGTTTTATGACTATTTTATTTTTTAATTTATGTTCTTTTAAATTATTTGAAATTGTTTCATATATTTTGTCATTTATTTATTTTAAATAATAATAATATTAATCTTAAATATTCATAGTTCATAAGGAATAATTTTTTTAAAGTTCCGAGAGCTGTGGCTCGGTGAATCAGGTACTTATTATTATTTGTTGTGAGTAGATATTTTTAGTAAGCTAATTTACTTCTTTGGTTATTGCTTATTACGTTAGTCTCTCTCTCTCTCTCTCTCACTTTCTCTCTTTACATTTGATTAATTTATTTCATCAGAATGGACCCACCACTCACTGTATATTTCATTGTGACGGATTTTTCTTCTCCTCTTGGTTGCCTGATGAACCACTTGTTTATCTCTATCTGTTGTTGGTTTCAAGAAACAGCATAAAGCAAGGATGAGAGAGAGAGAGAGAGAGAGAGAGCTACAGTTTATCTTTCCTCCCCAGGAACGATTAAACTCCATTTCCTTTCTCTTTCTTACGCCAACAAGACAACAGCCGTGAGGGGGTGAAAGGGGTGGTTGTGGGGATGGGGGTGGGGGGTGAGATGGCGGTATGCACAGACAACGAACGAGTGCAAGCAAGACGGGACGATGTTAATGTTTTCTTACACTACTAAACTCTTCAGAGGGAGAAAGGGATTGGGGGGGATGGGGGAGGGGGTGAGAGTTTTGGTGGCGGCCAAAAGCAAATTGCTTGGAGGCTATAATTCTCTCTCTGTCTCCGTTCCACTCCTAGTATACTCCTATTTGCCATCTCACTCGCACTAGGCAAGCACTTAAAACAGACAGAGAGGCATTGACTTACGACGCCTACAACAGCCTGGGCTCCGTTCCATCCTTCCTTCCGCGTCTCACGTTGTCTCACTCTACCCTCCGCCCCCCCCCCCCCACCTCCTCCTCCTTCTACTCCTTCATCCTTCACCCCCTCCAACCCCCTAACACGCCCGGAAGGTAAGCACTAAATTTCTAGAATTTTCTTCTTTCGGGACGTAGAAGAAAGGGGGGGGGGGAGAGGGAGATTTTTTTTAATTGATGTAAAATGCGCAAAAACCACTCCCACTCTTTACTAGACAGTTTTAATGCCGCATATCATCAACATTAACCACCCACTTTGCTGCTTTCTCTAGCCGAACCTTTTAACATCAAAATCTTACAACGATTTCAATTTATTTAAAAAAAAAAAAAATAAATAAATAAATAAAAAAAAGTAAAAAAAATAAAAAATAAAAAATCGGTAATAAACATATTAATTACCTATAAATAATTTATTAATTTTAAAATTAATATTTTAGCTGAACTACAAATTTAAGAACCTGTGTTCGAATCTTCCTAAATATAAAACAAACAAAAAAAACAAAAAATCAAAAATTAAATTACTAAATTGAATTTTCTCTTAGAATATTGAATTTATAGCAAAATTATCATATAATAAAGAAATAAAAAATAATTATAATTATAATATGAAATATATGTTTTAAAAATTAACCCTTATCATAATAACATAAATAATTTGGTTTGATGTTTATATATTAAAGTCACGATTGTGTAAGATTTTCAAATTTGAATTAACTTGTTTATTATTATAACATTACTATTAGATAAATAATTTAAATAAATATTTATACTAAAGATTAATATTATAAAAATGCCGATTGTCTTAATTGTTATCATTAATTAATAGTTGATTAATCATCCTACCTGTTTTTGGAATGTGAATGAATGTCAATTAATCCTCATTTCTGCTCGTCTCAATCATTTGGCCTCTTAAGTCATAATGAGACATCACAACTATGAATATATATATATATATATATATACCTATATAATATAAATTCCTTTTATTAGAAATATTATTTATTTTAAGAAAAAGATAAAAAAAAATATATATATATTTTTACAAGATAAAAATATTTTCATACAATATCTATAAAAGATAATAGAATAGTTCTAATAATAGCAAAATATTAATGCTAATATCTCAATTATTTTATATTTATTTATTTTTTCCAATTATAAACTGTACATTTAACCAGTAAACTAATTACAAAAGTTTTGTTTTAATTTAATAAAAAGAAAAATAGATTAATCAAATTTATTTATTTATTTATTTAATAATTATTTATGTTCGCCAATAGAGGCCACCATTCATCTTGTTTCATGCTAAAGTATCTTCATTTATTATTGACGTATATATATAAATAAATTGAACCATTTAAAATTCCAATAAAAATACATAATAAGCAATTTTTTTTTTATTTCTTAAAAGAGAATAGAATTATTCATTTAGAAATAAATACTTTCGTGGTTGACATTCATCACACAGCATCCACATATACATTTTGTTACACACTCCTCCCCTTCTCTTTCTCTCTCTCCCTCTCATTTTTCATTAATTTAAGACGAATTTAAATTGATGATCATCTTTCCATCAATTAATGAAGCTCCCTTGTTTATTAAAACGACCACGTGACATGATCTTTTTATGCTTTTCTTAAATGAGAGATTAATTTGAATATCCTGTATGTGAAATAACTATTTCTTTTTTTTTTGTTTTTTTGTAAAATATAAGAACTATATAAAATTTTGTAAGGGACAAAATAATTGTTGGTTTATGTGAAGTTATCATATTAGATAGTCGAAAGTAGTATTTGATTTGATGATAAAGTATTTGTAGTTTCAATTTTTTTTTTTTAGTTTTTCGACTTATTAAACGTTTTTAAGCTTTTATTTATTGAATATTAAATATTAAATATCTTTTTTGGGAACTTGGCAAGTTTTGAACACTCAAGCCTCAAATTCAGTAGTTTAGTACGTTACAATGGATATTATTTCTATTACATCTTTACAAATCAATTTATTACTTTTAAGAGATATAAATTAAGGAAAGATTTAAAAGAGAATTTAATTTAATTTTTTTTTTTTAATAAATTTCTCTTTATACTGAATCAAAAGGATATTTAGAAAATTATTGAATTATTTTATAAGAAATTTTACAAATGAGATTAATTATTATTATTTGAAAGAATTTTGAATTAAATTTTTAAAAATTTATCACCACATATTTTTAATTTAATTAGTATTAATTAGTATTAATATGAAACAATTAAATATAATAATAATATGATTAATTTTTTATTAATTAATCAATTATTAAAATTAATTTCTAATTATTTATAATGCTGTCTGTGTTTTTATATACCAATTATTATATTATTTATATTTTTGATAGTTTTTTTTTTACAATTAAAAATTAACATTTTTATATAACGTTTTTCTCAACTTCACTTGGCGTCTGTCTGTCTGTCCAGGTGTTTGTTCGCTCTTTTGACAAATTTGAAATCGTTTTTCATCGACTTTTTTTAAATTAAATATTGTGTTTTAGTTATTTATTTATTAAATATATTTAAATATATATATATATATATTATATTTGTCATCGTTTCAAAAGCTTTTATGCAAATGATAATAACTTATACTAATTAAGAAGAACCTGATTAAAATTAAAAAAGTTTGTTATTAATATATAAATATATATACAGTAAGAGAGAGAGAGAGTGTATGTGTGTTCTATTAGTTAAAAAAAAACCTTTCGCATTCATAATTTGACATTTTTGTAGTTGAGCAATATAAAAATAGATTAATTTATGCAAAGTCTCTTTTCTCTCTCGTATATTTTTATTAGCTCTGCACCTTCTTTTCATCTCTCTTGAGTCGATTTTCTTGAGCAAGATGATCCAGAGTGGGTGGAGGTGAAATCGTAAGATAGGAGTGGTAGTGAAAAAGGGGAGAGAGAGGTGGGGAGAGGGAGAAAGAGAGGGGTGGGTGGGGTTGGGGCGTAAGTCTTGCAGTCAGTTGTTGGATGTTGTTTAGACTTATTGATCGCCGCCTCCAAAACATGGGACACTCACTCAGGACTCTGCGAGCCTTTCTACTCTCTTTCCACCCCCACCCCCACCCCCTCTCCCTCCTCCCACCTCCCACCAGCACGTTTGCTCTCTTATCCCGTGCCGCTTCTCTTTGAGATTACACGCAAACGATTCTTCATTTAAGAGGGCGGCAAGGATTGAATTGGAATTGGGAGAGGAAAGTGAATTTCTCAATGAATAGAAAAGAGGTTTAATAAATAATTTCCGATGGGTAAAAAAAAAATAATTATAATTTAAGAAAAAAAATATAATTGGATTCAATCAAGTTTATTTGTTTTCCTTTCAATCAATCAAACTTACAATCTAGAACAGCGGTCGGGGAACCAGGGTAAATTACCCCAAATGGGGGAAAAATGAAAATTTTGTCTGAGTAAAAAGTATATAAGTATTTTTTATTTGCTATTTTATAAACATGTTAGTATTTTTATAAATTAAATTTTTAGTTATTGTTTTCTTTTCAAAATTATCATGGGGGACAATAATAGGAAAGATGCTAAAAAGAAGGGATTTCGTTTTTTACTATCTCGTGAGAGATATCTGTGTGTGTATGTAGACAAGATTACGCAAATACGGTTTGAGTTAGATTAATGAAATTTGGTTCCCGGGCATTATTCAAAATTCGTAGTTTTCTATCAACTTTTGTGAAATGTAGCTCAACCAGAAGAGGGTCATTACCTACAATGTTTTGATCTTTTTCCTCTAAAGTGACCGTCAAAATAAAGATATATGTTTGATAGTTTTTCTCATGATTAAAAATTGTATAAAACTGCTATATATAGAATTTCAGCTTGATTGAATCGCTGAAAGTACCAGAATTAATTTTTTAACACTGCAAATCACTCGCCAACACGTGATGTGGTGCCATCAACAAAGAGCCAAACATGCACTGATTTAATAAATATTATTTATTAATTTTAATTTATAATTAATTAAATTTAATTTAAATATAATATATGTTAATTAATCCAATTCAAATTTGCGAGATAGTCGAGTGGAGGTACTCCAGCTTATTTTTTTTGCTCTTCATCATGGGGTAATATCAACTTACACAAAAATATTTTAGAGTAATGATTAAAAAAGTTCCCCGACCGCTGATCCAAAATAATTTTTCTTCTAAATATTTTTAAATTTCAAAATTGATTTAAAAAAAAAATAAAAATATTTTTATTATAATTGAGTGATGAAAGATTTAAAAGAGGTATTAATAGGAAAGAGAGAGAGAGAGAGAGAATGGTATAGTACAGAATTGAGTTCCAATTGGAATGAAACGATCATACAAGTGAATTATGTTTTATACCACCCGCATCGGAATATAATCTATCAAAATCTATTAAAATTTAATAGAAGCCCCATCCTTTTGACCACATTCACCCCTATCGGTGGAGTCGTTTAATAAAGATTAAATCACATCTCCAATTTCAGTGAATCTGCCCTCATAGTTTTAGGAGCTCGCCATGGTTTATGGTGCTCCCTTCATAGAACTTCTTCAAGTTTGGATGAAGAAAAATCATTATTCGATTGTATATGCTAACCAAATGGTATTTCGTTCATCAAAGAGAGATCGAATTATTATTAATATTATTATTATTATTATTATTATTATTATTAAATTTACAAAACTTTGAATAATATCCACTCATATATATTTAAAAAATAAAATAATAAAAAATCAATTTTTATTTATATAATTCAATATTATTTAATTTATATTATATTTATTAAATTCGTTTGCTAGATTTAATATATATTACCTATTTTATTACATTTACTCACTTTTATCGATATAGAAAGCGAAAATATTGTCTTCACAACAAATTTCACATGTGAAAATTTTTTCATATTTCCACGAAACATGCATTTTATTAACAGAAAAAAAGTATTTTTATCATGATGTCTGTCCGTCTGTCCGTCAATAATTTGATGTATTTACTTAATGCATCTGTAGCATGAATTCATCAACTTTTGGTGTATATCCGGAAAGCGGAAGTGGTAGTTTACAAAGTATTCATTTTATATTCATTGTCGGAAATTGTTCATTTAAAATATATAGCAGTAATTAATAATTGAAAAATATAAACCAAATTAATATAATTTAGTCATTTCAACAGAGATATTCCGGGCAACTCCAGAGATATTCCGAGCGGCTGTTTCAAAAACTATACTCGCTATGTGGATCGCCAACCTCCGAACCGAGAAGGCGTCTTAAGAAGAAGTCACTTGTAAATTACCACTTCCGGTTTCCGAATATACACCAAAAGTTGATGTATCCATGCTACGGATGCATTAAGTAAATATATAATTAACTTTTAAAAAAATAATTTATATTATATATATATATATATATATATATATATATATATATAAAGTTGTCTGGAAGTGTATTTAATATCGTCGGTCGGTTCCGTGCCTGGCCACAGTTCATTTTTATCTTTTAATTTTTACCGACCGACGATAGTAAGGGAGGTATTGTTTTCACACCAAATTTCACATGTGGAGATTTTTACATATCTCCACGAATCATGCATTTTCTAAACAGAAAAAAGTATTTTTAGCATGATGTCTGTCCGTCCGTCCGTATAGATGTGTACAGCCTGAACGGCTCAACCGATTTTGATGAAATTTGGTATATTTAATTAATGCATCACTGGGATGAATTGATCAACTTTTGGTGCAAATCCGGAAACCGGAAGTGGTAGTATTAGCGATCGACGATAGGAAGGGAAGGGTTATTTTCACACCAAATTTCACATGAGGAGATTTTTTTATATATCACCACGAATCATACACTTTGTATTGGTTTTATCCTCGGGAAAATCATATTTATTAGTTTTTTCTTGATTTAAAATTATATGACGTCATCCAGCCATTCATGACGTCACAGTCTGGTCTTACATATATATTATAAATAAAATAAAATTAAAAATATTTATGTTATATGCCTATCTGTTTTTTATTACATTAATAGATATATTAAAATTATTTGAAATTGTTTCTGTAGCTGGAAATTAATTTACTTCAAACCGTCGGTCGGTTCGGACCTGACCACAGGTCAACTTATTAAGTTTGTATGAAGAGTATAGAATCTATAGAAGAGCCTGCTGAGTGAATTAAGAAGATACGATACACGCTCATATATATTCAAAATTTTTATAGATATATTTTATTTTATCAAATAATATATTATTTATTTATAGATTATTTTCAGAATTGGTCATAATTTTAAATTCTTCAAATTTAAATCTTAAATATAAAGATAAATTAAAATCATTGTATGCAAGTTTTTGATTTTTTTTATACTCTTAACCTATATTGATTGACTAAATCGTTTAATAAAGAGGCAAAATCAATTTAAATAATTTTTTTTAATTTGAGAGACTTCAACAATTCAGTTTTCCAGATTAAAAACTTCCTAATCTGTAAAATTTTTATTCTCTGTCTGATATAATAGAATATAATAGATAATACCGAGGTTTAAAATGTCAATTAGACCCCAAATGGCATGAAGCGAAAGAAAGCAAACTCCTTCATGGTTGTTGGAGTAGGTAGTAGAAGGGGGAAGAGATGATGAGGGTGGGATGGAGGGGGATAATGAATTAATAAGCTCGTTTGAAATTGAATTGGAGCCAAATGATAATGTGCGTGGTTGATTTAGTTTTGCTGAGTCAAGTAAGCAAAGCAACGGGTGCCTATTGACAGGAGGATAAACTGATCTTTGAATAGACAGAAGGAAGGAGGAAGAAAGGACGCGGCAAATGGTACGGCGCTCTCTCCAATGCAACCGAAACGCCTCCTCAGCAACTTGAAGCAAAATTTAACATTTAATCATCCTCCTTTGTTCAATTTTATATGATATATATATATATATATATATAATATTTTCTTCTCTCTTCTTTTTTACTCTTCTTCTCTTCATTTTCGATGTTTTGAAGTTTGAGAAAAATGTCTGTATGAATGAGTGCATGTATGTGTGTGTAGAAAAACAGTTTGAACTAGAATAATGGAATTTGGTACTCAGGAATTATTCAAAATTCGTAGTTTTCTATCAACTTTTGAGAAATGTTGCTCATCAATGAACCACGTTTTGATTTTTTTTTTCCTCTAAAATAAAGATATATGTTTGATAGTTTTTCACATGATTAAAAATTGTATAAAACTGCTATATATAGAATTTTAGCTTGATTGAATCGCTGAAAGTATCGGAATTAATTTTTTTAATTTTTTAACACGTTGACTGCCAATCACGCTCCAGCACGTGACGTGATGTCAACAAAGAATTAATTTTTTAAATTTTAAAATTATGACTTAAAAATAAAGGAAAAGGTTATAAATTTATATTTATTACTAGCTGCTCCGAGCGCCTTCGGCGCTCTCCACACCTAGACGGGGGCTCCGCCCCCTGTTCCCCCCCGAGTGTCCCTATTCTGAGCTATAATCATCTAACTCCTACCCTGTCCCATCTCTATAGTTTTTTATATATGTTTATTTATGCAGGAAAAATTAATTGACATAATTATTAATTTAATTAAATAAAATTTAATAATAAAATATTAAAATATATATCGATATATATATATATATATATATATAAAAAGATTTTTTTCTGCACATTGCTCAGAATTTATATTACCGCCAAATTATCGCCACCAGCGCCTCTATGAGCTAGTATGGTAACTAAACTATTTTTAATTAATTAGCACTTCCTGGACACACCTTACCAATTAGCGGTTTTATGAAGGAAGTCTGACATGCCCTGAGACCTACTGAATATACATAAAAAATTTCATAAGAATCGGTCCAGCCGTTTCGGAGGAGTATCATTTCAAAGTTTTGTGACACGAGAATTTTATATATAAGATATATCAATTAATTAATTTAATTGAATAACAATACTATACTGTAAAGTTAAAATTTAAATTTTTTAATTACTTAATTAATCCAATTCAATTATACTTATTTTATAATTTATAATTAATTAAATTTAATTGAAATATAATATATGTTAATTAAATTCAAGTGAAATTTGGGAGGGACACTCCAGATTTTTACTATCTTGCCAGTATTGCGATCACGAAAATTTTCAATGTCGAGATTTTGATATTTTTATACGTTTTGAAGGTTCCTGAATCATTTTCACTAAGGTTGAGAAAAATGTCTGTGTGTGTATGTGTGTGTGTATGTAGACAGGTTTGAGCTAGAATCATGAAATTTGGTATACGAGAATTATTCAAAATTCGTATTTTTCTATCAACTTTTGAGAAATGTAACTCAACCGGAAGAGGGTCATTACCTACAACGTTTTGATTTTTTTCCTCTAAAGTGACCGTAAAAATAAAGATATATGTTTGATAGTTTTCCCATGATTACAAATTGTATAAAACTGCTATATATAGAATTTCAGCTTGATAACCGGAATAAACACTGTAAATCACGCGCCAACACGTGACGTGGTGGCATCAACAAAGATCCAAACATGCGCTGATTTAATAAATATTATTTATTAATTTAATTTAAATATAATATATATTAATTAATCCAATTCAAATTGGGAGAAAGTCGAGTGGAGACACTCCAGCTTATTTTTCTTCAATATTTGATCAAATTAAATGATGTTGATTAAAAAGAAATTTAATTTTTTAGAATAAAATAAATGTAATTCTCTGATATAAATAAAAATTTTCGTTCTTTTCTTATTTTTTTTATTTACCTTCCTTTACATTTGTCATACACATTTCTTTGGGCCCTCTAGTGTTGTCTATTCCTCATATCCTCATATATCTTAACGCTATTTGATCTTGAAAAAAACAACAACTAAAATATATAGAACATTTATAAACAAAAGAAATAAATAAACGACAATTTTTTTTTTTTTTAATTTTCTTTGAATTGATTATCTAAAAATGTACTAACGGTATGAATTCACACTCTATGTACTATGAGTTCAATATGTAAAATTAATTTGCCAAATCTAACGTTATTCTTTTATTTTTTATTCCTATTCTTATTCTTAATTTCATCTTTCTGTTCATTTGCTGATGTGAACTGTGATGATGATGATGATGATGATGATGATGTTTTATGCATGATATTTTCTTCAATTTTTACCCCTTTTTTTTTCCTTCATCCACCATATTACACACTCATATTTAACCCCTCTCTTCACTTTCCTTTCTTTAATCTTTGATTTAATCGTGTTCGTCACCTTCGGAAGTTGAACAAAGAGAGAGAGAGGGGCGGAGGGGAATGGGGAGGAGGGGGAGGGGGTTTGCGTTATTTCGCCTCCGTCAAGCGTTAAGACACACACAGAGAGAGTCAAAAGACAATTCATGGGGAATGAGGAGAGAGTGAAGAAGAGGAATAGAAGGAATGGGTTAGGAAAAGAGCAACAGGGATCGGGGGATGAAGACGATACGACGACAACGGCAGCATCGACGAGCGATGACTAGAAATGCTTAACGGTGCATAATAATTGGTTAACAGTAGCAACCGACAGCCAAAGAGAGAGAGAGAGAGAGAGAGAGAAAACCTACATAGATATATAAACAGTATAGGCATAGAAGCGGGGGTGGTGGTGGTGGTTTGATGTAGGAGAGGCAAGGGAGGAGAGCGAAGGAGAGGGGGGGGAGTGAAAAAGAGGAAAGAGAAGGCAATTTCCAAGTTGGTGGAGGTTCAGATAGATATTTCTATCTTTTCCGACACAATACAACGGATCAACTTGTTTCGAGATATATATATTTTGATTAACATTCAAGTCAATAGACGACGTCAGAGGATTTAAGAGAGGAATGTGTGTATCGCAATGCCAGGCGGTAGAATTTCCAAGCCAACTCGGATTTCCTTCCCTATCATTTTATTTGATATTCATTAAAAGTTTTACTAAGAAAATTTTACAGTGTTGAATCAAATCGAAACAGAGAATGAATATCATGAGACTTTTTAATTATTTTCAAAAATGAATTTATTAAACTCACGAAGTAACAACTCTCGAGGTATATACTAAAAAAAAAAAAAAAAAAAAAAAAAAAAAATGAAAGATATCAGAGACGACGTAGGAGGATCATCATCGATCGTATATAAATCCATCAATAGGTATAAATAAAAAATTTATTTAGATTTTTTAAATGAAAAATTATTTTTTCATTTATTCTGAAAGAAAAAAATCTGGAGTGTCTCCACTCGGCTATCTCGCAAATTTGAATTGGAATAAATAACATAATATATTATATTTCAATTAATTTTAATTAATTATAAATTATAAATTAAAATTAATAAATAATATTTATTAAATCAGCGCATGTTTGGATCTTTGTTGATGGCACCACGTCACGTGTTGGCGCGTGAGATTTGCAGTGTTAAAAAATTAATTCTGGTACTTTCAGCGATTCAATCAAGCTTAAATTATATATATAGCAGTTTTATACAATTATTAATCATGTGAAAAATTAACAAACATATATCTTTATTTTTACGGTCACTTTAGAAGAAAAAATTCAAAACGTTGTAGGTAATGACCCTCTTCCGGTTGAGCTATATTTCTCAACAGTTGATAGTAAACTATGAATTTTGAACATGTACAAAATTTCATCATTCTAGCTCAAACCGTTTTTGCCTAATCTTGGTTACATACATACATACATACACACAGACAGACATTTTTCTCAATCTTAGTGAAAATGATTCAGGAGCCTTCAAAACGTATAAAAACATCAAAATCTCTGGCGAGATAGTAAAAATTATTATCTAAATCCGTGTTTCCCAATGTGGGGCCCATGGGGGGGGCAATTTGAATGTAAATGGGGGCAATTCGAAAATGGACTCCACTTCCTAGTGATTTCTTCCTAAAACCTATCGTTTAAGTTTCTTAATTGAACAATTCCATTTTTTGAAATTCAAAATTATGTATATGTTACATAGGGGGGCTTAGGTGGGGCATGGTATAAAAAAGTTGGGAAATACTGATCTAAATTTTATTAATTTATATATAGATTCTATGATGATATGAAGTAATCAATTTTTAATCATTTAATTAATCATAGCATAAATACTCCATATTTGTTTTTTGTTTTTTTTTAAATACTTAATCAATATAAGATAAAAGTTTAATATTAATCAATTAAAATAATTTCTTTAAGTAATTAATTATTTTTTTTTAATACTACATTAAAATAGTAATTTTAATTTACAAGTGTATATTGGATTAAATATCATCATAATAATTAATGTTATATTACTAAAATACTTAGATATTATATTATTCTTCAAAATTGAAGACAATAAGAAATTCCTCTCCTCCATTAATCAACATTGCTATTATTAGATTGAATGTCGATATTCTATTAATAAAATTAATCAAGATTTTTAATAAAAATCTAGGAATATATAGGGCAGTGATTCTCAACCTTTTTTTTTTACCGCGACACACTTTTAACGGTTTAAAAATTTGGCGGCACACAAAGAAAAAGATATGTAAGTATAAAAGTTTACCATATTGAAAAAAAGTAGTCCCAAAAACGGTTTACCTTTTTTTTATAACCAAATTGAAAAAATTTAGAAAAAAATGTTTAGTCGCGGCACACTTTAGAAAATCGCGCGGCATAGCAAAGTGCCGCGGCACAGGGGTTGAGAATCACTGATATAGGGTATATCAATCCGCATATATGATCTATAAAATTAACAATTTTGTTTTTATTTCCAATTTCCCATTTAAAATTTAGACGAACAACTATAATTTATTACTAATCTATAATGGTTATTATTGTAAAATTTAAAAAAGCTATTAAAAAATGTAAAGTTTATAAAACGTATTTATAAATAAAAAATAAAAGAATTACATGTTGTGATTTGTTGTACATAATTATGAATAAATTTCTATGAATAAATAATTAAGTTAAAATTAATTAAATTTTTAAGAAATAAATTAATTAAATTATAATCAATGTTACTGTTTAAAAGGCGCCATTGGGTGTGTGGGTAGCGAACCTGCCTCACATTCACAAGGTCCCGGGTTCTAATCTTGGGCCTGGCAAGGGAATTTCCCTAGCTGGGGTCTATGGGACGGAGTCAACCCATGCCTCCGGGAACAACATTGGGGAAAAGCTACTTGATAGCGCCTCCGATCAAGAAAATCAAGATAAAGGTTGAGAGGACCCGTTCTACTGATCATAGGACAACTCATTGATATAACCGACTTGATAGGCGTTGTCCTTGCGTAGGACGTACAAAGTCAGAGGTTTTTTGTTTTTTTTATGTTACTCTTTAAATTTTTATTTTCTTTTTTTTAAAGATTTTTTTTAATCTGGAACTGCAACGACATATTTTAATGGATAAAATTAATTTAAATACTATACTAAGTCAAAAATAGTAGGTTAAATTGAAGGAAAAATAATTAAAAGGGGGGACAATTTTTTAAATATCAAAATAATCTTTTCTTGGGCAGAGTGTTTTCAATATGAACAAAAATCGTACATATATACTTATAATTTATTTGTTGTGGATATATATAGAGATTTATTTGAATATATATATGAATATATAAATGGAAAAAACATAAGCAATTTCAATTCTAATCGACAGGATATTCAAATTAAAGTTGACCTTATTTCTTATTATTCATTGTATTTATCATTTAAGTTTAAATTGATGGAAAGATGATCGTCGTTTCAATTGAGATCGAAACAACAGTGGAAGACAGAAGAGAGAAGGGGGGAGGGGGGGGGAGGAGAAGAGAAGAGGTGGAGGAGGAAAGGGGATTTTAGAGTTATTTTTTAATAGAATGTCGTTTCCTGTTTTTCGGACATCTGACGGCAAACTCTTCTGTTGTTGTTGTTGGTTTAATAATGACAATGATGATGGTGATCTCATCAGTCATCGAATTTGTTCCTTTGCAGCTGCTTGGTTCATCTTATTCTACCTCTCACATTCTCATTGGATATATTTCTCTTTGGTTTAGCTTGAATCCTACGTTATTATTATTATTATTATTATTATTATTATTTTCTTCAATTTCATTCATTTATCGTTCATTTGAAGATGAAATGAGTCAGAAACTTAAAGATTGAGAGTGATTAAGGTGGGAGAGATGTTATATTTTCTAATTTATTAATTTAAATTGAAATATAGACATAAATTATCAAATGATACTGTTCAAAGATCGTAGATAAACTTTTGATCTTTCACTCGTTCACTCTTATTACATATCATTCAATAAAAAAATATAATCATTTATTTTATTATTAATAATAATTTTAAATCATTCATATATATATTTATTTATTTATTTAAAATAAATAAATAATAATTTGATTCAATTCTCTCTCCTCTAATGTTATTATTATGATTAATATTTTATTTTTTTTATTTCGTTTTATAATAAGACATGATTAAATACAATTAGTGTGTGTGTATGTCTCATCATTTTCGGTATTTGTTAAGGAATTCGATTTTAACTACTGATAATTTCCTCTATTAATGACTTAAAATTCCAGACGGTCGAATTAATTGCAATTCATTAAAAGTTGAATTAAAGAGTTTTTAGTTTCTTTTTGGTGCGTTCAAAATAATAATAAATTTCTTCCTAGTGAATTTAAATTGTAGTTTTGTTTTCAATTTGCACGATGGGGAAATGAAGAAACCACAATTGAAAATAGTATAAGTTTAAATAAGGTTGAAAAGAAAAAAAGAAGACGATAGTAAAACTGCGGTGGGTGAAGGAATGGAGGAGGGGGGGGGGCGGAAGAAAAGTGAGAAAGAGAAGAGTAGAGAGAAGTATTAATAAAAACATTTATATATTAAAAATGACACAAATCAATTAATTATATGTTTTTCTAAAATAATCTATACAGTCTAAATACATTTTTTAAAAAAATCATATTTATTAATAAAAATACGAATTATAAAAAAATGACATTTAGTAAAATTATTTTCTCTTAATTTAATGAATTATTTAATTAATTTAATTATTCGTTAATTAGTAGATATTAAATTATTGAATCTTTGGTGGTTGTTTTTATTTATAAGGGAATTTTGTAAATAAAACAACATATTGATATTTGTTATTGTAAATTTATTCAAAAAATACAAAAAATATACACAACGTTTCGAGTGACTTTCACTGGACGCTCGAACAGTGCAGTCACTTGATAACGATTGCAGAAGTAACAATCGAAACGTTGTGTATATTTTTTTGTATTTTTTGAAAAAATTTACAATAACAAATATCAATATGTGGTTTTATTTACAAAATTCCCTTATAAATATTCGTTAATTAATTCATTAAATTGATAAAAATGCAATTGTCTTTATTATATGTATTTATATTTTTTATTAAGACTAATCTAATTTTTCTTTCACATTGATCTAAGAGTTAAATATATGATGAATACAATAGAAGCAGTAGCCCTTTTGGCAATTCTTAATGAAAATGTTTAAATTTAATTTAGAAAATAAATCCGTCTATAGATTGTATATATTATTATAAATGTATTAATGCCGAAATGTGAAATTTAATTGTATTTTTTGGGAATTAGAATGAGAGCAGATTCTATATGAATGAAACAGAACGAGAGAGAGAGAGAGAGAGAGAAAGAAAGGGCGGTAAAAGGGATATTTAAATAAGTTAACTCCAAACAACAAGAAAGGGACTGACTGACATATTCACTCTAGTAAAAAGATTTTCCCCAGTTAAACAAAACATTATATAATAATAATAATAATAATTATTATTATTATTCATTTTGTTTAAAATAAGCTGGACAAAGGGTGGTGGAAAGAAGGTGAGGGGAGGGGGTGGGCTTGACGTCACCGAGACGAAAAGCCGGCCCCTTCAAGGGTCAGCGGCTAATTCATAATATTATATATTCTATTGACTTGGGTTAAGTCTAAGTCAGAGGGTTGCAAGTGAGTGGGTGGGTGGGTGAGTTAAAATAAATAAAGAGATTTGCAAATAAGCAGTAAAAGGAACAATAACAGTAGCCAGCCAGGGCACCGACAAGTGCCCTTTTACTTTTCACTCAATCTTGAAAGTTGTTTCAACTAGGCAGCACCAGCTAATGTCAATATACGGGAATTTATTTATTTATTTATTTTTTTTAATATTTTTTTTCACCCCACTTTCTCTCTCCCCCGCATATAAAGCTCGAAGGTAGAGACTCTATATGGGTAGTTGTCGGTTAGTGGAAGGGGGGAAATGGGAGGAAGAGGGGTGAGTGTAGGGAGATTCGTTTTTCTCTTTTGGCTTTAATTAAATTCTATTGTGCAATGTTTGAATTATATATTATATTAAGAGTTGGACTGTATTTGTGAGTAGGAAAATGGCCTTAAATGTTGGATATTATATGTGAATAGACGTGGAACTAAATTTTGATAAAAGACAAAGTCGAATAAATATTTATTTTCTAAGCCAAGGATTTTTAATAATAAATTGATATTTTCATGGGTAACACAAAGCCCTTTTTAAATTTTAAGATTAACGCAAAGGGTCAAGCTGAGATTTTACTTGGAGATGGGGGGGGGTTCCACACAATAAATGTATTAAAAAAGTAGTCCTATTTGTTATATAATTATACGATAAAGAATGTTTTGTTTACTTTTAAAAAATTTCTTAATTGAATCCACTGAGAATTTTCATGCTCATCCCATCTGCCATCACAATTAATCGAATCTTTCTTTTTGGATTATTAAGTATACCTAAAAAATAAAAATGAATGAATAATATAATATAATAATACCTACTAATCAGATTTACTTATATTTAATTTATAAAACGTAAACTTTAATGAAAAAAAAATCTGGAGTGTCTCCACTCGACTATCTCGCAAATTTGAATTGGATTAATTAACATATAAGTACCGGGACCCCGAGCCTCGGCTCGGTACTTAAGTTAAAAAAAATGATTCATTATTATTGGATTTGGCTGGTAATATTAATACCTGGGACACCGAGCTCTCGCTCTACCCTTTAAAAAATATTGATACACAATTCTTTAATTATTTATTACAATTATTAAATGTTACACATTTGCATCAATCTGATTAAAATTAATGAACTTGTGCTCCTCAATAATACATAAATATATAATATATAGGTACATATATTTTTTTTCTATAGTGTTTTTTTGAAAAACTGTTTAGCGCCCCAAGTGGTTATAAAACAAACTAAAGACAAAAAAACGTGCTTTGCAGCTTTTCGGAATTAAAAAAGCAAAATTGGCAGTCGTGTGACTGGCCGACAGAAGTGAAAACTTCTGCGTAAGAAATTTTAAAACAGACGAAATTCGCGCTATTTCACGAGAAAGATGAATTTCATATGCATGTATATATATATAACTTATATATTATTTTAAACATATATTTTAAACAAATTTGTAACTTATATTTATATATATATAAATACACAACTTTGTTTAAAATATTGCAATACGAACTGTTTTATAATTCTTATCTCTAACATAAAATATATATTTATTATGTGAAGTTCATTTCGTATAATTTTGATTATATATGTATATATGAAATGAACTTTACATAATAAATATATATTTATATGTTAGAGATAATTTATAAAACAGTTCTAATGACAATTCAAATTTCGCGCTCTGTTATAAGAAATTTGAAAGCAGACGTAATGTGCTAGCTTCATGGTGTTGGTCACGATCACGCGAGTTCTATACTTTTTCCCCATCCCGCAAAAGTGCTCAACGCCGCTAAAGAAGTTTTCACTTCAAAAATTATTTAATATTTGGAAATATATCTGACTTATAGAAAAAATGAATATTAATTAAAGAAAGAAATAGTTTTTAAAATATCCTGAATAATATGTAACAATTTTCAAGATAGAAATTTATTACAATATTACAATTATTAACTGTTGCATCATTGCATCAATCTGATTAAAATGAATGGAACTTCGGGTACTCAATAATAATAAATAAAATAATATTAATAAATATATTAAATAATATTTTATTGAAAAAATATTAAAAATTATAAAACTATCTAAAACTTAATTAATAAAAGAACAATGAATAAATAAATATAGAATAGTAATTTATTAAAAAGTAAACAATAGATAAAAAGAAAAAAAAATAACAAAATCATTATTTTCATTTTTAAATAACGATTCACCCGGCGAGTTTCGAACCGACGAAATCCACTCGTTAAAACATCAGTCCAACCGCTGGACTATATGTATTTAGATAAAAAATTGTCATTTTTTTACTGTCTTAGCAGGCAGTATTAAAAATTTTGACGTTTTCCATATATAATTTTCAATTAAGAAATTAATAATGAAGCTGTATGTTTCAAGAGATATCATCAATAAAACTTAATTTTTCTTTATAAATACTATATCTAGTGTGAATTTGAAAAAAATCGTTAGAGCGGTTTTTGAGAACCAATATATATAGATAAATACATATATACAATTTTAGCTAGCATAATAAGATAAGATATATTGAAATTAATTCTAATTAATTATATACAAATTATAAATTAAAATTAATAAATAATATGTATTAAACCAGCGCGTGTTTGACTCTTTGTTGATGACACCACGTCACGTACTGGCGCGTGATTGGGAGTCAATGGGTTGAAAAATTGAAAAAATTAATTCTGGTACTTTAAGTGATTCAATCAATTCTATATCTTTATTTCTACGGTCTGTTTAGAGAGAAAAAAAATAAAAACGTGGTAGGTAATGGTCCTCTTCCGAATGAACGACATTTCTCAAAAGTTGATAGAAAACTACGAATTTTGAATAATTCTCGTATACCAAATTTCATTATTCTAGCTCAAACCGTTTTACATAATCTTGTCTGCATACATACAGACATACACACAGAGAGACATTTTTCTCAACCTTAGTGAAAATGATTCAGGAACCTTCAATAGTCGATAGAAAACTAAGAATTTTGAAGTGCCCTGGTATCAAATTTCATTATTCTAGCTCAAACCGTTTTTTCGTAATCTTCTCTACACACACAGAGAAATCCTTCTCAACCTTAGTGAAAATGACTCAGGGACCTTCAAAACGTATAAAAACATCAAAATCTCGTCTTCGAAAATTTTCGAAATCGCAATATTATCTTCAGTGAGATAGTATAAAGAATAAATAAAGAAACTTTTTAATTATTTATAAAGATAAGTTTTATATAAATTGTAATTTAAATCAAATTATTTACTATAATGTTATTATATTATACACTTGATATATGTATAATAAATAATAATAATAATAATAAATAGCAAATAAAGTCAAAAGATAATGAAGGAAATTCAAATACTAATTTTCAACAGAAAATGAATTATAAGGTATTTAACGGATGTTTCATCATCAGTAGAAAATAAAATTGAATAGGAAAATAGAAAATGACTGGTGCCCTAAAGGGAAGGGAAGGAGGGTGAGGTCTTTGAGGGCCGAAGGAAGTTGTTTCTTTTTTTTCATTGCAACGTAATCGGGGTGGACTTCCGTGGATGCTTCGTGAACACTTTGAGTCACTAATTGGCAACACTCAAAAGAGTAAAACTGACATAGTCATTCATTCATTCATTTATATATATATATATATATATATATGTTTATATATGTATATATAATAAATAAAATAACAACGAAATCAATCATAATCAACATTTGTTATTAAATTATTCAATTCAGTAGTTTAGGATTATCATTTTGACATAGTATAGGGCGTTGGGGTCGTCGTCGAGGTCACTTATAAAGTCTATTTTCTTTTGTCAACCTGGAATTTGTCATTCACTGATGCGGAACACCCCCCACCCACCGTTGATGATGATAGACCTACAGAGACAATTACCCCACAAACCATTCGTATAAGTTGGGAAAAAATATTTATTTCATATTAATTTATAATATAGTAAATACTTCCACTCTCTTCCTGTCCTTTCAAACGGCTCAATTAAATTTTAGATTGTCTCCACCCCACTCCTCTCTTTCCCTTCTCCCAGAAGAACATTTATTCAATTTTTAAAATTATCTATTTTTATTTTAGTATATCGAAAGCAAACAAATTCGAACAATAGGATAAAAGATATATATTAGTATATATTAGATATTTTTTTTCTATTATTCTTATTGTAATTAAATTTTAGATTAACCATATTATATTTTTGCTGAAACGTTGGTTTTATCTCCAAATCAATTAGTTTTCATTTAACTGGGATTTTCACAATTTTTAAATTGCAGCTAGGAAATTGACACGTATAGATAAAAAGAATAATGTTTTATATGTAATATATTTATTTAAAGAAAGATAATAAAACTAAAACAAAAATTCAGCAGATTTGTAGTCAACCCTGGTAAAATGCTTCCACACTTCACTCTTAGGCGGAGACATGTTTTATATATTAATATTATATATTTATAATATATATATTTTATATATTAAAATTTATATATTAAGATTGAACGGGCGTGTTTAGAACGGAAGGTCTCAACTCTCAACGAAATGACCAAATGACCAAATGGCCGAAATAGCGTCGGCTTGTCGTCTGCTTGGCTCAAAGATCAGGAGAAGAGAGAGGACATTCCGCTGTTTTCTTGTCGGTTCAGGTGGTGGCTGCTAGGTGCGCTGAGTACCATTCGATACTTTTTTCCGATACCAGTGGTATGGGTATCGATGCTGTACTAGTATTGGAAGTTAAAGAATCGAATAGATATATCGATAGTATCGATATTTTTTAGTGTTCCTAGGTAAAGTAGAACCTCGATAACTCAAACCTCGGTAACTTAAAAACCTCTATAACTTGAAAAATTATATGTTCCTTTCCCATCAGAGCCAAAAACCTCAACAACTTGAAATACGCAACCTCGATAACTTAAATAAGTAATCTCTGTATTGGGCCTCAGAAGCTGAAATCTTGAAGAAACAAGAATCAGGAGAAAGTCTTCAATGTAAAAGAAGAAAAATTGCTGAATTCCCTAATTTAGAACAAACATGTTTGTTTACGTGGTTCAAACATTGTCGAAACAAAAACATCAGTGTTAGTGGACCCATACTAAAAGAAAAAGCTGAAGAGTTCGCTTATTCGCTGAAAATCAAAAATTTTAAAGCCAGCAATGGCTGGTTAGAGAATTTTAACATGATTTAACCTTTAAAACATGTTATTAACCTATCCGCCTATCCCTAACATAGACCCTTGATAACTTAAAACCTCTATAACTTTCCCTTGAACTTATCTACTGTATAATGATATTCGCGATCAGACTTCCAACTTTTTTTTAAAAATTTCCAATTTGTCTCTTAAAAAAAAAAATGATTTTCAGAATTTTAAACATTTCCGACTATTATACGAAATAAATCTACGTTTCTATGAATATTGATTATTTTTTGCGGCCCGCGTAAAGTTAAACCTTGTTTGTTTGGCCCAAGTATACCTATGAGTTTGACATAGAGTAATATAGAATCTCTTAGCGAGATTAGATTTGCTCTAATGTTGTCCAATTTGACCTTAATCCGCATTAATATTCTCCTCAGATTAGAAAAAAAAACGTATAAGTTAAGTCCTATCCCAGTCATCCATCCATCTCTATCATCCAAGTTGCATTTATTTAAATTTTGTATGGTTGCGGGGAGACCAAATAAGTTTTAAAAGTTAGTTTTAGTTTTACAAATGAAATAAATGAAAACTTATTACATACAGACTTTCAATCAAATAATACCTATTAATTCGGGGGTAGAGAGGGCAGAATCTCCTGTAGAGGTGCCAAGAGCGCCAAAGGCATATTAAACAGCTAATATATACATATACTAGCCGTTCCTGTCGGTGGCATACAACTTTTCTTAGAATATAAAATTATTATTTATTAAAATCGCCGTAATATTATTTTTTCAATATTTAATAATAACAAAACAAAATTTTAAAAAAATGAGGTTAGTAACAAATTAATAAATTTTGATATTTCTTTTTATGTTTATTATTTTTAATAAATTCTCTTTGATGATGTGATATTAATAAAAAGATAATATTAATATCAAATTGTATATAAATTTAAAAATATTAAATTTTATTTTAAATTCTAAAAAAATTGTATATTACAAAATTCTAAAATTTTTATCTAATTTAATAATATTACAGACATCACATGCAAGAAAAATTATATATAGGTATTTATATATAATTACAATTACAAATAAGCTGGAGTCTCTCCACTCGACTATCTCGCAATTTGAATTGGATTAAATAACATAATATATTATATTTAAATTAAATTTAATTAATTATAAATTATAATTAATAAATAATATTTATTAAACCAGCGCGTGGTTGGCTCTTTGTTGATGGAACCACGTCACGTGTTAGCGCGTGATTTGCAGTGTTAACAAATTAATTCCGGTACTTTCAGCGATTCAATCAAGCTGAAATTCTATATATAGCAGTTTTATACAATTTTTAATCATGAGATTACCACACCAAAGGAGATTTTTTTATATATCACCACGAATCATGCACTTTGTATTGGTTTTATCCTCGAGAAAAATCATATTTATTAGTTTTTTCTTGATTTAAAATTATATGACGTCATCCAGCCATTCATGACGTCACAGCCTGGTCTTGCATATATATTATAAATAAAATAAAATTAAAAATGTTTATATTTATTATTTATGTATCCATATCTGTTTTTTATTACATTAATAGATATATTAAAATTATTTGAAATTGTTTCTGTAGCTGGAAATTAATTTATTTCAAACAGTCGGTCGGTTCGGACCTGGCCACAGGTCAACTTATTAATTATGTGAAAAACTATCAAAGATATATCTTTATTTTTACGGTCAGTTTAGAGGAAAAAAAATTAAAACGTTGTTGGTAATGACCCTCTTCCGGTTGAGCTAAATTTCTCAAAAATCGATAGAAAACTACGAATTTTGAATAATTCCCGTATACCAAATTCCATGATTCTCGCTCAAAGCGTTTTTGCGTAATCTTGTCTACATAGTATACACATAGACACACAGACATTTTTCTCAACCTTAGTGAAAATGATTCAAGAACCTTCAAAACATATAAAAACATCAAAATCTCGACATCGAAAATTCTCGTGAACGCAATACTATACCAAAGTAAAAAGGTTAACTCTTTTTGGGACCATTTTTTCAATATAGTAAACTTTTACATTTATCTTTTTATTTGTGTGCCGCCAAATTTTTAAACCGTTAAAAGTATGCCGCGGTAAAAAAAAAGGTTGAGAATCACTGGTGTACAGATTTGTTTTTATATAAGAAGATTCTATCTATTATTTAGTATATAATTTAATGATCGAAATTTTTATTTATTTATTTATTTTTGCCTAATGTCAAATAAACAAAGGTAAGATCATTCCGTTAATTCTACTTCCTGATAAACGACTATGATTAAATGTATGAATGTGCCTGCCTTCAATATCAATTGCATGTCTCATTTTTCAATCTATAGAATTAAAAAGAAGAAAAAAAAAATTCCTTCTATTTCTGAATTCCAAATAATAGATTGCTATTGTATTGAGTTCTTCGCCCCTTCCTCTCCCTCTATAAAATTAGTCTAATTATTTCTAATCTAAATAGAAAAAGAAATAAATAAATAAAATTGACTTTGAGAAAAAAAGAAAGAATTGTCAAATAGCAATCTGTTTAGCTTTTTCTTATTGTATTCTCATTTTTTTTTTCTAATTCAATATCCTTTTATTCTTTTCATTATTTGATTTAATAGACAGTAATTTTTATATTCGGAAAATAATCATCATCATACAGGATATTTTTCTTTAAAGTTAAATGAACTTCATAAATTTAGTTTAAACTTTGTTTGATTTTTATTTTCATTTTTCTCTAATACTAGTTTATTTAAACTCAATAATTATAATATAATATATAGATTGTGTTTGTTTTATTTAAATCTATTGAAAACATACTTTTTAAGTAATTCATGTTAAAATAACATAAAAATTATAATAATTTGAGTTGATAGAAAATTTAAAATATGAAATGGAAATAATATCTACAAGGTAATCACAAAAATGTTGTACTCAATTTCAGTTCTGTTATTGTATTATTTTTATTTTGAAAATTTTATCTGTTTGTAGAATGATGATAAAATTTATTGATAATGTTTATGGTATTTAATATAACCTCAAAAATGTTTGAATAACATTTATACCAGGGTTTCCCAACCTTTTATCTACATCAAGTCTTTTTAAACTTTCTTCTAGATAGATTCCTATTTTTATAAATAGGTACAAGACCGAATAAAGGGGCGGGAAAGTCGGTCAACCTCCCGGGCGCCAAGTTTTGAGGGGCGCCGATATAAAAATAAAAATATTTTCATATTCAGTATTTTTTTTAAATTTTATTAATTAAAATGGATTATTTTCCATGTAACATTTTTCTTTATTAGATTGTTTATTCTTTAATAATATCAAAAAAAGTCATAACACTAATTATTTTATTATTTTCAATATACCTAAATTAAATAATTTTAATATTATTTTTAAAAAAACTATTTGTACATATAGTCAGAAAAAATGAGATATTTAATAAAATAACTTTCAGAGATCCCCACAATCAAAATTAAAAGTTAAAAAACCTGGCTAAAAATTTTCAGTGGTATATTAAAATTATCCTATATAATAAATAATTAACATCTGGAATCTCTCACGACACACTAATATGCCGCAGCACACACACTAAGACACACGACCCTGGTTTATAATGTATACAATTCATTGAACTCATTTAAACTGTAATATTATAATTTCTTTGTACATTTAAATTAGTGAAGAGTAACACGTAAACAATAATAAATATTTTCCACTTCTACGTAAAAAACGATCGAATTGTGTGATTTTTCGAAAATGGAGATAACATTTATAAAAATATTAAACTTAATAATTTGGTAAGTTTAGTATATAAAGACATCTTTTATAACACATAGATTAGAAAATAAGATAAAATTGTGTTATAATTTTGAATTAGCCAATTATAAAGCTATTTTGACTTTTATTATTACTAGTATTATTATTTTCTTTTTTGGATATAATAATTTAATATAACGGGAAAACAAATTTTTTAAAAATTTCAATTTTAATTTATTAATTCTTTAAAAAAATGTAATATTAGTTTCTATATATTATAGAAATATAAATTTCATTTCTATTGATATAATCTTAACAATTTTGTTATTATTTATTTTTAAAGAAATTCAATTCTCCCTTTTCCACCCAAACCACCGAAACTTAATGGATTATTTCACTTAAATCGTCACCATTTTCTTTCTTTTGAGAAAAATCATTTCATTCAAAAACAAAAAAAAAAAAAACAATTCCACGATCGTTTATCTCATTTTTCTTTTGGCAAACCAGCCATTGCCTTCCTTTTATTTTGCTTGTCTCGGAATTTTTTTATTTTTTTTTGTTATCTTTACTTTTTCCCTCAATCGCTCTTTAATCTTCGGTATCTAAATTTATTATTTTTTTTTTTGCCCTTGAATTGACTCATTATTCAAATGAATAAATGAAACAAAGAATAGAAGATTTACAACCCTTTTTCGTACAGATCCCCCCCTTTCCCACCCTCACCGCCTCTCTCTCTTTCTATTCTCCCCCAAAGCTGCAATCAACCCTTTAAGACTATATTAATCGACTTTTTAGTGAGAAATTCCAACTCGCCTTCACTCTAACCCTTTTTATTTTTTTTATTTTATTTAAGGATAGGAGATTTCCTATTCCCATTTAAAGCCCCCCCTTCCCTACCACCTCCTTTTAGACTTAAGATTTAAGACATATTCTCTGTTGCAACTCCTTCTCTCCTCCCAACCCCGCTTTTTCTTTAGATTTATCGAATCAAAGGGTTATTTAGTACTTTTTTTAATTAAAAAAAATACAATCTGCATCCGAATGATTTAATGATGCATTTAAGAAGTGCGGGAAGGGGTGAGGAGGTAAAGGACGACGTGGGGGGTGTAAAGGGTAGAATGGCGTCCTCCTTTTGATAAATAAATTATAATAACATTTAATTGAATCATTAAATAAAAAGGGTGGGTAGAGCGACTAAATAGATTTCGTTTTTCAATTAAACCTACCAGATAAACTTCCCTTAATCAACCAGGGGGAAAATTGGGAGGAGGGAGGAGGATTGTTTGGAGTAGATAAATGATCTTATCTAAGATTTCAAAAAAAAAAAAACATTAAATTATTTTATTTTTAATTTAGACTTTTAGCCCCTTCAAGGAATCAAACGTTATTTTATTTAAAACTTAAAAACTAAGAAAATAAATAACCCTACTAAACTTCTTTTTATATGTAATTCAATTTAATAATATCATTTTATCATTTTATTTAATTCCATTACACATAAATATGACAATGATATTGATGCTTGTTGACTTTAAAGAAGATAAAAAGGTGAATTTTATTGTATTTTCAATTGAGAAGAAAATTTCTTATGTTTTTTGAAAACTTGAATCGTTTTAATAAAAATGAAAATCTTTTTAAAAATACGTATGATACTTAATACAAATTTAACATTCTACTTTATGTTGTAAAAGAAAAAAAAATTTAAACTGTAAATTATAGAAAGTCTTATGATGGCTTTAAAATCGATTCATTGGTTTCTTCTTTCATAATAATTGTTGTGATGTGTCTCAATTAATAATATTTTAGTGATAAAAATCATAAAAATAATATTTATTATTTATTTAATAATATTTATTTGTATATTTTTTATTTAATTGGTTTGAATTGAGAAAAAAAACAATTTGACTGAGGGAATTAGAAGAGAATAGTAAATGGATGGAGGTGAGAGTTAAGAAATGTATAATAACTAAAATGTTTCAAAGGTTTTTATTATTGGTAATGTTGGAGATGACTAAAATAAATCGTGTTTCATGTCGAGTTTTAGTGATAAAAATCATAAAAATAATATTTTAATTGGTTTGAATTCCGATAAAAAAACTATTTGAGTGAGGGAATTAGAAGAGAATAAGAAATGGATGGAGATGAGATTTAAGAAATGTATAATAACTAAAAGATTTTTATTATTGGTAATGTTGGAGATGACTAAAATAAATCGTGTTTCATGTCGAGTTTGTTAGTGATTAACAATTCCAATTCACACAAATAAAAACCAACAACCTATCATTCATTTGTTCTCGGTATGTTTTGTTTTGTTTTGTTTTGTTTTGTTTTTTTTTATTTTATTTTAAATAGATTACAGTAGATGAGGAATTTTTATTGAGTTGACGTTGAGAGTGGGTGGAGATATTAGAGGAAGAGGAGGGTAGATGGGTGGGGGAGGGTATGAGGAGGTAATTTTTATTTTCACATTTGAAATATGAAATGATGGGAATCTCATGGCAATCAATTGACAAACGGAATGGAAATGAAAACATGTCGAAGCTTCACCAAACTAAACGATGATGAGAGAATTTCACGATTGCTATTTTATTGTTTCGTAAAGGATATTATTATTATTTTCATTTACTTTTCTTTCTTTCCTATTCGAATTATTATATATATATGTGATAATAATATCTAATTAATTGCGTATAATGGCGTTTAATTGTGGCCAGAAAAGTGATAATGATGCGCGGAAAAGGTGAAGTCGAGCAAAGACAGAGACAGACGGTTTGGTTCTAGAAGAAAGGTTCGGGTCCTCCACCTCATATATAAATTGGTTGACAATCGTCATCATTGCGTGACGTCAACTCAAAAGACGAGAGATCACTATCAAGTTCTTTGACATTACATTCTACTGTTTCCGGTCGCTTCCGTTCGTTCGATTTATCTATTCATCTTAATCATTAGAGAGAATATAATTTATAAAACCTTATCATATATATATATATATATTTCAATCCAAATGATAATAGATTTAGTGTTTTATTTTTTTTTTTTTTTTTTTTGAGAAAAAAGTAAAATTAATTTTATATCAGATTTAAAGACAATTACTACATATAAGAGAAATGAAAAAAGAAAATAAATGATTTTTATCTTTTTAAAATAAGGGATAAAAAATAAAGGTGAATAGGAATTAAATAATTATAAGAATTTTATATCTCTACTATACAACTGTATAGTATATATAAAATAAATAAATAATAAAAATATTTAACGTTTTCTGAATATTGAAAATATTGTAAATTTTTTTATTTCTTTGTAAAGAAATGAACTCTTGTCAGAATAATTATTTTTATTAATCATTATTTATATTATATATATTTAGGTGAAAATTACCTTAAATATATATATGTATACTAGCTGCTCCGAGCGCCTTCGGCGCTCTTCACACCTAGACGGGGGCTCCGCGAGTGTCCCTATTCTGAGCTATAACCATCTAACTCCTACCCTGTCCCATCTCTATAGTTTTTATATATGTTTATTTATGCAGAAAAAATTAATTGACATAATTATTAATTTAATAAAATTAAATTTAATAATAAAATTTAATTTAATAAAATAAAATTATTTAATAAAATATTAAAATAATAAAAATTAATAAATTTGTAAAAAAAATATATAATACTTAAAAAAAATGTGCCTTTGCGAGTTTCGAACTGAGAGTGCCAAGTCATAAGATAACGCCTTAGACGGTTCACCCATGAAGCAGTATTGTTTGCAAGTCCCCTATTAGAATTTATATACATGTCAAATTATCGTCACCAGCGCCTCTATGATCTAGCATTGTAACTAAACTAATTTTATTTAAATTCCACCCCCTAGACACACCTTACCAATTAGCGGTTTTATAAAGGAAGTCTGACATACCCTGAGACCTACTGAATATACATAAAAAATTTCATAAGAATCGGTCCAGCCGTTTCGGAGGAGTATTTTTTCAAAGTTTTGTGACACGAGAATTTTATATATAAGATATTAACATTTATATCAATTATATTATTCCTTTATTTAATTATTAAATATAAAAAATAATTCCGACTTATTTATTTTATATATAGTTTTTACTATCTCGCCAAAATTTTCGATGACGAGATTTTGATGTTTTTATACGTTTTGAAGGTCTCTTAATCATTTTCACAAAGGTTGAAAAAAATGTCTCTGCGTGTGTAGAGAAGATTAAGCAAAAACAGTTTGAGCTAGAATAATGAAATTTGGTATACGGGCATTATTCAATATTCGTAGTTTTCCCTCAACTATTGAGAAATATAGCCCATTCGAAAGAGGACCATTACCTACCACGTTTTCATTTTTTTTCCTCTAAAGAGACCGTAAAAATAAAGATATATCCTTGATAGTTTTTCCACATGATTAAAAATTGTATAAAACTGCTCTTTATAGAATTTCAGCTTGATTGAGTCACTTAAAGTACCGGAAATATTTTTTTAAATTTTTTAACTCCAGATTTTTTTTAAATTTTTGCTTATAACTTAAGTTCACTCTTTGCTAGCCCATAAATTTACAATTATAATATTATTTATTATAATTTAGTTATTTTAGCCATAAACAAAACGGGCTTCTCTAGTCTTCTGTTGGATCTGTGATTGATATATATTTTGATGTGATATTTATTTATTTATTTTATTAGTGAAAGAGATTAATTTGTTGGGTTTATGTTCTCTTGGAAATTCATTGATCGATCTTTTGATTATATTAAATGTTTTATTATATATAATAAACATTTGTGTATATTTAATAATAGAAGGTAGCAATTATGAAAGATTGATTAATTTAATACACTTTTAAATATTATCAGTAAAATACATCACTAAATTACTAAAAAAGTAAAAATTAAAAAATTATATTTTCTCGGATAAAAATTTTGTTTGAGAGCCGATAAACATAAAATCAATTTAGATTTCAAGTTTCACATAATATAAGAAACAATTTTCAAGTGGTATACGAGAGCAGGTCAATAAGTCAGTGACTTTTTGAATTTACCGTCACTTAAATGAAATGGTAACACTCCTCCTATCAGCAGGCAACTATCAACTGACTCCTGTCGAAATTGGAACCAGCTGGATTTTTTTAGTTTTTGTTTGACATTCACTAAAAGCAAGCTATTTCGTGTTTTGAGAAGAAAATGGAAAAAGTGAATTTCAATGAAAATTCATTAATTGGCATAAGAATTGCTCGCTCATCTGCCCTATTCACTGAATTTAGCTCCGACTGACTATTTCTTGTTTCCAAACGTGAAGAAAGGACTCGGCAGAAAAAGATTTTACTTCAACGAGATGAAATCATTTCACAAACAAATAACTATTTTGACGTCCACGACAAATCTTATTTTTTGAAAGGGTTAAATTCAAAAAGTCATAGACTTATTGACCTACCATCGTATCTACAAAATAATGGAATTGGAAAACGAACAAATATACTATAGATTAAATAATAAATAATATTTTAGATTATATATATTATATATAGATTAAATAATATTTTTTATTAATATATTAAACATATACATACAAGTATATTATTTTAGTTAACATTTTATTACGAAATTTTATATAAAATCAAATTTTTATTTTTATAAATTTAAACACAATATATTAATATTAATATTAATTAATTAGATTTAAAAATTATTTTCCCTGGCCTTTAAAATTATTTATTGAATTATTTTAGTAATAAATAAAGCAGTTTTATCTACTTTGTTTTTATCATGGTTTCTTATCATTTTTAGATATTTACCATTTAATTTTTAATTAAATAAAAATGTTGAATATATATAATAAAAGAAATTAGGTTTATTTTTTTTAAAATATTATTCCACAAAATTTGTTTGTGTATATATATATATATATATATATTATATTTCTACTTATATGATCTATGTTATAAACAAGAAAATATTATAGAGAATTATTTTAATTAAATAAACCCTAAAGAAAGGGTGGATATAAATAATACGTTATTAATCTGATGTTCTAATTATATGAGAATGTAACAAATAATAAATAAAACATAAATTAAAAAATAAACATTAACATTTAAAGTTAATTAATTAAATTGAAAATTTAATATTATTCTAATCAATAAATGATAAATAAGAAAAAAAACAGTTTGGTAACCCTTCTGATCTATTATATATATATATATATATATATATATCAAGAGAGATTCTTACATGGAAAACCTGAATAATATGAGATTAAAGAGAATAGTAATTTAAATAAATTCCACTCAAATTAATATTTTCTAGAAAGAAAATAAAGAAGGCGTCTTTGGGTGTGTGGGTAGCGAACCTGCCTCACATTCACAAGGTCCCGGGTTCAAGTCCCGGGCATGTCAAGGGAATTTCCCTAGCTGGGGTCTATGGTCTATGGGACGGAGTCAACCCAGCCTCCGGGAACAACATTGGGGAAAAGCTACTTGATAGCGCCTCCGATCAAGAAAATCAAGGTAAAGGTTAAGAGGACCCGTTCTACTGATCATAGGACACCTCATTGATATAACCGACTTGATAGGCGTTGTCCTTGCGTAGGACGTACAAAGTCAGAGGTTTTTTTTATTTTTTTAGAAAGAAAATAAATTTAATTGAATTCGTTTTAAATTTTTATCGGTTCTTATGAATGATAAATAAATTTATGTCAATTATTTGCTAATCATGTAAATTTAATTGAAAAAAAAAATCTTAAAAAATATAGAAAAAATTAAATTAAAAATTAAATTAAATTAAATACTTAATAAACAAAAAAAAAAAAAAAAATTATAATAAGAAAATATATGATATGATTTGAAAATGAGTATAAAAGATTGATCTCTCTTTTCCTTTTTTTTCATAGTCTTGTTAATATTAAATGGAAATCCAGATCGAATCATTAATAAAAATCATTTGATTCATCTATTATTCTTAAGTCAGAAGATATTTTTAACTCTCTTCGCATCTTTAAGAGATTAACTAACTAACAGTTTCATCTGAATAAAACACACTCTCTTTTTTTATATAATATAGATAGTATTTTTTTCTTTGTAGTGAATATTTATGTTTCGACGTCATGTTTAACTTTAAACAAGTTGTTGTCTTTTTTTATTTTTGTTATAAATATTTTATGTATAGTCAACAACAAACAATTTTGTTTAAAAGACCAAGATATGGTTCATTTAAAAAGAGATTTTTCGTAGTAGTTTTCTATAGATAGAAAAAAAAAATAAAAGATTATGATTATTGGAAATAAATCTTACCTACATATCCAAATATGATATAATGTCAATTTATTTATTTTAATATATATATATTTAATTTATTTGAATTATAAAGAATAAAGATTTAAAAAAAAATTGTTTATAAAAAAACGGGAAGCTTCAGGGATTTGAATGAAACTTTGCCAGTGGATTCCTTTTTTAATTCTAAAGAAACTTTCTTTATACAATATTTCCCGGTCACTTCTAGTCTCTACTAGATAAAAAATTTTAAGTTTGACACATTAGCTGGTTATGAAGTATGGAAATGTGAATTTTAGTTTAATTTTAAAATTATAAACAAGAAAATTTGTATCGAGAATTTTAAAATTTGTTTTTGAGAGAGAGAGAGAAAGTAAAGAATAAACCATTGAAATATTATATTTCTATTCATCATTTTAGAATCAAAACTCTAATGAAATTTAATAAAACATTAAAATATATATAAAATATTTATAAATTATTAAAATTTAATTTATCTTTTTTTTTAAGTAAATTTGTATATTAAAATCATTCAATTCTTGATAATGTTCTTTGGATGATTTTTTTTTTTTTGAAAATATTAAAAAAGAATAGAGATCATATATTATTATTATTAATATTATTAATATCATAAAATCTAAAAAAAAACTTTGTTTATAATATAATACCTCAAAAAAAAAATCACTCCCTTTAAGTAAAAAAAGCCAATATTAATATTAAAAAAGCAAAAATAAAAAAAAAATCTAAAGGATTTCCAGAATAAGAGACCTCCATAGAGGGATTGTGTCTGTGTGCTTTATTTTTAATAACGTCAAGCATTACATAATTAAAAAAAAAGAGTGTATCTGTAAAAAAATATGATAAAAAGTTCAAAGAGTGAAAGAGAAAGAGAGAGAGATTTAAGACCTCGATCAGTAGACACGTGTATTTTTTTTTAATATTTTATTAAAATAATATTAAAAATTATTATTATTATTATTAATAATAATAATAATCGGCAAATGCGTTGACAGTGGTGTTGTATGGTGGTGGTGGTAGAGTGAATGAGAAAACTCGGCTTATAATATGAAACCAAATTAGATTGAATAAAAATGAATGATCTATATTTACTTATTGTATTTATCAAACAATTTTATATAAAATAATTTTTAGAGAAAAATTAATATATATATATATGAATATAACAAAATTTAAAATATGATTATATTATTAGAATAATTTAAAAAAAAAATTATATTAATATTAATATTATTAATAAAAATTAATATTTAATTAATATATTAATTAAAATGAAATAATAATAATCACATCCTTTAAATATTATAAATATTCATAATAAAATAAAATCAAAATCAAAATTAATAAGTCATATGTGATATCGTATGAATACTTATTTATAAATCCAATGTTTATTTGTTAAGTTTAACATACTGGAACATAATCCATTATTCAGAGTTCAGAGTGTTACAGAAAATTACACGTATCGCACTGAAACTCTGGTTCATTTTGAATTTAATTAGTGCAGCACTTTATATTCGAATATGCAAAACTTAAAATATAACTTTCTTAATAACTAATTTCATGATTTTTATTAAAAAATCATTATTTATTTAATTATTTTTATATTTAATAAATAATAAATATATTAAGTATATATATTTAAAATGTATGTGTATTTTTTTTAATGATAGGATATATACTTGAGTCAAATGGAGAAATGAATAACAAATAAGCTGGAGTGTCTCCACTCGACTATCTCGCAATTTGAATTCGATTAAATAACATAATATATTATATTTAAATTAAATTAAATTAATTAAATTATAAATTAAAATTAATAAATAATATTTATTAAACTAGCGCGTGTTTGGCTCTTTGTTGATGGCACCACTTCACGTGCTAGCGCGTGATTTGCAGTGTTAAAAAAATTAATTTCGGTACTTTCAGCGATTCAATCATGCTGAAATTCCATATATAGAAGTTTTATACAATTTTTAATAATGTGAAAAACTATTAAACATATATCTTTATTTTTACGGTCTGTTTAGAGCAGGTATTCTTAAAGTGGGCGCTACCGCCCCCTCGAGGTCGGTGGAGTGATGATGGTCTCAAGGTGCATTTAAAGAAAATTACTTCTATATTACTTTTCTATTCTGAGATCAATAAATAGATACATAAATTCAATGTTTCTAATTTATACCTTTGTTATTAAAATTAAAAAAAGTTAATTTCCAAGGGGGCGATGAGTAAATTTTTTTCTGGAAAGGGGGCGCTTGGCCAAATAAGTTTGGGAACCACTGGTGGACAAGCCGAAACAAAATATAATATTTTTGAGCCTGACTGATCACCTGGGCCACTAGTGAAGGAGTTAAAAAAAAGGAATTCTAAACTCTCTAACACGGGTTGGAATAAAGTTAGTTGGGAAAGGAACCCTGAAACAAATTTCACCGAAAGAAAACAGTACGTTTGACTATCAGTGCTTAGGCGTTTCGTCTGGATAACCTGATCAGAAAGGAAGTAAACGAGTTAAATAAATGAAAATATCCAATCCATATTCACATGGATCTGCAAATGAAAAGTTGGGTTCACTTTTTTACAAATAAAAGAAAAAAGGTTTGTTGTCACGTTATAATATTTAATGAAAATAAATTAATATAAAGTAAAAATAAAAAATGAAATTAATATGAGGAATAAATGCTAGCTAGTGCTCAGCTAAACAAAACAAGTTACAAAAAATAATATTAATGCCTCAAACAAAAGGAAAAAAGTCCAACAACAAATTTAAAGACAAGTTCAGAACCAAGCCCAAAAATGCAAGTGTAGCGTCCAGCTCTCGGCGCCAAGGGAGCTAGCCCTTGGCGCTATAGTCCAAAATCGAGCATGTGGCGAGGTGATTGGTTGCACGGAATTACGTGACTCTTTTTTCACCACAGCCCAAACAGGATGACCACCTGCTGGCATATAAATATACAAAAAAAACAAAACAATATATATATATATATAAACTTATAAAAATTATATAAAAAATAAATTGATAATAAAATAACTAAATCTAAATCAAGGAGAGGCTTAAGAGGAAAAAAAATGCAAACGTGGTAGGTAATGGTTTTCTTCGGAAAGAGCTACATTTCTCAAAAGTTGATAGAAAACTACGAATTTTGAATAATCCCATGTACCAAATCTCATTATTCTCTAACTCAAATCGTTTTTGAGTAATCTTGTCTACATACACACATACACACACACACACACACACACATACATTTTTTACAACCTTAGTGAAAATGATTCAGGGTCCTTGAAAACGTATAAAAAAATTAAAATCTCGACATGGAAAATTTTTGTGATCGCATTGTGATTTGCGAGATAGTAAAAAAAGGTGATGAAATGTTTATGAATATATATTCAATGGGAATCAATTGGAAAGATCAATAACACAAAAACAAACAAGAGAATATGAAAAACAGCTATGAAAGAATTTGAAAATTTAAGAGGTAGTAGTATAGGTAGATTAAGATTTTAATATCAAATGATATAATATCACTTGGATAGTCTAATAACTTATAATCTATGAAAGTTTCATAGTAAAACTATTGTATTGCAAAGGTAGAGAGATGAATAGCAATGACAATGATAAATAAAATAAAATTATTCAATTTTAGTGTACTACTATCAATGAAAAAATCACCCCTTTTCTTTTTTTTTTTTTTTTTTTTGTTCTAAATTAAATTTTATTTTATTAAATAATTTTGATGAAAGTTGGAGAGAGAGAGAGAGAGAGGGAAAGAGATGTTAGATGAAAGGATAAAGGTTAGGAATTTATATATTTAATAAACATGAAAGGGTGAAAGATGCCATAAAGATGAAAGCATTTTTTTCAAAAATCTATATATATATATATATAATATATATAAAGTATCCAACTGCAAAACAATTGATCTATGAAAACAATATTATTATTATTATTAATATTAATATTAATATTATTATTTCTCTACCATTCTTAATTAGTCCCTGTTTCCGGTCCATGCAACTGTTATTATTGTGGTTGATGAGTATCCCATTTCAAACAAAGAGAAAGAGCAAGCAAATGAGGATCAATTAATGATGGATATCATGAATCCATCTTTCAATGGAATCATTTTCTGAATATTGAATCCAACCCCCCTCCTGGTTCCTCCATCACTGGCAACCCCTCCTAAATTTAATTAAACTAGTATTTCTCTCCACTCCCTTTAGCTATAACTTGTCTACACTGCTGCTGCTCTTTCTTATTAGATCCCCTCCATACTTCCACCACCCCCTTTTTCTACATAACATCAACATTCGCTAGTAACCCTTTTTCAGGAAACCCTAACTAATGTGCTTAAGGGGGCCTGAAAATTCTTAAACATAAAATTCTTATTAGTTATACTTTTAAAAATAATAAATTATTAATTGAAAATATGCAAGAGTATATTTAGGTTATTTTACTTTCAAGAAACTTTTCAATCTTTCTTTATTTTACACGCTTTTATTTAGCTTACACCCGTTTCTGTCGTCAAATCTTGCAACGTTAATTTGACCAGCTTCCCAATGTTCGAATGAGCTGAAATTTCGCATACATATGTAACTAAAAATGTAAATAAATAAAATATAAAAAAAAAACTTTTTAAAAACACGCTTTTATTTAAATGCACTAAAATGGAGAAAATAATTTCTCCACACACACCACAATTTCCTTAGAATTAATCATATCTAAAAAATGAAAGCGTGGACGCCAAACATGCAGAGAAAGGAAAAGAATACGAAGGACATTTCATTGTATATCCACAATCCTTTCTGTTTTTTTTTTCTTTTCTACTATAACTGACAACTATTTCTATTTGAAGTAGAATTTACGTTTTTCCCTGCATGTTTGGTGCCCACGCTTTCATTTTTTAGATATGATTTAGATCTAAGGAAATTGTGTGGTGTGTGTGGAGAAATTATTTTCTCCTTTTTAGTGCATTTAAATAAAAGCGTGTTTTTAAAAAGTTTTTTTTATATTTTTTTTTACTATTTCATTATTTATTGATTTGATAAAATAATAAAATGATTCAATGAGGGAAATCTCAACCACCTGTTTACAAACACTAAGATAATAAGTGTAATTTATTATAATATATTATTATTATTTCAAGTAATCGTCTAAAATACATTTTATAGTAAAAATGTCAACGGTTAAATCAATTAAATTAACTGTCTTTTCTTCCTACTTGATACAAAAAAAATAATTCCCTCATTTACTGATTTCAAAAAAAAATTTAATATTAATTGTTTAAATAAGAATATTATTTACCGTAAGATTATGTATAGAGATAAAGATAAGGTGTGAGATTTATTGAACTAATATCTCCCACGACCCACAAATCTCTCCAATATTTATATTTCAATTGTGGTTTTAATTATAGAAAAAAATAATTTAATAGAAATAAATATTCAAATAATAAATCTATAATTAATTTAATTATTTTGTTTTTTACTTCTTGTAATTAATTTATTGATTAATTGAACATATTATAATATAAAACTTTTTAATTTCATCATTTTCATGTTTTTCCTATATATTTGAAAATTCATCCTAAAAACACTCAAAAACTCAATCAAGATAAGAAGTATTTAATGAATAATTAATTAATTAATTTTCCTATTTCAAATTGCAAGTGATAAATTATATTCCACAATAGTAATTCTCTATTGTACATTTTTTATCCAGCATTGATTATATAAAACAAATCGGCCAGTAATATTATTAAATGTATATTTAGTTTTTTTTAATATTTATTTAATATATATTTATAATATTATATTTTAATTACTTTACCCCATGGCGATAACATTTTTCCATCACTAAACATAGTTCTATCCATTAGAGTCTAAAAATCTTTCATTAGTATATCTATCTATCTATTTGGCCATACGGAACTCGAAAGTACTTGGCTGTAGCAACCACATTTCTTCAAATTTCATCTTCATTAGTAATTACTAAATTTAAATATCTATCTAACAGTCGCCATATACGAGATATATTAAGTTAAATCCCTATATTAATACTATATGGGCTGAAGTCCCAGGATTTTTCAATAGGTGACGCCACTAGAAAATGAACATGACTCATTTCGAGAGGCTCATCTTCTCACTAGTTTATGTATGAAGTATCATGACATTTCGTCCATTCTAATTTAATTATTTAATAAGAAAAATGGAAAAACAGGAATATCGCGTCTTGATTAAACATTGTTTTTTAATGGGAAAAACTTGTGAACAATCATTGCAGTAGTTGCATGAATGTTATCCCACTCTGCTCCTTCGAGAACAACAGTTTATCAAGAAGCGATATTCCTGTTTTTCCTTTTTCCTTATGAAGGCGAAAGTAGCGTCACTCAAACGACTGTATTTGTAAACGAATGGACGAAATGTCATGATACTTCATACATAAACTAGTGACAGATGAGCCTCTCGAAATGAGTCATGTTCATTTTCTAGTGGCGTCACCTATTGAAAAATCCTGGGACTTCAGCCCATGTAGGTAGTATAAGAAAATGTTTGTCTTGTCAAAAAGAATCTAATTTTAAAATTTAATTCACTATGACTTAAAATCACAATATTAAATTAATTGGAAATTTTTGAAATGAGTATATTATATTTTTTATTTTTTTGTACCTAATAGAGAGAGAGAGAGTAACTGAATATATTATTATTATCAATTTGTGATATTATAATTTCTGATCTAATCAAAACACTGTATAGAAATGTCTTAATAGATCAAAAAGAAATTCTTGTCTGAATTAGATAATTATGAAAATAATCTCGTGTCTATTATAATTCTATTTTTTTTTTTGTGTTGATGATTATATTCACATTCATATATATATATATATATACTCTTAATAAAAATAGACTTATCATGAAAACTCAAATTAACCAGGAAATTAAAGAATGAAATTAAAAAATCTTTTTGTGATTAAGAAACAACTCAGAGTATAATTATCTTGTGCATTCATAGATATTAATCAACAACATAATCTATTTTTATATTCCCTTACTTTTCAAATGGAAAAAAATAAAATATACCATCACATACGTCATTTATTCATATCGTTTTATAGTAATAATTAAATAAATACTTTTATATTTCAAATTTATATATATATATATATATATTTAAATATTTTTTCTTTACTGAAGACTGAATTTTAACAACAAAAACAACAGGTTCTTTATTGTTCTTACAAATATAAAACACTTAAATGTATGTTTAGATGGTTCAACTATCAACAAAAGATCTACAAAAAAATATAAAATAATTAATCTTTTAAGACTTAATTACATATAAGGGTGATTTATTATATAAATTAACTGGTTGGTAAACAATTTTGCATATAATATTTTAGTTTATGTTTGTTTTTTTGTTTTTTGGTAGGTATTTTTGAATGTCGAGATTATAAAAATGTTTGATTATATTATTTTTATAAAATTATTTATTATTGTATATTTTCACGTGGAAAAATATTTTTAGATAATTAATAATAATAATTATGACCTCTTCTCTTTCTTAAAGTAATAAAATATTTATTTACATAAATATTATATGATCAATTGAATGGACCATTTGTATAAATATAAAGACAGACTGATAATTATATATAATTTTTATTTTTTTATTTTTCATTTAATTAAAAATTATCGAATTTTATCCATTTTCTATATTAATGACTATTTAGACTTTAATATATTTAGGTACTTTTAGAATATATATTTTTAAGTAAAAAATGAAAGTTCAAAATGTAAAGAAATAAATTTTCAGTATAATTGTATTTTTTGGTTATTGGTTATTCTTAAATAGTGTTGCATATGCTTAAATTTTTATTTTATTATTAAAAATTATTTAAAAAACACATTAATTAATTAATTTTGTTTGACATGATAATTCTTAATTTAAAATTTCATTTAATTTTCATTTAATATTTACAAATTCTTATATTTTTAATGTAGCATAAAATTAAATTTTGTTCCTATAATTTACGAAAAAATATATATGCCTGCTTTTTGTCTTTCGGTTATGAAATTATTAAGTTAACAAGAAAGTTATACAGGTTTTTATTAGTGTAAATTTTGATGCATTTGTCTGAATAAAATCGATCAAAGATCTGCCTCAACCACCATACACACCTGACCTTTCTCCCCTTTCAAGAATCACTTCAGAACCACTTTTTCACAAATGAGGAACAGGCTAAAATAGTATTCGTTGATTATATAGATTCTCGAATATTTGATTTTTCATCTAAACTCTAAAGGTATCAATCAGCTTGTCTCACATAAAGGAGTAGTAATAAGTAAATTTTATTTTTTAATCAAACAAATTAAATTTCCTGTAACAGAAGAGAAAGATTGAGAGAATATGACACAACAGTTATTCTGATGTGGTGGGGTGTCTCCTTGTAGAGTGTGAAGTCAAAAGAACAATAATCCTGAAGTGAGGTGGGGACATGGGTAATTAGGCCCTAAGTAAGCAATCATTAGCTACTTAATGAGCAGAAACCTCGATGGCGGAACACCTCAGGAGACCTCCCCTTCGAAACACAGCTCAATTTTTTTTTTTAATACTTTTTATATTATTATTTAAAAAGAAAATCACCTGAATTCAAAGTTAAAAAAAAAGAAAAATAAATAAAGAAGGAATAATCATAATCATTATTATTAAAAGATATTTTGAAATACAAATGTAAAAAAATAAATAAAAAACGGAAATGGTAGACAATTTCAAATTGACGCTTTTGAACATCACTTTAAACTAAATTCAAATTAAGTTGTTTTTTTTCAATGATTTTATATTCGAAGTTGTTCAAATATAATAATAAGTAATTATTCAAAATTGAAATATTAGATTATTATATTTCTTTAAGTTACATGATTTAATGTGTATAAGTGAACACTATAGCGTCTACACTAATTTGTTTTTCTCATTTTGTTTCGTTTAAGATGTTCAAAATGGATCGGTTAATGATTACCAATAAAATGGTAAGATTTTTACGCGCGTTCAGGTATTTTAGTTTTTATTTTTCTGTATACTTCTTCTATAAGTAGTATCAGAGGCGTACTTAAGGGGGGGCGGTGGGTGCGGTCCGCACCGGGCGGCACTTATCTTGGGGCGGCACTTTTTATATTTAGTTATAGTTGTAAAAAGCCACTTATTCATTTCATATTTATTTTTTTTCTTTCTTGAATAATAAATGATTATTATGATTATTATAAATTTACTATTTGATTTATATAAATTATGCTTAACTATATGATTTCGAATATTATTCCTCGGTGTATATAAATGCATTTTAGTGTAAATTTTGAATTCTAATTCCAAGAACAGGATAATAATTTTATTTTATTGTATTCATTAAAATTCGTTGAATTCGTAAACGCATCTTTACGATTTTGTTCGGCAATTTTCCCTAACTAAAATTTTTTGATATCAATTTCTAAATGTCATTTCTTTTGAAAAGTTTATTTGATTACTTTGAAGTGATATACCAATATTTTTTTAAATCATCGATTTTTCTTTTGAAAAGCAGGGCCAGCGGAAAAAATATAAATATAAATTTTGATAGCATTATACACGATTTTTCTAGTATGAAAGCTAGAAGAGTAAATATTATATTAATATGTTTACGAGTGCATATAAATATGTGTAAAAAAATGTACTCTGTGTATTAATTAATATTGATTAAATAACTTAATAATTTATTTATGTGTATTAATTTATAAAAACCACTATTTGATTGACTTATAATAAAAAGGGCGGCAAACTGGAGATCGCCCCGGGCGGCAAAAGTTCTAGGTACGCCACTGAGTAGTATTTAAGTATTATAGGTAGGTGTTTTGTTTTTCAAATTATACAAAAATATAAAAATAATAATGTTTTATATATATATATATATATATATATATATATTCATACTTTTAAATTTATTATAATATTAGTCAATGAGAAATAAAAAAAAATCTTGAATATATATTTTTTTTTAAGATAAGATGAAATATAAAACAGGCAAATGAAAGAATACAATTGCAAGCAATAAACAGCATAATTAATTCTAAAGTAGCTTGATTTCACATAAAATAAACATAAATTTTATTCCACAAATGAGATCAAATATATATATATAATATTAACGGATACAAGGCTTATTTATTTAAATTAGTTTTCCGTTATTTTATTTTTATTTTTATCATGATTAAAAATAAATCTTTAAGTATATGCATTTGAATGAATGGCCAATCAGCTCATGACTTTTTGATTAATTATCTTAATTATCTAACTAATTTTAAAAGATAAATAAAATTTCACTCTCAGCATGTTTATTTTGAATATTGTTCATTTAATTTTATTGTAGTATTGTTTTCTATAAATAAATATTACTTTATCCAGATCATTTAAATAATAAAATTTTATATATATAGTATTTAATAATTTTTTTTTTTTTATGTTTAAATATTAATATTAAAATTTCATATTCTTATTATTATTTGTCACAAAAGTATGATTTAATTCTAATAATTTTCTTTTAATATGAAAATCAATTGGAAACCAACTTTTATGTAATTAAAAATTTTGGTGGGGCTACAAAATATAAGTTAGATAACGAAATTGCAAAAATAAATAAGAATTTTACGAAGGTAGGCGACTCAGTATTGTGTTTGAATTCCGTAGCAACACAGAGATAGAGAGTCCTTGTATTTTAATTAATGAGCGTTCGCACCGTATTAGTCTATAATATATAAACAGGGACGTGCCTGGATATATGGCCGCCTGTGTGCTAGTATATATGGCCGCCCTTCAAGATAGCATCAAAGAAAAAAATCAAAATTTAACTTTTAATATTTGCTTTATTATTTATTATTTATTAGTACAGTTCTAAGAATGAGATATTACTATCAAAAATTAACTCTACGAGATTTTTTGGAAGCAAAGTCTTCAATTGCTTCTTGAATACTCAAATTTTGAGCAATTTCATTTTCAATCGCAATAATTGATAAATTTCTGAGACGTTCTTGAGCCATTGAAGTTCTCAAGTAATTTTTAATTTTGAAAAACTAATGAAAACCGAAAACTAATGTTACATTGTGCATTGATACACGAGTTTAAATTGGACTGAAAATGTTTTCAAAATTAACGTAGATTTGTTCAATTTTCAATAAAAGAGAATTTATGTTTTATAACACCATACTTTGCTTTGCTTTTTCCTCTTCGTTTGTTAATTAATAATTAATTGTTAATGATCATTAATCTCCAACGTGTCTCTAGGGTATTAAACAAGTTATTATACTATAATATATAAACTATATTGACCTCGACCGATAAACAAAACCGTTTTTATATGAGTTGTAGATATTATTCTCATCGTATCGATATACGAGTACGTATAACATTGTAGTCCTATTATATATTATATATAAAATATATTTCATCGAATACATTTTCAGCAAGTTCGTAATATAAAATAAATAGATAATACAAAAATAAAACCAAAGTGACTGGGATGAAAAAAAAATTGGCGTCTCTAAATATGTGAAGTTCGGCCGCCTTTTAATTCGGCCGCCTGCGTGCAGTGCACGCAATGAACGCTGGTCAGGCACGGCCCTGTATATAAATATATACAGTGATCGTTCTATATAAGCAACCTCTCTATCAGTAACCTCTATACAAGCAACTTTTTTTTAATTCAACTATTCTGTATAAGCAAGTTATTTTTTTAAAGCCAAATATTTGAGTTGACAACTGTTCACAACAATATAACCTCAAATTGTAAAAAATTAGGTTATTGGAATATGTTGGTGTTTTGTGCTGCCTGTATTGAAGTTAATTTCTGTTAATTAGAATAGTTACTAAAATTTTTGTGAGTTTCTGTTAATTAATTAATCAATTAATATTTTTGTGCTTTTTATACTTCTGTGTTTCCCTATAAGCAACTTTTTCTAATAAGAAACTCTTTTATTGCAATTGGTTCAAATGAGTTGCTTATATAGAACGTTCACTGTAATTGCAAAATAATTAAGTTAATATTGTTGTTTAACCACAAACTGAGTTCTTTTATTTTAAAATTAATTGTCAATATAATATATATCTGTAGGGAATTGAAATTATAAATAATTAAATATTAGAGAGAAAGAAATTATAATTCATTTATAAAATGGTTTGAAAATTAAAAATTTTTATATTTATTACAATTAATAACTATAATTATAATAATAATAATAATAATTATTATTATTTTAATCAATTTCATTATTATCTATACCTTCATCTTCTTTTACTAGAAGATTAATAATTATAATATATATAATTTAAATTTGTTGAGATTTATAAGTGTAAATAATGATAAATATTTGTGATCATATAATATTAACTAGAGTATTAATTTTAAAAAAATTTTATTTTTGAATTCTTGGACTGTGATGGGTAGTGGAGTCATTCATTCATTGATATTAAGCATCCGATGGATCTATGATGGATTATCATCGGTGGGGAAGAAGAGAAGTATTATCGTGGAGAGGGGGGTGGGGGGGGTGGAAGAGTGGACGCTGCGCCGCAGATGATGATGATCTGTCTTTGTGGTCAATTATTCTAATAGAGGATATGACGTGTCCGTTACGATTTCCTGTCGTGATCGATCCAACCAATTGGTGACGTCATTCTGGTTAATAAGTGTTAATTAAACTCAAACGACAGAAAAAAAATAATAAAACGATCTCCTCTTGAAAGATGAGAATCTGCCCCGTTTACTCTCTCCTTCTCTCTCTCTCTCTCGTATTCACTTTTTGATGCTTAGACAATTCTTTGGGATTACAAGTATTGTAGAAATTAATAGAAGCGCAGAAGCTGGACTGTTGACATCATTCAAAAGAAGTAGAAACGCATTTGATTAACCGAGAATGTAAGATTGCTACCAGTCTTCCCCCCCCCCCACCTCCACACACACACACACACACACCACTTATCTCTCTTTGTCTTGAAAAAGTTAAATTACTTAATTATCTTCTTCTCAGTTAATTCATTTACAAATGTTTGAAAAGATAACTAAAGAGATTTGCCAATTTTTATTTTTTTTTTTTTTTATTTTTAATAGAAAAATAAAATCATAAATATAGGTAAATAGGAATATATAGAAGTATATAGCAGGATAGGCAGTAGAGTAGGAGATACTGTAGGAACACACCTGTAATTAACACATATTTGTTTTATTTAACACAAAAAAAATATAAATAAATAAAACAAACATTTGACACCTGTTACATACTTATTGATGTCAACTTAAAATTATTATTAATTAATCAAATTAACCATTACTATAATATTTAAATATAAATGTAAACGTTATGGTTTAAATAAATAAATGTTCTTAATCTCTGATACTAATTTCTAAATCTATTTTTTTTTACTATCTAACCAGAGAAAATTTTCGATGTCGAGATTTTGATGCTTTTATAAGTTTTGAAGTCCCCTGAGTCAGGTAAGGGTGAGAAAAATGTCTCTGTGTGTGTGTGTGTGTGTGTGTGTTTGTACATATGTATGTAGACAAGATTATGCAGAAACGGTTTAAGCTAAAATATTGAAATTTGGTACACGGGCATTATTCAAAATTTGTAGTTCTCTATCAACTTTTGAGAAATGGAGCTCATCCGGAAGTGGGTCATTACCTACAACGTTTTTGATTTTTTTTTCCTCTAAAGTGACCGTAAAAATAAAGGCATATGTTTGATAATTTTTCACTTAAAATTTATTGATTAAAAATTGTATAAAACTGCTATATATAGAATTTCAGCTTGATTGAATCGCTGAAAGTACCAGAATTAATTTTTTAACACTGCAAATCACGCGCCAACATGTGAGGTGGTGCCATCAACAAAGAGCCAAACACGCACTAGTTTATTAAATATTATTTATTAATTTTAATTTATAATTTATAATTCATTAAATTTAATTCAAATATAATATATGCTATTTAATCCAATTTAAATTTGCGAGATAGTCGAGTGGAGACACTACAGCTAATTTTTCCTCTAAAGTGACCGTAAAAATAAAGATATATGTTTGATAGTTTACCACATGATTAAAAATTGTATAAAAGTGCTATATATAGAATTTCAGCTTGATTGAATCGCTGAAAGTACCGAAATTAATTTTTTAAATTTTTTAACACGTTGACTGTCAATCACGCGTCAGCACGTGACGCGGTGCCATGAACAAACAGCCGAACATGAGCTTTCTTAGAAGCTGGGTAAAAGTTTTAAATTTAAATTTAATATATGATTATTAATCAATTTAATGAATAACACAATACTATACTGTAAATTTATTTTTTTTTAAACTAATTAATTATTTTTTCCAATTCTCAATTAAACTTAATTTATAATTGAATTAATTGAATTAATTTAAATATAATATATGTTAATTAATCCAATTCAAATTTGCGAGATAGTCGAGTGGAGACACTCACCAGAATTTTTTCTATTTATATAACAAAATTATTTATTTTAGATATTTCATATATATAATAAATTTCAAATCATTCTAAAGTAGATAAAATTTACAATTGAAATAAATTTTCATTAATTAGTAAAAATTTGTTGATTTATTTCTTTAATGTATGAATGGCACCATCAAATAACGACATTCATTCAAAGATGATACTAAATGAAGGATTCTAGGGATTATTTTTGTACCACTTCTGTATCTATAATTATTTCTTATATATCTACCTACCAGGTCTATCAATAGCACAGGAATTCTATTTGAAATTAAATAATAATTTATGATTATAGTTAACTATAATTCAAATATAGAGTTTGTATAAGATATAATATTTACTTGTTTATTATTCAGTATTATAGTATTATATATTACTTTTTAAAAATGGAAATAAAACTCAGATTAGAAAGATTATTGGCATAACATATTGAAATAACATCATTAAATTGATTTTATTTAATATACTATTAAAAATATTATCAATTATAAATAAAAAATTAAGCCTATATTCCAGGGGTGTCTAAACTATGAGCATTCGAGGGCCACATTGCAAAAAAAAAGATAATATGCCGGGGCCCTCATAAAAATCATTTTACCTTTTTTTATATAACCATATTGCAAAAATTCAAATATTTTCATAATTTGCGTTTGGGCCAAATGCGGCCCGGGGGCCGCACTTTAGACAAGCCTGCTATATTTAGATAATATGTGATTAAAATTTATAATTTTCGCCTTAATTTAATTATAAAAGTATTTACTCCCTTAATAAGGATAAGAATTAGATTTTGTTATTCATTGGAAAAAGAGAGAGAGAGAGAAAGGATGTTGAGTGGAGGGAGCATAGTTCAATCAAGCAAATATCAAATTTTTTCTATTTCACACAAACATTTTTACACAAAAACATTGCAATAAATGAGAAAATTAGTGGCGAGTCATAAATTTAAATGAATTCCAGTTGATGTGACTCGCAAACATTACGAGAACCTTCTACCTCCTTCTACTCCCCCCCTCCCCTTCCACTCTCGTTTACATCTAAAGCTTCTTACCCAAATATCAATCCCTCCTTCCCCCCCCCCGCCAGCATTCACACCGACCTTAGCACAATATTAACCCTTCCAGTTGGATATCATTTTTATGTTGAAGATTCCATTAAGAACTTGACGGAAAATATAAAATGAATCGAAACGATTAGACGATTTCTTTTTTTTTTGTTTTTTTTTAATTTTTCTGGTGGGATGTGACCTTTCATACTGGCGCTTACGTTCATGACTCATTTCATTTTGTATCATTCGACTCGATGGAGATTATCTCTTATTAACAATTGCTTTTTGATCTCCTACATACTAAATACTATACTAAATAAAAATGTCTCTTGATTTGAAACAAGGACAATTGACAAGCTAAATAAAATAACAAAATATTAATTTCAGAATACGATCACTGTGTGCTTTAAACATTATATAATACCATACTATTTTAGTGAATATACAATAATACATATATATATTATCTATAATTTTCATTAGCCTAGTACAGGGATGGCGAATCTATGGCGCGCGTAGCACGTTTGAAAAATTTCATGGCACGCATAAAGACAAAATTATTTTTTTTTAATAATTATATAATTCACATTAAAATTACAATTTATGAAATTTTTAGTACTGAATATTTATTTATCTATCTTAGTAGATGAAATAGATGTATATTTTATTAGTGAAATATCATTGGAATTCGCAGTATAAAAACATTCATGATAGATTCACTGTTTAAAAAAAATGGTGTTAATCTTCACTCTTTATGTGTGACCTGGAGTACCCAAATATTACTTTTGTATTTTTCATGTCGGTCATTTTATCTGTTGTGTGGGAAATTGTGAAGTTATCAACTCAAAATGGATTGGGGCGATGAAATATTACCAGAATATGCTTATATGCTCTTATTTTAATATATGCTCTAAATTTTATCAATATTTTTTAAAAAAAAAAAAAGAAAAATTAGTTTTTTAAAATTTATATCAAGCTTAAAAAAGCTTTACTTTGCCCATAGGACGATTGGATAATAGTGCCAGAAGTCTAGAATAGTACTAGAATTTAACATAACATTGTCAAAACAAGAAAAGGTAAAGTGGTTCACGGTATTAGATATAAATTTTGCTATTTGGTCATTATCTACAACTAAAAACTACAAACTAAAATCAATTAAAGAATTTCAATACAATAAAAATAAAATAAAATAATAATAGACAATTTTTAGGAAAGATATATTTTTTTTTATCACAAATACATTCCAAATTTTTTAATAGTCATTTTATTGGAATTAAGTTTAAAATTTAAAATGATAACACTTTTATACAGGATAGTTAAAAAATATTCGATTATATATTCAAGGTAAAAGAGATACAGGTGGTGGAGAAAAAAAATCAGTTATTTACTTGAAAAAGATTTTTTATAATTTTGGAACACGGACTTTGAAAAAGGTTCGCCATCCCTGTTCTAGTACATAAGAAAGAAATAAAGAATGAAAAAAAAATTATATATAATAACATTACCAGATTATTTAAATTATAATTGATTTATTATACCAGGGTTTGGTTAACCTTTTAAGATGGAAGAGCCACAAGTTACAATTTACACAATTTACAAGTTTTTAAAGAAACAAACATCAGGGCCCACTCTAGACGGTGGCAAACTGGGTAATTGTTGGAGGCGGCAAATCTAAAGGGCGGCAAATCTGAAAGGCGGCATTTTGGTTATGAATGTAATACTTAAATTAATATGAATATAGAGACCGCTATTTATTCTATTGCCCGGGGCACTGCAAACATTCTTGTTTTAAGATTATGGTATTTGATTTGATTTAGGTATATAGATTTTCGATTTAATAAACTTAAATTAAAAATATAATTAATAATTTAATATTTGCCCATGAAATTGGAGAATCAAATCCTGCTTCAGAGCCACTGGTTACCGACTTCTGATACATATATATATATATATATATATATATATAGTTTGTGGTTCTCCTAAATTCATCGTTGCAGCAAACCTATTTCTCCAATCACCATTTTCTCTAATAGTAAACAATCAAATTTACAATTTCACCGTCATACAAGTTAAGTTTTATGACTCAACTACATTTATTTATATTTATTTATACAATATTCTTCACTACTCTGTGATTTTTTACTATCTCGCTAGAGATAGTATTGCGATCACGAAAATTTTCGATGTCGAGATTTTGATGTTTTTATACGTTTTGAAGGTTCCTGAATCCTTTTCACTAGGGTTGAGAAACACGTTTGTGCTTAGGTGTGTATGTGTGTATGTAGACAAGATTATGCAAAAACGGTTTCAGCTAGAATAATGAAATTTAGTACATGGGCATTATTCAAAATTCGTAGTTTTCTATTAACTTTTGAGAAATGTAGCTCATCCGGAAGAGAGTCATTGCCTACCACGCGTTTTACATTTTTTTCCTCTAAACTGACCGTAAAAATAAAGATATATCTTTGATAGTATTTCACATGATTCAAAATTGTATAAAACTGCTATATATAGAATTTCAGCTTGATTGAATGACTGAAAGTACCTGAATTAATTTTTTAAAACGAGTCCAGTTTATTCTTTTATGAAATCATACATGTTATGGGTAAGTATGTATATTTACAAATATTCTTAATTACTATTCTTATTACTATGAAGTCTGTCCCAATTGATGGACTCCATAATATAATCTATATATTTAAATATTTTTAATTTGTGAAATATATAAAATGTTAATTAAATCTTCTATCATTAATTTATTTTTTTTATAAAATCTATTGTGAATTTTTTTTTTTTCAAAAAAATTTAAATAATTTAAATTTTTATTATAATATTTAAGATTCGAATTTTCATATAATGAAATAATCAACGGTTTTTGAAATGATTATCATCCGTGAAATTTCTCTCTCTCTCTCTCTCTCTCTCTCTGACTAAAACAAAAGATTATAAAATGCATATCAAGATCTACATTCAACCGGATACCAGTTTATAAAATTAGTTTACTGAAAATTTAAGAATGAGGTAGGGGGAGAAATATTAACATAAATTCATTATCCGCAGTCATTTATGTAAATTTGATCTTAATTTTTTTTTTCTTTAAACTCGCTTTTATTATTATTGTTTAGTTATAATTATATGAGTTTAATATTTTATTTTATCTATTATATATATAATAGGTAGGAAAAATAACTAATACTTTATTTTCTCACTACTAAACGGATGTGGTGGCATATAAATATATTAGTTTTAGTAATAGTTTAGTCGTATTGGGTGTAACGTAAACAAATTAATGATGCGGATTACTGTACAAAACAAACACAAATTACCATCAATTGGGTTCGTGAGTGTACTTGTAAGGAAAAGAGATAAAGATTCAAGTGTAAACAAAGAAAATATTATTTTACTTCGTTAAAGGTGAAAAAGCAAATCACTTATAAATCATTTATCTATATACTATGAATATACTTTTTAAAGTATAAATTCTATATTATACGTATTAACAAAAGTTAATACATATTGTATTAATAAGGCAAATTAAATAAAATTAACTCCAAAAATAAATAAGGTAAACGTACCAGTAGTTGACACCCTTAAGAGATATTTTCATAATAAAACAATTTTATTCTGTAACAAAATTGAGAATAACAACAAAACAAGTGCTAAAATATTGTATATAACTATATTTTTAATTATCACTATAACACAAACATTCAGTTAATGTATGCATATTTAAATATTTTTTTCTAAATTTATTTTTTTTTCTAATAGTTGACCAACTTAAAATCTAAAGTTTTAGTAATTGAACATATTTTGACCCAGTAATTGATTATCAACCTAAAATGATTTAAAATGGAATAAAATGCACTAAAGATTGATTTTATTATTTTTTTTATAATTTCTTATAATTTACAGTTCATATTGGGAATTAGTTAACATTTTTTGTTTTGCTAATTCATCGAGGTGCCTATATATTACACTATTCCAATTGTAATCAAGGATGTCATTAGTTTTTGGACATTTCCATAAATCTCCTGTATTCTCCATCGATGATAGATGATCGGGGCTTCTTCTTCTTCAGTAAATTGTATGATTTTTTCGGGTAAGTAATCTCCCTTATAAAAAAACACCACATATTATTTGTTAATCTTTTTTTGAACAGGCAACTATTGAATTCTGATCCTCATCACTGACTTCAAGACAATTATTTTCATCTCTGTGATATTTTAAAACTTAAGTCAGAATAACTATTAACCCTTTATTTTTTTTTCGCTATACAACTTTTCACCTCATCTCTTTTTCCTTTGCCTCTCTAAAACTGCTCATTTTTAAGTTTTTCTAATTATTCTTTCTTTTTTTCTTATTTAAATAATACATAAATTTAATAAAAGATATTTATTATTATATGAGAATAAGAATATTTAATTAATTGACAATCCCTGGTCAATTTCTAAAAACAATCTGAAATTTATTTCAGAAATGGACCACCCCCTTAATAGTTGTTAATGTTCACATTAAGAAAATATTTCAAATTGATTAATATCATTTGTAGTATCAACTATTGAATTGAACTTTTGGTTTGAAATTATTATTAATTAAAAGATAATCTATTGAAAATAAAGTGAAGCAATGAGTTTTGTATAAGAAACTAACCTTAAAATGCAATAACGTTTACCTCGTGTTTTAAATAATTCATAACTATAATATAAATGCTTGGATTGGTCTCTGTTTCATTGTAAAGTCATCCGGAAAATGCTCTTCTTGATATTTTTGGGTAACTCGAGTTTAATTTGAAATTAAAAAGCTTATTTTGATAAAAAATCGATCAAATGGTCAATTACTGGCACAGTAGTCCACCACTGGTATGTTTGCCTTACTTATTAGTATTGAATGTAATAAATGAATATGAATATGAATATAAGGGCGACTAGTTATTAGTCAGCTGAAAAGAATTTTGGTATTCGTGAGAATTTGGAATAGAAAAAATAAAAATAAGAATTTTAATCGATTAATGCATGGGGAGTTAAAATTCAAATTTCAAATCGATTCTTTCTGAATAGAAAGAACCGGTTTAAAAGAATCGAACGGTCGAATCGATTAAAAAATAAAAATTGATTTGCATATACCACAACCCTTCTTTTTTTTATATATAAATCTTAAGAGCTATCACCCTCTCTTTGATTCAACCCCTAACGTGGTTAGGTCCTTGAGACCCTTTTGGGGTGAACTCACTGCTGGGATGGAAAGAGGAAAAAAAGGACAGCACCTGTGATTGTTCGGACCGCTTGAATCGATGAATTCAATGAAATACGCCCCAATAGTTAAACATCACCTAAACTAAACTATAAAAAGAAAAAAAAAAAAAGAAAAAATAACCTGAACTAAAATAAAAAAATCTTTCATCGTTTTGTGGATATTTTCGTTTAACAGGTGGTTATCGATTCAGGAATCCAAACATTACCAAAGGAATTCTTCACAAATCAGAAGGTCAAAAAAAAAAAAAATTTTAAAAAAAGGACACAAAATAAAAGAACAAAAAAAAATTGACTTGGGGTCAACACTTCACACTCAATATGTATATATAGTATATATCCAAATATATGACTTTTAGTATATCACTATACTATTTAAAAAACTCAGAAATATGCAGTCCACCATGTAGACTGGACTACAATATAGGTATACATTAGGGGTGGGCAAATACTTTTAAGCGCGGGCCAAAGTGGAATTTTGAAAATATCTCCCGGGCCGGAGGACCATATTTCGAAAATACCAAACCGGGACATTTTTAAAAAAAATTATTTATTTATTTTTTTTTTTTAGAGCCATATTAAACGAAATTGAATGAAAGATCGAAATAAGAGCCAAACTTTTCAACGGGATGGCTGGCCGTATAAAATAAGCAAAAGGGCCGGCTTTTGCCCACCCCTGGTATACATCTATTAATATAATTTCCAACATATGTATGAATGTATGTGATGTCTGTAAGATTATGACATTAGTTACAAATTCAGTTTAAACTTAAATTGCAAACACCGTTTGCAACGGTTTCGTGTAGTATATATGTATATATATATAAATTTAAAAAATGTTATTAATTTTTAATAAATTTTGAACAAATGGAATTGAGGTTTTAAACCTTATCATGTTCACAAAAATATATTATAAATATATGATTTATTTTTAATAACTAATAAAATAAATGTGTTTAGAAGAAAAAATATTATTTGGGAATTAAAATATTTTGATTTTATTCCTTATTTCATTAATAAAAGTAAAAATGTGTGTTTGTATAGGAAATATTTTTAGAATTATAAATTTATAAATATAAAATAAAGGAAATGAAAATTAATAAAACCAATAGGTAATGGGTTTTCCCCCTATATATTTATATAATAAATAAATAATTAATATAAATAATAAATAATTTTAAAATATGTTGAACAGATTTAGAATATGTTCAATAATACATGAATATTTTCGTAATATTATTTTTAAATTGCAATTAGAATACTTTATTTTATATATCTAATATATAAAACGAAAAAAATTTAATGATTGAGACAAGGAGAGATTAATTAAAAAGTTTTACTTTAAAAAAAAAACATTTTAATTTATTTTAACTTTGAAAAATTATAAAATAACTCAATCGTATATATTTAAATACTTTTTAGGTAAATAATTGTATAAAAATGGCAACTGATTCACACACATGTCTATTACTAACCACAAGCTTGTTTTCCTATAAAAACATTTAAAAAAAAAAAAATAACTGAATGATCCAGAACCAGGAAATAACTGATTATTCTATTCTACTGAATCAGTTAAATCGATCACTATAAGATGCTATTTTATTTCTTTAAAATATTGTAAGATTCATGTAGATTTTTCAATTCACATTTATAAATTGAAAATACACTAATAATAAATATAATAAAAATAAATAAAATGTTTAATTTATAATAATATTTATAAAATACAGATTATATTAATTTTTAATTTTTTTTTTATTATTATTAAAATCCATATAAATATTGAGATTTTCTTCCCAATAATCATAAAAATAAATTTAAATAAAATTATATTTGAAAATATATTCCTAAAAGTTAAAAAATAACATAGAAAATAAATCATTGAAATTTATGCAAAAGCAAACTCAACGGTAAGAGTTATAAATAAAGACTACTAATTAATTATTTATCGATTGTAGGATTTAAATCTGTATCTGTATTTAATTAATTATATAAAAAAAGTTAAAATTAAAAAATAAATTGATAAATTAATAATTTTTTTTTATATGTAATTTATTATTCTATTTATTCTCTTTAAAAATTTAAAAAATGTAACTAGTAAATTATAATTACGAGGGTGGGGTGAAAAGTTTCCGGCCTGACCAAGAAAATCGATGTTTTTAAATTTTTTTTTTTTTTTTTTTTTGCTTTATTTTTAAACATTCAAGATAGCTGAGACCTGTACGATGTCAGCTGAACATGTGCGAAATATTTTGCACAACCATTTGAACATGGAAAGCTGTGTGCAACGTGGGTGCCGCGTTTGCTAACGTTAGACCTAAAACTGCTTTGAAAAAACATTTCTACCGACAATTTGGCGTTGTAGGCGTAATCCAAACGAATTTTTGCGTGTTGATGAGACTTAAATTAAATTTAATTAATTAATTAAATTGATTAAATTAATTAGAACACCTTTATGAGAAATGTATCAGTGTTGATGGAGATTATGTTGAAAAATTTAGCAAAAAAAAAAATTTTAAAAACGTTTTTCTTGGTCAGGCCGGAAACTTTTCACCCCACCCTCGTATATTATATTATTATTATTATATAAAATAATAAAATTATAAATAATATTAATATTCATTTACTAATTGTAAGTATTAATTGATTGGAACTTTAATATGTTATTTATTATAATGGTCCACACAATTATTCTAACTCTTTAATTGTTTTATATGAAAAATATTTTTTAAATTATAGTATATTTCACAATATAATGTTGTTTTATTTCCAAAACTGATTTTTAAGGTGATGAAATAATTATTTTATTTGAGTAACATGATAATATATAAAGAATATTATGCATAAATGAAAGAAGAAAATGCCATTTTATTGTATCCTTGAAACCTACCCCAATTTTTATATTTTGAATAGAAGCAAGAATTCGCACACACAATTTCTCCCCTCAATTCCTTCCCCTCCATCCATATAATTTCAATTACTATCAATAGCCATCAACCATTCATTTGAACAATCAATCAATCAAACGATGACATAATATTTTTGCATCGATACTATTGCAAAAAAAAAAAGATTATATATCAATTCAATACAATTATGTAATCAGATAATCCGATTCTATTCTTATATTTTATAAATGTAATTCTTTTGAAAAATTAGCTGGAGTGTCTCCACTCGACTATCTCGCAATTTGAATTGGATTAAATAACATAATATATTATATTTAAATTAAATTTAATTATAAATTATAAATAATAAATATTAAACCAGCGCATGTTTGGCTTTTTATTGATGGCACCATGGCACGTATTGGCGCGTGAGATTTGCAGTGTTAAAAAATTAATTCTGGTACTTTCAGCAATTCAATCAAGCTGAAATTCTATATATAGCAGTTTTATACAATTATTAATCATGTGAAAAATTATCAAACATATATTTTTATTTTTACGGTCACTTTAGAGGAAAAAAAATCAAAACGTTGTAGGTAATGACCCTCTTCCGGTTGAGCTACATTTCTCAAAAGTTGATAGAAAACTATGAATTTTGAATAATGTCCATGTACCAAATTTCATCATTCTAGCTCAAACCGTTTTTGCGTAATCTTGTCTACATACATACACACACACATACACACACACACATACACACACACACAGACATTTTTCTCAACCTTAGTGAAAATGATTCAGGATCCTTCAAAACGTATAAAAACATCAAAATCTCAACATCGAAAATTTTCATGATCGCAATACTATCTCTGGCGAGATGGTAAAAAGACAACAAAACCTTAAGAATAGAGGGTGTATTTTCATTAAGTAAACTATTATATATATATATATATATATATATATATATTACTAGAATTCACAGTCTAAATAAGATTTATTTATTTTCTCACATTTATTATTGATTTAGAAACGACATTAATTTAAAAATAGAATATCAGAGGGTAAAGTGAGTGGGTTACGTGTATCTAAAATATGCAAGAGGGGTTGTTGATGTGATCCAAAGTGCCGATTGGCTTTTCTCGACCGTTTTCTACTCTAATTTTAATATTATGTATATAACACTCTTTAGTTTTCCATTTCGAACCGGTTTAAGAGAATCGAACGAATCGATTGACATCGTTTTGCATAAAATAAAAAGAAACATGACGAAGGAAACCCTTTGAAATACTCGAGGAGATATAAAAAAAAGGGTGATTAAACCGGGCAATGCAAAGGAGTTCGTTATTCCTCGCGATGGAGCTGTGCACCCTACTTAAGGGGTGGGAATCGGGTTAAAGGTTATTGGGACACACACATATAACTACACATATACATATCTATAGGTAGGGTAGATTTCAATACAAAAGAACAAGCCGATTAAGCATTGAAGATGCATCCATTTAAAAATAATAAAATAAAAATAAAAAATCAAACTTATTAGTAATTTCTATTTTATTTTTATTATTTTTATATTAAATCCAAATTTATATTTTAATTGAAATTGAAAAAAAGGTAATTGTCCATAGATTTGAATAAAACTTTACCAGTGAATTAAAATCTGCATATAAATTTAATTTAACTATCATATTATAATGTTTTATTGATTTGGCCACTAGAAGGCTTCACTAATTTTCTTGGCGGGGGGGGGGGGGTTCAGTTCGGTTTGGATATAGGAAAATTAAAAAGTTAATTAATTAAATAATTTTCCTATATCCAACCCAAACCGAAAAAAAACTGAAAATTAGTAAATTAGTCAATAAAACATTACTTAATGACTTCGACGTTCATAACCAGCTAATCTGTCAAATTTTAATAATTTTTATGTCGTAAACTAGAAGCGACCCCGAAAAATAGCAGAAATAAAGAAAGTTTGTTTGGAATTATAAAGGAATCCATTGGTAAAGTTTTATCCAAATCCATGCCATGACAATTAATATGGACAATTACCAAAAAAAAACAACCACTAAGTAAATCAATCTGATTTGAATGAATTTTATATTTAAAGTTAAGAGAAAATTTTAAATAATATCTCTTTGAAATTTGATCAAAAATATACTTAATGATTTTGTTTAAAATTTATAGTAAAAATACTTATTATTATAATTTTTTATTTAAACAGTGTATTTTTAATTGCACTCATTTTTTTAATATTACACACATATTCTAAAAGAGCGTTAATGATAAATTAAATAAAAAATGAGTTCCTATTAAGGACCTTTAATTATTTTTGTATAAATTTTACTACTACTACCACAACCTATGTCATTAAAAAAAATAAATAATGACTACATTTATTATTTATTAAAAAAAAATGTATATGATATTATCGTTTTACTTTACTAAAAAAATATATAATAAATTCTATTTATACAATGAAAATAGAAAACTATAATATTATTTAATATAATTAATTTGTATCATTTCTAGTTTTATTTAAAATCTATTTTTTTTTATTTATTTATTTTTTTTTATTTTCTAAAATTCAGATTAATTATAAATTCAATTTCTATTTTCAGGTAGATTGTATATGATTTGTTGTTCACATTCGTGAGAAAGAATCGATCCAGAAGAATAACCGATGGTAACTCATTAATATTTTTATTTGTTAAGTTATGCAGTATTCAAATCACTAATGCCCTTTTTTTTCTTTTTTAAGATGTCGATTGAAGAAGAATAGAACCGGTTTTTTAAGAGAATCAAACTTATGGATTGAATTGAAATCAATCGATTTGCATATACCGCAATGTACCCTGATTTAACACACACACCCTCTTGGTTCTATCAACCCCTTTACCTAGATAACCCCCTTTTATCCTTTCAAGTAAAAAAATAGGGTTAAAGAAAGGACACCTGTATATAAGTGTATATATGTGTGTGAGCAAACCCTTTCTTAATATATTTTAAGAATATTAATGAAATTCCATCCCTTAAAATGAAGATTTTTTTTTAATCGCATTAAGGAAATTAATTCTAAGCTACTTTAGTTTGGGAAACTCTCTCGATCATAGAATCGAAAGGCCGCAAGAAATAAATATTCAATACAGCATTCACGAATATTATCAAGTGGATTATGTAGAAAGGTTTTTTGAACAGAAGGATTCAGTAGCAATGACCTTTTTTTAAAAAGGAAATTATCAAGAAAAATGGATGAACAAACACAAAATGATAAATTTTGCTAAATTATGTAGATTGAATTAAAAAAGGGAAAATTTAAAAAAGAAAAAATTATTAATGAATCTTATGCATTATGATAAAGCCGGTTACAATTAATACATTATATTAAAACACCAGCTTCGCAGAGCGCCTCCGCCCCCTGTACCCCCGATGTGATACATAGTAATTTGTTGAAAATCTGTATGCGAAATGTTTTAATTCACTTTAATTCAATCAGAATATTTTTTTATTTCATTTGGATTTTCGTTTTTTTCACTCAAATTTGCAAATTGAACTATTTTTCAAAATATAAATAATATTGCTTACTTTGTTTTAGGAAATATTAATCAATAGTCGAACCCGTTGCAAACGGTGCTGCAATTTCAGTTTTAAACTTAATTTGTCGTGGTTTGCAGCGATTAATTAAATAGTTCTTTGAACACAATATTTTCGCATATCAATCATCATAATAATTATAATATATTATAATAATAATAATTATAGAAGATAGAAGAAGATAGATATCATCATTCCCATGAAAAAATATAAAAATAAACATTTGTATAAATTTGAGAAATTCAAATATATTACAGATAACAAAAAATTATCTTATATTTCTCCTAAAATCTAAAAGCAATTTTTCAAAAAATATATTGTATAAATATAATATAATTAAGTATATATATATATATATATATATATTATATTTAAAAAATTTAATTTAAAAATAATTTAAAAAATAATCAAATAATTTAATTCAATTGAATTCAATATTTAATTAAATTTCAAAGAATGAAAAATATTTATATATGTATATTCAATTAACATTTTTTTACAACACATAAAAATCAAATTACCATTTATTTACAGAAGAATTTTGTTTTTTACTTTCCCGCATACTTCGTATAAGGGAAGTATTGGAATCGTCAAAAATTTCGATTTCGAGATTTTGATAGATCTTGACGTTTTAGACCTCCCTGAGTCGGAAAATACCATTTTTCGAATTATGTCTGTGTGTGTGTATGTATGTATGTATGTATGTATGTATGTATGTATGTATGTATGTATGTATGTATGTATGTATGTATGTATGTATGTATGTATGTAATGTCTGTAAGCAAATTTACTCAAAAACTAATCAAGCTAGGACTTTGAAATTTGGTACACCGATATTATTCACAGTTTGTAGATTTCTATCAAAATTTCGTCAAAATCGGTTAACCGGAAGTGGTACTTTACCTACACTGGTTGCGTTTACCTTTCAAGTAAAGTACCAGTTTGCTTCGAGATATTTGCTTCATATTTTGTATATAGATTTATAAATATGAAAAACATTCAGATACCAAATTTCATCATGATCTGATTACCGGAAGTGAGTTGGACATTTTACCTATACAAGTAGCGTTTCTTTTTTACCGACCGACGATAGTAAGGGAGGAATTGTTTTCACACCAAATTTCACCTGTGGATATTTTTAGGTACATATCTCCACGAATCATGCATTTTCTTAACAGAAAAAAGTATTTTTAGCATGATGTCTGTCCGTCCGTCCGCTGTGTGTCCGTAGAGATGTGTACAGCTTGAACGGCTCAACGGATTTTGATGAAATTTGGTATATTTACTTAATGCATCAGTATGATGAATGGATCAACTTTTGGTGCAAATCCGGAAACCGGAAGTGCTAGTATTGCCGATCGAAGAGAGGAAGTGAAGGGTTATTTTCATATCAAATTTCACGTGAAGGCATATCTCCACGTGTTATGCACTTTGTATTGGTTTTATCCTCGAGAAAAATCATCTTCATTAGTTTTTTCTTAATTTAAAATTATATGACGTCACCCAGCACTCTATGACGTCACAGCCAGCCCTTATATATTATAAATAAAATAAAATTAAAAATATTTATATTATATCCATATCTGTTTTTTTTTACATTTAAAATATCAGTTAACCGGAAGTAGCACTTTATTACATTCTAAATATTCATTCACAACTCTTTATACCTATTTATATGCGGGAAAGTCTAGGGGAGGACACTCCCGCTTATTTTTGAAAGACACACTGAATTAAGAGTCGCCAGCCATGTGGCCGAATAAAACCGAATGTAACCGATTGAGCCCGAGCGTTACGGTTTACGGGGCCAACGAGTGAGTGAGTGACGTGGGATATTATATATATAATATTTAATGACGTAATTGTTATAAGTGAAATACAGAGCAAATTTCTAATCACTATGAAGAAATTTAAAAAAAAGAAAATTATAATTATTACAATTTTGAATTTTTACAAAGTCTATGAATAAAATTTTGTATTAAAAGAAGGTAATTTAGGGAAAAAAAATAAAAATTTATTAATCATATTTTAGCCTATTTTGTAGGAAAATAAGTTTTTATGTTTTCTTAAAATTTCATTGTTTTTACACAGCAAAATATACCTAACATACGTTAAAAATTAAATTAATAAAATTTAAAATTTGAATAATTTTTCTTTTTAATATTCGAATCATTTAATGATCACGGTTTAATTCTAATATTTATCTCTGGTGCTCTATGGAACTCGAAAGTTCTTGGTCGCAGAATTACATTTCTCCAAGTGTCCCTATCCTCATCCAACTCCTACCCTCTCCCATCTCTCTAAAATCCCTTCCTAAATTGTCCACCTACCACGTCCTTGGTCTTCCAACAGGACGTTTCCCAATCGCTCTCCCCACAAATATATTTATCTCTAATCTATGATCACCTATTTTTCTTGCTACTTCTCCTGCCCATCACAACCTTCTTGTATTTATTACTCTAACTATGTCAAGAGATGCTTAAATGCCATGCAATCCCTCGTTATGCAGTCTCCACCATTCCACGGTGACCATATTTTTCTTTGGCCCATAAATACTGCGAAGAATTATATTTTCAAAATTCTAAATCTACTCTCGTCACCCAGTGTCATAGACCACGCCTCACACCTAAATATAATACAACCGGCAAAATAATGATTTTTTATATTTTAATTTTGACTTGCTTTGATGATAAATTTGACGAAATAAGCTCTTTTACTGTGTACCCGATTCCAACTTCGATTTAAATTCTTCTCGAATATTATTATTCTTCATGAATACAGAACTTAAGTAGGTAAATTATTTTTCTACACATTTTCGAATTCTATGTTTTGTATGTTAAGATTTTGTATGTTACTAAACTATACCTCTCTGATACTAAATATTTTGTTTTCAAGCCGCACCTCTTTTCCACCATCTATTAATTTTTCTACCACAGCTTTAATTGAATTTATCAAATCATCCATTAATAGTTTAATTACTTATCAAGAAAATCTTGTTTTTCAAAATGTCAATTATTTATATATTAAAATTATACTAAATAATTGTTTATTAATTTTTTTTTTTAATTGGAAAATTTAAAATCAATAATAAAAAATAGATAGCATTATTTATCATTTGTAATGCATTTGAACGCATTTTAGTGGTGACGAAACTACCAGCATTGGTTAAAAGCCCTTTTTGGACATCAATTGATTCCCTCTCTCTTTCTATGTTTATGTACTGTACTGGTTGGAAAAGAGAGAGAGAGAGAGAGAGAGTATAGGCGGGTGTCAATTTATAATGATATTTGATTTAGATTCGTGTTCGATTCATTAAAAGGCCTGCCAAAAGGGTTTCTATTTTATTTGATACATATATACTGATCCACTGTTTATTATTTAACATTTAAATCAGTCTCATCCACCTCCCCCCCCCCCGACATCCCACAAATTGACGCGCGATATGTTGATGATCGTGATGATGATGGGGGTGTGAATAAGTCAATCAAATGAGAGAGATGAGTGTGCGGCATATCACAAGCCTATAAACACACACACACACATAAATATATATATATATATATTGATTCCTATAACGTATTAATTAGATATATATTAAAGATTAATTATAACCATATACGTCTCACTTTATAATAATTTATAACCAGTAAATTAAATTCCAAAATATCATTCATTGAATATTGAGAGCAAGAGAGAACATTTATAATATTGAATTTAGACATTAAAACAAAATGAATAGATATAGAATAATATTTCCTAATGCATTTTTATATTATTATTTTTTTTAATATTTTATTATAATAATAAATTTTTCAAAAAGCTTTAATAAGTAATATGGAAATTGAATTTGTTAAAAAAATATTATTCTTTATATAAAATATACTAAATAAAAAATATACATTAAAAAAAATGTAATTATCACTTTATTAGATAATCATTTCAGTTTATTTTATAGATTAAGTGATAAAATAAAAAAATAATTTAAACTGAAAAAAAAAAATATTGATTTATAATTTTACTGGAGGAGCAGCAATAAGTATACGAGGTCTGTTCAAAAGAAAAGGTGAATTTTGAATTATTTCGAAAAATATTTACTTATTCATCAATATCCATTTTGTCCCCTTCAAAATAATTCCCCTCAGATATAATGCACTTATGCCAGCGCTTCTTCCAATCATGGAAGCACTTCTGAAATGCGCTTTTCGCTATGGGCATCATTTCGTTCTTCGATTCCGACTTTATCTCAGCAATTGTGGAAAAACGCTTTCCTTTCATTGGTCTCTTCCGTTTTGGGAATAGGAAAAAGTCGCAGGGAATCAAATCTGGTGAATACGGTGGTTGAGGCATGATTACGGTGTTGTATTTTAGTCAAAAAGTCAGCAACAAGCAATGATGTGTGAGCATCGTAATGAAGAATCCATGATTTATTTTTTTACAATTCCGGTAGTTTGAGCCGTATTGCTTCACGCAGTAGTATTCTTTATTTTTCTTTTCAAGTAAAAAATCGAAGAACACACAAAACTAACTTTTTCAGTTTTCAAAACAAACTACTAATCCAAAATGGCTGATATTTTCAACATCTGAGAAACATATGTGTACCAACATAATAAAAAAAAATCGATAATCGAATGTACACAGTTCGAGAAAATTCAAAAGTCACCTTTTATTTTGAACAGACCTCGTAAGTTTGATTTTATTCAAATAGGGTATCTATACGATCCCCCCTACACCTCGCAGAATTTGATGAAACTTCGCCAGTTGATTCTTTGATTAATTCTAAGAAACTTTTTCCTTAGGCATTTCTTGGGAGAACTTCTAGTTTTCGAGATAAAAAGGATTAAAGATTGGATATCAATTAGAATGTTATGAATGTCGAAATGTGCAGTCATTAAGAAATTAGTCGCGCCCTCTGCTGGTCAAACTGATAAGACATGGTAGCTAAATGGGATATCAATGGATTGATATCCAATCTTTAATCCTTTTTATCTCGAAAACTAGAAGTTCTCCCAAGAAATGCCTAAGGAAAAAGTTTCTTAGAATTAATCAAAGAATCAACTGGCGAAGTTTCATCAAATTCTGCGAGGTGTAGGGGGGATCGTATAGATACCTCAAAAAGTTTATTGAATGGACTCTTTTTACATTTTATATGAACATGCATTCTTTTTGTTTTGCCTATAAATTTTTTAAATATAATTTTATATAAGATCTATTTATTTAATTTTTTTTTTTTTGGATATATCAAAAATTTTAATTCTAATCAACTCATCACTAATGTTAATATATAAAATAAATTTGAATGTTGAGGAAGTAAAAAAAAACAAACAAACTGGATGTAGATAATCGAAAAAAGGAACCACGTAATATGTTTTTGTATTATTAAATAGAGGGTTAAATAACAGAAAGACAATTGGATATTCGACCCATTTATTGTAACAGGGTGGGTGGATTAGGGTGTGCGATTTGGAAGGGGATGTGCCTGATAGGACTGAATTAGGAACATAAATTGCAGAAAGTAAAACATGTAATATTTACAATGGACATTGATTGCACCCCTACCAGCATCAATGAATGTCCTTCTCTCTCTCTCTCTCTCTTTTGAAATAAATAAATAAATAGCAGGATCGATTTATTACTTCATTTAACACTTGTCATGCCACTTCATTCTCATTCCTCCCACCTCCATCCGCAGATTGACCATATTTTCAAGTCATAAAATTGTTCATTTTATTATTAATTAAATTGAAGTTGTAAACTTTGTATATATGGAAAATGAATTAATCAATTGATGGGGAAAATAAAAAAACAAACAAACTATGGAATGAGAAGATTAATTTTAAATTAAAAAGGTATAAATCATCCTGTTTATTATAAATACCTATTAGAAATAGGAATCATTTTCGATCATCGATATTTTACCATGCATATATTAATTTACACAAATTACTTTAGCAAAATAAAATAATTACAAAATTATTATATTTATTATATACAACCATTAGTGAGGATTAAATTAAAATAAATTTAAATTAATTAAATATATAATATAGCTAGGGTGACCAAACGTCCCGTTTTTCCGGATTTGTCCCGTTTTTAGGTGCTCTGTCCCGGCGTCAGCCTATTGTTCCGTTTTTAGGAGATTTCGTACTTTTTTTACAACATTTTTTCAATTTGGTTCTAAATATAGCCTATTTAAAATAAAATTAATATGAAATATTTCGAATATTGTATATATTTTTTAGTTTAAATAAGTAATCTCTTCATTTTAATTAATTAATTAATATACCTACTCATATATATATATAGTACCTGGATCCTTTAACAAATTTATACTATTTATTATTATAAACTTTAAAAATTTTACTATTTTTTAATTATTTATTACAATTGTTAAATGGGTTTTCTAAAAATGACCCATCAAAAATTTGTTTCCTAAAATGGTACAAATTAATTAAAATAATTTGATTTTCATTTCAAGATGAAAAATATATTCAAAATTATTTGATAAAACAAAATATTTGATTATAAATTATATATTTATATATATATATATATATATATGGTATGTTGTTATAATTAGATGGCCTCAGTTTTATATTTTTCAAAGTATCAATAGCTTATAGACTGTTTCGACCAAGAATTACTACTAATAATATTATAAATTGCTGAAATTATATTGACATCTGTACTTGTCTATATTTTAATTAAAAAAGGAGGATTAGGAGGGGGGTTATATTTTTTCTTTTTATTTTTCATAAACAAATATCATTTAGGTATATTATTTATAATCTAATCTATAAACACTTTAATTAATATAATATAATTTATTTATTATTATTAGATCAAATTTATTTAACAATTTATTTGAAATAAGATATTCTTTAATTATGATTTTAAATGAATATCAATTAAAGAAAAAAAAATATTTTTAAAAAGTTCTTTACTTTATAATTGTTCATATGTATTATGTATTACTTATATGTTGCTAACTTCATGAATAATTTCTTTTTTTTTTTTGAGGTGAGGGATTGATAATATATTTCGTAATTTTTTATTCTAAAATATTATTAAAATAAATATTTTTAATTTTATTTCGAAATTCAATTAAAAATTTTAAAATATTTTTAAAAAAATCAATTAAAAAAGAATATGACCGAAGGTAAATTACAATATGAATGATGTAGTTGGTTAAAATTACTATTTTAAATTAAGAAACAGTATAGGTGATTTTTCAAGAGGCTGAAACCAATACAGATCGATTTCTCTTTAAAAAAAATTATCTATTGTGTGGATTTCAAAAAAATCCTTAGAGCCTAGTATAATAAGGTATATATATATATATATATACTCGTATATATGTGTGTGTGTGTAATATGTAATGTAATGATTAACCATTGAATATAATTAATTGAATTTTTTTTATATCGCTCATCTGATAATCCAATGAGAATTTTTCCCAGCATTATACGTATTTATTTTATTATTTTTTTTCTCAATCAGAGAGAGAGAGAGAGAGAGAGCCTCCCCATTCGGCCAGCTGCCTATGCGTATGCTTTTTTTTCTTTACTCTATTGATTTGCTTCTCCGATGAATATATTAATAGAAAGAGAAAAGAAATAAAGGTGAAAGAAAGAAGAAGCAAACCTGTTCCGGTTGTTTCTTCATCTGTGACAAAGGTATTGAAGGGGTTGTGTAGAAAGAAAAGAAGACCCCCTTCTTCACCTCCTCCCTCCATCCTATTCATTCATATGCTAAAAGCCCTCAGGAGATTTCGTTCGGCATAAATTAAATGATGGAAATACCTGTTTAAGAATTAATTTATGATTATTGATAGAAAGAAAAACGAAAGGATAAATGTACCGTACCTTTGAGAAAATTCAAATAGAAATTATTCAATCACATATTCAATTGGTTTAAAAAATATTGCATTTTAACGAATGCCTCTTGTTTATAAATTCTATTTTTTATATATCGACGAGTACAATATAATAATATGCTTATAATTAGAAATAATTGCTATTAAATTATAATGTTAATAAATGTTAAGATTTTAAAGTATAATATATAAAAACTTACTAATTCATAGTATCTTACGATAATTACTTTATACCATACGATACCTGCAGAGAAGAATAAATACAAATTCAGTTGTTGTCTTGTTTCATATAAAAATTTAAAATTTATGAGTATATGTAAGGTGAATAAAAAAAAATCTGAAGTGTCTCCAGTCGACTATCTCGCAAATTTGAATTGAATTAATTAACAAATATTATATTTAAATTAAATTTAATTAATTACAAAGTAAAATTAATAAATAATATATTTATTAAACCAGGGTATCTTTGGCTCTTTGTTGATGACACCACGTCACGTGCTGGCGCGTGATTGGCAGCCAACGGGTTAAAACATTTAAAAAAATTAATTTCGGTACTTTCAGCGATTCAATCAAGCTGAAATTCTATATAAATCAGATTTATACAATTTTTAATCATGTAAAAAACTATCAATCATATATCTTTATTTTTACGGTCACTTTAGAGGAAAAAAAATTAAAACGTTGTAGGTAATGACCTAACGAAAACCTCATTCCTCTTTTTTTTTGTCTATTGACAGTTCAACTTTCAATATTACAAATAAAATTAAATAACAATAAATTCAATATTTTAATAAATAAGCTGGAGTGTCTCCACTCGACTATCTCACAAATTTGAATTGGATTAATTAACATATTTTATATTTTAATTAAATTTAATTAATTATAAATTAAAATTAATAAATAATTTTTATTAAATCAGCGCATGTTTGGTTTTTTGTTGATGGCAGCACGTCACGTGTTGGTGCGTGATTTGCAGTGTTAAAAAATTAATTCCGGTACTTTCAGGGATTCAATCAAGCTGAAATTCTATATATAGCACTTTTGTACAATTTTTATTCATCTGAAAAACTATCAAACATTACTTTAGAGAAAAAAAAATCAAAACGTTGTAGTTAATGACACTCTTCCGGTTGAGCTACATTTCTCTAAAGTTGATAGAAAACTACGAATTTTAAATAATGCCCGTATACCAAATTTCATTCTTGTAGTTCAAACCGTTTTTGCGTAATATTGTCTACACACGCACACACATACACACACAGCCATTTTTCTCAACATTAATGAAAATGACTCATGGACCTAACACCAAAATCTCGAAATCGAAATTTTTCTTGATCGCAATTCTAACCCTGGCGAGATAGTAAAAAACAAACTCAAAAAAATAAGATATTTTATTGAAAATAGACAACCCATTTAGCTAAGGAAGAAGAGTTTTGCAAGTGAAGATTGAAGAGTAACTTTTTAAATACGACCCTTGCGTGTACACAAGAATAAAATTTGTAAATTATAAATTCCAAAATAGTGTACTAACGACTAACTCTGTTTATCTGTGGAAATTATATAATAAATAATTAACATGATTATTCAACAAATTATTATCTCATTTAATAATTTATTATTAATATAAAACATACTAGTCATCTAATTATGATTAATATTTTAATTTAATTTTTTACTTAATTTTTTAGAAATTATTTGATTTTATAATGCATTATTATATAGAATAGATATTGTCTCGTTTGTTCTTTACTTTTCCAATCATGTTAATGTTTTCACATTAAAATCTTTAAAGGTGAGACATTTTGTTATAATCAAAAATACTGAGCCATTTTCAAAATTAAAAAAAAAAAATTGACTAAATATTTTATTTTTTTTTTGTTACTCATTGATAATAGAAAAAAAGTAGAGCACTCTTTCCCCTACTCTCCCCAATCAGAGATTCCATTACTTAGGATTAATTTTATGAATTTAAACCCTTGTGATGATGATGATCATAAACCCTTTTTTTTCAATTCCCACAAGGGTAGAAACAAAAAAAAATAATACAATCCATCCCTTCGAGATACAGACAGTGAGAGTGAATAATAATCATAATAATAAGAATAATAAGAATATATTTTATTAAAATCAATCAGGAGACTCTGTTTCATTTAAATAAATCTTTCTTTTTTTTCTAATCGTGTTTTATAATAAATATATGCACCCCTAAATCGGATGTAAGGGTGAATATATAGGGACAATTCTAAAACTGCTAACCGATTCAAGAATAATACATATCTACCTACAACAGGAAAAGATCAAAAATATTCTTTTTCTTACGAATCCAATATAACATTACTTTAATTAATAGAATAAGTAAAAATAAAACTATAATTTTATTATTAATTTTATATGAATTAATAGATTTAAATTTAATGAAACATTTTATTTTATTTTACTATCTCGCCAAAGATAGTATTGAGATCACGAAAATTTTGATGTTTTTTTTACGTTTTGAAGGTTCCTGAATCATTTTCACTAACGTTGAGAAATAATCATAAATATAGGTAAATAGGAATATATAAGTATATAGCAGGATAGGCAGTAGAGTAGGAGATACAGTAGGAACACACCTGTAATTAACACATATTTGTTTTATTTAACACAAAAAAAAAATATAAATAAATAAAACAAACATTTGACACCTGTTACTTACTTATTGATGTCAACTTAAAATTATTATTAATTAATCAAATTAACTATTACTATAATATTTAAATATAAATATAAACGTTATTGTTTAAATAAATAAATGTTCTTAATCTCTGATATTAATTTCTAAATCTATTTTTTTTACTATCTAACCAGAGAAATTTTTCGATGTCGAGATTTTGATGCTTTTATAAGTTTTGAAGTCCCCTGAGACAGATAAGGGTGAGAAAAATGTCTCTGTGTGTGTGTTTGTATGTATGTAGACAAGATTATGCAGAAACGGATTAAGCTAAAATATTGAAATTTGGTACACGGGTATTATTCAAAATTTGTAGTTCTCTATCAACTTTTGAGAAATGGAGCTCATCCGGAAGTGGGTCATTACCTAAGGTTGAGAAAAATGTCTGTGTGTGTGGGGGGGGGGGTATGTATGTAGACAAGATTACGCAAAAACGGCTTGAGCTAGAATCATCAAATTTGGTACATGGGCATTATTCAAAATTTGTAATTTCTATCAACTTTTGAGAAATGTAGCTCAACCGGAAGTGGGTCATTATCTACCACGTTTTGAATTTTTACTATCTCGCCAGAGATAGTATTGCGATCACGAAAATTTTCGATGTTGAGATTTTGATGTTTTTATACGTTTTGAAGGTTCCTGAATCATTTTCACTAAGGTTGAGAAAAATGTCTGTGTGTGTGTGTGTGTGTGTGTGTATGTGTGTGTGTGTGTATGTATGTAGGCAAGATTACGCAAAAACGGTTTGAGCTAGAATGATGAAATTTGGTACATGGGCATTATTCAAAATTCATAGTTTTCTATCAACTTTTGAGAAATGTAGCTCAACCGGAAGAGGGTCATTACCTACAACGTTTTGATTTTTTTTCCTCTAAAGTGACCGTAAAAATAAAGATATATGTTTGATAATTTTTCACATGATTAATAATTGTATAAAACTGCTATATATAGAATTTCAGCTTGATTGATTCGCTGAAATTACCAGAATTAATTTTTTAACACTGCAAATCTCACGCGCCAACACGTGACGTGGTGCCATCAACAAAAAGCCAAACATGCGCTGGTTTAATATTTATTATTTATTATTTATAATTTATAATTAATTAAATTTAATTTAAATATAATATATTATGTTATTTAATCCAATTCAAATTGCGAGATAGTCGAGTGGAGACACTCCAGCTAATTTTCCTCTAAAGTGACCGTAAAATTAAAGGTATATGTTTGATAGTTTTTCACATGATTAAAAATTGTATAATATATATGAGCTAGAATCATCAAATATATATATACCTATATATAATTTCTGCTTGATTGAATCACTGAAAGTACCGGTATTAATTTTTTAACACTGAAAATCCAGCGCTAGCACGTGGCGTGGTGTCATCAATAAAGAGCCAAACACGCGCTTGTTTAATAAATATTATCTATTAATTTTAATTTAAATATAATATATGTTATTTAATCCAATTCAAATTTGCGAGATAGTCGAGTGGAGACACTCCAGCTTATTGTAAAAACCGAAACAAAATAATTGCCTATAAATTTAAATTTTAAATTTATTTATTTATTTGGTGTTTTTTGCATATTTTTTTGAAAAATAAACTATCAAGAGAAAATTTCTTATGCATCGCTTAAAATGATGAATAGAGTTGATCAAATAATAAAAAAGTGCCTAAAGGTGTAAATTGATTAATACTAAATTAAATAAAATATATTTAAATTTAAATATCTATATTTGTATATATGTCTAATTTTTTTTTTAAGTTTAATTCAAATTTTATACTACATATTATGAGATAATAATAATAATAAAATTTGAAAATTAGAAAAACTTTTCTATAACTAGTTACGATGACGTTTTCAAAATAGGAATAATTAATTAAATCATCCAACTGAGAAAATATTAAGGTATATCTTATGAAAACTGCTTAGAATTCATTTAATAATTTATTTGAGTTAATATACAACTTTTGATATGCCATTTAATCACTTATTATCAATTCTTCGAAGAATTTTCTATTGATTTAGATAGTAGGTATTTAATATGATTAATGTAAGTAAATGAATGAGGGGCGGAGAAGGATAATAGTATTTAGTTCTTGTTTGATGTTGTTGTATGGGGAGGGAGGGAAAAGTGGAGATAATAGAGGGGATGACGTCGATTGACAGAATTGTTGATCAATGGTGAAGGACTTGAAGAATATAAGGCCTGTTAATAATAGATTGTAATATACGAGTTGTTCAATGCTTTTCTTGAGCGTTAAAATTGCCAATTTGGAATTTTCCATTGCTTTTCAAACTCTTAAATTAATTTTGTAACTGGCAAAAAGGCGATCCAACATGAAAGAGGTGGAGAAAACAACGAAGAATTAATTCAATGAAAAAATAATATTAATAATCAAATAGAAATACAACTATTTAAATGTTTTAATAATGTCTTTAGGAAATTTATATAACTTTTCAAAAAAAAAAATATTAATAAAAAAAAAACATTTTTAAATTAATAAATAATTAAAAAAAAAAGAAAATTATATTTCATTTTATTTACTCTTATAATAATTAAACAAAATAATAATATTAGAAAGAAGGCGCCACAGGGTGTGATGGCTAGCGTCGCTGACTCACATTCTCGTGGTCCCGGGCCTGGCAAGGGAATTTCTCTTGCTGGGGTCTATGGGACGGAGTCAAACCAGCCTCCGGGATCATCATTGGGAAGCTACTTGATTAAAAGTAGCGCCTCCGATCAAGAAAATCAAGGTAAAGGTTGATAGGACCCGTTCTACTGATCATAGGACACCTCATTGATATAACCGACTTGCGTAGTACATACAAGAGTCAGAGGTTTTCTTTTTTTTTATAATATTGTAATTTTTTCTGTCAAATTTTAAATTAAAACTTTATTATTATTAGTTGTGGCACTTATACAGCACTTGGATGTTGGTAAAATTTCATCTACCCTCCCAATTGTTCTTTTGTTTATCGACTAAGTGAAGGTACGATCACAACGAAAAAGAAATTCATCCTGGATCGCTTACCACAGAAAATATATTTAAGTGAGGAACTTGCAAACGATATGACAACTCTGAAACAGGATCGTCTTCTTGACCTATCCTAATAATACTAAATGTTATTGCAAGTTCTTCAATTGTTTTAGGAAGTAACCCATCCGATAAAAGAACAATTTCTAGTTTTCAAATGATTTTAAGCTACAGATCAAATTTCTCATATTTATTAAATTTTTTATTTACAATTTTGAATTTTCAATATGGATAGATGGAGGATGTTTTTGTTGAGACCAATAATTTTCTATTCCAGTAGAGTTATAAATAAACACAGATAGATTTTTATATAAAAAGATTAATTTTTATATTATAGTAATCTTTCAGTTACTAGGAGAAGCTATCTAGCTTTCTCGTTTATTGAGTACAAGAAATAATAATGCTATAAAAAAATTTATTGTGAGTAAGACTAGGATAATTAAATTTTAATTATTAAAATGTATTTTATTTATTTTCATATACAACATAATAATCTATAATATATATATATATATATATATATATAAACCTCTGACTTTGTACGTCCTACGTAAGGACAACGCCTATCAACCAATATCAATTAGGAGTCCTATGATCAGTAGAACGGGTCCTATCAACCTTTACCTTGATTTTCTTGATCGGAGGCACTACTTTTAATCAAGTAGCTTCCCAATGATGATCCCGGAGACCCCAGCTAGAGAAATTCCCTTGCCAGGCCCAGAATGTGAGTCAGCGACGCTAATCTCTCACCCTATGGCGCCTTATATATATATATAATAAAGTATTGCAATAATATAATCATCATCTAATTACTATTTTCAATATATTTAATAAAAATAAAGGAATAGTTATATTTCTTAATTTTATTCTTAATAAAAAAAAAAAGATGTTAAATTTAATCTAGGTATGTATGGGTAAGAGAGTAAATCGGGTACCTTCTCCGACCAATAGAAATCTAAACTACAGTTTTTTCTTTCTTTGATTTGCTGATCTACAACTTTCAAACTAATATCTGCTATTCAATTGTAGAATATTAAAAATATTTCGCATCTCTTATTCAATTTAGTAATATATTTTGTGGTACACAATTCCTTTTGAAATTTGAGTAGTACCCCCTACTCTATGATCTGGTTTCTTGCATATCCCATATCCTCAGCCATTCCCCCCCTCCCCCCGACCACCTCCGTTCTTCCCCAACCTTTGTCGTTTTCTCAATCATTTCGAATTGAATGTGCTGCTGTTGTTGTTGTTGTTGTTACTCTGTTGATTACATAGAGAGATACTTGTCATTAAAAGAGGGGAGAAAAAGGAATCGCTGGGTTGGTAACCTCTCTAATGCCAATGCAAGTAGGTAGAATCTACTACTTAACTTATTACTCAAATTTCAAGCGAGAGAGAGAGAGAGAGAGAGAGGGTGAGATGCGAGGGGGTATGTAACAGAAGATGCTCCCGGAAGGGTTGACTCCAAACTCATCCATCTCTGAAATTGTAGATATATATATATATATATATATATATATATTTCTAATCAGATCTCGGGGAAAATACAAAGGAGGGAAAGAGATTAGAGATACCCTCTCCACTCTTTTCAAATTAGATCTCAAAAGCTGTTTGTTACGAGACAACATTCTAAAATATTTACATTTGATACATCCCTCCTACTAAATCATCTACTATTTTTAGGATTATTCAATTTTTGATATAATGAATCCCCTTTCTCATTAAAATAAATCAAATTATGATTACTATCGTATAGTTTAATCAAAACAATTAAATAGTATTATGAAAATTAAGAGATTTATTCGTTTGCATATTTTTCCTCATATTTTATTTAAAAAAAAAATAATTAAACTTTAAAATAAACATTTAATAAGTTCAATTTTAATTTTATTTACATCTAAGTATATATATAATCATTTTCAGGTATTTTGAATGAAAATAAATTGATAATTTTTTTATTCATTTTCAAAAAAATTACCTAAATAAGAGAGTTTTTTGATTTTGTTACAATAAATATAAGATAGGTATAGAATTTCAACTGAATTTATATAGTATTAATTATTTTTTTCTATCTCTCCAGAAATAGTATTGCGATCACGAAAATTTTCGTTATCGAGGTTTTGATGTTTTTATACGTTTTGAAGGTTCCTGAATCATTTTCACTAATGTTGAGAAAAATGTCTGTGTGTGTGTGTATATATGTAGACAAGATTACACAAAAACGGTTTGAGCCAGAATCATGAAATTTGGTATAGGGGCATTATTCAAAATTCGTGGTTTTCTATCAACTTTTGAGAAATGTAGCTCAACCGGAAGAGAGTCATTACCTACAACTATTTGGAATTTATAATTTACAAATTTTATTTTTGTGTACACGCAAGGGTCGTATTTAAAAAGTTACTCTTCAATCTTCACTTGCAAAACTCTTCTTCCTTAGCCAAATGGGTTGTCTATTTTCAATAAAATATCTTGTTATTTTGATTTTGTTTTTTACTATCACACCAGGGTTAGAATTGCGATCAAGAAAAATTTCGATTTCGAAAGTTGATAGTTTTTCACATGATTAAAAATTGTTTAAAACTGCTATATATAGAATTTCAGCTTGATTGAATCGCTGAAAGTACCGGAATTAATTTTTTAACACTGCACATCACGCACCAACACGTGACGTGCTGCCATCAACAAAGAGTCAAACATGCGCTGATTTAATAAAAATTATTTATTAATTTTAATTTATAATTCAATTAATTTAATTTAATTTAAATTAATATATGTTATTTAATCCAATTCAAATTTGCGAGATTGTCGAGTGGAGACACTCCAGCTTATTTATTAAAATAATGAATTTATTGTTATTTAATTTTGTTTGTAATATTGAAAGTTGAACCGTCAATAGGCAAAATAAAATAAAAAATAAAATAAAAAGAGGGAGGAGGTTTTCGTTTTGAGTGAATTTATTTTGTAGGAAATTTTCCAATGAGTTTAGCCTCATTTAACCTAAAATAAACCTTAATGAAATGGTCAGACGGGCATTGGGACTATAGGGTGATTGGATAGGGGGTGGTTGTGGTATTTACCCTTGGCCGTCTCCCTAGTGCACCCGCATTGGAGTGTGGGTGGAGAAGGAGGAGAAGGAGGAGGGGGTTGGCTAATCAGGTAGATGGCTGTCTCTGGTCCATTCACACCAGAGCAAGGCTGCAAAAGGAAAGAAAGTATTGATCGTCGGGGGACCAACAGCAAGACGGACGACCCTTCCCCCCTGTCAACCACCCCCTCCTTCCCCCGCATGCCCACCCCATTCAAGAGTCATCCGTTGAAATTAGCATCATTGCAATTTGGATTCGAAAAGATATTAAATTGAAAACATACTTGCTCTCTCTTTCTTTCTCTTTTCCAAAGATACAATTTTCAAATCATTTATCATTTGTTGAAAGGGATTTTGGGTATTCATTTGCTTTCCCCACTCTCACTCAGGATTCAAAAAAAAAATAGATATGCTATGTTATAATATTCTATAGGAAATAATCTTTTTAGATTAAAAGATCAATAGTTATTCTCAATTGAAAATATTGTTTTTATTCTTCTTTATTAGACTTGGTTTGACACATAAAAAATAAAAGCTGGAGTGTCTCCACTCGACTATCTCACAAATTTGAATTGGTTTAATTAACATATATTATATTTTAATTAAATTTAATTAATTAAATTATAAATTAAAATTAATAAATAATATTTATTAAACCAGCGCATGTTTGACTCTTTGTTGATGGCACCACGTCACGTGTTGGCGCGTGATTTGCAGTGTTAAAAAATTAATTCCGGTACGTTCAGTGATTCAATCAAGCTGAAATTCTATATATAGCAGTTTTATACAATTTCCAATAATAATGTGAAAAACTATCAAACATATATCTATATTTTTACGGTTACTTTAGAGGAAAAAAAATCAAATCATTGTAGGTAATGACCCTTTTCCGGTTGAGCTACATTTCTCAAAAGTTGATAGAAAACTAAGAATTTTGAATAATGCCCATGTACCAAATTTCATTATTCTAGCTCAAACTGTTTTTGCCTAATCTTGTCTACAAACATACAAACATACACACACATACATACACACAGATATTTTTCTCAACCTTAGTGAAAATAATTCAGGAACCTTCAAAATGTATAAAAACATCAAAATCTCGTCATCGGAAATTTTCGTGATCGCAATACTATCTCTAGCTAGATAGTAAAAAATAATAATATATTTATTAATTAAGATGAAATGAAAATGAAAAAGGGGGGAGATACTAGAATGAGTAAAAATTAGTGTATTAAATTCTTTTATAAAAATAAATCTCATGAATTATTTAATTAGATCTCCAAATTTTCATATATTTTATTTAAATATATTATAATAATATATAAAATTGAAGTAAATATATAAAAAAAACCTCTGACTTTTTTGTACGTCCTACGCAAGGACAACGCCTATCAAGTCGATTATATTAATGATGAGGTGTCCTATGATCAGTAGAACGAGCCCTATCAACCTTTACCTTGATTTTTTTGATCGGAGGCGCTACTTTTTATCAAGTAGCTATTCCCCAATGTTGATCCCGGAGGCTGGGTTGACTCCGTCCCTTAAATCCCAGCTAGAGAAATTCTCTTGCTAGGCCCGCGACTTGAACCCGGGACCATGTGAATGTGAGACAGCGAAGCTAGCCCCCTCACCCAATAGGGTCAAGAATAAAATAAAAAAATTATTATAAGTAATAATTCTAAATCAAAGTCAAAGGGAAATTTTAATTCATTAACAAAAAAAAACTGAATAAGTAAAATTTTCAAGTGAAAAAAACCTATTTACAAAATTAAATAATACTAATAATAATAATCCAAACCTTTAATATCGAGGAATTTGTTGATTATCATAATAATAATTAATATTGCTGTGTTTTTATACACATTAATAACTTCAAAAGATAGCCTTTCTAAATGAATGTTTTTGTTTTTTTTTTTTTTTTTTAAATCGATTCCCATCCCTTATCGAACCCTTCTCAAATCTTCAAAGAGATTTTTTCCATAGTTTTGGGAGAGGGAGAAAAAGTGAGGGTAAAAAAAATTATTAAATTAAATTAAAAAATATTACACACTCCCACCCCTATATCTCTTGTATAGGAAAAAAAGGATGGGGTGGGGGCAATCGAGCTTTTTTCAAAGACGTTTATAAAATAAAAAAAAAATTAGGGAGTATAAAATAAATAAATTAAAAAAACAACACACAATGAGTTATTAAAATTTACCAAAAAAATCTTTATTGGAGACATCGTTTTTATCGATTGATTCCAGAAAATATTAAAAAAAAAAAAAAAATTTTAATTAATAATTTTTTTCCCTATATATCTATATTGTATATCTTTAGAAGATAATGGATCTCGTTTGTATCTCGTATCTGTTTGATAATCTCTTTTATATTCAATATTAAAAATATTTATTACTAAATTTTTAACGATTTTTAGTTAAATTAAAAAAAAAAACTCATAAGAATTGATTTGATTTATTTATTAGTAAAAAAAAAATTAATTTAATTTCATTAATAATAGGCAGAAAAAAAGAAAAAAATATATTTTCAATTTTTTGTATTTTTTTGTATTTAAAAAATTGAAAATTTTCATTTATCTTGTAAATACATGTTATATATATTAATCGTTATCACATGCTCAATAAAAAATCATTATATTCAAAGGTTGACTAATTCTTAGATAAAATATTTTAAATCTTTTAATCTTAGAAAATATTCAATTCTCTTTCAATAAATAAGATAAAAATTAAAGAGATTATTCTATGGCTAGACATTTTTTTTTGTATTCAATTCACATATAAAGTACGTGGTTTATTAACAAATTTTAAAACAAAAATGGTTTAATTATTTCTTTCTTTTTTTTTGTAATATTTACTTCTGTTTGTGTGGTTTGTGTATATTCTATAGAGCAGTGATTATCAACCACATTGCCGCGGCACTTTAGTATGCCGCGAGATTATGAGGCTCTTAAACATTTCCGACTTTTTACTAAATTTTTTCAATTTGGTTCTAAAAAACAAAATAAAAAGGTAAACCATTTTTGGGAATAGGCTCTTAAACATTTCCGACTTTTTACTAAATTTTTTCAATTTCGTTCTAAAAAACAAAATAAAAAGGTAAACCGTTTTTGGGACCACTTCTTTTTTCAATATGGTAAACTTTCACACTTTTTCTTTGTGTGCCGCCAAATATTTAAACCGTTAAAAGTGTGCCGCGGTAAAAAAAAAAAGGTTGAGAATCACTGGTATAGAGAAATAAGTAAAAAAATTAAAATAAAAAGTTATTTTTATTTAATTAATGTGCAAAAATGTAATTATAATATAATCAATCCTTATTTATTTTATTAAATCCCAAAAAAGAGACATTATTTCTTTTACTGTTTATTAATTAAATAAATAGAAAAAAAATAAACATGAAATGACACATTCGTGTTCTGATGCCTAAGGTGGTCACGACACTTGATAACGATCACTTAATTACTGATTGAAACATTCTCTTGATTATATATATATATATATATATATATATTACATACAAATTTAATAATATATATATATATATATTAAGTAAATTATTTTCCCAACACTTTTTTAGAATTAAAAAAAAAATGAAAGGACTTAACCATGTTTAATTATTTTTGATAAGAAGACTTGAGAGAAATTTAATTAATATATATTTTGTGAATCAAAAAAAAAAAATTAGCGTTTTATAATAATAGAGATAATTAGAATTTTATGGTAGACTGATGATATGGAGACTTATTTCCTTGAAATTTAATCATTTTCTTTTAATAGCATAAATTAAAAAACAAAATCAAATCAAAATTGTATTTAAATATTTGGATATTTTAACAAAATATAACACATAAATAATAATAAAAAAAACTCTGAAAATAATAATTAATATGCACATACATATTAACTATCGATAAACAAATATAAAAATCCAATATAGATATTTGTTATGTTTATTTTTGTTATGTATTACTAATATACACATGTGTGTGTAGTCATTTACTATTTTTCAATATTATACAATTATATAAATATGATGACATTGATGGTATAGTTATAAAATAAATAGGATTGTTTATATGAGTGATGGCGAACCCATGAGCTAGTACTAAAAAAATAAGTTAACCTGTGGCCGGGCACAGAGCCGACCGAAGCTTCAGAAACAATTTTAAATAATTTAAATGTATCTATTAATGCAATAAAAAACAGATATGGATATAACATAAATATTTTTAATTTTATTTTATTCATAATATATAAGGAGGCGCTGGTTGTGCGTCATGAAGGCCTGGGTGACGTTATGAAGAGCTGAGTGACGTTATATAAATTTAAATTAAGAGAAAACTAATGAAGATGATTTTAAATGAATGATTCGCGGAGATATGTAAAACATCTCAAAGAAATTTAGTGAGAAAATAACCCTTCCCTTCCTATCGTCGATCGGTAAGACTACGACTTCCGGTTTACGGATATATACCAAAAGTTGATCAATTCATTATACTGATGCATTAAGTAAATACACTAAATTTGATCAAAATCCGTTGAGCCGTTCAGAGCTGTTCACAGCTGACACACATCGGACGGACAGACAGACATCATGCTAAGAATACTTTTTACTATCTTGCCAGAGATAGTATTGCGATCACGAAAATTTTCGATGTTGAGATTTTATTGTTTTTATACGTTTTGAAGGTTCCGGAATCATTTTCAATAAGGTTGAGAAAAATGTCTCTCTGTGTGTGTGTGTGTGTGTGTAGACAAGATTACGCAAAAACGGTTTGAGCTAGAATCATGAAATTTGGTATACGGGCATTATTCAAAATTCCTAGTTTTTTTATCAACTTTTGAGAAATGTAGCTCAACCGGAAGAGGGTCATTACCTACAACGTTTTGATTTTTTTTCCACTAAAGTGCCCATAAAATTAAAGATATATGTTTGATAGTTTTTCCAAATAATAAAAATTGTATAAAACTAATATTTATAGAATTTCAGCTTGATTGAATCGCTGAAAGTACCAGAATTAATTTTTTAACACTGCAAATCTCAGGCGCCAACACGTGTCGTAGTGCCATCAACAAATAGCCAAACATGCGCTGGTTTGATAAATATTATTTATTAATTTTAATTTATAATTTAATTAATTTAATTTAATTTAAATTAATAATTAATGTTATTTAATCCAATTCAAATTTGCTAGATAGTCGAGTGGAGACACTCCAGATTTTTTCATAACATCAATACATAAATATTCTATTTTCAAATAAAATTCAGTAAAAATATTAAAATATTAAAATGCAATCTAATTCATTTATTTAACTATATATATATATATATATATATATATATATATATATATATATATATATAGTAAAGAAAATAAATAACTATTAATAATTAATATTAATAATTAACAAGAATAAATAAAATAATTACTTACACAGCATACAGCAATATATAATTCACACAGCATATTTGGTGTCATTCCTTATTCACTATGCAATGTCAACTAACTCAAAAATTATTTCCTTTAATTTATTTATTTATTTATTTGTATTCTTAGAAGGAATTGGTTTCGTTCTCGAAAATAAAATATTTTAGATATTTGAATTGTTCTGGAGTGACTCGTTTTTAACTTTTCTTATAGAAATATTTTATCTTAGAGAAATCTATATATTTATATTAAAAAATAAATTATTAATATTATCAGTAAATAATTTCAAATGAATTCATTTAATATTATTGATATTTTTATATATTTACTAGCTGCTCAGAGCGCCTTCGGCGCTCTTCACACCTAGACGGGGGCTCCGCCCCCTGTACCCCCGAGTTGTACATAGTATTTGGTGGTTGAAAGTATTAAAAGGTTTTCATCCATTTTGTTTCAATCAGTATATTACATAAAACATTCATTTCTTTTTGTGTTCTTATTTAAAAAATATATTTTAATTTAATCACTATATTAATTATATATATTATTATTGTATATGTTATATCTATCTACCTATGTGGCTCAAAGATACTCTAAAGTTCTTAGCCGCAACAACCACATTTCTCCAAGTGTCCCTATCCTGAGCCCTTATTCCATCTCTCTTACGTCCCTTCCTACGCGTCATTGGTTTTCCAAGCGGACGTTTTCCAATCGGTCTTCCCACCAATATCTTTTTCCTCTCCCATTCTTGCCACGTGCCCTGCCTATCGCAGCTTTTTCCCTTTTATAACCCTAACTATTTCTGAAGATGCAGAGAGGCCATGCAATTTCTTGTTAGACAGTCTCCCTCATACCCGGTGACCTCATCTTTCTTTGGCCAATAAATGCAGGGAAGAATCCTATTCTCAAATACTCTGAATCTACTCTCATCTCCAAGGATCATAGACCATGCCTCCCACCCATATAATGCAACAGGCAAAATAATCTTTTTATATATTCCCTTTGATAATAATTTTGAAGAGATAAGCCTCTTTATTGCAGATAACAGGCGTTTCCCGATTGCAACCCCGATTTAAATTCTTCTCAAATATTATTATCCTTCGTGATTACATTCAATTTTTCTACATATTCAAATTCTACATTTTGTATATTAAGATTTTGTATGTTAATACTCTTCCTCTTTGTTACTAAATATTTTTTCTTATCACTATTAATTTCAAACCTCCATTAAATTTTCCTCGCTATCTGTAATTGCAATTGCCGAATCTCCTATTATATTTAAGTCGTCTGAGTAACCTAATATTTTACAATTGATTTCCGCATCTTATTCTTTCTTTACTACCTTCAAGAGAAATTTGAAGATTGAAAATTTGAAAAAGTTTATCCGGATCTATTGAGTTATGCGTATGTTTTACTAAAGTCTACAAATAATTAGTGAACAGAAATATTGAATTCGCGGTTTTGTTCCTAATATCTGTCATAATGAAAATATCTTAATTAATGTTGGTCGATTTGGCCTGAACCCGCAATGATATCTCCTAATATTTCCTCCGCCTATAGTTTATAAGTATTGTATATGTTATAATAGAGTATAATATTTCTTGATCATTACATTTTGGTATTTTATTTTCATTGCTAGATTATTATTGAATATTTTTAATTATAATGAAACTTGAGAAAATGCAAAAATAGAGACTTGAGACAATTTATAAAAATTAACGGTATAAAACTATAGATAAATGACCAATATATACATTCATTAATAGTATTAATTTAAATTAATTGATTTATTTGTTTTTTTTATTATTAAGTTCATTTATTAATTTTTTTAGATCATAGTTATTTTCCTTAAAAGAAACTTAAATTCTGTGGTGCTAGGGGATTTGAAAATTATTCGTCGCAATATGAAGATTTCGCTTACAGTTTCTGTCATGTCCGACCTCCATCCAACAGTTATTTTCTGTTAAGTTTTTTGCTTCTCTTAATCATGTGATCTATATATTTAATTTTTTTTGATTCATTATAATAAAATTTAAAAAAATAAAAATTTTTACTTTGTTAATTTATATAAATTTCAATATAAACTGATTGTGAGTGATACGCTTAGCCAATACTCTGAATATTTTGTGTACAAAAATATTGAATGTTCTTAGCGAGATTTGATATAATGTTGTACGATTTGTCCTAAATCTGAATTAGAAGAAAATTATAAATTGCCTCCTCTTCCAGCCCAATTCATTTACCCACCCATGTTGCATATGGCATCTAAATTTCTTAAAACTCCGTTTTTTTAATTTAAAATAGAAGGAGAGAAAGAGTTTTAAATTATATTCGAATAGTCTATATATTCTATATATCAGTATTTTTTTTCTGAATTTAATAGCAAGTTGATTTTAAAAATTTTCCATTCTTAATGCATATGATTGATTACATGTGTTAAAATTTAAAAAAATTCAAATATTCTAATTTTTATATTTATATATACAATTTAATATTATTTTTTATTAATATCATATCAAAAAAAGAGAATTTATTAAAAATTAAAAATAAAAAAAGAAGCCTATTAATAAAAAATTGAATGGTGATTTAAATATTTTATTAAATTAATTAAAATGAGACCTTTTAGAATAAATTATTTAATTGAAATGATATTTAAATATAAGAATTTAAAAAAATATTATATTCTTTGTTTGGCAATTGTTATTTAATTATGTGCAACATGATTCGACTTGCACAGAGCATCGTTATTTTTTATTAATATCACATAATAAAAATGAATCTTTTAAACATAATAAATAAAAAAGACATTTTAATAAATTTAAAAAATATACCCAATTTAAAAATGTCAAAAATTTAAAACAACTTTATATCATCATATTTTAATTTTATATATAATATATATATATATTTAGTAATTAATAATAGAGTAATTAAATTAAAATAAAAAACAAAGATAATATAATTCAGTCATTTTAATTCAGGTTAAATAATATTTTTTTTTATTATTCAATGATAAAATTTATATATTATTATATATATATTATAGAAAAGAAGAAATATTCAATTAAATAACAAATAATTTAAGATAAAAATATGATCTAATAAATATTTTAATTAAATTGAGAACTTTTAGAATAAATTATTTAATTGAATTGATATTTGTATATTAGAATTTAAAATAAAAAGGGAAATATTATAATAATTCTTCGATTGGGAAACTCTATGATAATTCATTGTTTGAAATGATTCCGCTAGGCCGACAGTGAGCCGCGAGCTGCTCTTGAATGAACAACACGGAGAATTATATAAACTTTAAAAAATTAATTTCTGCGGTTATTGATAAGATATTAATAAAATGTATAGCCTATGTTACTCTAGAGGTATATAAGAATATTGTGATGTAATTTCAAAGAAATCGGTTCAGCCAATTCTGAGTCTATAAAATAGTAATTTTCCGGACAGACAGACAGACAGACAGACAGACAGACAGACAGACAGACAGACAGACAGACAGACAGACAGACAGACAGACAGACAGACAGACGTGAAAAATTCTAAAGTCACTTTTGGATTCTAGAGGTCATGAAACGCGAAGATATGCAAAAATTTTTAAATTCTGAGCAATGTGCAGACAAAAACCTTTTTTTATATATATAGATTATATTATATTCATAAATATAACCAGAATTATATCATTTTTTAATACATAGATTTTTATTTTAATTTAATTTTAATAACTATTAAATTATAAATAAAGAAATAGAAAAGGAAATGTTAAAAATATAATTTAAATTATTAAATTTTTTTTTTTATACAAAATATGTACAATATATAAATAATATAATCAAAATTAAAATTTGATTTCATTTATCAAATTTTTTATGTCTAATAATTTTTTTATTTAAATTCCAAAGAGAATTCAAATTTATTATTAATAATTGTTTGATTTCATCGTATAGGATAGATTGGGATGTATAATTCACTACACTAACCAGAAAATAAAAAAACACATCGATGTAAAAAAAAAAAACACATCTAATAAAATATTTACCAGAAGAGATAAAAATTCCTTTTTAATTATCATAAAATTAATAGTGATTTGTTTTTATCATACTTTATTGCTTATCTTTTTATCAAGTTTGGTTCTGTGTCTCTTGGGGAGAGAGAAAATAAAAATTATTTAAGTATTTATCGACTGGCTACCTCTGTGAATCAATCAACGTGAGAGTGAGAGAAAGACAAGTTAGGATTTTTTTTTTTTTTTTTCTTTAGTAGTAATGACAAATATATTTCTCTGTGTTAGTTTAGTTGAGTTGAGTGAGAAAGAAGAGAAAAAGAGGAGAGAGAGAGAGAGAGGGAATGGTCCATTGAAGAGGTTTCGACTGGTCTTTGTCCCCCAATATTCAAATGTCGAAAAACCTCTCAAGGGACGATTTTTCTTTTCTTAAAGAACATGAAGAGAGGGGAGACTTTACTCTTTTGGAACGTTTTTTTTTTTTGAAACGACAGACAGATAGACAGATATCCGGTATACTGCTTCGTCAATCTTGAAGCAATGATGGGATAAATAGCGTAATAAGCCCACCCTCCGTTTTAAGATTGACATCCGATTCTCTTTCTTCTCCAAATTCAAATTTACTAAAAAAAAAACAGAAAAAAAATAGCGTATTCGCTACAATTCAAAATCTTCTATTCTATTTGAAAGCTTAAAGTGAAAATGAATGAAACGAAGAGAGAGAGAGAGGAGAGAAAGAAAATAAATGAACATGACACATGGAAATAATACATATCTTTATAGATATTACATTTATGTTCAAAATGGTATGTTGAAAGGGCCTACAAAGTCAAGTTATCTAATCAATGACATATTCCAACTGTCAAATGAGAAAATGTTCCATTAAATAGAAACAAATCGATGAAGGAAGTGTGACATTTTTCATCCTTATTCTCTTACCTTACCATTTTAATCATCTCTATTTCTCTCTGTCACTCACTCACACATATCACAAAGTCCACCTCTCTATATATGTATGTGTATAATTGATTTAAACATTAAAAACTAATTCATCAATAATATATTTCAATAATTTAAAATAATTAATTTTGACAAATTTAAATAAAAATATTAATTTTATATAAGAATATGTTTTTTCTAAATATTAAAATTTATATAAATATTTTTAAAGAAAATTTCTATTAAAAGGATAACAAATAGTAGTTGAATGTTTATCTAAAGTTAAATTAATAAAAACAAAAAACAAAAATTAAAATAAATCATTGCAGTTGTATGGTTTATTTATATATTTATTAAGAGGCGCCACAGGATGGGAAGTAGTGTAACTTGCTCACATTCTCTTCGTCCCGGGTTCAAGTTCGGGGCCTAGTAAGGGAATTTCTCTAGCTGGGATCTAAGGGACGGAGTCAACCCACCCTCTGGGATCAAAAGCTACTGCTTGATAAAAAGTAGCGCCTCCATCAAGAAAATCAAGGTAAAGGTTGATAGGACCCGTTCTACTGATCATAGGACACCTCATCATTAATATAACCGCGTTGTTCTTGCGTAGGACGTACAAAAAAG